>CM002491.2:21851441-23051441 GCA_000573905.2 Oryza punctata | reverse complement strand
TAATATGAAACATAGGGAGTAGAATTGATAGTGGATAATCTTGTAATCAAGGAAAGAAAAAACAGCGAACTGATGCATGCCATATTATTGCTTGGCACAGAACCATCTTCATAACAGTTCGCTGTTTTTATATTCTTGGAATCTCCTCCTCGAGTGTCATCACTGAACTATTTAAATTTGCCCACTAGACATGTCTTAAATCGGCCGCCATTCAGAGGGAAAGCACGGGCTCAAATTATGCCCCGTTTCTAAAAATCAAAATGCCCATTCACTTTGTTTTTGTTTTTGTTTTTTGCGGGGAGGTAAAAAATGTACACTAGTCACTTTTCTATCAAAAAACGAAAAAACTCGTGCACTTCCGCCGTAAGCTCAAGTCACTCGCACGTCGTACCATGCCATTACTTTCACGAGACTCTTTTTTATTCACGAGATTTATGAATGGCATTTCACTGGCAACATTTAAATTTCCACATAATCCGGGAAGTACGAGGAACAAGACGAGCAAGCTGTGAAAAACTGAAAAGCTACTAGTAGCAAGTAGCAACGGGAAGATGCTTCCAGCTTTGCTACCGACAAAGTGGGCCCCATGAGAAGATGGGCCCATCCAGCCTGGCTTCGTACGCAACGGCCGGCCGTTCCCCTCTCTCCCCGCGCGCGCTTTTCCAACTAGCCGTTGGTGCGCCGCGCCGCGCCCTCGTCGTCTCCCTCCCGTTCCTCCTCAACCTCGAACGGTCGGATTCCTCCGCGCATTTATAGCTTCACCGCCTCCTCCACCTCTCCTCCACCCACCCCACTTCACTCTCCACTACGATCTCATCTCCTTCCCGCAATCCACACACGCACAAGCGCCTTCCGCCTCGCCTCCTCATCCACTCGGTCGCAGGCAGCAGCAGCAGCAGCAGCGGCAAATGGGCGGCCTCTCCGTGATCGCGCCGCCGGCGGGAGACTCGGCGTCCCCGGCGCACCGCCGCGCGCGCCGCGCGTTCCTGGTGTCAAACTACATGATCCTCGGCGCCGCGTCCGGGTGCGGTTTCCTCACGCTCTCGCTCCGCCTCGTGCCCTCCGTCGACGGCTTCCTCCTCATCCTCCTCCACGCGCTCACCGTCGCCGCCGCCGTCGCAGGGTGCGCCGTCATCGCGGCGCCCGACCCGCCGAGGGGGCGGGTCTACACCACCCACATGGCCGGAACCGTCTTCGTCTCCATCCTCCAGGGCGCCGCCGCCGTGCTCGCCTTCTCCCGCACCTCGGACTTCCTCGCCGACGGCCTCAAGTCCTACGTCCGCGAGGAGGACGGCGCCGTCATCCTGAGGATGATCGGCGGGCTCGGCGTCGCCATCTTCTGCCTCGAGTGGATCGCGCTCGCCCTCGCCTTCGTGCTGAGGTACTACGCCTACGTCGACAGGGAGTGCGGCGGCAACCCGCTGCGCCGCAGCGCCAAGGTCGGCGGCGAGGACGGCGCCGGCACCTGGCCATGGCCTTTCCAGGTGTGACCCATCTAAGAATGGACTTGTGCGAGACAAGTAGTGGGTGTTTGAGAAGGAAGAAGAACTGAGAACTGTGAGTTCTTGGAAGAAAAAAAAAATAGTACTACTGTTTGATGCATTACTGCATCTGGGGATGGGATATTATTCGTTCATTGGGTTAGCTCTGTATTACTGTTATATGATGATTATGTTGTAATGCAACTGTTGTGCATCTATATTATGTGAAATTACAGTTCATCGATCCCCTTTATGATCTAGAATCGAGACGCGGATATAATTATACTACTACTTTATACTGAACAAAATCAGCTGTCCGTCATCAGTTAATCAGTAGCTTCTGAGATTCACGCTGTATGCATTCTGTGGAGCATGTATGATCCCTGAAGTGATCGTTCACTGGAGAGTTACGACAGGTTGTGCTGTTTTATTTTTCTTGCGGGTTTGTTCAGATTTTTTTACCATGAACAGTCAGGTTTTGGTACACAAATCCCACCCCATCCCCCATTGCGATGGTGATTTCATAGAGCAGCCAATGCCACGGCGCACTGGTGGCTCTGAACTTGGTAGTACAACCTTTAAGATCATTTACCAACGGGCCTAAAAATTCATCTCCAAACTTATACAATATTTTTGAAGTCCTAATTAGATTATTAGATGTGAACAGAGTCTTCTCTCCAACATATAACAAAAAATTAACTCCTAATAATAAAAAGTCTGTTCACCCTAAACTACGAACACAAACAAAAATCGCTCCCCACCTATCCCTGCGTGATCCCTTTCCCCGTGGAGTGATCGTGTGATCCTCCATGCATCGGGAGCAAAAGGACGAAGAAAGGGATTTCAATTTTTAGAAAGCTAACTAGGGCAACTATTTGAGACAATTTTTTTTAACAAAAACGATTAGATGTCATTTTGGATATCTGCTGACGATGCTTTAAAAACTCTAAAAAAAAAATCACCCCTTCTCCAAAGTCCCTCGTTTTTCACGCATGTGCTTCCTAAACTACTAAACAACGATATATATATTTAAAAAAATCTATTAAAAATTGCTTTTAAAAACTATATTAATCCATTTTCAAGTTTGAAATAATTAATATTTAATTAATCATACAATAATAGTTTATCTCGTTTTACCTATCTTCTCAATCTTCTCATTTCTCGTCTTTTCAAACACTCCCAGGAAGATATCTATTAGAGACTTGGTTTAGACTAAATCCCAAAATTTAAGCAACCTAAAAGAACACTTGGTCACAAGTTCATGTGACATCTTGAACCACGCATCCACACTCAGCACATTGGGCCATTGGCTGGGTCAATGACTTAGCTATCTCGATTGCCCATTTGACATGCGGCAAACCCGGGCAGAGGCGGACCTCAAACTCCCCTGCATCCACGGCAAACTCCCCTGCATCATTCAGCGACCCTGTCACTGTTTGGAATAACTCACTGCCCTGTCCACACTCCACCATAAGCAGGAAAGGCAAATTCGTTAAAACTTTCCTTGTTTGACAAACCGTCCTAGCACTATCGACCCCCCGGAATACCAGGCAAATTCGTTAAATTTGCCGCGAAACCGTCGATAAAAGATCGCTCTGGTCACCGTGGACCAGCCCCGTTCCCATCGACATGGACTCCCACCACCACGCGCGGACACGCGCATCCCCCGGCGGGAATTTACCCCCGATCCGTCGTGGATTACGTGCGGTGCATGGCGCTTGCCAAAGCGCGCGCGCGATGGGTCTCTCTCTCGCTTGATTAAACACCAAGCTTCGGCCGAGCCGGCGTCCGTGACCACGACTGGGCTCCGTGGACTCGGGCTAGTAAACGGGCGTGGCCCGCCGCTCACCTCATCCCGCACCTCGTCACACCAACCGACCGGTGTCGCCATGATTGGGGAATCGTTTCGCTGAGAAACGGCCATGGCAACGGCGGGATAGGATCATAGGAAATACTATTGGGATAGTAGGATGTAACCAAGCACATGGTCGGCGTTAGCGTCCGGCGCGGCATCAGCAGATGAATAAACTACGCCATCTCCGTCCAGAGAGTGGCCGGTCACTCCCCTATAGACTACGGAGTAGTAACCTATTTGGCTATTTCTAACATATTGATGCGTTTAATGCGTGTGTATGAGATAGTGATCTCCACTTGGTGATAAAACTATGTGATCTGGGGTGGTTAGCAAGTACTTAGGGGGTGTTTGGATCCACCTGACTAGAAACTACTTGACTAATTTTAGTCACACTAGGGGACTAAATCTCCAAACACCCCTGACTAAATGGTGACTAAAACTAGTCTAGTCTCTAGTCAAGGGTGACCCAACTTCTAGTGACTAATCCCCTCTCTCACCTAATTAATTGCTCATCCCATGGAGAGAGAAGGAGAGAGAAGGGGGAGGGAGAGGAGAGAGAAGGGGAGGTAAATCTGGACTTTAATGCACTTTAGTCACATCTTCCAAACAGGGGGTGACTAAAATTTTTTAGTCTGTCTAAACTTTAGTCAGGTGACTAAAGGGATCCAAACACCAACTTACTGGGTAATTTAACTTCGAGCATGCATGACACACCGAAAACCGTTGGTGTATAAAGAAGAGGAATCGCTGGAATGGTTCTTGATTCACATGTTTCTTTTTTATGTATCCGTGGAATTTAGTTTATCAACGCCAACAGTGACGCCTCGTCTTCTTCTCTTGTTTTCTTCGGGAGTTCCATGAACTTTATCGGCAACTAGATATGTTGTCAGTGAGAGCGAACCTTAGCATGGGTGAGTTCAGAGAAAGATCAAAGTGATTAAAAGGCCTAATGATAAGTGACAGTTATGGGAGGGTGGCATGGTGCTGATGGCGTCGTCTGAACTGCGGAGGCGAGAAAGGTGATGGAGGTAATGGGTGGATGAACAAGATCGTGGCGGAAGATGATAGTAGGCACGTAACACGTTACAATTGGATCTAACCGCGGGGAGGACAAGACGAGGATGAGATGAGAGCGCAATGGTAACAGAAGGCAAAAAGGTGGTGGATGCCTAGATGGCTAGCGGAAGAACAAAGTGGTGTGATCGAGATGGAAATGTGTTGAAAGAGAGGGTTATTGGCCGAACCTAGCTAGCTAGCTAGGCATGACCGAACTAGGGCAGTGGTGATAAAAATGGTGGGAAAAAAAGTCTTCAAATAATTCTCGTTACCCTTTCTTCTCACGGAAACGAATCTAAAACATACCGGTACTAACGAAACATTGGAAAATATCAATAACGGAATCATCATAATAAAGACAAAAACAATGTATCACAAGGGCAACTTACTGTCATGTTTATATTATAAATAGCATCATATATAGCTATTAGCGAAAATTTAAAGCAGTAAGGAACTAATCAACATTGACATCACATTGATAACACACAAGGGTGATGATTAAGTTTTTTCTTATTCTGGTGAGTTGTCGGTAATATACACAATAATTTCTTTAGGAAATTTCTAATGAAAGTGATATACCGTTAAAACGGTGAGAGAAAAAACTAACTATCATTTGCTTTTCATTACAAAAATAAACAACTGATACAAAATGAAAACGAGAATGATAGCCAGTACTACCCGAAAATTCCATACCGTTTCCACACATACGTATAGAGGCAGCACGGGTAGGAAGGTAGAAGAGAAGTGTTCGGTCGTGGTGTCTGAGGTACAGTCTCTCCGTACCAAAATAAATACAAACTCACCTCTCTCGTTTTCCATGCGCACGCTTTTCAAACTGCTAAACGGTGTGTTTTTTAAAAAATTTCTATACAAAAGTTGTTAAAAAAATCAAATTAGTCCGTTTTTGAAAAAAAAAACTAATACTTAATTAATCACGCGCTAATAGATCGTTCCGTTTTCCATGTTTACTGTACGGGGTTGGGAACCGATATAGCGAACGCAGCCTAATACTCTAATACTCTTTCTATGTTAAAATATAAGGGATTTTGATTTTGATTAGATAAGACATATCCTAGTCTAGATAGAGAGTCTATCCATATTTGTAATACTAGAACATATCTCATTTAATCATAATCCCTAATATTTTAGGACGAATATATTAGTAACCTGGAATCATCTCATTTAATCATAATCCCTAATATTTTAGGACGAATAGATCAGTAACCTAGAATCAGATGTGACACTATTTAGTACAACGTATATGGATATATCTTTTATCCAAATTTTTTATCCTAAAATATAAGTACTTACGATCACATCACAAAAAATGTTTCATGCAATACTAGATTCTTATATTTTAGGATAGAGAGAATACTAAATTTATTTATTTTGCAACAAAGGAAATATACGGAAGACTTATTTATTTTGCAACAAAGGAAATACATGGAAGACTACGAAGTAGTCCGTACGAAGAAGGTGCACGGGTACGAAGAAATTATCCGCTAGTTTTAGGGTTTACTCCCTCCGTTTCAAAATAATCTGAACCTTTTTTTGTCTATTTTGAAACCGAGCATGGAGAAGGAGCAAAGAGATCTGGGCCATTGGATCTTTGTCTGGAATTTAAGGGGGTAACATGGTGCGATCCCGTGAAAAGCAGGGTTGCTAACAAGTTGATCTAGACCGTCGATTGGTCAATTGCACGGCCCACGGCAGAGCAGGACGCTATACTTGGAACTCTCCACGGGACTCACCCGGTCACCCCTTCAGCGGCTTGAGCTTGACAGCTTCCTGGTGCATAGTACGCGATACGTCCCGTCAGTTTGACCACCCGGAGCGGCGGGCGTTGGCTTGGCGCCGTGACCTGTCTGTCCGCCTGTATACATATCTCCCCTACCTCGCCCACTGCCGGACGCCCAGCGAGCCAGTGCCCCCCCACTCCCCACCACCCGCGCGTGGCCCGGCACGAACACCTCAAGCTTTCTCTTTCTTCACCAAGCGCCAAGTGAGTCCCGAGCAGAGCAACGAGGAGATCGATCTCTCGCTCCGTCCATTGATGGACTACTCGAGCTCCAAGGAGCTGTCCCCCGCAAGGTGACCATCATCGCCCGCTCGCGCTGCTTCGTCTGTCCTGGAGGCGTTCGATCTGACGGGGTTTTCGTTTCGTTTGGTTGGGTTGGGTTGGGTTCGTGTACACTTACAGGGCGTGGTGGACGAGGGAGACGGTGGCCGTGGTGACCGGCGCGAACAGGGGCATCGGGCTCGCGCTGGCGTCGCGGCTCGCGGAGCACGGCATCACCGTGGTGCTCACCGCGCGGGACGCCGAGCGAGGGGAGGCCGCCGCCACGGCGCTACGGGCCCGGGGCCTCCACGTCGTCTTCCACCGCCTCGACGTCGCGGACCCTGGCTCCGTGCAGGCCTTCGCCGCCTGGCTCCGCGACGCCGTCGGCGGCCTCGACATCCTGGTGAGTCAAGCCAGCCGCACTACTCCGCTATATCACGTCAAATCATGCCCCTTCTCCGAGGTTTCCGCTTGCCCATCATCATTATCTCGTCTTCTCCACAGTCCAGATGATGGCAACGTATCTTATCGCCAACAGTTTAGGCCACGCTCTGCCACTTAATCCTGCACAGTGCGCGCTCGGCCGGCCTCTCGCGATCGGTATAGAACAGTAGCGATTTCGTATGCATGCGATGCGCGCTTGGTCAAATTGCGTATTAGGCGGAACACCCGTCAAGATCGGTTCTTGCGCGGCTGCATTATTGCTCCTCTCGCCATGAGTGCTAGCCCTGCTAGGCCCCAAGGGGGCGAGGGGCGCGGCGGGCGACCAACCGAATAAAATTGTCGCGTCGCGTCGTCGGGGGGAAAAGGAAAGGGGCAAATCCGAAGCCGCCGCCACATGCGGGTGGTCGCGTTGGCTGGGCCCCTGTCACTGACACGTAGCAGACGGCGTCGCATCCGGAATTCCGGACTCCCTTCCCTCTCCCTCCCGGCGCCGATGCTGAGGGTGCTCGTGCATGCCGCCGGACAGCGACACGGCCCGTCGGCCCGCAACCTGGTCCAACGTCCAACGTGTTGCGTTTTGTTTCGCTTGCGCCCGGAGCCAACTCGAGCGCACAAAGAAGTCAGGGTTTTGATAGCTCGCAAATACTTACTGCATTTTTTTTGCGTTCGATCATTCGCCATATTAAAAAAATCATTATTTATTAATTATTTATTTTGTTGTGGTTAGTTTTTATTTTAAGTAAGTATTATTTATATTTTTGCATATTTGCAGAAATTTTTGGAATAATATGAATAATTAAATGTACATATAAAAGTCAGCGATATTATATACTCACGTTTTGATTTTTTAAGTTGATTTTCATTAAGTTCTATTAAGTTTATAGAAAAGTAGTAATATTTTCAATACAAAACAAATATACAATCAAAATATATTTAATGTTGGATTTAATGAAACTAATTTGGTATTTTGATATTATTATTTTTTCTATGAACTTGGCCCTTATAAAAGAAATTAAAACGTCTTATAATATAAAATAGAGGGAGTATTGAAAAGCATGATAATGTGCCGCTGCTCGCTGATTGGCTTTGGCTGTAGCACTTTTAACTACTAGGTGGAGTAACAACTTGCAATCTTGCGTCGCTCCGCGTCGCTCTCATGCGGGCGGCTCGGGGGCGAAACCCTAGCAGCCTGTGCCGCCACCTACCTCACCCCTCCTCACCGCCTCGCCGCCACTGAAGCCCGCCACCGGAAGCCGCGCGGGTAGCCGGGAAGATGGCAGTAGGGAAAGCAGGCTGGCGTAGCTCCTCCTTGGCGCGGGAGGTGGAGCGACATGCTGTGTGCGAGTGCCGGTGGCTCGAGTGGTCGGTGGCGCGGGGGATTTGGCCTCGCCGGAGGCGGACCTGGACCCCCCAGAGACGGATCTAGCCCTCCGGCGGCTAGATCGGGAACGTGCGGCTCCGACAGCGCCACATCGATGGCGGCGGACTCGTAGCGACGACAGACCTCGCAACGACGGTGGCTCGGAGGAGGTTGGGGCGGCGTGACGAGCTGCTGTTGTGGCTGGGGATGGAAGGAGGCTGACGCAGGCGAGACTGGTGCGTCCGACGGCGACGGAGGCAAGGAGGTTGTCGCCGAGTGGTCGGTGCGGGGGAGGCCGGCTCTGGAGGCACGGTGGAGGTGCGGGCTGGCCGTGGCTGGCAGCGGTGGAGGAGGACGATGCTCGTGACGGCGGCAACCAGCATCGCGTCCGGCGGCGGCGGAGGCAGGGAGGCCATCGCCGTGAGGCCGACCCGGGGAAGGCCGTTGCCGAGAAGCTAGCAAGGGCGTAAGCGACGACAGGGAGGTCATCGTGACGAATCCGGTGGAGGCGGAGGTCAGGAGGCCTGGCGAGGCGTGCGGAGATCAGGCATGGAGGCTCGTGGCTGGCGAGCACGGTGCGAGGGCCGAAGCGGCGTGGCGATGAGCCTGCCATGGTGGGAGCACGGTGAGACTGCCGGTGCAGCAGTGAGGCTACCGCGGTGCGAGGACGGATGCGACGACGATGCGACCAAGCGACCCGTTGAACACGAGAAGCCTGATCGAGGTGGCGATGATGGCTGCGTCATGAGTTGGGCATCGACGTCGGCGGCAATCTCCTCTCCAGGCATCAGTCCTCTTGTGGCAGCGGCTTGCCGCTGCAGGATGGCCAGTGTGGGGAGATGGGATCCATTCTTCTCTCTCACCCTTTCCCTCTCCAACCCGGCCACGTGGATGGATCTGGAGCGTGCCGAAGGTTGAGATCTTGCTATGGTAGCCGGCCGGCGGCGAGGCGTCCACGCAATGGCTGCACATTGAAGGGGATTAGCTGGTGGTGGCTACCGAAACTGACAAACACTTTCTGACATGGGATTGTAGGAAAACCTAGGCCGAAAACGGCGACGCTTGCAGGCACCGTTCTCTCCTTGGGGCGTTGTTGTGTTGTCCTCTTCCATCGGTTCCTTTAGGTGAAAACCATGTCCTGGTTATCTAGGACGGGAGATGGCGGCACTTTTAGCGTCGTTTCCTTCTTGGAGGCGTCGTTCGGAAGAACCTTTCCTTAGGGGTGTTGTGTGTGCCTGTTTTGTTTTTCAGTAGCAAGGATCAGACGTAGACACGTGGTGTGAGGGTCTTTTCTTTTTCCTGACTATAGACTTGCATTTTTTTCTGCTATATCAATAGAAACGTCGCACTATCTTATGCGGGTTGTTTCAAAAAACTTGCAATCTCATTGGCGGTCTTGTTATTAATTCTGCAAGTTGTTTAATTTTCTTCAAGCCAAGTCCGTCCATTGGTTAATCCGTATTGCCACTTTGTTTGTTAGTCGGATACCTCTCCCTTACTTGCAGAGGTGTTGGAAGCCATAGCTCCCGGCCCCTGCCCACTGCAACCCCTCTCTCTCTCTTTTTTTTTTGGAGAACTACAACCTGTGTTTATATATGCTTGGAGCTGCTCCTGTGTAATGCATAATTCACTGAAGTACTGAACTCGAGTATGTTACTGCTTACGGTCAATCTTAACGATAGCTGCCAGAAGAACAAAAGCAAACACATGATCTTCAGGCTGTGCAAACCAAGGCAGATTGGGCCATGGTCAAGCTAGGTAACCTGTAATCTCGTAGACCAAAATGGTGATCCATACTCCTTACCTGAATACAATGATGGCGCGGTTCATTCATGTTGGGTTGGCACTTTCAGATAACGGGTGTTAGTTTGATCTAATCGATCTCCATCTGTTTGTTGGCACATCCATGCCATCAAGTAATCTAACTGGCATTAAGAGGGTAGCTTTTGTAGAGTACGATGAGGCCTGAGACCTTGTGGAGTGATAGGCATCGCGCACCACATAGTGATTAAGTGCGGTTTAGTGGAGTACATATTATAACTGTAATAGAAGGGAGTTGTTACTATCTGAAGCCTGTTCGTTCAGTAGCTCCACTCTGATCCATGATGACTTTCTTTTTTCTGCGATGATGAAATGAATTGTATCTGCACATTTTGTTGATGTAGGTGAACAATGCCGCAGTTTCGTTCAACGAAATTGATACTAACTCAGTGGAGCACGCCGAGACTGTCCTTAGAACGAACTTCTATGGGGCCAAGATGCTGACTGAAGCACTCCTGCCACTTTTCCGGCGATCACCAGCCACCAGCCGAATACTGAATATCAGCTCCCAACTTGGCCTACTCAATGTAAGTGCTCAAATGAATATTCATAATTCATGTTAATCTAGTATTGCTTCCCTGTCAATATATATTGTCACACCCAAAATACGAACTAGTGTATGAACTTGTTTGAAACTCTCGCAAAAAAAATCTAAGATGCCCCATAGCATGCAAGTGACTAGAGAATGGAACCATGCAACTTTTTTACCTTCATTGTTGTGTACCTCATAGATCATCGATAGATAACAAGACGAGGAAAATAATTGATGATATTTTCTTAAGGAAAATAATATCCGTTCGTTGTTATATTGAAAGATTTTTTTTTAATAAAAACCAGCCTCTAATTTTTTTTCAATAAAGAATAGCTCGTTGTAGTTCAAATTGTTAGGGAAAAAAATTCCATAGTGGTCCCCATGTACATCATGAGTCACGTTAAGTATATGTGCGTTCAAACTTTGAGCCTGTAAATTAACTAATTGTGTTTGTGTAGTGTCACTGACCTCACCGTTTTTGGATTAAATCAAACTATGTTTTAAAACAACAGTAGTTTTGAAATATCAAGAGGCAAGCTTGACAAGTAGTAGCACACAGATAGCTAGTAGATAAAGACTTCAGATTATGAAGTGTGAATGCACGAGACCAGTGGTGGACAAAGGATAATTGAAGCTTATATTAAGGCATAATGCATATCTCATCATGAATGTGCTGGCTAATACATTGTCCATGGTCTGTAGAAATGCATGCCAAATACATGTCATTTTGAAGTCTTTTCTTTCATTATCATTGACACAGCATAAACTAGAATCCGCAACTTGTTCTTTGTTCTTCCAGCTAAACTCCAAGTTTACAGAAGTTCTTCCGTCTAATTAACTCCCAACTACATTAACGGTTGAACAGAGGTTGAAATGATGATATTTATATGCAAGTTTGAAAATCACGTCCATCATGCGCAATTTTATGTTTCTTGCATAGAGACGAACCCTTATACTTTTCCAGTTATAAATGATTGTATAGGTTGTAAAACTAAGCTTGCGTCGCTTTTGTCGTCACATGCATTTGCTCTTAGTATATAATTAAAGCTTGAGAGATCTTCTCTCACAAAAGATCTGTATACATGGCCCAAAAAGTTAACAAACACGAAAAGGCACGATAAGAGGTTTGAAAGCAACGGGAAAGAGCGAGGAATCTATTGACTCTTATTTTTCTTGATACCTAGTAGTTTATAGCGATGGAAATTGGTTCAACTTACAACAGGGCGCAGCAAGTCAGCATCTGTAGTGCAACGGCATCATTAAACCGCTAAACGCAAAATGTGTACACGACTAATTTTGCAAACGAATCTAACCTACGTTCGAAGAGCTCACTCCGGTGCTCTCTACTCGTAGTAAAGAATAATCTGAACTGTTGATCGATCGAAAGGTTCAGATTACTTTCTATTATCATTCTAGTTAGTGGTAGTAGAAATATGTAGAAGTATTATTGTCCCAAAAAATAGACGTATAGTTATCATTTAGCAGTGATTAATTTTTTTCTTCTTTTTTAGTTTTTTGATGGAATATGAACAATACTAACATAATAGATAACTACATATCGCCCTTGTCAGGAAAAACGTAAATGATAAAATTACTCGTAATTATTGTATTAGTAAATTATTAATTTATTTTTAATATTATTGCTAATATAATATTACAAATAAAGACCGGAGTATGGAGTATCGCTCGTCTTCGAAAGCGAATTCCGCATGGACGTTTCACTATCTGCTGCTGATAAGCATTTGAGAATCGAGATTTGTTTTCACGGTGTGATGGATTGGCTGTGTGTTTGTGCTGCAGAAGGTGAGCGACCCGGAGCTGAAGCGGCTGCTCCAGGACGAGGAGAGACTGACGGAGGCGGAGGTGGAAGGGATGGTGTCGCGGTTCCTGGCGCAGGTGAAGGACGGGACGTGGCGCGGGCAAGGGTGGCCCAAGGTGTGGACCGACTACTCGGTGTCCAAGCTGGCCCTGAACGCGTACACGCGGGTGCTGGCGCGGCGGCTGCAGGCGCGCGGCGACCGGGTGAGCGTCAACTGCTTCTGCCCCGGGTTCACGCGGACCGACATGACCCGCGGCTGGGGGAAGCGCACCGCGGAGGAGGCCGCCGAGGTTGGGGCGCGCCTCGCGCTGCTCCCGCCCGCCGAGCTCCCCACGGGGACCTTCTTCAAGTGGTGCACGCCGCAGCTCTACTCCAAGCTCTGACGGCGAGCCGCGCGCGAGGCATCCGTGTCATGCGGTGCAACTGTAATTGTGCGGACAAAGCACCTCGCCGTCCTGTGCCGTGCGGTCTCAGTAACGAAGCCGAAGCGTGGCTTGCTGGGACGTAATTACTGTGTACTTAGATGTGTGATAGTCCAGCTGAATATGTTCAGAATCAGATCCAACATTAGCAAAGCGAAATCGGTAGTGCGGCCACTTTACTGAATAGGGATGAAAACGGAGCGAATACGGATGGATAATGCTCATAACATATTCATTTTCATATCTTTTTTACCGGATATGGAAACAAATATAGATTATCTCGAATATGAATAAAAATTGAATATGATCGGACATGAATACGGAAACATATTTTTCTTGGAACACAAGAATCAACTCAACTTCTAATAGAAACAAAATATTATAAACAAATATCATAGTATATAATTAGCTCATTTTATATAAAATATAGTATAATTTATATTTTTTAAAAAAAGTTAAAATAATATTAATAGTGTGGACTAGTGTTAAGAGATTGGCTGTTATTAAAATCTAAAAAGATATATTGAAGGTAGTAGAGTTATAAAGAAATGTGGTATATCTCATAGCTTCTGCGGATATCCGTATTATTATCCGTATCCGGGGGAAACCTCGATACCATATTTGTATCCATATCAGGAAAAAAATATCAGTATTCGTATCCGTATCCGAACTATCCAAGAATTATCTGCACCGTTTTCATCCTAACTGTATCCTCACCTCACCTGTCTATCTGATTTCTGAAGTTTGTTCAGGCAAGAGAAGTCAAAACAGTATGCCAGATGAATTTAGGCCTAGTTTAGTTAAGACCTGGGCATGCCCTATTGTGGAGTCTGGGACAACGGGGAAGAAACGAACAGTACTCTGAAAGTCCAAAAGATCCAGGCGAGCACCCTTTTTCAAGTTGGATGTTAACCACAAGAGCGGGTCTAAGATTTTTAACTTGGGTATTCGAAATTTAAAGAGAGATTCTTTTTTCAACCCAAAGTCTAGAGTAGTTGTATAATATATAACGGTATAAACACAATTTCATAAAGTCATAAATTGATAGAATTAACTATAAATTGAATGCGTTAAGTATATTAGAGTACAATACTAAACTATTAATTTGAAAAACATATTAGATCTATAGAGCATATCACATTTCTAAAAAAAAGCCTTTAAATTAACTGTGGGAGCATTTTTCCTCTTCATCTTTCAAACCTACAAAACAATAATAAACTATATTCAACCATGAACCATTCCTGGATTGATAGATTCAACTATTAAGTAAATCAAATGAACTAAATCCTAAATCCTAAATCAAATGAATCATACTGGGTTTGTGGATTCAACTATTAAGTAAATCCTAATATCATATATTCCTAATCCAAAATGTTCCTACTTCTTAACCATCTAGACATGATACTACGGACTACGTGTAGTAGGGGCGCAGGGCAGGGGATGAAGGGAACTAGGGAAGAGTTACCTTTGTCGGACTCAGACGACCGGGCGAAGTCGATGGTGCGTGGCCGGTGGAAGCCTGGCAGCCTTCCTATTGCTGCAGTGCTGCTAGAGGGGGCGCGCTGCCGCACTGCTGGCGCTGGCGCCGTGGCGTGTTCTGCTGGCCGGCACCGGCGGGGCGGCGCATGCGTGGAGGACCTGACCGTGGACCGGGGATGGCGGGCTGCGGCAGCGACACGAAGCGAGATCGCGACGGTGCGATAGGGCGGGGACCGGGGGCGATGGGCGACTGTGCGGGCAACGGGGCAGGGCAACCAGCGATGGCGCGTCGGTCTCCCGTCCCGTCTCGGCGTCTCCTCCTGCGGTGCGGGGATTGGAGGTGGAGGGTGGAGGCGTGGGCGGCGGCGCGTGGGCAATGGTGACCTTCGCGGTGGCCAGCCCAGGGGCACGGGCACGCGGCGTGAGATTGGGCAGCCACCACTGCACTGCAACCAGCTGGGTGCCGCCGCCATCGAGAACTCGGGGATGGGTGGGAGGCGACTTGGGAAGGAGAGCTGGAGAGGTTAGGGTTACATCCATTTTGGGCTATTTGGATTTTGGGCCAATGGGCCGAGGAGAGGAGGGAGGCGGGATGGTGCTAAGTCAGTTTTCTCTAAAGGAACAAGTCTATTTTGAATACTTTTCCACATAAATATGAAATATATATTACATATATGATTTTTTTTGTCAAAAATCTTGGGTATTCAACTGAATACCCATGAATCATGGTGGGCCCGCCCCTGTAACCATAGGTCGAATTTATACTGCAGGTGAAAATGGTTGCTAGATGACCAAACGGAGTTTCTGGACAATCAATATTCTCTCCATCCTTAGCACTTCTAAAGTTTAAATTTTGTTATAAAATACACCATCTGATAGAAGGAGTATAGCTACTGTCTTATTTCCTTTATCATCTCAACCAATCAGAACCATTTCTAATTTAATATCTTCACATATTTTCTTATTTCAACCAACAACAACCATTCCTCATTTAATTTCACCCCTCCGTGAAAAACTCGAGAAGTGTTTATATCATGCTACAAAGGGGAACTCGCTGTATTCACGTGTATTTGTTGGTCTCAGTTTTAGATTTGTCAACTAGGGCTCCTTTAGAGCACAGCAATTTGAAAACTCACTAACATAAAAACACAAGAATTGGAGTGACATGTTAATGTAATCCTAATGGATATAAAAAATACAATATTTTCTCAATTGTGTTGTTTGAATGCTTCACATGAAGCGGTACATAAATTTGGAGAGAAAATGATTGCACGAAATTTTCCAAGAGCTTGGAGCTCATGTTAGATTTACTCCAAGATTCCTGTGGATTTAGCCATTCCATAGGAATTTGAAAGGATCCATTCTTTTGATCCAAAGGAGCATATAGAAAAATATTTCAAAAGATTTACATCCTACAAAATTCCTTTAAAAACATTTGTTTCAAAGGAGACCTTCTTATGGTTATTTTTATGCAATACAAAGGTGAATATCTCTAGATGTAGAATACTGATTTTTTTAATTCTGATTATAAATCCAATAGGACAGCCTGTATACCAAATACGGTTTTAAAAGCATTGCTGGTCAGAACTTAATCAGGCAAAATTTGGACCGACAACTATTCATCAACCGGGATAAATTTTCAAATCCATCAATCACAAGCATATACTCCCAATTTAAGCTGTTGGCCCGTGGCTATTGGTGCCAAGCGAGACTTGTCCAGCAGCGGGTGCAGCTAGCCCCGATTCCGGGCTCAAAACAAGCCCACGGGCGGCTTCGGGAGGGCCCACGAATAAAAGACCAAAGAGCGTACCACCGAATCCCAAAAGCGAGAACACCCGAATGGGGCCCACCCGACAACTCGAGGCGAGATAGGTGAGGCTGCAGGACGCCAAAAGCCTTGTGGGCCCCGTGCCGGCGATGCAATGTTCACTGGCACAGGGTTGGGTTGCTACAGTACCAGTACAAGTCTACTGCGGAATTTTTTTATTTATATATATATATTTAATATTTACAGAAATATTATAGCACTGGAAAAAATTGCAGAAATAGACCCTACCGCCCTGGCAGAGGGCGGCAAGCTGACGTGGCACACGCGCGCGCGACGGCCGTTTAGGGTGTACTGGCCATTTTGCAGGCGCCCCCCCCCGGCAGAGGGTGGCAAGGTGTTGGCAAGGGGCCCGCCTGCAAAATTGACACAGCTCCTCGATCTGGGGCCTGCCATTTTGCAGGCGGCCCCTTGCCACCCTTTGCCAGGGCGGCATGTGGCCCCTTGCCGCCCTCTGTCTGGGCGGCAGGCTCCAGCGTCTATATAAGGCCTACCGCCCAGCAAAGCAGCTCATTTGCTGCTCTCTCCATTCCTCTCACATCTGCATAGTGGGAGAAGGGGAGGAGACTTAGAGAAGAAGAGGCGAAGCCCTGCTAGTTTGAACTTCGATTTCAGGTAATATTTCTAGATCATATACATGATTAAATGTATGATATTAACTAGGTTTTAGTTGTATTTTTGTGGAACTATTTTTAAATAAATGCATTATATGAGTTACGGTTTTAGTAGGGGAACTGTAGTACTTTGTATTGTTAGATGTAGGTAAATTAGTAGATCTGTAGTAATTATAGTAATTAGATTTGTAGTTTTAAATATTTGTGAGTAGCATTACAGTATCATACTGAAAAATTGTGGTATATTTCAAACAAGATAATACGTTTTACTCGTTTATTACGTAAAATAGTGACATAGTGATTTACTTACAGATATGTCCAGTAAACTTATATTTCAACTATATCATGGTCAAGGAAATGTCCGTTACGGGCCGAGTGGGTAGATCTGTCAGAATTTATTGTAACACCAAGGGGAATTGATAGACCAGCCGAGAGAAGTGTGACTTCTATTAAAAAATGGTAGATGAGGGGCTTGGGAGTTGATCCACAGACAAGTGATATTACAATATATGTTGTAGTAAGTCGGACAACTGAGGGTTTTTATTGGGAATTAATGCTAGTTCAAAACTCTCGGATGTGGAGATGGTATGTGGAGAATGCATTGTAACGCGGGTGGCCTCTAGCTATGTTTCCATATGTTCATCCCAAGGATCCCAATGTGGAGATGAATATGGATGATGGCGAGGGGCCAAGTGCTGAAGTGAATGAGACTGGAGTGGATGAAGTCAACACATTAGAAGAAGATGTCGTAGTACCTCCAGTAGGCATGCAACCTGGTGGAGTGGCTGACGAGGGGGAGACTGTCGGAGCCATTGTGGACGAAATGGAAAGAGAGGATTCTGACAACGAGCGTGTAGAGAAAGATGATTCGTCAGATGATGAGGAGAACAATATTAACCCAGTTGAATGGGCTAGTGATGATTTTTCTGATCTGGTCGTATCTGAAGGGGAAAATGTGAGATGAGAGTACAAAGAGAATGAGGTTATTGAGGGAGCAAGGTATGGTGATGGAGAAGACATGAAGGAGGCGGTGAAACATTTTGCAGTGTCACTACAAAGAGAGTTTTGGGTTGTCAAGTCGAACCGGTCACAATATAAAGTTAGATGTGTTAACGAAAAAGACGGGTGTCCCTGGAGAGTGCATGCTTATAAGGGAAAATGGAAGGATTATTGGACAATGTCAGTTGTTACCAAGCATACATGTTATCTTCCTGGTGTTCAAAAATACCACAGGAATATTACATATGCATTTGTTGCATCTAAGATGTATGCGCACGTCGTGGACAATCTGACATATGAACCAAAGTTAATAATCCATCATATCAAACAGAAATTCAAGTATACTATTAGCTATGCCAAGGCGTGGAGGGCAAAACAGAAAATAATAGAGATGAGATTTGGAATTTATGAAGCCTCATATGATAATTTGCCACGTCTGTTATCTGTTATCCAACAAAGAAACTCTGGGAGCTCTTGTGCAATCAAGACATTCCCCTCACTGGATCATCCTGGGAAGACTGTGCTGCAAAGAGCCTTGTTAGCTCTACATGCATGCAAGATGGCATTCGTGCACTGTCATCCAGTTCTTTGCATTGATGGGACATTCTTGACCGGGAAGTATAGGGGCCAGATACTAACAGCAATTGGAGTAAATGGGAACAATCAGGTATTGCCCTTGGCATTTGTTTTTGTCGAGAGTGAGAACACCAACAGCTGGTACTAGTTCCTCCATCTGGTTAAAAAAGAAGTTGTTGGTATGAGTCCCAATGTGTGCCTAATACATAACAGGCACGTTGGTATGCTTCAAGCGATAGAAGAGTTAAAATTTGGGAGTATGGATAGAGAATACCCTGGTGAGTGGGATGATGTACAGAGTAGGTGGTGCATGCGTCATATGGGAGCTAATTTCTTCAAGCAATTCAAGAACAAGGAGCTGATGAATATGTTTAAGAGGCTATGCAATCAGAACCAGGAGAAGAAATTCAATGAGCTTTGGAAGAGGTTGGATGAGTTGACAGCAAAATGCAGTGATCAGCGTGCAGCGAGACCAGCGAGCGCCGTTCCTGACTCTTCTCAAGCACACGACGCCGTGAAAGCGCACACGGCGTCATGTGCCACGTCACCTTGCCGCCATGTGCCAGGACGGTAGGGTCTATTTTTGTATTTTTTTCGGCGCTATAATATTTATGTAAATATTAAAAAAATATATAAAAATAAAAAAAATTCGTCTACTGCGTACGCAGGCCAGAGCTGCAAGCCTGCACAAGCACAATGCCTTTTTGCTTTTCCAGCCCGAAAGAAGGGGAACATCAATCATGGAGCCCCACTTGGCACTGCAAACCTTTTAGTATTAGCGAGGACGGATTATGTTATCCGCGAGTTAGTAGCAGCACCTGTTGCTTTTGAGCAGGGCCATTTCTGCACGCTAGTACTCTGAGCCACACCGTGCGCGATCTATGAACTGTGGCGATCCGGCAGAGCCGTGTCGCTGGTTGACGAGAAATCTCGCGGGGTGCGGACGCGACTTACCACCGGCGCTGTTTGGTTCCGAACGTTGATGTGCCCATTAAACTGGGCTGTCCAGTATAGGTTCGTCCGTTCGCTCGCCAAGCGCAAGCGCGGGCCGGTTAAAATCAATAATCACCCAACGGCCGGCAGGGACTTCATAGCGATCACGCATTTAACCACGAACCCCAGAAAAAGCCCAATGAATGCGTGTGCCCCCGCCCGCGCGACGGCGGGAGACTGTGCCACCGCTTCCCGCTGGTCCCGCGCGTCTTGCCTATAGCCGTTGCGTCGGCTGCCCGCCCATTAACTCCGGCGTAGCGTTTCGCCCGCGCCCGCGCTCACCAACACGCGAGCGCGGCGAGCGCACCGCCAATTCGGGCAGCGGAACACGTCGGTTTCGCCTGGGTTTCTCCACGATGCGGGCGGGGCGGGCGTACTTTTCCGGGCCGGGCGCTGGGCGGGACGTCTGCATCGATCGATATGGAAGAGTCGAAGAGAACGCGCGTGTTGCTCGGAGTTTTCTTCTTGCATCATTGCGAGACAACGACAACAGCACAAGGGAACGGGAGAAGAAGAGGGAAAAAAATTGAGGGGGACAGGGACAAGAAGGGAGGCTTCGCTGTTACGCTGCGATGGAAGGCGGTACGGCTTGGGGTTTCCTCCGTGACGTCGGTTCGGCTGCTCGCGTCGTCGTCGTCTCCTCCTCGTCGTCGTCGGCCTCCGACTCCGATTCCGCCAGGGCCATCCGGCGGAGCGGGCTGGGGCCGAGGCGCCGCCGCTTGGCGGCGGCCGCGTGACGGCGCCGGATCACCTCCATCTCGTTGCGCCGCCGCGTGGCCTCCTCGTCGACGACGAACCGCCGCATCAGGATGTCGTCCGTCAGCGACTTGCCGCGGAACACCGGCCGCCTCGCGCTCTCCCCGCCGGGGCCAGGCGTCCTCATCAGCGCCCTCTGCTCGGCTGCGGGCGGCGGCGCCACCAGCGGGTTGCTGTTTCCGCCGCACCCGGACGCCGACGCCGAGGACGCCCGCGGGTAGCTGTAGCTCCGGCGCGGCGCCACGTCGCCCGCCTGGAAGTAGAGCGCCTGCTCGTTGTACGACGAGATGGGCGCGCACAGGCAGACCCGCGTGAACGACGCCGCCACGTTCAGCGACGACGACTTCCGCAGCCGAGCACCTATCCCCGACGCCGACGCCGACGCCTTCACGCCCGTCACCCCCGCCGCCGCCGCGGCCTTCGTCGTCGTCGTCGTCGTCGTCCCCGTCCCCGCCCCCGTCGGCTGCTTCCATATCAGCAGCAACACCTCCACCGCCCGCTGGTACCACGGCGACTTCTTCGACGACACCCCTCTCGACCTCGCCGCGCCGCCGCCCTCTTTCGACGACCTGCGCATGGAAAGCATCACGTCAGGCAAACACGTACTCCGTAGAACCGAAGCATCATCATGCCACATGCAAAGTGTGCGTAACTGTGTACCTCGTCTGCTGCTGCTGTTGCGTTGTTGTGTTCTTGGCCATGTTTTGCATCAAGAGAGAGTGGAGAAACATCTGGGCAGGGCGGCGCGCGCGAGGTGAGGAGAAGAGGAGAGGAGAGGAGATGGGAGAAGAACTGAGGTCACATCAAGTTGTTACATTAGTGGAGTACTTGGAAGTGAGAAGGGATCATCAGATCAGCTCCCATGGCGTGGAGGTACACTGGGGAGTTAGTTAAGGGGGGTCAGTGAGGGGAGGGGCAGTTTGGTCATGTCGCTTTTGGGCGTAGGATACTACTAGGATCAATGTCAAAGTTCTCTGGAGGGAATAAGGCTGCGTCCATGACCCAACAAGGAATGCTTTTTTGGGACCCTTCCAAAACTGAAGCATGAAGTACACACTGCAGGTGTTATTGTTGTTGCATTATTGCATAGGAGTATTTCCCTGGGAATTTCACATCTTTCTGTAAAATCTCTTGTTCAAAATAGGGGCGTCAATGGAGGGGAAAATGGGCTTAATGGTAACACAAACATGACACTAGTCATGACTCATGAGTGACAAACATATTTGTGATACTTGATTACTTGATACTAACCCTTGCAATGGAGAGGTTTAATTATTTGTAGTTAGCTACTGCTATAGAATGTTCTGCTAGTTTTAGGATTACTTTATCTCCTACTAGTATAGTATATACAATGTTGTACACATACTATATAATCTACACCCCTAATTTCAGGGGAGACTAACACATGCTGCGGAATTCCAGCGCTACATCTCAAAGAAAAAGATAAGAAAAGAAAACCATCCAGCCTTAGCTTTTGACAAGTTTCCTCCACTGCTTGATGGCTTCTTTTTTTCTCTTTGATCCTTGCATGTTAGCAGCACGCATATGCTTTCTCTTTGGCCATGATTCCTCTCAAGCTAATTGATCCAACATTTAAATCTCCCAATAGGCAAAAAGGCGGTGCAACGCTTTTGCGTGTACTACACTTACTAGTATAAACCACCAACGGGCACTAAAGTACACGGCTACCAGGCTGCACATAGGGAGGTAGTTAAGGCTAAGATCACAAAACAGAGCCTTATTATAGTTTCTTATGTCGGCCAAATCGATCAGGTTAGGTACTAAGTACGTAGTACATACACGGCCGGCCACGATACTGATGTCTCTGCATTTTATCCTGCATCTCTTCTAGTACTTGTGTGAAGAATAAATAACGAAATGAAGAGTGAATTTCAAGACATTTCAAATTTTCAATTAATGCTACAGTAGTACTAGAAAAGGGTGAGGTGTGCGACATCGATCACTGAGAATAGTTTTTTTTTCTTAGGATCGGTCAACTAAGAACGGAAAAGATTGATCGACAATGGGCAGAAAGTTCTACGGGTTTATGCATATAATCAACCAAGTTGGTGATTGATACTAGTAGCTAGGTGGTTGAGAACAGAGACAGGGCAGGAATAGAAAAGACACGCCCTGTTCCGATCGTGGCGTATGTACGTACGCCTGTATATATACACGATGGATACGTGTGGTTCAGAATGCAGAGAAGTGAAGAACTTGATTAATCAAGACCTGGAGCTACCAAACCTACCAATTCACAACACTTAAACATTTTTTTTATATTGAGGTGATGTCTCCTCTCATCTTCAGAAAAGCTAATAAAGGTTTATAACTACCACTGATCATTTGTTTTTCCTTTTGCCCCCTTGTACCGATAAGTATAATCTAGCTCCTATATATATATCTGCCTGTGCCAGCCTTCTGAAATCTAAAGTACTCCTTTCCTTGAACAGAAAAAATGTTTAATTTGAAGCAACACTTGCCACACGTACGCGTTGCATTGATTAATCCTACACAAGAAAATTGTCACTCATGGTGTTGGTGAGATGTTTCAGAGGTTCAGATCAATCGAGACTATCCTAAAATTTCGTCAAGTTTCGGCGAACGGAGCTAGGGAGAGGGAAGCCATGATGATGGCCATGTTGGATCGGAGGTGTAGAAAAACGGGGAGGGCGAAAAGGCAAAGGAAAGCGGCCATGATCGCTCGCGCCCTAAGCTAGCCTGTGTTGATGCGATGCTTTAGCTTAGCTTAGGCCGCTAAAGAAGATCGCCGTGATCATGTTAGCTGAGCTTTAGCTTTAATTACATGGTAATGGTACTATTGTGCTGAGCCGATCGATCACTCAGCTTTGATCACGCTCTAGTCTCTCTAGCTAAGACTTGGTACACATGGATGTCGCAAAAGCAGGCGGCACAGCGTGTAATTGATGCCGCTGGATCAGAGTGATTCCTGAATCCATCGATGGGCAGGACCACAGCAGAGACTGATCGGCGATTTTATTCTCTCCAGGCTACAGCTAGACGACGGCTTAGCAGTTGAAACTTGAAAGCTCTTTTTAAGTTTGTTTGTTCTAGTGAGTATAAATGCTACTGCTATGTAGTATATATGCTGCTTAGGATCTTCTTGTCCATGGACCCAATTATATTTTCTGCGTCTCGATCGTATTAAAATGGGAACGGGCGACTCAGGAAGGTGCCTGCCTAATGCCTGAACTGCTCCCGTTGTTGTCACGGCATGACTGTTCTGCTCGATTGATAGTAGCCACTACTATAGCCCACTAATGATCTCTCGCCATCTCGCGTCCCATTGCCATAGCAATGGACCACCCGGCTAGCGGGCCAGCCGAGCCCCTTCCTGTCTTTCGATGTCTGGAGTCTGGACCAGAGGCCGGCTCGTCGATCTGTCCGGTGTCCAGCGAGACGGACGGTGCACGAATTGGAGAGAGCTTTGGCCGGCACCAATGCAATGTAAGGCAAGTTCCGGTCAAAAGATCGGTCGGCGACCAACCAGGCCACCGTGGCCGCGTCAGTCTCCCGGACCGGCGGCACAAGCGCATGATGACATAGGCCTCCCTGCCGTGCCCTCTCCTCTTCATCAGCCTCGCCGGCCGCTGCTGGTCCCTGCCCCTCGCTGTGGTATGGCTGATTGATTGACTGCTACTCCTCTTCGACAAATATATAAGCATTTTTCAATAGTTTATAAATAGCGGGATTGGATCTCTCTCCTATTTGCAACATCTTCCTTCAGGATATCTTTGAATGGCACTCTTGGGCTTGGGCAAAGCATCCAACATCATCGAGGTCTAAGATAGTGTGACCCATTATCCCCTTACCTTTTTATTTTGGCTATCGATCCTCTGCGGAAGATCTTGGACTTGGCCACAAATGAGGGAATCCTGACGAATGTCTCTTCGCGTGCACCAAAATTCAGAACTTCCCTCTACACCGATGATGCAGCAGTGTTCCTAAATCCTTCACGACAAGAGGTGCAAAACCTCCTGGAAATTCTGGACAACTTCGGGGCAGCGACGGGCCTGCAGGTTAACACAACAAAGAGCTCGATCATGCCAATTCGTTGTAATGACCTAGACCTTCAGGAAATCACTAGAAATTTTTGATGGATAGTTGGGTTCGTTTCCGCAAACCTACCTTGGTCTGCCGCTCACAACAGGGAAGCTAAAGCGTGTCCACTTGCAGCCAATAATGGACAAAACCAGAGCAAGGATGGGAGGTTGGAAGAACAAACTAGTTTTCCAAAGTGGGCGCAAGATTCTTGTGCAGTCAGTTCTCAGCGCCATACCAACCTACTTGCTGACTGTTCTCAAGCCACCGACAAGATTCCTAAACAACATAGACAAAGCGCGGCGAAAATTTCTTTGGGCAGGTGACCAAGAAGTTCTGGGAGGGAAGTGCAAAGTGAATTGGCAGCGGGTCTGTTCACTGACGATATATGGTGGTTTAGGCATTCCTTGTTTGGAGAAATTTTCCCGGTCTCTGAGGTTGCGTTGGCTTTGGTATAAATGGACAAGCCCAGAGAAACCATGGATAGGGACGCTGCCACCCTGTGATGATACCGATTGGGCACTGTTCTCTGCTGCCACCAAAGTAACAGTGGGGGATGGGCGAAAGGCTAAATTCTAGGAATCAAATTGGATAGGAGATCAGCCACTCAAGTATCTAGCCCCAAATCTTTTCAAACACTCCAAAAGAAAGAACAAACCAGTTTTTGAAGCAATAACAAACAATGTCTGTATCGAGAATATCCGCGGATGAATAACACTACAATTGCTTCAGGAATACATATACGTTTGGGAAATGCTTGACAATGCTTGAAGCGTGATCCATGAGGGGACTGAGGATACAATACTTTGGAGGTGGTCGGCCAGCGGCTCGTACACGGCAAGCTCTGCATACATCATGCAGTTCATGGGGAAAACAAGATCAGAATCGGCTGGCCTTGTATGGAAGACTTAGGCACCGGCAAAACACAAATTCTTCGCATGGCTCCTTGCACAGAATAGAATATGGACAATGGACCATTTACAAGCAGAGGTTGGCCAAATAACTACTTTTGCCAATTTTGTTTCATGAATCTTAAAACTGCGCAGCATCTATTTAAGGAATGCCCTTTCACACAGCGGGTGTGGCAGGAGATTGATCACAGAATCAGACCACAACGATTCCTGAACGCAAGCATCGACGATACCCTGCTCAACTAGTGGCACGAGCAGACAAACAGAGTAGGAAAATTGCAAAAGAATGGGCTGTGATCTGTGTTCTTGACCACGCTTTGGGAGATTTGGATGGAAAGGAACAACCGCATCTTCCGGAACAGAGAATCTACGCCATTGGCACTTGCAAGCAAGATTATAGATGAACTACATCTATGGGAATTGGCGGGTGCCAAAGGGGTGCAGTGTGTAATATCAAGAGATTAGGTTTTTCTACTTCCCTGTGTAGGCAGGAGGCGTTCTTAGTTTCAAACAATGCCATTCCTGCTCCTCTCTTGTAAAGTTTTTTCTCCTCCTATAATATAAAACCAGCTTGCTGGGTTCTTTCAAAAAAAATCTGTTTATAAATATAGGCATTTCGGAGTATTATTACTTGGCTCATCAATCATATTTCATTTAAATTTCTTTGTAATTTTTCATCCAACATCTTCACACCCTCAATCCATCTCACATTTAATAAAGGGCACATGAGATTTTTCTTATCAACCTCAATCTCTGTGAAAAGATTTAGAAATGTTTATATTTGTGAACAGAGCAAGTACTACTGGATTTGAGAGGGGTCTACGGCTAGCCACCATGCCGCTTTGCGGCGACGGCGTCGTACACGCGAATTGCGATGTTGTCGTGTGGTTCCGTTTGTTGTCGAGTTGATGATGTCCAGTTTCAACCAAGAGGGCAGCGACCTGTTCCTGTCAGCTGGACATTTTAGCTCTATCCGACCACAGGTGTTAGCTTTCGTATCATCAAGAAATCATCAGCTGCTACACGGTATAACCTGACTCCGGCTACACTTCGGCCAATAAATGCCTAAGATGACAAGCAATCAGTCCTGTCAAGCGTCACTTTTTAGTAGATTGATTGTGTGCAGAAAAGATATCCATAATAGACTCAGTCGCTTCATGCCCACAAGGATATACAGTAGTAAGTACACAGCACACGGGTCGTAGTATACAATAATTCAGAGGAGAGCTGAAAGAAGCAGATTTACAGTTTTACCCGTATGTGCCGAAACATTCATGAGCATGTATAACAGATAGCCAGGACTACGATTCACAGGCACTGTACACCATCATGACAACAGATTACTGTCGTGTACCGTTTCAATGCGAGAATATAACCTACGTGGGATCATGACTCAAAACCATTGCTGCTACAACTGCGTGCTATACCCTACTGCATACAGAATACAAACCCTGTTGGTTGTTGCTACAACAAACACTAGCCTACTGTAATATGTTACAGTTGAGAGTTAGGTGACAGGAGCCCAGGACCTCCAACCCTATCATGAGCTATGCGCCGCCAACTGCAAGCAGGTGCTGCTTCCCGAGCTGCTGACGATGCAAGAGAGATCTCGTACCTGGAGTTTCACATTGCGTGAGCCTATGGAGTCGAGGACATCGACGCACTCCTGGAGATCTGAATCGTTTGCCAAGATGACCCATTCGTCCTCGTCGTCCTTGTACTTGAGCTGGAATGCTCCGGTTGGTAGCTTAAATCTCTTTGCTATTTCTTCCAATAGGTGATACCAGCCCATAGATGGCAAGAACTTGAACCGCACGGTGTCTCCGTTGTAGGTTGCCTTAACTGTCAGTGCAGGACTGGCTGTATCTTTAAGAGCACTTCTTGTGTTCTGTTTGAAGGTGGGGTGGCTTGATGCGCTGCCGCTAGAAGAGTCTGTCATACCAGAGTTAGAAGGATGCATGTGGTCCTTGTCCTTGGCTTCATGATTGTCAAGCATATCAAGATCTGCTTGTTGTATAGATGGTGAGTTTCTTCCAACTATTTGATCTCTGATGCTTTCAGAACTTGGGTGGAGAGAGCTAGAAGGATTGGTGCAATCTGTTCCTTTGAGATGCAAAGCACTAAAAGCACCAGTGGGACATAATGGACCTTGTGAGCCCTCAGAATTAGATTTTGCTGTGGCATCTGCACAATAAGAATCACTGTGACCATTGCCAATGTGAAACTCATCATCGTTACTTTTCTTCACATCAGAGATCTGCAACTGGCAACTTTGTCTTTGCGATCCATCAGGCAAAGAACACCCTTGTTCAGATTTTGGGTCAGAATTTTCTTCCACAGTTTTTCCGACTGGTGGAGTTGGCAAACCATCACAAGGAGGGAATACCAACTTTTCTGGCAGAGAAACTACTGGAACAAGAGATCCAGTAGCAGGATCATACTGCAAGGATCTGTCCACACCATGAACAGAGTTTATGACAGTTTGAATCTTCTTTAATGAACGATTAACCTTGTTTATCTTGCGAGATGGCCATCGTGAAATTCCATGCTGCCGGCATATCCGTTTCAAAGTTGTTGGACAAACTGCAGCCAATATTAAAAGGTGTCAGCAGAAAGTCAACCATTTAATTATACCCTATTTACATGAAATAGATGAAATAACATAGTAAAGGTTCATTGAATTCATTTTACAAAAAGACACACTAGAGGCTCACCACCAAGGCTCTTTGCAGCATCCTTTAGGCTCCCAGAGAAGTACTTACGAAGAACATCCAAGCTAATATTCTTCTCAGCTGTACTGCGCTTTTTCTCTGCATGTCCTATGGAACTAGACTGTACCTGCAACTGCAGAAGGTCAGTCAACAAGTGGATATAAGCTTAAACATGGGGTTTCTTAAAACATTTTGCCCCAAAACCTCAGGTTCTTCAAAACAAATCATAATACCTGGGGTTTTATGTTACGGGTGCTTCAAAACCTGGGTTTTGTGAAATTTACTCTAGATTCTATTATCAACTTGATTACATTATATATTAATGTTGAGTATGGATTTTGTGGATTTAACCCATCCCAGTATGACTATGGTGGATTTGCTACTAGCATGTTCAAAGGAACTTGCTACTAGCTTAGTACTGTTGGACGCCTTCTCCTCTAATAAAACTGAAAGGTATACATAAAAGTCTGACATCTCATTAATAAAGGTGATTTTGATGGCATTATTCAATAGGCAAGAGGCAAAGATACATAATCCAATTAAATTCTCAGAAATGGCTATGACTAGACACAATTATTCTAAATATTTACAGAACTACATATCTTTACAGAAGAAACTTTAAAAAAGGTTCAGTTCAGTCATGTTCATTTTGATTACTCATGTATACTGCTGAAAAATTCGGCCTGAACACACTAAAAAGGAGTTTATATTCAAGTTATGTCACTCGGCTTCTTACTAAATTAGGTGCATAGCATGACATATTTAAGTCAAAGTTAGTAGAGCACCTGCTCAGCCAACTCAGGTTCCATGACTCCTGGCTTGTTATCTAAAGATGCATCCTCGAATGAAACTCCTGTGATTGATTGATCACCATGTGAAGAGCTTTCTGTGTTTCCAGTTGGCAAGCAACTCTCGTTGTTTTTCCTGAACACAGCTGCAGTACCAGCATTAACTTTATCAACTTCTGCTTCATAAACTGTTCGCAGACTTTTGCATATTCTTTGCATTGTACTGGAGAGGTTATTCAGCAACATCTGTTGTTCTCCACTTCCTTTGCAGTTGATTGGGAGAAAGAATTCTAGTATGTAGTCATCATTGCCAGTGTATGTGCTCCTTAAACGAATGGCAACAGCAGCATGCAGACTAAACTTACGTGCATGATGTGCAAGAGGGTAATCCTCAATACTGTACTCTTTTATATCAGGCGAGAAAAATGGCAGATTGGATTTGAGTGCTCGTCCTGCAATGCCTTGCCCTTTCTCAAGATGACGTCTGGCACATGCTTCAAGAAAACCTTGCATCTTTGCATCGTTAACATAACATGCAGATTCATGGATGCGTAGTATTGTTTTCTCTGATTGTGAATAACTGGCACCATCCCTTCCAACAACATAACCACCATCAATACCATTTGAAGTAGGAACCCATGTAAGGGCCAGTGGAAGCATATGTGCATGGCAAATAGCTCTGAGAACATCTAAAATCTCAGTGAAGGCAAATTGCTGGTTCTCTGAAAAAAACTGCAAATAAACAAATAGTACATTCATCAAATGTCAATAGATAACATACTAAAATGAGAACTTACGTTTTTGCGTGGGCTGCAAGAGGAATTATCACAATATAACCGTTCAGAACTCAAAAGTGAAGATGGTACCTTCTGATTGCTAGAACCTTTTGTAGCCTTCAAGTTCACTGCCTGAAGAAGAGTAATGAGTTTATTATCAAATGAAAGTACCAAGTGAAATATTAGACCATAAAAGAAAATAATATCTAGAGTTTATCATTGATAAGAACAGAAATGAACCCACAACTTCACATTATTATTATCAACTCAGTGAATTATTATGTAGTATGTAAAGAAATTAAGGGAATGATAGGCTTTTTTTTTCTGACAGCACCAGATGATCTATCAGCAAATGGATAGTGATTGCTAGATTAAATCAATCTCATAAAGGATAATAAAAAATCCGCATATTAGCACATGGTGAATTATACTATATTTAAATCAGTGCTATAAAGGGTACTGAAACTACTATAGTGGAAACTACACAAGGGGGTATTTGCTTATTTGGATTTGGGGAATTTTTGTGGTAGTTCAAATCCTAAGGATTTAATACCAATATATGTATCTAAAAAGGTCCTCAAAACGTTTGGATAGTGCCAATAATTGCTTTCAAGGAATTCATTAGTACACAATACGTTGCTTAGAACTACACACTGGATATGTTTGCTTAAAGAACACTATGTATGGCTCCATAGGAATTGGAATACTTGCATCTAACTTTCAGTGTACTCTTTTCTTCATGGCATCCACAAATGAAACAAGGAATTGGATGCATATCTAGTATATGCACTTTACCACAGTGTTTAGAAGTTGCTAACAAATGGTGACCTATGACACACTACAGAATCCAGCCATAAGTATACATGGGATAGCATTAGCAATAGTGTCCATCACGTGTATTCAAAATTCACCTATTTAAGTTTTGAAAGTGAGAATTTCATGGTATAACATCAGCAAGTTAGAACTTGCCTGCAAGGCATTGCAAACACTGTCCATCTCTGCACTGAAATCGGGCTTCACCTTTCTTGTAACAAGCTCAAGCACCGCACAGCAAGAATCCTTGCTGGGGTCATAAATTGGCATCGCAAGTGACCCACGTATCTCGTGATGGAGAGCATGCTCCATCCTCAAATACTCTGGCCTATTATAGTAGAGAACACTTGAGGTCCATTCCGGCACCCCAGAGATGAAGACCCTCCCTGGAAGCCCTGGCTGTAGACCAGGTTCCTCCTTCGCTGAAAACACAAAGTGCCTGGATACTTCTCGATACCCTGCAAGAACCTGGTCAAGTAGAAAAGGTTGCTCACATGTACTTAGCACAACATGACCCTCCTGCTCAATAGGCATCCAGACTTGGGCAAGAGCACCACCACCCAATGATTCCCTGAACAAGGACAAAGCCATGAGCATCCTGTCAGCAAGTGAATTGCCCGCAACAGACCTTGGAACCATGCTACTCCCTTGATGGGCACCATCGTCCGAACCAAGCTCGCCTGAACTCTTGTCTGTTTTCTCTGCTTCAGTTGGATTCACTGACATCATTTGAGAAGGTTCTTCCACTGCCTCCCCTAGCCCAGGATATGCGTCGAGCGGCACATCTTCACTCGTACCAGCAGCACGCGGTGATGATCCCGTGGATGACCACATAGCAAACATCCGGTGTGCGGCTGGATCATTTAGCAGCGAGAATAGTTGGTCAGCCACCGAAGGGCTGCAAATCTCTGAGTAACAATCAAAGTTCATGGCTGCTGTGCCATAAGGAACATCTGAAGGCCCCATAGTACCGCTGGTGTTGCCATTGCAGCCAGCACGGTTGGATGGCGTAGGCATATCCATGGTTTTGCTCCACTCGTGCAGTTTAAGATCCTTACGACTTATCCACTCCTACAATACCAACATCGAGTTGAAGCAACTGTATTCTGCCCTTGACAAGAAGCAGAGGGGATCACTGTATTCTGCCAAAGACAGAATCTTTCTACAACACCGGGAGTAGTTTAATGGGCAGCATCTGAACAGGAGACTGCTTTTCCGATCGTATTGTTCATAGAGGGATTAGGCCTACTCTCCAGGACTGGTAGATCGATCACCTGTTGAACAATCAGCACAGGAACTCAAAAAGGTCAAACCTTTGGAGGGAAAGGTCAGGAAAGGTAGCGGCTTAAAGCATCAACAGGCAACAGAGAGCAAATATTTCTTCGCCAAAGTCTTCCTTTTGACGCAGGAAAGAGAGCATGGAAGGGCAACTCGACACCAACAGCGAAGAACCTACAATTTATCAGGGTTCTGTGCTAGAGGCCACCCCTTGATCCCAAAAGAATCGTCCTTTTATCCCAAAAAAAAATGATCCAGAACCTCAGATTATAAGTGCCAAGGCGATCAAATCTGACGCTTCCACCCACCTCAGAAGTCCCCAAAACCAGTAGCTAACAGGAACATCCGCACCAAATCCAACCTTGAGCCGGCAATACCGCGCAGAACTACCCCTCCGTCGTCTTGAGCTCAATCACCAGACCACGCGGAAGCCTCCAAGCTCCAGCTCCGGAACCGTTTCTTGGTCGCGGCGCGGAAAACCCCAACCCTCGCGCGGAGGAAACGAGGCCAGCAGCGGAGCAGCCTTGCCTCCTCGATTGTGCGCAGCAACAATAAGAGGGGAAACCCGGGATACGGTGGCTCAGTCGCTGCGCAGATTTGGAAGGGCAACAGCGCCCAGGGAGGTGGAGAAGGACGGAGGAGAGAGAAGAGGAGGAGGAGATTCCTTGGCTCAGAAATTCCCAAACTCCCAAAGCCCTGTGCGCCTTTTATTCCAGGCGGCGCAGCAGCGAATTCTTCGTTTTTCTTTTCACCGATTAATCCTCTTTTTTTTTTTTTACCTCGTTCTCTTTGCGGAAAATGGAGGGAGATGGCGAGACGGCGTGAACTCATCGCAAGAGAGGAGGGCAGAAATAAGTTGACGCGACCGAATCGTGAGTGATTAAAAAATGTGGGTTAGTGCGTTTGAATCTTGAGTTTTCTAGTTTGATGCAACTTGGTAGGTCAGTCGGACTTTCTAGCTTTATTTTTTGCGATAAAGTTTGGAGTGTATCACATGTCTACGCACCTAATACCATGTTTGATAAATCGGAGTTGCCGTACATTCTCTTTCCACTGGACTTTGTATACAGGACTATAATTACAGGTTGATCAGCTTGTTCTAAAATTTAAACGTAAACAACAAATCGATCACTCCCTCGGTGCGCGGGTCGGGTTCTGCTTTCTGTGGCCGTGGATCGCTTGGCAGCATTCATTCGTACCGCTGCCGCACGGTGCGATCTAGGTCTTTTGTCGTGTCGTCGCGCGTACAGTCCACGTCAACGGCCGCCTCAGTGACGGCCTGCCTTGGCTTCGCACTCTCGACGCGTGCGTGAGCGATGCGATGCGAATAGGTACTCTCTCCCGTGTAGATTCTGCCGGGCCCCGCGAAGATTTCTCCCGTGTTCGTGGTCGCGCGGTCGTCACACTCGTTGCGTACTTGACTACTAGTACTACTACGAAGTACTTCCTCCTATACTAGTAGTAGTGCGATGAAGATCTGCAATCGCACGTATGGGAGTACAGGACGGAATTGGTGTGCTCGCCTGTGCGTGGATTGACAGGATGCGCGCGCGTCGAGCGGTGGCGGAAGAGGAGCGTTGTGGGCGCCTCCAGGATGAGTCCAACTCCAAAGCGGCGGGAATGAAGTGTTGCATGGCTGAGATCTTGAGAATCATTATTGGTGTAGCAGATTAGCAGGTCGAAGCGCTAGCGCCAAAACGAGAGTCGCGCCTGCATGGGAGCCATGTGTGCAGTGTGCTCGACTCACGAGAGTCGCGCCTGCATGGGAGCCATGTGTGCAGTGTGCTCGACACGAGCCGAGCCATGCATGGACTCTTGGTCTTGGAGTTTTTTGCCGACCAGCCTCCTCTCCGTGTTAGCTTAGCTGCGGCTTTGGCCTAACGTCAGCTAGTTGTGCACCCACGCGTTTCCTTAAGCTGATCAATCGACGGTACTCGGCTGAGTTTCACGTTATAAGATGTTTAGGTATCTTCAAATCTATTTACTAACATCCATATAAATTTAGACGTACGCATGTACGTAAAACATACATGAATTAATACATGCATGAATCTATTTTGTAATGTAAAACAGAGAAAGTAATAAATAATATCCACTTACTTCATCACCTCATCAGTCTGTTGTGATGTGGGTCTACTTATGTAGTTATGCATCATATGCAGGTTTAAAACGCACACGACGCTCACTGGGCAGTGTGTCACCTACTTAAAGTGATTCAACTCAATGAATACAGATGTGTATGATCTTGGTATTTAGGTTTAGATGATCAAAATTTTCGAAAGAACGAACTGAATTGTTGAGTGCGATCGAATGCACACCATCAATTTACCCTCTAACTTAAAAATAATAGTCGTGTCCTCTCGACCAAACATAAAATGAGATTATCCTTTAAAAATTAGGGAAAGGACCATCTCCGTCCCCATCTCGTACTCAAATCAAACGTATGATTATGGTATAACAGATGTTTAAACCGTTGCACAGTTAAATTCTAAAATAGTATATTTGCTCTTTTGGGAGTTAATATTGGATATTGTTTCACAACTATCTTATTCGCTATCTTTTCTTCACTTTATTTTTGTGTATCGGTTTAGTTATTTCTTAATCTTTTCCTTGTCCAGTGCTTCAACCGCTCCTTCCTTGGGATAAGGGCAAATAATTGTCCTACACAATTCTAGTTAAAAAAAGTGATAAAATAATTAATCAGGTGGATTTTGGTTTGGGCCACTTTTAACTAAAGTTTGGACCCTCTTTATCATATATCTTTAGTCTAGACACCACTTTGTAGACCCCTTTCCCTAAACATTGTTGCTATTTGTAAACAACATCGACACAATGGTGGAGACAAGAGAGAGCATGACTAAGGTGTAGATCATGTGGCACACTAAGACTAATATCGGAGTACATAGAGCAAAAGAACTAAAGAAGGCACAAGAAAAGAGGGTCCAAAGTGAAGATATGTTATTCACAATCAGTTAGTGTAACTCACGGAGGGGTATGTCATATATGTACTTCAGGGAAAGCTGGTATCACTAGTCTTACGTGCTTTGAACATGTTGCATTTTCAAAAGCAAAAAGATTGGACATTTATCTTGAAAATATCTAGAAAATATGGACTAACGAGGTCCAATAATGTGAAACTTCGTAAGAAAAAATAGGTTTAAACTGAATTCACTTTTAATTTGTTTGAATATCACTCCTTGGTTTCCCAGTTGAAATAAACGGGTGTAAAAGAAAACCAAAATATTGAACACCACATCCACAATTTTTTATTTTTAAACAAGTCTTCCGGCCTATGTTTCTAAATCTGAAAGTTTTGAGCATATTGATATATAATAAGAACAAAACATGACAAAAAAGACGTTGGCAATACAATCGGATAGCAATGAGGTGAGCCTATCTGACGGCGATAACCTGGTCACTTTGCTTTGCTGAAATGAAAACTTGTGAACATCTGCTCGCAGCATTCTCCTTCTCAATGAAGGTTTGGACGGCGGTGAGAACCCATACTTGCCATGAGAACTCACCTCCCATTAGCGAGGATTTTAGCGACACACTGTGACGAAGCGAGACCAATAGTATTTCGATGCAGGAGTAATCATAGTTTTGTGGTTAATTTGAAATAAGTTCAATGTGAGTATCTTCCAATCCAGCGATAGAACGGTGGATGAGCTGGTCAATGCGGTGTTGTTCAATTCTGACACTGGTTCACCTATATTTTGATACAGTAGTCTAGTAGATGTCCCTAAGATATTGTAATATAGAGCAGGGAGCAATGTAAGTACCCGTGGTTTGAAAGTTTCAATCCTTTCCAACATTGTTGTATAGGCTATGGAATGTTGAACTCAACCTTAATAACACTTTGGTTGGATAGCCTGAGAAAAAAAATAGAAAATCTAGGTAGTACATTATAATTCATGATACAGTAATCAAATGCTCTATACGGCCACACTAATATCAAACGTCGGGGGAAGTGGTATTTGAAGTTAAGTTTATTTTTAAGATAGATATTATGATTCGCGGTAATATCAAAAAAGGTTAAAAACGAAACAAATCTCGCATCCACACGGAAAAAGAAAAGACAATTCAGAGCAACTAATAAAAATCCCCGAAGGGAAAGAGAAACCCGCCTCGGCGCCTCGTACCTTGCGAACAAGTGTAACAAAAATCCCCAAATCGATCGAAAAGATCCCAAAAATGAAAAAGAAAAGAAAAAAAAAGGTTCTTTTTTATTCCCCATCCACTCGTAGCGGGAAGAGAAGAGAGGGGCGGCTCTCCCGGCGCTCGGAGCGCAGAAGCAGCGAGCAGCTTCCGGAAGGGAGCACGAAAATTCGCGCCCAATTGGTAGGCATGGGCGCAAACGGTCACCCGCCGCCGGCGAGCGCCGCCGCTCAGAACGGGTCCCATTCCAGCGGCGGCGGCGGCGGAGGAGGAGGTGGTGGAGGGGGAGCAAACCCTAGCCCCGGCGGCACGGCGGCGGCGCTCCGGCACGACCCCGGCCTGGCGCGGGAGTGGTCACCGGAGGAGCAGTCCACCCTCGACGAGTTGCTCGTCAAGTAAGTTGCATGCTATGCTGCGTTATGCAGATTTGGGGATTTTGCAATTCGGATTAGCTCTGTGCGTATGGGTACTGATTTCCGAGTTTTGGATACAATTGCTTCGATTATGTCGGGTAATTAAGATTGTTATTGTACCACGGCTCCATTTAAGGTTTCAATTATGTAATATTTCTTAGTTTTTCATGTGATTTTTTTCTACCCTGTAAATGCTACCAGTAGTGTTTGGTTAGACAAGTGGATAATGTTGCAATGTTTGTTTTTTAGACTGGTCAGAATGTTGCAATGTTGAGCGACTTATTTCTTTCGTCCTCTATTCCCAGCATGTTTAGGCTTGCTCTATTTTGTTGTACGGTATATTATGTGAATGCTCGGTCGTTGCATAATTGGTAGTACTCCTATCCACATGGCACGGACACGTCTTGTTGCGACAGTAGCACCGAAACAACATTGTTTTGACAAACATTGTGAGGGGTGCCATGGATTGTTTAGCTTTGAGGGCCTTTGTTTTTGCTCTGATGTTACTCTGGTGCTTGCTCTCAGGTATGCATCTGATGCTCCTGTCATTCGATACGCAAAGATCGCCATGAAGTTGCCAGAAAAAACAGTTCGAGATGTGGCCTTGCGTTGTAGATGGATGAATGTGAGTAATAAATGTAGCATGCGCCTTCAGCACTGTCATCATGGTGCATGGTCTTGTTACCCTTTTTCCAGCAATGATTTGAGATTATTCATTTGATGTGCAGAAAAAGGAAAGTGGGAAGAGAAAGAAAGAGGACCACAGCTCCTCGAAGAAAAGCAAAGATAAAAAGGTTTTACTAATTAACTAATATCCCCCCCACTCCCAATTCCCAGGACTGTCGGAATGCATTCTGGGAAAATTGATCCTGATTTGCTATAATAAGTTCATTTATAACAGAACCTGGTTGAACATAGTCCGGAAAATCATTGAATGAAAATCCTCCAGATTATCTAGCATGCTATAATGATATTTCTCAATGGAAGATGTCAGAACCATCTCTTCAAAAAATCAAGCATATTAAATCAACTATTTTTTTAATACTCATTGATTGTCAGCACGTACTATGCACCACAAAAAGCATCTGTGAATTTAATCTGGTTCAACTATATTGCCCGTAACATAAATGGATTCTTTTGCAAATGAGCTGTTAGCTCCGCGGTAGTGCTTCCACTTAAGAAGCCGCTGGTCCTGGGCTCGAACCAAGGATTTGCACAAATAAAAAAGACCCTTCGTCGGCTGTTCCGTGTTACACACGTAACCACTGTAGTTGCCTTCAGTGAAACGCATGAGGTCCACGTGCCCTGAGCACCCTGTGGCGCCTCTGAGGCGGGCAGCCGGCCTTCGGGGCCTTTTCTCGACCCGGCCAGGAAGAGCTTCTTCTTAGTGCAATGCCATGGGATCGGTCTTTCCCCACTGGTTGATTTTTTTTTTAATGAATGGTTTCTTTTGGAGCAAGTTTATTACATTTCTTTGGCAACTGTGTAGAGTAAGAGGTAGGGCATTTCTATGTACAAATGTAAAACTCGCAACATGGTTTCATTGTTCAAGCTGTAAGTTATGCCATGTATTTAAGCTTCAAGATGGCATTTGCAAGAGTCATCATATTTCAAGTGTGTACCACTATTCTGTAGCTCCAGATTGGACCTTGCTATATTGATCTATACCCCCCTAACCCAAGAAATGTGGCACTTATTTTGTATGCACGAGAGAATCCAGAATTTCATATTAATGCCTGCACTTGATACTTTTAATTGTCTCGCACTTTAATTTTGAGAATTTACATTTATGCACTTTAAAGTGGAACTGTTTTCTGTTACTTTTTATTTTTCTGCAGCTGGCACGAAATTAACATGTTTTTTATTATATTTATGTGAAAACACTTGTTTTCAACTTCTTTTACTCGTGAATTGTAGTTTCTTGTATGTGTGTGTAGCTAATGCATGCTATATTGATATATTCACAAGTTTTACACTGATAGACACTTATTGCTGCAGGAGAAGGTTTCAGATTCTTTGTCGAAACCACCTGTTCATATAGCTGGAAGACCTAATGTTCCTCCGTACCCCCTTCCCGCTCTGCCCATTGATGATGATGAAATTTCTTCCAAAGGTAAATCACAATTGATGTTGACTGAACTATTTCGCAGTTAGTTCCATATGTTTTATTGAACCTTTTCATTGGTCCATTAATTTAGTTACACGCGCAATGAAGTGTGCATGTAATGCAATCCTTTCTTGTGTACTATCATTTGGGACTTGTATGGACCATTATTTGATTGCTAAAGTTAAAAATGCACCAAATTTTATGTCCAGGTCTGTTTACATTGATGGCCTGAATATTGAGTTGCTGAATTCATCACTACTTTTTTTTTCAGCAATTGGAGGTCCGACAGGAGAACTCCTTGAAACTAACGCCCAAGTTTTGAGTCAAATTTCAACCAACCTCAGCACTATGCAGGTATTGTGTTTTTATTTCAAGATGACCTCTGGTGATACTGTCTCATCAATATATTTCAGGATCATGTAATTTTTCTTTCATTTTCTCATTACATCTGCCATATCTTTCCAGTTTTACTCACTTGGTAGTTTATCCTTTTTGCAGATACAGGATAACATCTCTCTACTGTGCCAAACTCGAGATAATATACTCAGGGTCTTGAAAGAGTACGTTTTGAATCCTCCCTTCTGTTAAATTTGCAAAATTTTGAATTGATTTCATGCCATTTGTCCAACTCTTCGTTATTATTATTTGCTAATTAGTATCATTGTATCTTTTAGTAAGTAGCCGCAGAACGCAACTTTCCTTGTTTGGGTGTGTATGATGAAATTAGAATGTCTCATTCTGTTGTCCTGTGTGAAATTGTGATGAATCATATGTAGCCATCAGAATTTGGAACTATGATCCTCTTTGCAGTTCCCATCAAACATTCTTTCATTCATTTTTTAACTGAAAATTTATCAGTAGATGGATCATGGATATTTTCTGTAGATATTTTCTGGTAGTCCATGTTACAGGACAGTCAAATCTATTAAGGTCTTACTTATGGGAAGCATACACTTCCAAGGTTATAATAAAAATTTCGCAAATTCAAATGCACAAGATACATCTCATTGATCCTGTCCTTGAAGCTTTCTGCGTGTCAATATGAAAAAGTAGCATCAAATGCTTGCACCCTTGAAGTGCAATTTATTGTACTTAATCTCTATTTATATTTAGGTCCAAATATTGTTTGACAGTTCTAAAATTTAGTTCTGCTTCTCATGCGACGTTCTTGCAGGATAAATGATGCTCCGGATATCATGAAGCAGATGCCACCGTTACCAGTGAAGATAAACGAGGAGCTCGTCAACTCAATGCTCCCCAGGCCAACTGTACCTATGCAGTAGTGAACTAGTGATAGTGAATGAACATATATCCTCAGTAGTCTCAAGAGCTCATTAGAATAGACAGCTAAAATAAAAGTGCCAGCCTTGTTCTGTTCGTTCATTGTGTAGCTCCTCTGGTCCTCACTCTAATCTGCTCCTTTCACCATGTTCTGTTTAGTAGTACTCTAGTTTGTTGACCTTCCAACCGTTCTCCAAATCAGCCGGTTGGAACATGTACCATACTACCATGGGACATGGTTTGCTTCTACAGCAGTGTCGCCTTCAAACTCTGGCATGTTTTGTAATCTATAGCTGTTTAGCCTAATATGATGGAATATTGGAATGGGAAGCCTTAGGATTTACTCTCTGCAGTTCTCTCTTAAATGAGGTACAGTGGATGCATTATGTGTTTGATGCTTTGCTACCGTCGTTCTATACACTGAAAGATCGGATAATTCATTGGATGCATATCTTTTTTAATTAAATGGCTGTCGCTACACCCTTATCGTACGAAAGTAGCCTACAGAACGGGTGTGTTTCGTTCAATGCTATTCTTAAATTTTAAGTTTAACCATACCATATTCGTTGTTGACATTACGGGTGTGTTTGGTCCAGCGCTATTCTCAAATCTTAATCATACAAAAAAATGGTAATAGCAAAGTACCCATAAGCATGGTTTGTTACCAAAAAAATTGGGATGCCAGTATTTTGTTAATGATAAAATAAAACATTTGAACTAACTTTACCAAAATTTTAACATCAAACCAAACAACCAACTTATTACCAATTTTTTGGCTTGCCAATATTTTTATAAGGTGGCTACAATCCATACAAGACACCGACGGAAAAAATAGTAATGGGGTGCCCAAAGCCTCCATATAATATGCACAACAATTAGTCGCAAATTCTGTAAAATGTTCATCCTGGCCCAGTTCACGGTTTCCCATGATAAGCTAGGGGAGCTCCATGGCAGAGTCCAGAATATTCGGAGGTCTCAAGCCCACCAAGTCCAGGTTACTGGGCCCAGATTAGAGGCCCACCACCCAACGGCGCGGCCACTCATGCCCCACGTCGCATCCTGTTCTCCTCCTCTTCTTTTTTTTTTCTCCGGAGAGTCAATGGCTCGGTCAAAGCTCAACGAGAGCATGTCTTCCTCCTCCTCTCCGTTCCCCGTGTCTCCCCGCCCCATCCGCCGGTAGCCCCGCCTCCTCCTCCGCCTCCGCCTCCGCCTCCCAGGCCCCCGCATTACCCTCCCCGGAGGTAGATCTCCCGTCCCCCATGGACCCGGCCGCCTCCGCCTCCAGCTCTGCCGCGGAGTCGTCGCCGTCGTCGTTGTCGTTGTCGTCGCGCGACGTCGCCGCGATGCCGGACTCGCCGCCGCGCCGGGCGGCGAGGCACCGGCGCGCGCAGTCGGAGATCCTCCTCGGGGCGGCGCTCCCGGACGACATCGCCTTCGACGCCGACCTCGGCGTGGTCGGGGAGGTCGGCGGTGGCGGCGGCGACGACTACGAGGAGGAGGAGGAGGATGACGAGGAGGAGGAGATGGAGGGGGCGGGCGGCAGCCGGATGTTCGAGATGTTCCTCGAGGCCGGGGGCAAGCTCGAGCCCCCGGAGCCCACGGCGCCGCTGCCGCCGCCCCCCGCTCGGCCGCGTCACCAGCACAGCATGTCGATGGACGGCTCCACGTCCCTGGCGTCGTCCGCCGCGGGTGTGGCGGGGAGGATGGGCGCGGACGCTAAGAAGGCCATCTCTGACGCCAAGCTCGCGGAGCTCGCCCTCGTTGACCCCAAGCGCGCCAAGAGGTGAGAGAGACTGGACTGAGAACTGAGAAGTGAGAACCCTTGTTTCGCTTGCTTGAATGCTTGTCACCTTTATAGTATTTGTGGACGGTAAGAATTGGGGAATAGGGTATCGATTGTGGCGTTTGATAGGGACAGATTATCTGACTTAGCGTGTTTCCGAATCTGACGAAAAGCAACCTACGAAGTCTCAGATTTTATGGAATGGGGAGGAAGTTGTGGAATCCATGATTTTGCGTCTTTAAGGTGGGGGAATCATACATTGGAAATTAAGCTATACTGCTCCCTTTGGTCTATTGATAAAACAGAGTATGGCACTAACTACTAAGCCTGTCTCTATCTATCATTGATGAAGGGAAATTTGATTCTGAGCAGGTTCGGTATAGTGTATTAGTTAATATTTAACAAAGCCGAAAATAAGGACCGTCATTTGTGTTGTTCTTAATCTTACATCTAAGGTGTGATATGCACTTTTATAAGTGCTTATGGTGATGTTGGTGTGCTCATCATATAACCGAATAGCACTTGCCCCTTATAGATGATTCTTAATTCACTAGCACATTGGAGAATATCTTCAGTTGGAATATGTGATGTTGACAATTATATATTTGTTTTAGTCTGCATTCCCCTACTTAGAGGGGCCCTATATATTAGATAGATTTAGCTGTTATTTAGTCCCTTTTATCAGCAGTAATTTACCTCAACTTTTTTTTAACTGTATGTCAGTTTGTGTTGTCAAATAATTCATCAGTCCAATTGTTTTCCACAGCTATCTAGACTGTGTTTGACTGAGGTTATTTGGTTTTACCGGTTATTTTGTCTCACTTACAAATTGGTTTTGTGTGCCTTTTGGGTTTTGACTTCAGTTAATTCTTTTACTCCTTTGAAACATTTTAGGATCTTGGCAAACCGCCAGTCAGCTGCTAGGTCAAAAGAAAGAAAGATGCGCTACATTGCAGAGCTTGAGAGAAAAGTACAGACTCTCCAGACAGAAGCAACTACACTATCAGCACAATTGTCCATGTTACAGGTACTTTATTTTGGCTTTACCTTATCTCATACTTTGTGCATCCATGATTTAGACACTCTACCACAAAGTTTAGCAGTTGGTTCTACTGTACTAGACAAATGCCACTGTCTCAACTCTCATGTACCACCAACACAAAGTGAAAATGTTTAGTCTATGCTTTTAACTTGGCATTTTTTACCTGGCAGGCTTCCTATTATCTGTGTTAGTATAAGGTTACTAAACTTATTAGGTTATTCTAAATTTCATGCTGGATGTATATCAAGTGAAGCTATTTGACATAGTGCTGCTTGTTCTGGAAATTCCGATAACCCATACCCTGTTTCCTCTATCTGAGCAGTAACCATTTATGGTAGCTAGGATGTTAACATCTGATTTATTATCTCCAGCTGCAAATACACCTTTTGTATCCTACAGGTTGATACTGTTAACATATTGCAGATTATGTAGTTTTTGAAGGAACTTACTTTTCAGTTTTCCACGAGTCTATCCTTGATTATCTCTACCTGAATAATACAGAGAGATACCACTGGTTTAACAAGTGAAAATAGTGATTTGAAAATACGGGTGCAAACAATGGAGCAACAAGTCAGGCTGCAGGATGGTAAGGTTTTCATATCATCACAGTAATCTAATGGAATTGCCATATATTTTGAAAAAAAATATAAAGTGTCTTCATGACACTAAATTTAGTACTCTCTCCTTTCCAAATTGATCATCATATAATCGAAACTAAGAATTTCTCAAATTGATCATCATATAACCGCATGGACACGGATTTCATCGGAATACATTTAATACAACACGGGTGAATGTGTTCATGCTAAAGGGTGTAATTGTGTATTGTGTTTTAATTGATGCATGCATTGTAGGAAAATGTTTGCATATTGTGCATGACGTCTTGATCGATGCAGTTTAAATTATCCTTGTTTTTGGTGCACAAACATTATAGGATGAACAATTTGGGATGGAGAGAGTACTATATAACTGGAAATTACTTGAGCCTATTAAGTATTGTTTTCTTTTCTCTTTATTCTCTTACGGCTGCGATGGAATATTATAGTGATATTATCTTCAATTTTCTCCAGATCTTTTCTTTTTCATCACCAAGTGATCGAAGTGATATTATTGGTTTTCTCTACCCCTTTTGCTGAGTTATTAGCCTTTTGTCTATGGTAGAGATGGAACAAAAAATCATAAAACAAGATAAAAGTAATATGAAGAAAGTAAGCATTAGTTAATGCAAATTATGACTTAGGATAGCATCTTTCATAGGCTTCAGATCATTTATTACTATTTTGTAGGTGTCACAAAAACTTTCTCCTACAGTATTTTTCCTATCATCTTTAGGATTGTAACTGTTCCTTGTTTGCATGTAGCACTAAACGACAGGCTAAGAGATGAGATTCAGCAGCTAAAGGTTGCAACAGGTCAGGTTAATGCAAACTGCGGCAAAGTGGGAAACTTTGGCTTGTCCTCATTCGGAGGCGCCAATCCACAAGGTTACCAGCGCAGTCACATACAATCTCTTCTGGCAGCCCAGCAGCTGCAGCAGCTACAGATCCACTCCCAGCACCAGCAGCAACAGATGCATCTGCAGCATCATCATCATCTTAGCACTGTCCAACAGCAGCTTCTGCAGGAGGGGTTGCCATTGCCAGGGGATCTGAAGATGAAAGGAATTGCGGTGGCATCCCATGCACAGAACACCGGCGCATCTGAAAGCCACGCTCTGAGGAGTGAGCCGTGAGTTGGCATAGGCTCATGGCGGTTGTCAGTAATAATAACATGTTGTATCTGAGTGACTCATGCATAGGCTAGCACAGTATCTAGATAAAATTTCAGACTATCTATGAAGCACTTAGATGCCTGCAGCCTGTAGAATGTAGATCCCATTCAGTTGTAAGTTGTAGAACTGACGAGGCAAAACTGAGTAATTCACCAGGGCCATGGAGTATGTTCACGTCATATGCAATCGCACCTAACTGGTCTCAATATCTGACCTTGTTCCCTTGTGAACATCAGGTATGTCGACAAGTCCCTCTTCCTGCTTCCGTCGCTACAATTGTTTTTGTACCGGTTTTGCCTGGAATAATTTAGTCCTGGTGATATCTGGTAATCCGGGGAAAAGTCAGAATTTTAGTTTTAGCTTTGAATTTATGGGCTTTTCAGCTGGTTAACGCCAGTTTTGGGAACCTGTGGCTCACTACTGCATTGCTGCTGCTTCTGCTGCAGGAATAGAATGATATAGAAGTCGCCTTCACTGATACATGCTGCCGTTGTTTCAACTTTCAAACCGCGAAGAAAATCGACAACACCACATGAGCTAGGCGGCCCACCCTCACTATCTCAGAGAAGCTTTGTAGCTGAATCAGCAAATAATGCCATTAATAGATCAATACACAGGTGAAGGGAAACGTGAACGAACTACCAACCAAAACGGTACAACAACCACGACAACGACACCATCCAATGTACAAACGCGAACCGGACCGGAGCGTCCAGCTAGGCAAAGAAACAGCAGTCCATCCCCGGCCTCGTATCTTCCTATACCCCAAAAGACAAAGAATTCAATAATAATCAACCAACTAAACACACTCCTCTCAAAATGCGCTGTCCAACCCAACAACCGTGTGAGAGCTAGTAGAAAAAATAATCGCTGTGTTTTGCTGTATGCCGCGTCATCACTTGTCGTGAACGCGGTGTGCCCATTAGTCCCTGTTCCTCTGTAGGCTGAGGACGGCGCATCATCGCCGTGGTCGATCGAGAATGGATCGGAGATGGATGGACGGAGGGACGGTCAGTCGTCGTCGGAGTAGCAGCGATTCATCTCGAAGGCGGCGACGGCGATGACCCAGACGGCGACGAAGACGCCGTAGGAGACGATGTAGGCGCTGACCTCCTGCGCGATGTGCAGCCCGAGGAAGATGTTGCCGATGGCCACCAGGATCGCCGCCCGCCCGATGTAGTGGTGGTACCAGTTCCAGAACCGCCTCACCTTGGACGTCTTGTCCGGCCGCGCCAGGAACGCCATCACCTGCCGTTGCCCATGTAACTCATCATCAATCAAACCACGCATACATATAATTGCGTATGATCATAAGGGCATAAAAACAATTCGGTCATGGCGGATTGCATGGAGAAATGGAACTAGTTGGCTCAAGAACATGCAGCTGACGTTACAGTCTCCGTTTTACTAGTTTAGCAATTCTATCATTCACAGTCAACTTACTTACTCGTGGCTAGAAAAATGATGCTGGCCTTGCGGCGCATGTGCAAATCATTGAGCATTTCTTTTTCAACTCAACAGCTATTCTAAGTTCTCCCCCATGTTCAGAGACTAAGTTAATTACCTGCAGCGAGGCCATGGCCAGGATGGCGATGCCGAGCGCCCGGTGCACGTCGACGTTCTTGAGCCCGTCCTCGTTGAGGCGGAAGCCGAGGACGACTGACGCGATGCCGACGGTGAACGCGACGACCTGGATGGCCATGTGGGCGTAGAACCAGTACGGGTCCACCCGCCGGAAGTAGCGCGCCGCCATCATGCCGAGCGGCATCAGCACGCCCCACGCCATCATTGCCAGCAGCCCGTGCTTCCTCTCCGGCGGGAACCCCCCGCCGCCCGAGCCACCAGAGCTCGACGCCATCCCTGAAAAGCGAAACAGGTCAAAAAAAAAAAAAATCCTCTGCTCCATCTGTTTGTCGAAATGCGTGCAAGCTTTTTGTACCGGAGGTGTAGTTGAAGGCGTGGGAGTGCATGCTCCGGTGCATCGGAAGGGTGGCGTCGGAGGGCGGCAGGTTGCCCTCGGGGCCGACGGCGTAGATCAGGTGCGGCTGCGGGAGGTCGGTGCTGAGCTGGAAGGCGAGGTAGAGCCTCCCGGAGCGCGACACGGCGACGGCCTTGTTCTTGACCAGCGTGAGGCGGCCCTTGTCCGGGTAGCACTCGTCGGGGCTCTTGCCCGTGAGGTAGTACTGCTTCACCGTGCCCTTCCCGCCCGATGACCACGCGACGACGGCGCTGCTACCGACCATCAGCCCCTTGCCGGAGAACCCCACCGCCACGTACGACCCCTTGTCCGGCGCCGAGAGGATGAAGCTCCATTGGCTCTCGCCGGTGTTCTTGTACTGCGGTGGCACGAGCAGTTTGGATCAGATCACTTCAGCTTACGGTTAATTACTCCTTGATGCAAAATGTGATGGTTTATCTATGATGCACGCTACTTCATGCTATCAAATTTTGCTCCTCCCAAACTATCGCAAGAACATACTCCAAGCAACAGTGCTTAGTTAGTAGTACTAAATCATTAGGACCAAAGCAGATCATCCAAGCAACACTCATCAACTAATTCCAGCATCACACTGTAGTCAATTAACTACCAAAGCTCCCATTTCCCAGCAGTATCATGCTACTTTGTACTCTGCAGGCGTGCATTGGCAACAGCATCTAAACTAAAAAATTCACCAAGACGAAATTGGTATATGCAGTAAAACTCCAATAATTTATAGGACTGCAAAATTCAGCAGCATACATACCCGCAGGACGAAGTCCTCCTGCTTCCAGACGGTCAAGCAGCGGAAGGCGGAGGAGTTGAAGGGGACGAGATGCGCGACCGCGATGCCGGCGCTGCTGCACGAGTCCGACTGCTGCTGCTGGCTCGCCGCAAACGCGAAGCAGAAGCCGAGGAGGAGACAGAGCAGGAACAGATGCTGCACCGAAGAAGAAGAAGAACAAGAACAAGAAGCTGCCCCCATTGGCGTGTCAGCCTGCCACTGATCCCCTGCCCTGCCTGCTCTCCTTCAGTTCTTCTCCTTCTTCTTCCTCCTCCTCCCGTGCCTTTCTTGAATTTGGCACGCGATTTGGCTTAGCTCAGAGTGGCACCGGCTAAGCTAGCTCGCCTCGGACAAGATTGGTGGTGCTTGGAAGGTAAGAAATGGCCAAGAAATGTGAGCCTCGGGGGACAGTTTGGCAGGTCAGAGGATGCTAGTGTTGCCCTCCCTCCCTTCTCTCTGATCGAATCACCCCCAATCGAGTACTGTCCCAGCTTGTATATATATCGTCAAGTGGACAGCGTCCTTGGTGTGCGTGGCTAGAGCCGTGGTGGTGGTGGTGGTGGTGGTGGTTTACCTAGGGATGCCGCACATGCATGGCAGCAATCCGTGTAGGCGCAATTTGCAGTGGCGTTCCACTTGTTGATTAGAATAACAAAAACAGATGTACATTTAGCCAATTAGGAGTTGCAGGGCCACCGCGGCACCAAACCCTGACCTTCTTGCCAGATTTTCTTGGAGACCTCTATCATCAATCATTTGATTATTAGTTTTAGGGAGTTTTAACTCTAAAGCAACACGAATGGGAATGGACCAAATTTATGTGATCCGCTTCATGAAGCGGACATTTTTCCAACTTCTGGTTTTCAAAGATTACACTGGACTTGTGCATTCGCATGCACAAAACTCTAGTCTTTAGGTAGGTCTGCATTCTGTCAACCTGTTACATGTTCCGTATGTACAGTGGTAAACCAGTGCGCGGCCAATCCTTACACGTTCCAATCCAAACCCAAACCCCAATCAAGATTGGGGGGACCCGTTGGCCGTTGCTTGTGAGTGCACACCATTATGAACCCCCCCCCCCCCCCCCCCCTTTCTGCACACCCAGCCCATCAACGGGCAACGCCCCCATCATGTCCCTTGTCCTCTACGTAGACCGCCACGCATGAGCGAGACAAAAAGCCAACAAGGCGAGAATACGAGCGCGCGCGTGTACATCTACGACGTCCAACGCCGCCTGAGCTGCCACAGCGATGAGGTGGGAAAAAAAAAAAAAGCCGGCCGTGCGCGACCACCACCGTCCACCGGCGCACCGGCGGTGGCGCTGTGCGTGCACGGGGCATCATCGGGTGGCGGAAAAGCGATGGCTGGCTGGGTTGGCTTGGCCCGGGGGATGATTATTGAGGCCCGGAGAAACAGCTCATGGGATTTAAAAGGGAGATGCCAGGTTGCACATGCCGCTTGCCGTACGTTGGTCGATTGGTTTGGCTTGGTTTGGTCTCGAGTCTCGAGTTCTCGACGAGTGCGTCAGGCCGCGCGGCCGTAATCTTGTGCGTGCTGGTACAGTACGTTGCGGGGTTTGCAGAATTGCAGTAGTACCAGTGTACCACGCTGTGTGACCTGGATCTTCGCGCACCTTGGCAGGATCTTCGCGTCATTAATTCGGTCGGGCCGTCGGGGCTTTTTTACCCTTGATGTTGCACTGCTCTACTTGCTGCCCCGAAAGAGCAGGTGCCAAAAAGAAAGGGAGGAAATTCTGGTAAAAGACTTTACTCTAAACTAATCGTTGGGGTATACTTTAACCTTCTCACTTTTCCAGTCTTACTTTAAACCTCGAACTAGTAGTACTTTGTTTAGAATGTTGCAATGTACTGCCATAATAATTGGGTATGAATTAATAAACCTCGAACTGGACATATCAAACGCAAAATTTTCCAAAAGCTAATCCTGACGAGTCACCCACCTACCTTGACGGGCATGCATTCCGAGTGTCGCACTGGTTTCCATTTGCTCCCGATATGTACGTGTGTGTGTGTGATGGTGCCGTACCATAACACCAAGATGGATTAGGTAGATCTGCACAGCTGCACATAACTTAAGCTTTTTTCACCCGTCTAATTGGCCCGACGGGCGATCATGTGCGCGATTAAATCATGCATGCACTGCTATTCGGCTATGTGTACTGAAAATTACTGCCACTCGATCGCGTCATTGTCGCTCCACCAACTAGCACGGTCGTGTCACCCTGATCGCTCCTAGGAGGGAAAATGCTTACGCCAAATTAGTGGTGACAAATTACACAGATCTGACCGTTTTTTTTTCTTTACAAAAGGTTTTCGTGGACGTGTCCTCCTTGCGCAGGCCAGCATCATGGGTGAGCCCGATTGGTCACCACAATCAACGAGCAGGTTATCATGCTGCCACGGAAAGCAGAAAGATGAAATCGTAAAGTGAAAGGCTTTGGAGCATACTATTGTAGCTCGACTCCACCATTCCATGTTCAGTTTCATCGAGCGGTTTCTCTGAATCCGCATCTTTGATTCCTTGTGATCTTGCCATGAACGAGATTACTGTCACTTAGCTTCCCCTAAATTATTGGGGCCAGTGTAGTATTCCTTCTGTATGGTTGAGCCGTAGTTCATGGAGGAGATGCAGCATGTTGCATTGTTATTGCTAGTTTGCTACTTTCGATGTCACTGGCCTCACATCATCTGGTCATCGCTGATTACGTAAGAAAGGCACAACATACGCAAAAAAGAAGGCTCTCCAATTTTCTCGTTGTGGGTCAGTGATGCAAAAAACACACACTGGTCTGAGAGGTTTGCTTTACTCTAGTGCAGGTCTAAAATTAGGGTTTCAGATTCAAGGGCGTGCCAGTTGATTTGATCCTGCAATCAATAAAAAAAACATGCAAAGAATATCAGTAAACGATAGACAATCGGCCATAGGGCCGATTTCATATCGTATGTGACCTAGCCGATGCAATAAAGCATGAATCGGCTGTAAGGTGTAATCAACGATGAGATTAACCCTAAAACTAGGATATTGGGTGTAAAGATCAGTATTACATAATCAATATATCAATATTACTTTAGAGATAAGCAATTGGGATAGATCGGACTGAACCGAGACAATATAAATTGCCCAAGTCTAAAGATAACATGACATAAAGATTATGTAGATTGATGTCATAGCCGATATCTAGGTTTAAGTATGTATCGGCTATAGCTCCGATACAACCTTATACTAGGATATTCTCTAGTAATAAATATATTAAACTATAATCAATTAGATTGATATTAAGCTTAATATATTTACGTTAGATTAGATCCTGATATAAGGGGTAGATACAGAATATTAAACAAAGCATGAAACAATGTAAAACATCTATATCAGGTAAGATCGGCTGAAACCCCGATACTATCCTTATTAACAACCATGAAGCAGGTTAGATATCATGATTCTAAATACGACTTAATAGGTTGGACTGAACCAATGCAGCATTAAGTATAAATAGAAGCATGAGATCTAAAGAATCAAGCCGATGGCTGCCTTTTCGGGATGGTAGATATATTATATAACCTAGACTAACAAAGTAATCTAGCCGATACCGATGAAACCCTAGAAAGGATCTAGCCAATACAGGTAGATTGCATTGTCGATCTAAGTTATATAACATATATGATAACTCGGAGAATCACACCAAAGAACTAGAGTATCATAGAGATGTAAGCACTAGCCCTAATGATGTAACTCGTCATGACAAGATATACCTTTTTGCCGAAGATCAAATTGATGCAGCACGACTCGAAAGCACAAACTTGCCGAGAACAGAAAACAAAGGTTTGGCGATGCGCCGAGATTGATTGAACGTGTGTTGTTTTTCTTTACAAGACCTCGGGATTATATTTATACCCGAAATTACAAATTTTGTCCATCACGGACACGACTCATATTAACCTAATACAAATCCAACTAACCATCAAGTCCCTTAGGCGGACTCTTACCGAGAATATCTATAAGGAAATTACATAAAATATCCTAATTAATAGATACAATTGCCCCCTCAGGACTTCATCCGTGCATGGCAATCCATATGAAACACGCTAACATAACCTGATGACGTACACCAAGTCATATCACCGACATCAGCTCCATCGGCTAACCTCATCCAATTCTGACTCAGCCGATCAGTTCGTAGCCGATTCGGACTCCAGCCGATGCGCACTCTGTTTCCGATATCCTTGCATATCTCCAAATCCACTTCGGATTATGTTGTGTTTCCGATCTCTGTAGATAGATTTGCTTACCAAATTTCATCGTCAACAGTCAGTTGATGGACGCTCTCGCAGATCTTACTGATCATACAATACAACCACGGTGGCAGTGTGGCACTCGCACATGAGAAAGATGGTAGAACAATCCTAATTAAAATGCAGTACCATGAATGATAGTCTCGTGTTACTTGGCAGAGAAAATCAATATAGATAGATAGTCAAACGGTATGAATTCTGAATTAGCTGGCACTCCCGAAGTTGACACCTCAATAGTTCTCTTCTCTACCAAGGATGCAGCAATGATATATCACAGGAAACGTTTGGTAATAAAGTGGGAAGGCTACATTACGGGACAGTGTTTGTGTCCACACCATTCTCCATTCATCTGTCCAGATGGACTAGAATTCTTGAGCTGAAGATAAAAGCTAAAGAAAAGCCTGGAAGATGATAGCCAACAGAGTACAGAACACATCCACCAGGGTGAGCAAAAGAAGATCACCGCCAGAACTGCGACGGCAAAGGCCAAGCGAAGAGCACTTCGTTGCCTTTTCAGTTTTCACGTTGCCTGCCTCGCTTACCTCGGGGGCTACCTGAAGATTCTTACTCCATTTCAACCGTGCACTGCTCGTGGAGGCCACACGCGCCCACTCTGCCGTACCCACTACAGTTACTGCCCGTATCAGGAAGAGAGGCCCTGAAATTTTTGGATATTCTGCAGCTGAAGCCTGAAGAGAACAACAATTGTACACCTGTGGATGCATGGAGTATCGAATTCGTGAGGCGGCGACAGAGCATGGCAGAATCAGCAGCAATTAGCACAGCACAGCACAACATCGAAAGATGGCTAGCCGATTATTCATTTATTCTTCTGTCCAAACCCGTGAAACATTCAATGATAGTAGTCGGAAGCATCTGCCACTAACATAAAGCGTGAGGAATTTGCATTCGCAAGCGCTAGCATATCTGCCGAGGACGACTAATTAATCACCAGAGGATGGAGAGGAGGACTGGCTGATGGCCTTAACCATGTGCCGCCGCGGTGGCGTCAGACGACCGGAGGAGGGAGACCCCAACGCCAACGCTGCCTCTTGTGTGTGACTGATGAGTTGGAGGCTTTACGACGGCCATGTGACGGCGCGGCCCCCCGCCCCCGCGCACCAACCGCGCTACGCTACAGCGGTTTCGCTGGAGGTAGGGATATTCTCCAACTCGGCCTGCCTTGTCTCGGTGCGCGTACGTGCGTGCGAACGAGCCGCGATGAGGGCAAGGCAGGCAACTCCAGATCATCCCATCTGTGGCGGTATAATATTACGAGGCGATATGCTTCCTTACCTCATTTGGTTTGGGCAGGCGCGCGCGGCGCGTATACGTGATAGGGATAGATAATGTACATGCGTACAGGTAGGTACAGGAAAGCCCAGACAAAGCTCTCGTCTCGTCCAGGTGTTAGTGTGTTACAACAGGGGGGTAATGGACCGGACGGGTGGCGTAACAGGCTGAAGGCTCGGTGCGTGTTGCCTTGCCTGGTCGCTAACTGTGTGGTTTAATGTTTCAAGTGATCTTTGTAGTGTGTTGCACATGGTGATTTCGTGAAAACGATGTTGCCAGAATCTGTTGGTTTTTTAAGACTGGGGCATTTGATTCTCTAAAAGGAAAAAAGGAATCGGGCATATTAGCGCTCAGCAACAGCAAGAGCCGAAAGCCGAAGAGAGGATAGCCCGCTAGGCCCATCGGACTAAGAATTTCTGCTTCAGACGGCCCATATAAAGATCCACATTGCACAAGTCTTGTGTTCAGACTTCAGATATGCTGTTTCTTCTTAGAAAAGAGAAATGGTGATGAGTTTTACGTAAAACAAGGTGGTATTAATCACGGATGGATCCTTCAATCTACTATCTTCCCTCCCGCAGAAGTAAAGTACGTGAGAAGATGTAGAACATCCGCGCTCTCAAGAACAATCACAAAATTAGACAAAAGACAATATAGGGTGGAGCTCTCTTTATTAATCTGATGTTATGTGTGCAATGAGATGCACCCTTGCCTCTCTATTTATAGGAGAGGCTAGTAGAGATAAAGACAGTTTATCTCTAATCAGATTCGGATTGGCCCATAAGAATAAGAATCTTATCTCGCTAGGAGATAATATTTCGTAACGTTAACTTACGATTAATTAAGTTTTAATTATTACAAATTTGAAAAATATATTTAACTGATATTTTAGATTAATTTCCATATAAAAAGTTTTCACATAAAATAGTGAACCGTTTAGCTGTTTGAAAAACGTGCCACGAATATTAAATTTTTCATCCAACTTTGGAGATTCGAACGCAGACTAAGATGCTGTCTTACCGAATACCGAACTGAATTGCTGATTAATTGGGGGAAATGCCTATGCAGGATGCAGGACCGTCTGTATCGATCTGTCCGGCGTGCGCGACAGCATCAATTCTGCAGCTGCATATTGCTGATTCAGCTTTATCCATCGCTGATTACAGTCCATTTTGATGCGGTTTTCCCTCGATGGAAGCATCAGCAAATCAAGAACAACCAATTCAATCGTATTAAAATTTTCTGATAGGGATATTTACTACTCCAGGTAAAATCACATAGTACAAATGGTAGTTTTACAGGCTGTAGGATAACAAGAAAACCTAGCCCAAGCTGAGGTAAACAGCAGCCGCAACGCCGGCGGTGTAGATGGCGACCAACCTCCCTACCACCCCGGCCCCGGCGCGGGTCGCGAGGCCAACACCGACGAGCCCTGCGGCGCCTGCGGGAGCGCGGACGAGAGCCGCCTGGGCCGCGCCGGCGAGCACGGCCTCCCTGAACAGCTCGGCGGCGAACTCCCCGAACTGGCCCCTCGAGAGCATCGCCGCGTCCTCGAGCCCCGCGGCGCGCAGCGCGGAGTCGACGCGGGAGCGCGGCGGCGGCGAGGGTACCCAGCGGCGGACGAGCGGGAGGGAGCCCAGGAGCGAAGCGTGGAGGTGCGCGGACGCGTCGGCGAGCTGGTAGGGGCGGACGCCGGCGAAGGCGTGCTGGGCGTCGGCGAGGCAGCGGCTGAAGGCATCGTCGCAGGCGGCGGCGAACGCCGGCGCGCCCCGGAGCGCGGTGTCGACGCGCTTGGAGGGGCTGAGGCCCATCTCGGAGTGGGTGAGCGGCGCCGGCTGATCGAGTCGCTGTTTTGGATGGGGTAGATTGGGCTTTTCAGTGCTGGTGTGAATTTTGCTTCCATTTTTAACCCATGATTTGACTGATGGTGTATTGGTGTGCTGGATTTGTTGGGCTCGGCTTAGCAAAAGGGCCATTGGCACGTTGCAAAGTGCAAATCCAATGGTTACAGTTTGGGCTCCTCCAGAGCTCTGGGGTGAAAATGGTCGGAACTGATAGCATCACTTGGAAAACAACACTTGATTAATCGATAATGGATCATATTATCACTTAAACTATTCAATATCGATATTAATATGATATATAAAAAATTAGAAAAAAAATAAGTTTTATATATAGCAAAAAGGGTAACGATCGGAAACAACACTCATCAGGATTAGCTTTTGGAAAATTTTGCGTTTGATATGTTCAGTTCGAGCTTTATTAATTCATACCCGATTATTATGGTAGTACATTGCAACATCTATTAACTTACTAAAGTAATAGAAAAAGTAGTCTTCACGTTTTCTCTCATGGTTTAGAAAAATTCCACATTAATTAGAGAAAAAGAAAAAAGTAGAGTTCATATAGAAATATAATTTAAAAATAGTTTAAATTCGGAATTAGAAATAAGGAATATTGAAAGAGGAGATTAGAGTCTGTCTATATAGGAATACAATTTAAAGCTAATTAAAATTCAGAATAAAAAATAAGAAAATTAAAACAAGAGGCTAGAGACCATATAGAAATAGAACTTAGAAATAGCTAAGGAATATTGAAAAAAACAGTCTATAGTTCATATATGAAAACAATTTAGAAATAATTAAAATTCAAAATTAAAAATAAGGAATATTGAATGATAAGTTTAGAGTCCATTTAGAAATACATGTACAATTTAGATCTAATTGAAATTTGAAATTAAAAAAATAAAATTTGAAAAGTAGTATTTAGAGTCCATATAGAAATACAACTTAGGAAAAACTAAATTCGAAATTTAAAAATAATAAATATTAGAAAAATAATCTAGAGCCCATATAAAAATACAACTTAGAAGAAGCTAAAATTCGAAATTGAAAAAAATAAGAAATATTAGAAAAAAATTCTAAAGTCCATATATGAATATAATTTGGAAATAACCGAAATTCGGATTAAAAAATAAGAACTATGGAAAGATGTGTTTAGAGTCCATATAATAAAAATACAATTTATAAACAAGAGAAATTAGGAATTAAAAAAAGAATATTGGAAGAGGACTCTAGAGTTTATATAGAAATACAAATTAGAAATAAATAAAATTCAAGATTTTAAAATAAGGAATATTGAAAGAAGGGTTTAGAGTCCATATTGGAATAAAATTTGTAAATAACATGACTTCAGAATTGAAAAATAAGAAATATTAGAAGATGAGTTTAGGGTCTATATAGAAATAGAATTTAGAATTAACTAAAATTTAGAATTTTAAAATAATTAATAAATATCACGTATATACAATACAATATGAATATTACACATCAGTTAGTTTGATTAAGTTAGATCAAGTTAGTATAAAATTAAAAATTATGCTACCATTTTAATTATTTTAATAATAAAATATAAAAATATATATGGTATTATATAAGAAAATATAACGATACTGATCGCGTAATCTATGCGCGGATCTGCTAGTTATACTGAAGCAACACTCGACCAGGATCGTTTTCACCGCTCCGGCTCACACACTCGCTACAGAGGACCGTTTTTGCATGCCACTTAGCACATATATGATGGATTGATAATTTGGCATTTTCTCACTCTATGTATTAATGCATTATACTCATCATGTAAAACTATCTTCCATTTGCATTGCATGGTACCAGCTCTTCTCGATGAACTAGTCGATCCGTAGTCTTGTTTCCTACCGGTGGCAGGCAGGTAGAACAAAGCTAACTGTTTATAGTACCTTTCATCTTTTTCTTTAGCTTCACCGTGTTCCTTTCGACCGATCACCGACCGGCATGTAGCTGATATACAAATGCATAGGGTCAATGCTTTTTGCGATCTAAAGCGTTTGATACACACTACACACCTAGGCGTGTACTGCCGTGTAGTAGGCCAGTTAATTCTGGTACTCCGGCTCTGAGCTCAACTCGCATATGGCGTTGCGGCAAGACGTGCGAGATTGCGGGCTCTTGTGCTTGCCGCTGCCCGTCAAAACCACACACACCCACGACGGTGGGCGTTGGGGAGGGTAAACAAATCCGCTCCATCGATCAAGCATCCGGGCGAAACTTCCATCACCGCCTAAATTTCCGAAAGCTCTGGTTAACGCAGGTACGCAACTCGATTAATTGTGGCCTAGCTTGTTTAGACGTTGTACCACTGTCGCGAAGTTCAGGAGTAGATTATGCTTTTTTATATACTGCTTAGATGGGTAAACTTGTAATTAGGTGAACAGATGATGATCTAAGTGAATCATTTTTAGTGATGATAGCTAGTCGAATGTATCTTGTTTATGAGTGGTTCCAGGAGCTCTGTTCAAAGTTCAAATGTACTCTGGTATTGCAGTCTGTGTATAGTTTCCTTTTCAAGTATAATACTAGCTGATCAACACACTTTTTTTTAAGATAAAAGAAGATAATTAACTACATTTCTGGTCTCTATACCATGGATACTCGCAGGCATAGAGTAAGGTTATAATGATCAAATAAAAGCTCATTGCAGCCTTGCAGGACAAACTCCTGCATGAGAAGAGTAATAACTAAAAATAACTTTCGTGTGACAATGAAATTATGTATGCAAGACTCTTATTAGAGGTGGAGCTAGAACAAGATAGAGAAGGTATCACTTGTTTAATTTACTCTGCTTTACAGCGAGTTTAAATTAGTGTGGGTGTCTAAATTTGTATTAAAGGGTACACACATGGTGAAAATAAATCAGATATAGCTACAAATTTTTTTTTACCGGGTTATTGGATACCCCTCAATACCTCCACCCGTGACTCTTATCACGGAGGACGTTCATGGAGGTTTGTGAATACTTATGAGTTACATACGGATCCGCTTAATTATACTAAGAATTTATCGACAGTTTGTACCGTGCATGGATCTCTGTAACATGAACAGATCTATATTACTGAACATCATGCATGAGGCATGCCCACGCACCAAGCTACAACAGACTCAAATCTCGTTGGTCTATAGTGCAAACTGTCCACTGTCCCACCATGAAAAGGCGACCAATCGGCCTCGTTTTCCTACCGCAATTAAGGCAAACTCACTGATCAAAGATTCGTTGCATACAAGCAATTAAGCACGCTATCTACTGAGTAGCCAGGGGACCTTCTCTTCTAACCACACACATGACACACAACAGACAAACTAATTCTCTCTCGTACGTGCAGTTAACGGTGAAATGGAGCCTATATATACGCGAGAAAGATTAGCTACCCTGACCACGTACCAATAACATACAGCTCGATCGATCGAGTGGTAGTACGAGCTCGCCTCTCGGCGATCGATCGATCGATCATGTCGTCCCAGAGAGGCAAAATCCTCGCCGTTTTCTTGCTGCTCGTGGCCCTATCATCCACCATCCTTACAGCCGTCGAGGCGGCGCGGCGGCTTCCGGGAGAGCAGCGCACCAGCGCGGGCCACGGGACGGCGACGTCGCTGCACGAGAGGGCGAGGTCTCTGCTCATGGCGTGGGTGGCACAGCTCACGGCGGGTCCGAGCCCGAGAGGCCCTGGCCACTAGACCAGACAACACCTGGCCAACAACTCATGCGTGTACTTAGGTGTGTGCACCAGCGTCGACGACGACGCGACGACCCTAAGCTATGGCTAATCGTTGGGTACAGTGCTACACCGTCCTGGGACAAATATGCATTAGTAGTTGTTATCTTTGCTTACTTAAAATAATTCCGCCGCTTACACGAGCGCATGCATGCATGATGTGTTGCTATACACGTATGCTCAGCTCCTTCAATTCCTGTACGTATTTGCTACTTGTCCATTACATACTATGTGTGTTGGAATAACAACGGGAGAAGTAATAACATTAATGTACCTGGAACATTTCGGCTTAAATGAGTTTGCTATGGCAACAGTGGACAATCTATATATGTATGCATGGATGCCAATATGGGAAACGTACGTAGAGCCAGAAATGTAGGTTTACCGTCAGAGAAATCATTGTTCTGTTTTTTTTTTACGAGGACTGTTTGCTTGGATGCAATACCTTTTCTTTTAAAGAGAAATTATATTGCTAGCTAGAGTTGTTTGCATCCTTTTTTTCAAATTGATGGAAAAAAAAGGTAAATACCGGTCATGTTCTTGAATATACGGAAATACTACTGTATCTATCCATGAGATAGCTAGCTCAACCATCTTATTTACTTGGAAGACAAAATTTTACTCAGGTTGCCATATTTTGCATTATGGACACATTGTACATATAATGTCAAGTGGCGTGCGTGTGTGGGGGGTGTCTTTTTTTCTGCAGTTGAAGTAGTAATTTTAAAAACTAAAAATGGTTTAATCCTTGGGCCAGGCTACATTCCCATATCAGCGTCATATCACTCCAAAGCACGCCAAATCTGGTTGAAGGTTTAAATGTTAACAGTTTTAATAGTTAAAGGTCATAGTGGTGAGTATGCGTGCATGTATGCGATTGTGCTGTGTTTCTAAAAAAGTGACAGTAGGATTTATGGTTGTTTTCAGAATTTAATTTCTTTAAATTTCAAGGCTGTAAGATGTGCTTAAAGATCATGTACATGTGTGCTCTAATTTGCTTGGTTTTTGACTTGATGGATGAAGTTTTGTAATTGCACACATGGTGACATGGACATGGGGATGGAGGTGGGGAGATGGGTTGAAGGTTTTTTACCACTTGAGTAGATGTGCTATTGTTTTTTTTTTCATGTCATCCAAATTAACTTCGCTAGAGATTTGATTTTCTCCATCACGTATAAAATAGAGTGATCCTTAATTTGTGAAGTTTCTTTCACTTGCTTCTGCTTAATAATTTTAAACCCGATCGATTGCTAATATATTTCCTTGTATAATAATAAACTAGCATGGTGACCCGCGCAAATTGCGTGGCTAGCATCTTTATGTTTTCTCTCATATAATACCATATATATTTTCTTATTATATTATTAAAATATCTTAAAATAATAACATAATTTAAATTTTATACTAAATTTACAAAACTATCAATGTGTAATATTTATATTGTGTTGTATATACGTGATAGTTATTAATTATTTTTAATACCGAATTCTAGTTATTTCTCAATTATATTTCTATATGGACTCTAGACTCATCTTCCAACATTCTTTATTTTTTTAATTATGAATTTATTTCTATATTTCTTATTTTTAATTCAAAATTTCAGTTATTTCTAAATTATACTCCTATATGAATTCTAGACTGTTCTTCCAATATTTCTTATTTTTCAACTCCGAATTTCCGTTATTTGTAAATTGTATTTCTATATGTACTCTAACTCTTCTTCTAATATTTTTTATTTTTTAATTCTGAATTTTTATTATTTCTAATTGTATTTCTATATGAACTTTAAACTCATCTTTCAATATTATTTATTTTTTAATTTCGAATTTTATTTATTTTAAATTATATTCCTATATGGAGTCTAGACTATTGTTCCAATATTTCCTTTTTAATTTCTAATTTTAGTTATTTGTAAATTATATTTCTATATGTACTCTAAACTCTACTTTTAATTTTATTATTTTTATTCCAATTTTAATTAATTTTAAATTCCTATATGGATTTTATTCTCTTCTTCCAATATTCCTTATTTTAATTCCTAATTTCTATTATTTCTAAATTGCATTTATATATGGACTCTAAACTTATTTTCAATCGTTTTTAATTCCGATTATTTATTTTTAAATTGTATGTCTATATGAACTCTTAATCTTCTTCCAATATTTCTTATTTTTTTAATTTCGAATTTTCGTTATTTCTAAATTGTATTTATATATGGACTCTAACCTCTACTTTTAATTTTCTTATATTTTTAATTCCGAATTTTTATTAGTTTTATTGTATACCGACATGGACTCTAGTCTTCTCTCCCCATATTCCTTATTTTTAATTTCGAATTTCAGCTATTTTTAAATTGTATTCCTATATGTACTCTATTTTTTCTTTTTCTTCGATTATTATGAGAATTTCTAGATCATGAGAGTGAATGTGGAGACTTTTTTTTTCCTATTCCTTTAGTAAGTTAAGTTAATAGATTGAGTCAATTACTGGCTAGAAATGATCTTACGTACCATTGGTTTGCTGTAGAGAATTGAGTCTTGATCGAGTGTGCCGCAAGCCGGGTTCTCCTCGAGCCGGGGACCGCGGTGTTGTGGATGGACAGCGTCGCAGCGACACGGTGCGGTACTAGAGTACTTCTGTCATGTGCCTCGCCTTGAAAGCCATGAGGCAGGAGTCCCAGCCTCTGCTGGTGTACACGGAACAGGTCTGGATCATCACTCGATCGGTGGGGACTGGGGAGCGCGGCGCAGAATAATACGTGCGCCGCGTTACGCGAGGCTGCTGAGCGGTGGCGTCATTGCCCAGGCGCATGGCGTAAGCACCCTCCGGCACCGGCGCACCGCCGCATCGGTTTGTGCCCGAATGGCCGGGATCCTGGATGCAATGTACTCCACGAGCCCCGAAATCTCTCGGTTCCGTATGGCATGGCGGCCCATCACCCTTGTCTGGCCCATGGTAGAAGTTGTCGTTCGGTGCAAAGTAGGCCTGGCCCAGTTGTATAAAGTAATCAAGGTGCCGCAATCGTGATCGCATACGATTTGTGGGTTGGACATCAATCGATCGATTAATCTCAAGCTGGCTGGATTCCAGCAAGATGATTGCTTCATGTGGCGATTTTTTTATTTTTAATTTTATTTATTAAAAGATTTAAAACATAATTTTCTATTTTGAAAATTTACAAAACTAGTCGCCTAACGTTCTCTGGGAGGACGAATCGCCCTTCCAGAGGGCGATATATTCACCGTGGCACATGGCCGTTGGCCCTCGCCTAACGGCTGGCCAATGGGAGCGCCAAAAATTTGTAGGTGGCCCCCTAGCCGCCCTCCCAGAGGGTGATTTTTCGCTCTAGGGGTCGCCTGCAAAACGGCTGGGAGGGTGGTCTGGTCTTTTTACAGGTGGCCCTCTTGCCGCTCTCCCAGAGGGCGATTTTGCACCGTGCGTGGGTCCACCTCCTTAAAGCATGGCCGGGGTGGTACTTTTGCAGGCGGCCCCCTTGTCGTCCTTCCAGAGGGTGATTTTACACGTTAATTAGAATAAATGGTTCTTATTAAATCATCGTTTTATTAACGAACGAAGTAGAAAGATTGTTTTACAATTGCAATGATTTATTTTTCACTTGGATTGGACCCTGAGGAGGGGGTTTTTTACATCTAAAATGTAAGTTAGGTGAGTTGCAAATAATCCTCGTTTAAGTTGAATCATATAATCATGTACACAACTGAAGGTAGAATTTAGGAAAATATAAGGATGTACTTATAAATTAGAAGGAATACAACGCATTGGGGCGTCAAAGAAACTTTGCAAATTGAAATAATACAATCTCATCAATTTATAATTTGTGACGCATACAATAACACACCATCATAATTAAACATTATTATGATAAAATAGTACAGAAGTGTCATGGATACAGGATACAAATTTGTCGGTTCCGATGAATCGAGCCTGAGCTTATCTACCGACCCTTTCTATGTCGTTCAACGAGTATTGCATTTTTGTGCTCCTTCAATCGCTGGTACTCTACTTGTGTTTCACACTCAATTATTTTTTTGGCTATGATAGGTTGGAGTGGCATTGTCGATCCAAAAGGTGAATCCACACCTCCTTGGATAGGCGATTAAAATAAATATCACCTAAACAAAACTAACCTAAATTGCTAGGCTTGGTGAAGGATAACACTAACTAAGCAACTATGTTATGTTTTGCAATCATAGGGTGATAAGGGCTCAAATATATCTCTAAGAATGTAAATTGCATAAATGTAAATGCAATAAGTAAATGAGACAAGAGACGAGGAATTTTTCATCTGAGATTCGGAAACTTGCCGGTTTCCTAATCCCCGTTGAGGCGAGCCCAATTTCACCGCTCAAAAACCACGAAGCCACCGCAAACCCCCTTTGTCAAGGAGTGGGCAAGGTGGGAGCCGGCCCACGAAGTGGTCTCCCAAGTCTCGATCACTAGGGTAGTCTTCTTTCACCCCGAAGGTGGTGAACTCCAAACCACTCACAAACCGGTACTGGGCCTTCTCCACAATCTCCCTGGAGAGGTCACCGGGCAACACCTCCACAAGCCATCTAGGAGGTGACAACCTCCAACGGTAACAAGAGATGACCCGGCTCGGTGATGATCAAGTGTCACACTAGCTCTACAATGAAGCAATGCACTTGAATCTTGGCTCAAAACACTCTATAACACTATGAATGAACAAGAGCTCAAATGGGTGTGAGAGTATATGTAAGGGGTGTATGCAATTAAAGCAAGTGCCAAGAGAGACCCCTTGTTGCTGGTGGGGGGTTTATATACCCGCACCAACAAAAACTAGCCGTTGAGGGTCGAAATCCCAACCTTTGTGGGCTGCCGGTCTGACCGCCATAGGGTGGCTGGTCAGACCGCCCCCATTAGTAATGGCTAGAAAACTAGCCATTAAAGTGTATTTAATGCACTGGCAGACGCCGGCCGGTCAGACCGGAGTTGTCTGCCTGGTCAGACTGGATCGGCTTCGGTCAGATCGCTCGCGACTCAGTTAGACCGGCCTCGGCTCACTTCGGCTCGGCCATAATTCGTCGAATTATTCCAGGGGCTACAACGGCCTCCCAATCAGACCAATGAGTACCCGGTCAGACCGGAGTGGAGTGCGCGGTCAGACCGCCCAAGGTCACAATAGAACCAGTGAATTGAGCAAAGAACAAGTGAATGCATATGACCTAATGTGGCATTTTGATCAACTCTTTATTTAGGTCATCACCCCTCTTGATAGTACGACAAAGCTAAAGAATAAACCTAGCAAGAATTTTGATCGCCCAACACCTTGATCAATTTAAAATAAGGACTAGGTTTTACCGTCTTGTTTCCTTTTCTTTGCACCATCAAGTTTAATCCTCGATAATCATCCATGGCATATTCATCATGTGGCTCTAACTTAAATACATAATCTCAAATGAAATAGTTAACGCTTGTCATTAATTACCAAAATTAACAATGGGGGCCTAGATTCTTCATTTGTACTCGACATTCGTACTCCATCCATGCATGAATGAATTATGTGATCGCTCAGGTTGCGTTATCGTTTCACCGATGGAAGTCACTCTCACCGCATCCATCCACTGTATGAATTGACATTTCCTTACACCCTCCTATTTGTACAATTTTATTAGGTGAGGTAAGTGCATGAAACTAGTGATTAGTGGTAACGAAAAAATGGTACTTACAACGAAATCGTCATCAACAATGTTAGGACACACGAAACATCTTTGTCCTCGAGTTCGTTGTCTTACGGACCTTATCACCTGACAACGGTCACCACAACGACACTCTGGATGTTCCCGCCATGTAGGGAGGCCCAGGGGATTTACCTGTCATTCTAAAGCTTCTGCAGCGATTCGCCTTTCATGCTCATCCTTTTGCCTAAGGTAGTCCGATCTTGTTTTACTACGTGAATATCGACGTGTTCCGTCATTTTGTGGGTTTTCCGTATCTACCCAGTCAATAAATTTGCACATCGTATGGTATGTCTGTGTAAGATGTCATGATGTTTTAGAAACAAGTTAGCGTTTTATGTATTGAGTACAGTTAACTGAACTTGGAACACATGAATCATATCTGATCAATGTTTGGGCATTGGAAGAATCTCCTGCCCCGAGTTTTTACCATGAGGGATGTTTTAAGTATGCATCGATCCCCACAGGCGCACAATGGACGGTCACACCATGGTGGAAACAAATCGGCCAAAGGATCGTTTCGCCAGTCGAGACGCTTAAGAAATTTCAGCTTCCATTCTCTGAAGATGTGTGTAAATTTGAGAGATGATATGAAGGGCTTGTATTCGTCTTGTCTATTTTATAATGGAGCAACCAATGCTACAACTGGTCGTAATGATAGTGAGTTGTTTCCACGGTATGTGACAACACGAGCACGCGCGAGACGGGTTTACTTTATCTGAGAAAGCAGTGCCAAAAGTTGATCGTGACAACTCGAACTAGTAGTGTGTCTGTGTATTGTGGTTCATTGTGCGACCAAATGGACCCGCCGATCACACGCCGAAAGTTTGCTGTCGTATGTGACAACCCGAGCACGCGCGAGCAGGATTCACTTTATCTGAGAAAGCATCGTCGAAAGTTGATTGTGACTACTCGAATTGGTACTGTGTCTGTGTATTATGGTTTACTGTGCGACGTAATGGACCCGACGATTACGCGCCGAAAGTTTTTTGTCGTATGCATAAGTAGTTGTAGCAGCGTACGGGGGGACATGAATAAAATATCAGTGAGTAAAGATAATGATATCGCAGTAGTAATTACTAAAATAGTACTAATCCACAGTAATATAAACCAAAAGAATAGTGTGCGCTACATTCGGAGAGGTGTACCATTACTGCCGAGGTCTCTTACCCCTGTCCCTCCTACCTTGGGTCCTAACGTATCCCTAGGAGTACGTCAGACGGTCCGGAGGTACGACACGACCTGCCCGTCCCTCTGGCACCGATGTGACCTCTGCTGCTCCTGGGTGTGAGGTGGTGGAGCTCCACCAAGTTGTGAGGAGCCAAGTATCTCCTGGTCAGGTGTGTTATCCAAGTCATCGTCGTAGAAATGGTCACTAGAACCAGGGCCGCCCGCGTGCGAGAAAGGGACTCCTGCACTAAAGAACCCCACCTGAAAGCCTATTGGATAAAGAGCATAAGGTTCATCAACACAAATAATACTTGTAACAATCAATACAATTAGCATAAGTAATGAAAGACGCATGGTCACCTTGAGGGAATCGCGGGTGCATGTCTGGACGAGGGATCGATGCACAGTGTGAGGAACTGCTGACGGCGGTGAAGGTGCCTGCTGGTTTCAACCTTTGCAGTTTTTCTTTATTAAAAATGCCCATGACTCGAAAGCTAAAACATGTGATGCTGGTTTCAGGTATCCCTTTCTTTTCTCGGTGAGGTTTTTGAGTTGCTCAGCTGGATACACGCCCTCTTTATTCTAACGACTGCTGCCGATATTATAATGTTCGTTTTGACCTATAACATCACCATGTACCAAATTAAGTGTTCATTTATTATCGTCATAGGGTGTCAAAGAAGCCAAACAAGTAGCATCATCTATGGACAAGGAAGGATTCAGCTGGGTCAGGGAAAAAGGCTCTTCGTCTTGTTAATACTGTAAGATATTACATCTCTGTTACGTGTTTCTCTCTCTCTCTTTCCCTAGCTTAAACATGTGAAATTAATTAGAAATGGTCTGTTCTGTTGTTAATTTTGTCTTGAGCTTCATTCTGATAAGAAAGCATCCATTTTGATACGTTAATATTGCCAGGCTTAAGAAACTGAAGTTGTCTCAAATCAGTCTGGAGGACTATCTGTTAGGTTTCAAAGTTACCAAATGAGAAAGAAGCTGTTTATGGTGCATTGGATGAGTGGACTGCCTTTGAGCCCGAATTCCCTACTATTGCAGCAGCAAAAGTTTTGGAAATGTTGAAAAGGTGGAGACAATGGCTGAGAATCATCCAGGTAAGGTTATTATCTCCTTGTTAGTCTGTCGAGAGTACAGTAATCGCAGCTTTTGGTGTCAAACTCATTTTCTCACTCACCTTTCAATTTTGTTGTTGTTAACAGGTAGCCAAGTGGTTGATGAGTAAAGGCCAGGTGCTGATATGGACAACTTACGATACACTACTGTTGGCTCTTTTTATGGATGGAAGGATAGATTGAGGCTGAGTCGACACTCCTGCAAAAGTAATTTTTCTGCACGAGATCTCATGATTTTTACAAACGGACAATAACTAGTGGCGTCTGCAAAAATCGAGGGTTATTTCCCATACGGCTGCTTAAGTAACCCGTATGGAAAAATCGATTTTCCCATACGGGCCTCTTAAGAGGGCCGCATGCGGCTCACTTAAGCGCCCGCATGGAAAAATCGATTTTTCCATACGGGCCACTTAAGAAGCCGTATGCGAAAATAAAATTTGAAAAAATTGAAAATTTGAAACTAGTTTATCTCATTCATATAAACTCCAAATTAGATGATTTTTTCCCTAAATGTTTCTAAAATTATGCTCTTTCATGTTATTATATTCTTACTGCTATTATTTTGACCATTTTTTCTCGTGACTTTGTTTTATCAATTAAAAATTTGAATTTCAAAAATTCAAATAATATTTTGAAGCAGTAAATGATTTCAGCTGAAAAAGTCATCAACAATAAAGTTGTATAACTCATCAAGATCTATAACTTCTATTTTGATCATTTCTTCATCCGATAAAGTGATCATAACATATTCTTAAAATTTACATCTCTCTTATAGTCTACAAAACTATAAAAAATGTGTACATTTTGTGAATAATGTTACAAATCACTTTATCGGATGAAGAAATGACCAAAATAGAAGTTATAAATCTTGATGAGTTATACAATTTTATTATTGATGATTTTTTCAGTTAAAATCATTTAGTATTTGAAAATGTTGTTTGAAGTTATCATATTTTGAAATTCAAATTCAAACTGTTCAAACAAAGTCATATATAAAAATGACCAAAACAAAAGTTGTAGATCTTGATAAGTTATACAACTTTTTTATTGATGACTTTTCCATTTGAAATCATTTACTACCTGCAAAATTATTTAAATTTCTTATATTTTGAAATTCAAATTTTATATAGTTTAATCAAACTCGGATGGAGAAATGACCAAAATAAAAATGGTACATCTTAATGAGTTCTGCAAATTTTCTTTTGACAATTTTTTCATTCGAGTTAATTTAGTACCATAAAAATCGATTTGAAGTTTAAATAGCCGCAAGAAAAAAATCGATTTTTGCATGCGGATGCTTAAGTGGTCCGCATGTAAAAATGCTCCATCATTTTTACATGCGGTCCTCTTAAGATACCCGCATGCAAAGATCAATTTTTGCATACGGATATCTTGAGGATCGATTCCCTCTCCACCGGTTCAAATTTTTCACCGGTCTCTCACTTATTTTATCCCCTCAGTCCTCTCCTCTCTCAGTCCTTTCTCTCACTCACTTTCTCTCTCTCTCACTCACCGAGAGCGGTGCGGGGCGGGCAGTGATGACGGGCGGGAGCAGCGTGGCGGCGGTGCGGTGCGCGGTGAGCGGCGGTGGGCGGGTGCGGCAGCGGGATCAACGGCGGCGCGCGTGGAGGCCGGCGGCGCCCCCACCTCCCTCCACCATCGCCGGTGCCAGATCCCCCACGAGGAGGCCGGCGGAGGAGGCGTCCGGCGACTCCCCCGCGCGGATCTAGGGACGGCGGCCCTCCTCCGCGCGGATCCGGGGCCGACCGCTTCCCCCCACGCGGATCCGGCGGCGGCGCTTCCCCGGAGGCGGCGGTGGGCGAGGGCCACGGTGGGACGGGCGTGGGCGACGGCGGCGGCCCTCCCCCACCCGGATCCGCCGATGGCGGCGGCGACTAGAGGACGACGACGACGGTGGGCCGCGGATCTGGCGCGGAGGACAGCGGGGATCGCGGCGACGACGGCGACGACGGCTGCGCCGAGCTCGGGCGGCGGCGACAGCGACGACGGCTACACCGAGCTCGGGCAGCGGCGGCGCTAGTTTTTTTTTTGTTTTTTTTATTTTTTGAATTTTATTTTTTTCGCGATTTTTTCTCTTTGCATGCGGTCGGCTTAAGCGTCCGCATGCGAAAATCGGATTTTCGCATGCGGTTGCGCTGGCCGCATGCAAAGATCGTAATTTTCACAGACGATTTAGCGCATGCGGTTGGTGCAACCACATGCGAAAATCCTTCTCGTCCGTTTGCAAAAAGGCTTTTTGTAGTAGTGTGATTTGGAATAATATCATGCAAACTCATTCACGTTCAGTACCCAAGAGGTTGTTTTCCCGGATGATCCTGATATATGACACCCGCCATTGTCCAGACTCCAGACAAGGTTTTGGAGGTGGTATCTGACTTTTTTATATTTTTCCTGTAGATTTAGGTGACATTTATGTTTTTAACTTTTTCTTGATGTTTTAATTTGTGTTTTCATTTCTACTAATTGAGTTTGTTATATTCATTTGCATATGTACATTTTTTAAAGGATCATATCATTATGAGCCAATCTATGCTTTAGTGCTGAAATGTATGGTTTTTTTTCTAAGGCCTAAGACCTTGTTCGGTTTAGAGGGGGTTGAAGGGGATGGGAAGGGTTTGAGGAAGAATAATTTCACATTACAATAGGTGTGGAATAAATTCCCTCCAATCCCTCCTTCTTGAAAATTAACTGAACATGGCCTAAAGAGTTGCTGGGGGTTGTTTTCCCTAATAACTACTTCCAATTTTAGATATATGCTGACATGGAGGAGCCAGGGGTGCATCCAGACGAGGATACAACAAGAAGGATTGGAAGAGCATTTGTGACTTTAGGCCAGGAAAATAAAGAGAAGATTATCCTCGAGAAAAACTTGAAAAAGTACAAGTACATCCATTTCAATGGCAAAGTACAAGGACCTTTGGGATTGTAAGCATTCTCCCAATGTCAATGCTTGAACCATGTAATGATGAGACGACCCGGAAGGACACACCTTTAATGTATTTATCAGTTACTGTCCCTGGTCCTTTGTGATTACTGTCTTTCCTGAGGCTGTGCAAAGATTTCTGTCGTTCCTCTTATGTGAAAGCATGGTAGATTGTACTGCTTTGTAAGCAAATGAACAATGGACTCAATACAGTTACTAACTAGATACTGGTTTAGTTAATGGGTATTTGGAACGCAGTGTAATGATGTGATTCTCCAATGGGTATTTGGAACGCAGTGTAATGATCATTTCCCCTTGTTTCTATTAAGAAAATATATGCACAATAAAGATACGAATTTAACGTGAAAAACTCTTATTGAAAAAAATCACGGACACCGACCGACAATAATCAATATAGAGAAGTTGGATATAAACGCAGGGGATACATTAGGCTGTCGCACACTTCCCGTACAGATTACTAGGGATATATATATAGGAGAAATCTATAAGTCTTAATAGGCAAAGACACGAAATTCTAGTAGGAAACTAATCTTATAAGTAGAGTCGTATTAGGAAACTAATCCGAATATACTGTAGGACTAAAATTCGGATCACATATTTAACAATCTCCACCTTGAGATGAATTTCCCTTGTAGCATAAAAATCTTCAATCTCCAAAAACCTCACATATGAGATAAAAACAGTGTGTGACAAATAGTCTCTATGACTATAGAATAACACCCTTGATCCATAAGAGGTAGACTATACTTCAAACTCACCATTGGAATAAATTCTGAATATGCTAGTATAAATTTGTCTAAACCTAACAAAGATGCGAAACCTGATGCACAAACTTCAAACTTACCATGGGAATAAAATCATGAATCTGTTGTAGCAGAAATGTGGAACTCTTGTGCTTAAAATGAAATACTTAGATCTCCTGATAAAACCTCTTGGTATTTTGGGCAAACGGATGCAGTAATTCCACCGGAAATTTTTCCATATGATCTGGACAGGAACCTTGAGGCTCCCTCTCGACGACTTCGCTTGTGTGTCCTGATACATATATGCGCAACTGATAGACTGGTGCACGATAGTATTAGCTTCTCCTCCGCGTAAATGTGCCAACTTGCATCTTCACATGCCATAACGAGAATATTGTATCTCAATCCAGAAGTGGTAGATCAAACTTCAAACTCGTCTTGGGAATAAAATCCTGAATCTGCTGGTATAATTTGTGGAACCCTAGCAGAAACACGAAACACTCTTGGTAAATAAAATGAAATATTTGATCTCCATATAAAACCTCCTGGTAGACTTGGCTAGTGATTGTAGCAATTGAACGTGAATTTGAATTTACGTGAACAAAACCGAAGCATTGCAATTTAATTGATTCCTTAGTACAAGGAATTGTGCACATAGCAATTTCAATTGTGAAAATTAATTCATGTGAACAGAACCAAGGCAAAGCTAGGACTTTTCTCCTTTACTGCTTGGTGAACGCTGCTGCTGCTTGTTGCCTCTGGCTGCTGTTTTTTTTTCACGTCCCTGCTGCTGCTTATTAGCGATAGTCCATGGGCGGCTGCTACGTCGATTGCTACTTTTCTACGCTAAATCAGAGTCGGATCAGTCTACTCCGCGTCGGGTTTGATGCGAGGACGATCTCACCGAACAATTTGACGAGGACGATGAAGACGCGCGGCGACTGAACTGTAGATCGGATTGGTCGGCGAGATGCACTAGACAGAACTGCAGGGGCTGTGTAGTAGTAGATCGATCTCCAATGCTCTAGTATCACTTGTTAAGAAAATAGATATACAATGAAGACACGAATTTAACATGGAAAATCTTTACCGGAAAAACCACTGGTGTTGACCGACAATGATCAGTATAGAGGAGTTGATACAAATGTAAGGGATACATTGAACTGTCGCACCCTTCCCTTGCAACTTACAAAGGATATATATAGGAGAAATCTAGAAGTTCTAATAGGCAGAAACGAAGTTACAGTAAGAAATTAATCCTATAAGTAGAATCGTATTAGGAAAATAATTCGAATATATTATAAATCTGAAATTTGGATCATATATTTAACACTTTCTGTGATGTGTTCCTCAATCTGGTTGAGAAGTGCCCAAGTCTACAACCTGACAGTTGGTTTTTCTTTCCCTTTTTCTAATAAATTTCTTTAGTTATTCGGACACAGCGTCAAGTAGCGTCAACCTTTTACCGCAAGGGTCGAGTAACTGCATTTTACCGCAAGGGTCCAGTGTAGAATGTCATCCATAACCTTGGGCGAAAGCGACGACGCCACGGTGACGACAAAAATGAAAATTCTGAAATTTTCCTAGCTGAGCTGAAGCTCCCGCCACTCACCAATTTCCATTTTTTTTAGATAATACTCACTACTTTGATGGCCGTGATGGTTTACTACTGCACCCCGGGTCCCCGGCTGCTAGTATAAGCTATTGCGCGGCAAGATGCAAACGTACTTGGCAACTCCCGTAACTGCCGACGAGAGCTCCCAGCTTTGGCCGCGAGACCACGCCGAGACTCGGCGGCCGGATCGCTCGCCACGAACGAGAGGGACAGCACGCATCTTCGTCAGTCTCTCGGTTTTGAGACGAGTCGAGGCAGATGCCGTTTGCGCCCGGGGCACGACGCACGCGTCCTGCTGCAGACAGAGCAACCGGCGTGCAGCCACGTGGCGCTTGTGTGGCACGCTCTGTTCAACGCATTGGTACTAGCAGAAGATAGATTCCGACTCAGTTGCAAGCGATCGCCGGGCACGGCGGCACGGCTGCAATGCTTGCTACGGAGTATTGGTTATTTTCACCTCCATCTCCGTGGAGATCGCAGTGGCCGGCATAGCAGATTGTCGAAGGCACTTTTCAGAATTATTATCCATTCAAATGTAGTACTACTGTTCTGCCCCGGAGTCAAATATATCAGGACATGTACAGTGGTGGTTAATAGTGATCTCTTAGTGTTACTAATTAGAAATACTTGCTAACATGAAAAAAAAGAAAGAGGGGATACAACATCGTTGCTATGGACAATAATGATTTAATGATGCTTAGCCAATATAATATGGAAACATGGTTGGTTGTATTAGGGTAGAAAGATAGTTTTAATTAATGGTTAGAACTTTATCGTCTCAACTATTGTAAAGACACAATCTATTATTTAAAATATCATAATCGTCTTTACTATTGAACATGCCCTCGTGCATGCATTTAGAAAAGCTAAAACCTTCACAGTAGCAATATTGTACGCATACATCTCGCGTTACTTCTTTCACATTCATCGACCGTACTAAAAGGAAGCGTCCATGATACAATACTTCCCACTTTTGGAAGAAAATCAACGTATTGTGGCTCACAGGGCAATCCAATTTGAGGGGCTGAGGTGTTGCAAAATTGGCAACCTTGGGCTCGGCTGCCGGCTGGCTTTTCCAATTGAAGTGCAAAAGGGTATGCTTGGTGAGTTGTACTGCCATTGTCCATTCGACTACTCCGGTCCTCCCAGCAGAGGCAGCGACTACCGTACTTGTACTCTCTAGTAGTACTGTTGTACGTTCGTGTACAGCACAGTGTGACCAACTACGTGCAAGTACCGGGCGACACTGAGAGATGCTACATCAACAACCGGCGAGCAGTGTGCTTGCCCACATTGACGAGGGAGACGTCATCGACCACAGGGCCGCACAGCGTGCCGTCCGACTTCATATGGTGGTTAGAGCTGTGGAACACCACACGCGTCCGGTTGGCGACCGCCGCGAACACGAGGTCGGCGCGCTCGTGCCCGCCCGTACCCCGCGACTCGTACGGCACCTTCAGCGTCGCCCGCGCCGCGTACGCGTCCACGGCAAGGGACCCGACGCACCCGTTGCCGGCGTCCCCGACGGAAAACGACAGCGTGTACCGCCGCCCGGGCACGGTCGCAACCTCCTGCAGCAGCGCGCACTCCCTCCCGGCCACCAGCTCCACGGCGTACGCGCCGCGCGGCACCACGTGGCGCGCCGAGTCCACGTACTTGACGACCTTCGTGGTCGACATGACCATCCACCCAGGCAGCGGCGAGTGCACGTCCTCGTCCATCGGTGGCACCAGGACACCCCACGGCGTGTCGGGGAAGATGTACGGCCCCTCCTCGAAGTCCCCGTTCCTCAGCATAACTCTACCACCTGCCAGTTCAGTTGAATAGATTCTAAACTCGTTATAACGTGTTTTACAACATGTCTTGTCGCGAAAATAAAGGAAGAAGCCCGTGCCTGGGCTCTGGCGGTAGCTAAGCTTCTGCGTGAGCTTACACCGCATTTTGTACAGTGTACAATTTTGTTTTTTTTTGTCTTTTACCCTTTTTCATTTTTAGGGGCTGTATTTTTCTTCCGTTATATTTAAAGAAAATAGCACAGTCTCGTGCTGGGTTTCCCTTCAAACAACATGTCGGAAATTCTCTTGAGTAGCTTACGTACCCTTGGTGTGATGGGGAGGAGGAAGAGTCTTGATGGCGACGAGGTCGATGAGTGGGCCGCAGGCCGGGTCCTCCTCGACGCCGGGGTTGTGGATGGAGAGCCACACGGCGCTGTGTTCGGCCTTGAAGGCCCAGGAGTAGGAGTCCCAGCCGGTGCTGGTGTACACGGTCTGGATGGGGAGCACGCCGAACTCCGGCGTGACGGACACGTTCAGCTTCTCGGCCTGGGCGCAGGTGCGCGCGGCGCAGAATGTGATGGAGTAGTACATGTGACGCGTGACGCTGATCCGCTGCCGGATAGTTGCGTCATTGCCCAGGCGCACGGCGTACGCGCCCTCTGGCACCGCCAGTACCATGTCCTGCTCCTTGTGCCCCGACCTGATATACTCCACGAAACCTGAAATCTCCCAGTTCGGTATGGCATTGCGGACCGTCACCACCGTGCCGTTCAGCTGGGACCTGTCCGGCCCGTGCTCGAAGTTGCCGTTTGGTAGAAGGCCTGCACACACAATGTACGATCGAGCTGTCACAACTGAGAAATGATATTGAAAACAGAGGAAGGGGTTCTATGTCAGAGTGAACTGACTAGAAGTGGGAATAATGCAAGCAGCTTTGCTGTATTATGTGGCTTGAAAAGTTGAAATAGAACTGAGCTTCGATATTACAGCGATGAAAGGGCAAAGCAGTAGTTCACCTTACATAAGAAAATTATGTTTCAGGTCACTTTCGCAGTGAAGAACAGGATTACGCTGTAGAGTTTAGAGTTCGGAGAGAATTAACGAGCCAGGTGTAGCTACTTTGTTATGATGAGTACAACTATGACTAAAAATGAGAGTGGTTCAGATCGCTGCAGATTGTCTTTGGCTGTTAGTTTAGAAATTCACTCTCATGATCAGCAGAAGATTTGAGCTTTGAATCCTCAATCCTATCTGGCACACCTGATCTTATGTGCATTGTCAACCTTAAAGTTCATTCATAAATTGCTATCTGATATTTAACTCAGGTGATAATAGATGGAGGATCAAAAGAGACATCCACACACCAAACAGATCTATTATACAACTAACTGCTGCATATTTAACTCAGGTGATAATAGATGGAGGATCAAAAGAGATATTCACACACCAAACAGATCTAGTATACAACTAACTGCTGCATGCATATGCACTTGTGAGGATCGATCTATGGATACAATAAAAGTCAACGGCAGTCTGCAGGTTTCGCGTGTTACAAAACAATCGAAGGCTCGCAATTGAAACTGAATAGGGATCCCACCCTGAAACGAGGCAGTAGGATTTACATGCTGATAGTATTTGTTCACGAAGTGCTCACCATCGGTGACAGAGAAGACCACTGGTGCGGCCACGCCAACGAGCACCACCACCACAAGAGCCAGGCAGCGCGTGCACTTCGCCAAGACCATGAGCTCTCGTCTCTCGGCCGAGCACTCGAACTTCGGTGGACCTTAGTGCAAACAGACAAATCGAATCGGAGTAGTAGGTCGTTTCGTGACTCGCGAGGGGCAGGCCAGTGCGCGAGCTCACATATATAAGAGCTGTTGCTTATTACAACTTGTGTGATCTGTGCAGGGATGAGTCCGGGACGACGGACGGGGCGCCGCGAGACGCGCCGACTGGATCGTACGGAAGGCATCACGGCAGCTTGGGAACCATCTATTCACGTGGGGGCGTTCGATCTGCTACAGAAGATTCCTCTTCAGTTGGCACGCTGGTACGCCGCCCAGCTCGGGGCCCCCGGCGTCGCCGCGCACGGCGGATTGGGGTTCGAGTTTGGGGCCGTGGGGCTGTGCCATGACAAAACGAGGCGCCCCAGCCGAGACGGCGTGGATCTCATCCCCGCACACCTCGGCGGCTCGGTGAAGCTGCTACGAAGCGTACGGACTACGGCCGCTCGGCGCGGCGATTCCCACCGTCTCGTGTTGCACAAAGTCTCCGCGGGCCGGTTCGTGGTTGCAGGCCGTTTTTTTTACCCTTTTTTCCTTTTTAAAACTCACTGCCTCCCTTGTGCGGTCCTGCTTCTCACTGACGGAGGCAATTTGTCAACTTTCTTTTGTTCTGAGAGCAAATGCGAGTTCTTTTGATCAACTCCAAATAATTTTACGAAACCCCCTTTATTTTTTTAACACATTGTAAATGCAGAAGCTCACAACACGCATAAACTCAACACCTATAACGGGCACACACTATCCCTATGAGCAGCTTCAAAAGACTAAGCGGTATATTTTGGGATTGAAAAAATCACCAATAGCGCTTCGTTGTCCGATGGGTATATCGTCTACCACCAAAAGAATAATTAGCTATGAATATGAGTATTCGTACCAAATCTATGATTTAAACCCGAATAAACCAGTTTTGCCACAAGTAATCTAACTAGTTGAGATAAGCTAATTTCGCATATAACCCCAAATTTGCAGACACCGGTGAAACAAACTAAAAACACCGGCATTACGATTTGTTTTAAGGAACCCATATTTAAGACAAAAATATTTTGTGAAACCCAGTTACATGAATATATCATATTTAATAATAGCCTATGCTAGATTTGTAGAAATAAATTGATTTTTTTACGAAGGGAGCACGCGAGATGGATGCATATTTTGAGTATGCAAATATGATTTTTAAAAATAATATTACATAATAATAATAGAATAGGAGTACTTTATATAAATTTTGGGTTTTTAAATATTTTACCTTAAAATATAAAGTACTTAAAATAAATCGTAATAACCTAAATTCTGGGTTTTGTGCTACCGATACTTGAAAATATAGGCTTCTATGGAATTTACTTTATTTCAAAGTTGGCGCTATAGCATCTTCAAGGTCAAATACCTCCAACTAGAACAAATATTGTAGGACCAAAATGCATATGTAATTCTGAATCACTGGTCAGTATTTGTACCGAGCAGTCGACCAAACTTGTTTCAAACTATGAGAGAACGAAAAGAGCATATTTAAACATGCGACCACACCCTTCCGCCCGAATCTGGCCTCCCCAGTGAGGGAGGCCGTCCTCGAGCCACCATCTGCGGGGCACGTCGGCGTGGAGGTAGCGGATGTTTGGAGGCGGCGGGGAAAGGCAAGAAGGGCGTGACGGCGCGCTCTCGACGGCGGGCGCACCCATGCGGTACCGACGGTGGGAGGAAGGCGGAGACGACGGCGGGGATGGTGAAGCATCTAGGCCCCCACGGTTGATTTTGGTAATTAATGACAAGCGCTATTTATGGACTAACGATTCTTTTGAGTTATACATATTTGAGTTAGAATCACACAACATGAATGCGTGGATGATCACCGAGGACATTTTTCAATGGTGCAAAGCAAAAGGATTGAAGACGGTAAAACTAGCGGGTTTATTTTTAATTGATCGAGGAGTTCGGGCGATCATATTTGCTAGATTTTATTTATAGCTTTGCCGTACTATCAAAGGGGGTAATGACCTAGTCAAAGAGATGATCAAATTACCACATTAGGTCATTTGCACTAAATTCTTGGCATGCATCTTTTATTCTTCCAGCTTGACTGTCTCTGGGCGGTCTGACCGTAGTGGATCAACCGGTCTGACCGGCCCTTCCTGGCGGTCTGACCGGCCACTTGCCACCGGTCTGACCGGCAGGCTGGGAGGCTGGATTGCCGCCTCTAGCCTGGCGATCCCGAGCTGCCAGAGCCGCAATTGGTCAGACCGAGCCGATGGCGGTCTGACCGAGCCGTGGTCGGTCTGACCGGGCATTTGGCTGCCGGTCTGACCGGACCCTCTGCCGTCAGTGCATTAAATGCACTCTTGAGCTAGTTTTCTAGCCGTTACACTTGAGGCCGGTCTGACTGGCCACTCTTCGCCGGTCTGACCGGCAGACAGCACAGTTGGTGGATTTCGTCCACAACGGCTAGTTTTCTTTGTGTGGGGTATAAATACCCCCCATTGGCAGCAAGGGGACTCTCTTGGCACCCTTTACAATTGCATACACCCCTTGCCTCTCCTCTTACACACATTTGAGCTAGTGTTCATCCATTAGGTGTGTTTGAGTGTCGATTAGCCAAGAGTCAAGTGCATTTGCTTCCTTGTTGGATTAGTGTGGCACTTGATCATCTCCGAGCCGAGTCATCACTTGTTACTCTTGGAGGTTGCCGCCTCCTAGACGGCTTGTGGAGGTGCTTGCCCGGTGACCCCTCCGAGGATATTGTGGAGGAGGCCCGGCGCCGGTTGTGAGTGGTTTGGAGTTCACCACCTTCGGAGTGAAGGAAGAACTACCCTAGTGATCGAGGCTTAGGTAGTCCTCTCCGTGGGCCGGCTCCCATCTTGCCCACCCCTTGACGAGGGGGGCGTGCGGTGGCTTCATGGTTGAGCGGTGGAGTTGGGCTCGCCTCAACGGGGATTAGGAAAACAACGAGTTTCCGAAACTCGGTGAAAAACTCTTGTCTCATTGTCTCCTTTACTTATTGCATTTACATTTGTGCAATTTACATTCTTAGAGACATACTTGAGCCACTTTCACCCTAGGATTGCAAAACTTAACTTAGTTTCTTAGTTAGATTTATCCCTCACCGAGCCTAGCAACTTAGGTTAGTTTTGATTAGGTGTCATTTTTTTAAAATCACCTATTTACCCCCCCTTTAGTCGACATCCTTGATCCTACAAGTGGCATCAGAGCTTGGTTTCTCCTGATTGGGCTTTACCGCCTAGAGAGAAGATGTCGAACGAGGTGAACCATGTAGGTAGAGCTCCTATGTTTAATGGCACAAACTATTCTACTTGGAAGATTAAAATGGCTACTCACCTTAAGGCCATGAGCTTCCAAATTTGGAGTATTGTTGATGTAGGTTTTGCAATCACCGGAAATAATTTGACGGATATTGATCAACGCAACCTAAAACTTAATGCCCAAGCCATGAATGCCTTGTTCAACTCCTTGAGCCAAGAAGAATTTGATAGAGTGAGCAATCTTGAGACGGCTTATGAGATATGGAACAAGTTGAGTGAAATTCATGAGGGCTCTAATGAGTATAAGGATGCCAAACTCCATTTCCTTAAGATCCAATATGAGACTTTTGCTATGTTACCTCATGAGAGTGTCAATGATATGTATGGAAGACTAAATGTGATAGTAAATGATCTCAAGGGGCTTGGGGCAATCTACACCGATCTTGAGGTGGCACAAAAGATGCTAAGGGCTCTACCGGACAAGTATGAGAACTTAGTCACATTTCTCATCAACTCTGACATGTTAAGGATGACACCCGCTAGCCTTTTGGGCAAGATCAACACAAATGACATGTACAAGTTGAAGAAGAAGGAGATGGAGGAAGCATCACCATCAAGGAAGACAAGCATTGCTCTTCAAGCCGAGGTGGAAGACAAGGCAAAGGCCAAAGTGAGTTAAGGCCATGATAATTTGGAGGAAGAGATTGCCCTCCTTGCTAGAAGATTCAACGATCTTTTGGGAAGAAGAAAGGAGAAGGGAAAGGGCTCTAACTCAAATAGAAGAAGAAATAGAAGACCCAACAAGACTCTCTCCAACTTAAGGTGCTTTGAGTGTGGAGAAAAAGGGCACTTTGCTTCTAAGTGTCCTTCAAAGGGTGATGATGGAGACAAGACATCCAAGAAGAAGAGTGGAGGCTACAAGCTTATGAAGAAGCTTAAGAAGGAAGGAAAGAAGATTGAAGCCTTCATTGGACAATGGGACTCAAATGTTGAGAGCTCCGATTCTCAATCCGAGTCCGACAATGATAATGATGATGATGGAGGTTCTAAGAAGAAGAACATGGCCGGAGTTGCTATCAAGGAGGCTCCATCACTCTTCTCTCCATTTTGTCTCATGGCAAAGGGCTCCACCAAGATAATATCAAGTAGCGATAGTGAATGTGATGATGATGTTTCTTATGATGAGCTTGTGAGCATGTTTGAGGAGCTCCATGCTTATAGTGAGAAGGAGATTGCCAAGTTCAAGGCTCTAAAGAAGGATCATGCTTCTTTGGAGACCTTGTATGAGAAGCTAAAGACTTCTCATGAGAGACTCACAATTTCTCATGAGAAGCTTAAGGAAGCTCATGACACTCTCCTTGCCACTACACAACATGGAGCTCAAATTGATGTTGGCATATCTTGTGATTTGCTTGATGATAGTATTTCTTGTCATAGTGCTCATGTTGCATCATCTAGCATATCTACTTCTTGTGATGATCTTATGGATATGCCTAGCTCTAGCTCTAGTGCTTCTATTTGTGATGCCTCACTTGTTGTGGAGAACAATGAGCTCAAGGAGCAAGTGGCCAAGCTTAACAAAAGTTTGGAAAGGTGCTTTAAGGGTAAGAACACTCTTGATAAAATCTTGAGTGAGCAACGGTGTATCCTTAACAAGGAGGGACTTGGATTCATTCCAAAGAAGGGTAAGAAACCTTCTCACCGTGCTCCTAGTTTTGTCAAGAGCAATGGTAAGTATTGTCATAGGTGCCGTGAGGTTGGGCATATGGCAAATGATTGCTCCGGTGGGAAGCCTTCTAATACTTGCATGTTTGATTCTCATTATATGCTTAGGAAGGCTCATGATGGTTCTATTTATGCTAGATATGTGGGTTCCCCTATACTTGGTGGTAAAAAGAATGCCATTTGGGTGCCCAAAGCTTTGATCTCTAACCTTCAAGGACCCAAACAAATTTGGGTACCTAAAAGAGCTTGATCTTGTTTTGTAGGTGAACTACCACAACGGTGGAAGCCATTGGGTGCTAGATAGTAGATGCACTCAACACATGACCGGTGATAGAAAGATGTTCACCACATTTGAAGTAGGAGGCAAAGATCAAGAGAGAGTCACTTTTGGTGATAATAGCAAAGGAAAGGTAATTGGGTTAGGTAAAGTTGCTATCACAAATGATCTATCAATTACAAATGTCTCTCTTGTTGAATCACTCAATTTCAATTTGCTATCGGTTGCACAAATTTGTGATCTTGGTTGTCATGTACATTTAACCCTCAAGATGTGATTGTTACTAGCCTTCATGACAAATCTTGCATATTCAAAGGCTTTCGTTATGGAAATCTTTATTTGATTGATTTCAACTCTAGTGAAGCAAATTTGAAAACTTGTTTAGTTGCGAAAACTTCATTGGGTTGGCTTTGGCATAGGAGACTAGCCCATGTTGGTATGCATCAATTGAGTAAACTTTCAAAACGTGATCTAGTTGTGGGCTTGAAAGATGTGAAGTTTGAGAAAGATAAACTTTGTAGTGCTTGTCAAGCCGGCAAGCAAGTTGCGTGCTCTCATCCTTCTAAAAGCATCATGTCCACATCTAGACCATTGGAGCTCTTACATATGGATTTGTTTGGCCCAACAACCTATAAGAGCATTGGTGGAAATAGTCATTGCCTTGTTATTGTTGATGATTTTTCTCGTTATATTTGGGTGTTCTTTTTGTATGACAAGTCAATTATTGCCGAGCTTTTCAAAAAGTTTGCAAAAAGAGCCCAAAATGAATTTAGTTGTACTCTTGTGAAAATAAGAAGTGACAATGGCTCAGAGTTTAAAAATACCAATATCGAGGACTATTGTGATGATCTTGGTATTGAACATGAGTTTTCCGCTACCTACTCACCTCAACAAAATGGTGTAGTGGAGAGGAACAATCGCACATTGATTGAGATGGCAAGGACTATGCTAGATGAATATGGTGTTTCCGATTCCTTTTGGGCGGAAGCCATAAACACTGCTTGCAATGCAACCAATAGGCTTTATTTGCATCGTCTTTTGAAAAAGACTTCCTATGAGCTAATTGTTGGGAGGAAGCCTAATATTGCCTATTTTCGAGTTTTTGGTTGCAAATGTTACATTTATCGAAAATGTGTTAGACTAACCAAATTTGAAAATCGGTGTGATGAAGGGTTTCTTTTAGGTTATGCCTCAAATAGCAAGGCATACCGGGTCTACAACAAGAACAAAGGTATTGTGGAAGAAACCGCCGATGTTCAATTTGATGAAACTAATGGCTCCCAAGAGGGGCACGAGAATTTGGATGATGTAGGTGATGAGGGCTTGATGAGGGCGATGAAGAACATGTCTATTGGAGACATCAAGCCCGTTGAAGTGGAAGACAAGCCTTCCACCTCCACTCAAGTTGAGGAAACTACTTCCGCTACGTCAAGCCAAGCTTAAGTTGATGTGGAGGAGAACAAGGCACAAGATGCACCTATTCCGCCAAGAATTCACAATGCTCTCTCCAAGGATCACCCAATTGATCAAGTTTTGGGTGATATTAGTAAGGGTGTTCAAACTCGATCTCGTGTCGCTTCGATTTGTGAGCATTACTCTTTTGTTTCTTGTCTTGAGCCAAAACATGTAGATGAAGTTCTTGGTGATCCGGATTGGATGAATGCTATGCATGAAGAGCTCAACAACTTTGCAAGAAACAAGGTGTGGACTTTGGTTGAAAGGCCTAAAGACCACAATGTCATAGGGACAAAGTGGGTTTTTAGGAACAAGCAAGATGAGAACGGGTTGGTGGTAAGAAACAAGGCAAGATTGGTGGCTCAAGGTTTCACACAAGTTGAAGGTTTGGATTTTGGTGAAACCTTTGCCCCCGTGGCAAGGCTTGAAGCCATTCGCATCCTACTTGCATTTGCATCATGCTTTGATATAAAGCTTTTTCAAATGGATGTGAAAAGTGTTTTTCTAAATGGTGAGATTGCCGAACTTGTCTTTGTTGAGCAACCACCCGGTTTTGAGGATCCTAAAAATTCTAACCATATTTACAAACTCTCAAAATCTCTCTATGGCTTGAAACAAGCTCCTAGAACTTGGTATGAAAGATTGAGAGATTTTCTTTTATCAAAAGGTTTCAAAATTGGTAAAGTTGACACGACTCTTTTCACTAAAATCATTGGTGATGATTTCTTTGTGTGTCAAATTTATGTTGATGATATTATATTCGGTTCTACTAATGAGGATTTTTGCAAGGAGTTTGGTGATATGATGTCTAGGGAATTTGAGATGTCCATGATTGGAGAGTTGAGCTTCTTTCTTGGACTTCAAATCAAGCAACTCAAGGATGGGACATTTGTGAGCCAAACCAAGTATATCAAGGATCTACTCAAGAGGTTTGGCTTGGAGGATGCAAAGCCCATCAAGACTCCAATGGCAACCAATGGCCACCTCGACCTTAATGAGGGAGGTAAACCGGTAGATTTAAAGCTTTATCGCTCTATGATTGGTAGCTTGCTTTATCTTACCGCATCTAGGCCGGATATCATGTTTAGTGTTTGCATGTGTGCATGGTTTCAAGCCGCTCCTAAGGAGTGTCACCTTGTGGCCGTGAAAAGGATTCGAAGATATTTAAAGCATTCCTCAACAATTGGCTTATGGTACCCAAAGGATGCTAAGTTCAAGCTAGTTGGCTATTCCGATTCGGATTATGCCGGTTGCAAAGTGGATAGAAAGAGCACATACAGTAGTTGCCAATTGCTTGGTAGATCCCTTGTGTCATGGTCATCCAAGAAACAAAACTCCGTAGCCCTCTCTACCGCCGAGGCGGAATATGTTTCGGCGGGTAGTTGTTGTGCCCAATTGCTTTGGATGAAACAAACCATGTTGGACTATGGCATAACCTTCACCAAAACCCCACTTCTATGTGACAATGATAGTGCCATAAAGATAGCCAACAATCCGGTCCAACACTCAAGAACCAAGCATATTGACATTCGCCACTACTTCCTAAGAGACCATGTTGCCAAGTGTGACATAGTCATTAGCCACATAAGAACCGAAGATCAACTTGCCGATATCTTTACCAAGCCTCTTGATGAAACCCGCTTTTGCAAGTTGAGGAATGAGTTAAATGTCATAGATTTCTCAAATGTCGCTTGAGATCATGCACCATGGTTACTACTTGTTCATATTGCATATGTGCTTCATTTTTGCTCTCTTGCTTGGGATTAATTGCTATTTGGCTCTTCTTTGCGAAAATAGAGCTTATCACATTAAGGGGGAGTATTGTACTTCTATATGTGCTATACTACTCATTATATCTGAATCAATCAAATACAAGTGCTAGTAGAGCTTTCAAAATGCCCAAGTCAACATAAGTCAAAATTCTTGGAAAATCAAAATAATTTCAAAACTATCTTTTTGAAAAGGTTTAAAAATGTTTCCTATATGTTTTCCAAGCCTCTTATTGCAGGAAAAATGGAGTTTGGTTGAAAATGCTATTTTGGCCCTCTTTTGAAGAAACTAGATTCTTAGTTTTAGCTAAAATGAGATTTATCTCCAAAATGAGTTTGAGAAGGATTTTGAGAAAAGGGTCAAAACAAAGTTAGTAAAGAAGACATTCTCAAATGTTCGTGGTATTCAAATCAAGTTTAAAAACTAAATCTTTCAAAAGTTATTTAGAAATCAATTTGGCCCAAAAACCCCTATAGACCATAAAAGGTCACCTAATAGCACTTAAGTGAGTTAAGTTGCAAATCATCTTAATTTTTAAATATTATGGATGGTTAGCAATATTTCAACTCATACATTTCAAAATTGCTCCAGAAATTAAAATTTCATTGGATTTTATTGTATGAGGGTTGCCGGCTTGTGCAAGGGCTGTGCACAGCCGGCAGGGGGCCTGGGGGTCTGACCGGCGCTATATGCGCGGTCTGACCGACCAGGTGGGGCGGTCTGACCGGCCCCTAGCCGCCGGTCTGACCGGCCAGTCAGGTGGGCCCAGGGTTTTTACCCTTTCTTCTTCTACCCGACCCCTTCTCTCTTCTTCTCTTCTCCTCACTTCTCCAACCCGAAAAGAAACTCTCTCTCTCCCCTCAAACCCTAACACCTCTCCCCATCAAAACCTTTTGGTTTGACCATAGATTCCACTCCGGTTACACCGTAAGTGAATCCCCTCCTCTTCCTCTCTCAAATCCATGGATTAATTTCTGTATTTATTAAGTTTTTGATCCATGGTTTGGAACCCTAGGTGAAGGAAGAGGTGCCTTCGATTTTGCACACTTTAGGGGTTTGTTCTTCGTGCAAATCATCTCCTATAACTGGTAATCTCTCCTTCCCTCGCTTATGCTCATCGAAATCGGTCTATTTCAATTTCTAGGGTTAAGGGTAGTTTCTCCTTCTAAAATCAAATGTTTGGTGAAATAGACCTATCCTTTGCTATAGGTGCTCTTTACCTTGTGCAAAACCTTGATCCATAGCATGTTTAGATGCACTTTGTGGGCGTGAAAGATTGGAGGTTTGAACTCCCTGTCTTGGGCGGTCTGACCGGCTGTGTTCGGCAGTCTGACCGGCCAGGCGCCGACGGTCTGACCGGCCAGACGCTGTCGGTCTGACCGGCCATGCGGTGGCGGTCTGACCGGCCGTGGCCTGCGGTCTGACTGCACCTGACAGGCAGAGCACACCTCCACTCTTTCACATATGCAAATGACCTCTAAATAGTTGCTAATTTTCTATCTCTTGCTCTTTTGAATTCAGAGATGCCTCCTCGCACTCACCGTGGCCGTCAAGCTCAAGTGCAAGAATCAGAGAGCGAGCATGAGGAGTCTAGTGGAGGTCAATATGCTCAAAGTGAGAAAGAAGTGCAAGAAGTGTCTGAAGAACAGCAAGAAGAGGATGAGGAAAGCGGAGATGGAGATGGGAGTGATAGTGATGAGGAAGAAAGTGGAGATGAAATGGAGATAGACCCCTCTATCCAATTTGTGCTGAACATTAGAAATCCCACTCAATATACCTTGTTGCGTCATCATGATCAGTTCAAGAGGCCTAGAGACACCACAGATGCCCGCTTTCACATAGCTTTCCAGAAGTCTGTGTATAAGCAGATTTACAAAAATAAGGCCTTTGCTGAGCATAAGTGGATTTCTTGGAGGAACATAAATGAGACCCAGGAGTTTGAGGGGCTGCAGGATCTGTTCAGGGCAATGGGGATTGACAGGATTGTCACTCTAAAGCAAGATTATGATGAACAGCTTATTCGTCAGTTTTATGCCACAGTGTGGGTTTCTAGTGACTTTGATTGCTTGAAGTGGATGTCAGGGACACTTGAGTGCACAATCAACAGAAGGGACTTCAGGCGTCTCCTAAACATTCGGTTTGACAGTGGTGACGACCTTCATGAGGAGCATGCCCACAACCCGTTCTCCATTGATGACCTAGAGCAGTTTTATGAAGATGGAGGGCGGCACTCTTATGGCAAGGTTGCCGGTTTGAGGACCATTCCTAGTGTTGTCAACCGGATTGTGAGAGCCACAATTCTCCCACGTTGTGGCAACAATGATGACATTCGGGGAGTGGCATGGCATGTGATTGATGCCATTATGCAAGGGCGGCACTTCGATGTCATTAACCTCATGATGCAGGAGATAACTATCTCAAAAGGGGACTCTTGGACAAGGCATCTATTATGCCCCTTACATCATGAGGCTCATTCAAGCCAAGCAAGGAGGCGTTGGAAACAATCTCAAGGAACACAAGCAGTACAAGCCTCGCCTTCAGTTTAGCACCCCCCGTGCTCCTAGGATGGCACAACCGCATTTTGATCATGGAGCAAGTTCAAGTGCGGCACCTCCACCACCTCCTCCTCCTCAAGGTATCAATGAGTATTTCACTCCGTCATATGCATATTTTGGGATGCCTCCACAGGACTACTTCAACCTGATGCTAGGGGCTATCAATACCCTAAATGAAAGCATGGCAAGGTTGAGCACCGGGCAAGAGGCCATGTATGCGGATGTTAGGGGGTTGAGGACCGATATGGGGAATTTGAATGCCAATGTGGGAAGATTGTTGACCCAAGTGACTACTTTGGAACGGTGTATGTCATCTTTGGAAAGCTCTCATGCTTATGTTTACTCTCGTCGCTGTGATTCATCTGGTCCATCTCATTATCCTATTCCCCGTTCTCCTTCACCTCCTCAAGAGTGAAGCTTTTTGGTCCTTGATGCCAAAAGGGGGAGAAGAAATGACTTCTTTTATCTTAGGTGGGATGGGAGTAGATTTAGTGAGGTTAGTCCTCATATCTAGTAGGTTAAGGTGGTTGGGCTATATATATGTAATGGGCTATTATTATCTATCTTGTGTGTGCTTTTATCGTTTTGTTAAACATTTGTGAGTTTTAGGCCCTTCGTGGTCTTGTAATAGCTTAGTGAAGTCTATTGTGGATTGGATGTGAACTCTATGTGCTTTGATGGTTCTATGGATTTTCTTTGAGACCTCTATGCTGTGATGGATGATTATTGTCTATGTGATTCTCTATTGTGATCATCCTATGCTTGTATGAGACTTATGTGTGATGATCATCCAATCTTTGTTATATGTGCGATATGATTGTTGAATTGTGCAAAGTATAGTGTAAACTTCCTATGTCATTTGTTTGACTCTTGTGATTGTTATGCACATGTTTAGGGGGAGTTTACACTATTTTTCGCTCATTTGTATCAATGAAATTCATGCCTATTATGTAATTTGTGGTGTTTGTCATCAATTACTAAAAAGGGGGAGATTGAAGCATCTAGGCCCTCACGATTGATTTTGGTAATTAATGACAAGCGCTATTTATGGACTAACGATTCTTTTGAGTTATACATATTTGAGTTAGAATCACACAACATGAATGCGTGGATGATCACCGAGGATGTTTTTCAATGGTGCAAAGCAAAAGGATTGAAGACGGTAAAACTAGCGGGTTTATTTTTAAGTGATCGAGGAGTTTGAGCGATCATATTTGCTAGATTTTATTTATAGCTTTGCCGTACTATCAAGGGGGGTAATGACCTAGTCAAAGAGATGATCAAATTACCACATTAGGTCATTTGCACTAAATTCTTGGCATGCATCTTTTATTCTTCCAGCTTGACTGTCTCTGGGCGGTCTGACCGTAGTGGATCAACCGGTCTGACCGGCCCTTCCTGGCGGTCTGATCGGCCACTTGCCGCTGGTCTGACCAGCAGGCTGGGAGGCTGGATTGCCGCCTCTGGCCTGGCTATCCCGAGCCGCCAAAGCCGCAATCAGTCAGACCGAGCCGATGGCGGTCTGACCGAGCCGTGGTCGGTCTGACCGGGCATTTGGCCGCCGGTCTGACCGGACCCTCTACCGTTAGTGCATTAAATGCACTGTAACGACTAGTTTTCTAGCCGTTACACTTGAGGCCGGTCTGACCGGCCACCCTTCGCTGGTCTGACCGGCAGACAACACAGTTGGTGGATTTCATCCACAACGACTAGTTTTCTTTGTGTGGGGTATAAATACCCCCCCATTGGCAGCAAGGGGACTCTCTTGGCACCCTTTACAATTGCATACACCCCTTGCCTCTCCTCCTACACACATTTGAGCTAGTGTTCATCCATTAAGTGTGTTTGAGTGTTGATTAGCCAAGAGTCAAGTGCATTTGCTTCCTTGTTGGATTAGTGTGGCACTTGATCATCTCCGAGCCGGGTCATCACTTGTTACTCTTGGAGGTTGCCACCTCCTAGACGGCTTGTGGAGGTGCTTGCCCGGTGACCCCTCCGAGGATATTGTGGAGGAGGCCCGGCGCCGGTTGTGAGTGGTTTGGAGTTCACCACCTTCGGAGTGAAGGAAGAACTACCCTAGTGATCGAGGCTTAGGTAGTCCTCTCCGTGGGCTGGCTCCCATCTTGCCCACCCCTTGACGAGGGGGGCGTGCGGTGGCTTCGTGGTTGAGCGGTGGAGTTGGGCTCGCCTCAACGGGGATTAGGAAACCGGCGAGTTTCCGAACCTCGGTGAAAAACTCTTGTCTCATTGTCTCCTTTACTTATTGCATTTACATTTGTGCAATTTACATTCTTAGAGACATACTTGAGCCACTTTCACCCTAGGATTGCAAAACTTAACTTAGTTGCTTAGTTAGATTTATCCTCACCGAGCCTAGCAACTTAGGTTAGTTTTGATTAGGTGTCATTTTTTTAAAATCGCCTATTCAACCCCCCTCTAGTCGACATTCTTGATTCTACAGATGGGAGGAAACCTACTGGGAGTGGCCGGTGACGGTGGTAGGCAGGCACGGTGGCACTAAGAGGCGCACCCGACGGCGGCGGGGATGTGGGAGTCTGGCACGGTGAGCGGGCGGTAGTGTAAGGCTGCCGAGGATTATGGAAGACTGGCGCAGGTGGCATCGGAGAGGTCAGCGCGAGCAACGGCAGGGAGGCCGACCCAAACGACGACGTGGGAGGTCGATGCAGCGACGGCAGGGAGGCCGTTGATGGCGGTGAGTGCGACACGGCATACCGAGGCTGACTGATGAGGGGCATCGGTGTAGCGGCGACCATGTGTCGACGGAGGATGGCCGGTAGTGGAGCATTGGAGTGATATCTGCGGATCGTCAGGAGTGGATGGCGGGTGTAAAACCTAACCCGATCTTCCTGGGGTGACAGCGACAATGTTCTGAACGTCGTTTTCCCTCTCGGGGCACTATCGGGCCATCCCTCTCCCTTGGGGGGCTATCGGGTGAAAACTTATCTTGGTTCTTCGTGACCTCGATGGACGGTGGTGTCGGTGTCATCGTCGCTTTTCTCCCTAGAGACGTCGTATACGAGGTCCCCTGCCAAAACCTTTGCTTGACAGCTTGCGTGTGCTTCTTCTAGATGTCTTTCCTATTGCGACGACGTATTAGCCAATGCAGGCTGATCATGTTGATGGCCCTAGTGGGGGAGAACGGTTCCATACTCTTTCTCACCCTCTCCCCTCCAATCCATGGACGTGGTTAGAGTTGAGTGCGTGCTCGCTATGCGGTGCTGGTTTTGGGCGATTTCGGTGGTAGCTTCTCTGTCGGTCTAGCGGTGGCTAATCACGCTTAGCGGTGGCCGGTCCGGTGCTAGGCTTCTCTTGTATTCTGTACAGGCGTTGTCGGTGCGTGGTGGTGTTGGTATTTTTTTTTCCAGGCTAATATCTTCTAGAGTGTTAGCCTTGTAAATTTTCCTACTCTACTCAATGAACCATCTTACCGTCTAATGTTGGTTGTTAAAAAAAAAAAAGAGCATATTTAAATAATTTTGTAATAAAAGGGATAATTTACTGTTTAATTATCAGCTTTGCTGTTCTACATGTGCCCGAAAATTTTCAATATATGTGATTTTTTTGCCGTTGGATTTACTTCACGATTTATGCTTTTTTGACCCTAATCTTTTATGAATTTTGTAACGGGCTGCACTTTCCCTCAACCCAATAACCCATAAGCTCCATAGATTAATCAGCTACCGAAAAGGAAAAAAATATTTAGCTATATTTATGATATCACATTTTTTTTCTTCCGGCAATATAGTGAGCGGGGATCCTGATCATGTGTAGACTCTTTTATGCGGTGTCTCCTTTTCACATTACCGAATCAGCTACAGTGTTTTTGAATGAAAAGTGTCATAGTTTTATGCTTTGATTTGGTAAAATTTGTCGCATACTCGCATTTCGCATTCTCATTCTCATTCTCATTCTGTTACTCCATACCGTCCGCGTATTTATCTTGCTTCAATGCTTGTGCAAGTGTTGATGTGTTCGGTACCGACTCATATGACGCTACTGACCGATGTCGTTCTTCTATTATAGCGCTAGCTCACCCAGACCTGTAGCCATTACTAGTCAATCTGATGACTCTAAGTCAAAGTGTCAACACTCCAAACAAATTAGCACCCCATTTTCAAGAGATCGCCGGCCACCGCGGAGCAGCAGGTAGCAGCCGGCGTAATACAACAACATTAACGTTACAGGCGCTTGCGTACGGTGACGAGGCAGAAGTCATCCACGACAGGCCCGCACAGCGTCCCGTCCGGCTTCATGTGGTAATTGAAGCTCTGGAACACCACGCGCGTGAGGTTCGCGACCGCCACGAACTCGAGCTGGGCGCGCTTGTGCCCGCCCGTGCCCTGCGACTCGTACGGCACCTTGACCGTGGCCCGCGCCGCGTACGCCTCCACGCCCAGCCCTAGCGAATCCTTGCACCCGTTGCCCGCGTCCCCGACGGAGAACGACAGCCTGTACGACCGCCCGGGCACGGTCGCCACCTCCTGCACCAGCGCGGTCTCCCTGCCGGCCACAAGCTCCACGGCGCGCGCGCCCTGCGGCACCGTGTGGTGCGGCGAGTCCACGTACTTGATGACCTTCGTGTCCGACATGATCATCCACCCCGGTAGCGGCGTGTGCTCGTCCTCGAAGATCGGTGGCACCAGCACGCCCCACGTCGTGTCCGGGAAGATGTACGGACCCTCTTCCAAGTCTCCGTTTCTCAACATGTTCCCTACATGCCAGGCCAATGAGTGAGTTCATTGTCTCAATGGAAAACTTTTTTTTTTTTTTGTGGGCGAAGTAGTAGGAACAGATCTGTTACCTTTGGTGCGGCGCGGAGGGTAGAGGGTCTTGATGGCAACGGAGTCAATGAGCGGGCCGCACGCCGGGTCCTCCTCCTCGCCGGTGTTGTGGATGGAGAGCCACACGACGCTGTGTTTGGCCTTGAAGGCCCAGGAGTAGGAGTCCCAGCCGCTGCTGGTGTACACGGTCTGGATCGGGAGCACGCCGAACTCCGGCGTGACGGACACGTTCAGCTTCTCCTTCTGGGCGCAGGTGCGCGCCGCGCTGAAAGTGATGGAGTAGTACGCGCGCCGCGTCACGCTAAGCTTCTGCCGGATGGTGGCGTCGTTGCCCAGCCGCACGGCGCGCGCGCCCTCCGGCACCGCCAGGATCATGTCCTGTTCCCTGTGCCCGGACTCGATGTACTCCACGAACCCCGAGATCTCCCAGTTCGGAATGGCGTAGCGCCCCGTCACCACCGTGCCGTTCAGCTGGGACTTGTCCGGCCCGTCCTCGAAGTTGCCATTTGGCAACAGGCCTACGAAAAGCAGAGATCATGGTGAAGTGAAGTCAATCAAATCACGGGAACAGTGAAAACCATCACCGTGCAAATCATGCAATATGCTCTAACAATATTTAAGACAGGAGCGCTGTAGCAGTCTGCGAGATCTCACCATCGGTGACGGCTGAATCGGACCGAGCAGCCGAGCCGACGAGCAAGAAGAGCAGCGCCACGACGCGACGCGCGCTCCCGGTCATACCGTGCTCCCTTTTTAGCTCTCGGCTGCTTCCGAGTTCCGATTCTCTGGAGCTAGATGGGACGCACAAGCTTAGTGAGCCGGAGACCGCCAAAGCCGCCGTGCCGTTCTACCACTTATATGCCGGGCATGGCAATTGTAGTGACACCGACGCGCGCGCGCTGCGGTGCGTGGGGCACGAGGAGGACTGGAGGAATTCGGCTCTGTGTTTCGAGGCGATCCTAATGGCCACGTCCTGCCAACTTGGGACCTGCAAAGCTGCAGCTGTAAACAAAGAACAGTGACCGCAGCTACTCACGTGGCATTCTGTTTCATTCGCATCGCCATGGGAGTGGAAGATTCGGCTTCAGTTTCTACAGGGCCATGGCCCATGGCCGCTGGCCGGTGTGGTCATGTGGCGGTCCTCGGGGCTCAACCGCTCAACCACTAGCTGTTCTGTTAGTGCCGAAGTGACCGACACGTTTAGCGCGATACAATGTGAAAAAAAAAGTTCTTTCCAACAAGGTAGAAGTACAATGTTTTTTCTTCTTCCGAAATATAGTAATACAATGTCAAAACAATGCATCTTGGTGTAACATAGACTATTTTCAATAGCACTCTGCTAAAACTAACGCATTTATCCAGGTTCTAATTTGTAATGAAATCTAGCACGGGTGAAAACATTTTCTGGTGCTCAGATGTCTGAGCTAACCTTCGACAGGCGAAGGACTACATCTGAATCTCAAATCCGCTCGTCTTCCTACTGAGCAAATCCAGTGCAGGAAACTCAATTCAATGATATGCGTATCATCGAACTATACATAATTTCCGAAGAACCGGAGAGGCGCAGTGCAAAATGAATGCCATGTTAGCCTATGTTAGAGAAGAAACCGGGATGGCTGTGGACGGCGACGACCGACGCGTCGTCCACGATGGGGCCGCAAAGCGTGCCGTCGGGCTTCATGGTGTAGGCCATGCTGACGAACACCACCCGCGTCCGCTTATCCGTCGCCGTGAACTCGAGCGACGCGCGGCTGTGCCCGCCCTGGCCCTTCGACTCGTACGGCACCTTCACGCTCCCGTGCGACGCGTACGCCTGGACGGACATGGACCCCACGCATCCGTCGCCGGCGTCCCCGACGGAGAACTCCAGCCTGTACGATCGCCCGGGCACGGTGCACACCTCCTGCACCAGCGCCGCCTCCATGCCGGCCACCAGCTCCACCGCGCGTGTGCCGCCTGGAACGGCGTAGTGCGCCGCGTCCACGCACTTGACGGACTTGGTGTATCCCATGATCGTCCAAGGCGACAACGGCGAGTAGTCGTCCTCGTCCATCGGCGGCACCAGCACGCCCCATGACGTGTTGGGGAAGATGTACGGGCCTTCCTCGAAGCCCCCATTCTTCAGCAAGTTATCTGACGGGATTTGTTTCACGGAGAACGTATTAAATTATGAAAGGATGCAATTACAGCATTACAGCAAACTTCAATAGTGACATCGATCTTTAGATACCTTTGGTGCTTGGAGGAGATTGCAGTGTCTTGATGGCGAACGAGTCGATGAGGGGGCCGCAGGCCGCGTCATCGGTGACGCCGGGATTGTGGACGATGAGCGAGACGTCGCTGCGTCTCGCCTTGAACGCCCAGGAGTAGGAGTCCCAGCCGCTGCTGGTGTACACCGTCTGGATGGGGACCTCGCCGGTCTCGGGGGTGATCGTGATGTTGAGGAGCTCGGACTGGGCGCAGGTGCGCGCGGCGCTGAAGGTGATGGAGTAGTGCATTCCCCTTGTCAGAGTGAGCCGCTGCTGGATGGAGGCCTCGTTACCCAGCCGCACGGCGTACGCGCCCTCCGGCACCGGCAGCAGCATGTCACCCTGCTGCTGGCCCGACCCGATGTACTCGACGAACCCGGAGATCTCCCAGTGCGGTATCGCGTAGCGCCCGATCACCCTCGTGCCGTTCAGCTGCGACTTGTCCGGCGCCTCCTCGAAGTTGCCATTCGGCAGTAGGCCTGAACACGCAGCAGTCAGCACGCGGCATGAGCTCACTCGTGCACAAGCTAGCCTCTATCAAGTGTCACTTGGCTACCCTCTCACCAGAAATGAGCATGAGAAATTTAACGTGCAACACTGTAACTGTGTTTAACAATATAAATCACTTGTACGCTCTAACAATTGCTTAAGCTAGCATGGTATTGCAGGTTCTCACCGTCCGTGATGGCCGAAACCGATCGAGCAGCAACGCTGAGGAGCAAGAGTAGACCCACGCAGCAGACGCCCTGCACCATCTCTGCTTTCCTTCCCATGAGCTGCCTTTGGGGCAAGAAGTTCTTCCTATACTCTAAATATCTGATACTCAGCTGTAAACAAGTTGCCGCATAATTTTGGAATGGAAACAACTAGTGCTGCGTTGCCACCTGTAGTTATAGAGGAGGTGTGCTCAGAGAGGATGTAACCTGGATGGAGCTAGTCCTGGCAAGTTGGGCACCTTGCTTCCTACGGCAAGCCGAGCAAAACTCGCGCCGGATGCACGGGCCGCCACGATCGAGGCGGTTGGCAGGGCATCTCTCCGTCCTGAGATGCGGTGGAAATGGAGTTCCTCGGCGTGTTGGTGACTGGGGAAGGCGCGACTGCGTGTTTGGCTTGGGGTCACATGGCTATTCCATTCTCTTCTTTCTCGTTCGCATGGCCACCGGCCATTACAAAACTCCGCCCTTCCCTGCATCCGTGGCGGCGACCTGCGAGGAGGTGACAAACTGCAGTTGCTGACGCCGCCCGATGCGGCGACTCCCGTCGTTGATCCGGGCAAGTGGGGATAACTCGGGCTGAGAAAACGGGCCTCGTGTTGGGTGTACACGTGGTCTGGTCTGCCGATCTGGCCCATGAAGTATTAGGCTGAAATCACTAGCCTAATAATTTTACTTTCGGCCGGATGTAAGACGAAAATCACAATGGGTAGGCCACAAATGCCGTGGCCCAAATCTGGTTAGTAGCGCGTTGATCTTTTTCTTGACACGATAACGCGTTGATTTGATATTAGGGTTAACTACTAGGTGATCCGCACAATTACGCAGCTATCACTAATATAAAATTATTTATTTTTTACATATGATTTTACTTAAAATTTGTTAAATATCTATCTCATTGTCTTAGGATTTTAAAAAACCGATCTTTATTATTCGCGTGTTTTAGTTTTTAAAAGTTGCTTCGATCACTACCGCTTACTTATTTGTCACGCCTTTATTTTTTTATCGATCTATCACTATTTCTACTCATCTTCTATGAAATCTTTAAAAATTAGACCTTTTAGTTTTAGACTTCATGGTCATGTTAGGTTTTGTTTTTATAATTTTTTAAAGTTCCATCAAACACCGTTATTGTACTCTTCTATGGCTTCTCCACTGTATCTTCTCTTTATTATCATTTGAATATTAAAAAACGAACATAGTTATCGTTTGAGTTCATTTTTTACTTTTTCGAAGTCCCGCTAAACCGTTAGAGGCTTTGCTACTTTACTCCTCTACGTGCGACCCGCACGCTGCCTCCCCTCTTTATTGTCATTTGAGATTTTAAAAATTAAACATGATTATCATTGGGGTTTATTTTTTTATTTCCTAGAATCCCGCCAACTGCCGCGACCGTGCTGCTTAATGGCGTGTCCATTGTCCCTCCTCTTAATCATTATTGGGATTATATTTGGGATTTTGTTTATATGTTTATAGTTTTTTTATGTCCCATAAACTATCAGCACTTTACTCCTTTACATGCCTATTTTTCCCCTCTTTATTATCATTTGATATCGTTCTATCCTAGATGAACTATTCTTTTCGAAAAATCCATATTTTTCATTTTAATATTTTTTATTTGTAAATCGTATTCCTACTTTAACTCTTATAATTATTTTTTTATTTTTGAATTTATTTTATTTATTATTACGAATTTTAATTAATCTCGTCATATGTTCTAGATGATCTATTCTTTCAATAGTCTTTATTTTTATTACAAATTTTAGTTATTTATAAATTATATTTCTAGTTGAACTCTTATTTTTTATTTTTCTAATTTCTGAATATATTTTATTTTTTTTCTAATTTCTGAATATATTTTATTTTTTATTTCGAATTCTAGTTAATATCGTGTTGTGTTATAGATGGATCAATTGTTGTTCAATATCTCTTTTTTATTCTGAATTTTAGTTATTTCAAAATTGTATCTTATTTTTCTTTCCTAATTTATGAAATTTCTTTACTTTTTATTCCAAATTTTAATTAATCACGTATTGGGTTTTTATATGGATTTCTCTTTCAATATTGCTTATTTTTAATTCCGAATTTCAGTTATTTTTGAGAATGTATTTCTACTTGGACTCTTCTTTTTAATGTGGGAATTTCTATCCTCCACAGCGAATGTGGTGACTTCTTTTCGAGTTGTCTTAATAATATAATAGATTGGATCCATGTCACTACAGATATGCTGATTCAAAAAAATATCACTACTATTCATGATATGGGCTGCATGCCACTGAAATTTCGAAAAATTGAAACCATGCCACTCCGTCACGTTTTCTGTCAGAAAAACTCCGTTAACCCCAACTGCATGTGGGACCTTGCTATCACTTCCATCTTCTTCACCTCTTTCCCTTACCTCTCTCCACTCTATCTCCGATGGTCATCATCTTCCACCACCGGGAGGGCTCGGAGCCGCTGCCATCGTCGAACCCATCCACGGTGGGAGGGCTCGGGAGCCACCGCCGCCGTCGTCGTCGATCCCATCCACGGCGAGAGGGCTCGGGAGCTACCACCGCCACCGTCATCAACCTCCACAGCGAGAGGGCTTGGAAGCCACCGCTGTTGCACCGCCATCGACCTCCTTTGCAGTGGGCCGTCATCGACCCTCTTCACGGCAGGAGGTCTTGGGAGCCACTGCCGTCGTCTTCGACCGCATCGGCCACCACCACCACCACCATCTTTAACCCTATCCACGGCATCGGTGACATCATCGGCAAGGGAGACGGAGGCGCCCGAGCCCTCCCGCCGCAGAGGAGGTCGACGGTGGTGAGGGAGACGGCGCGATGCATGCCTGTATGGTGGTTGGGGCAGTGGCGACATGCGGTCGGCGTGGAGGGGTGGCTTGGCGGCGAGGTACAGTTAATGGGTGTGTTGCCGGCGCCGTTGCTGGTGGTGGTTGGCGCCGGTGCTGGAGACGGAGAAAACGTGATGGAGTGGTATGGTTCTAATTTTCCGAAATTGCAGTGGTACACAACCGATATCACGAATAGTAGTGGAATTTTTTTTAATCAACATAATATTTGTAGTGGCATGGATCCAATTAACCCTTGATATTATGGGATCAAATTTAAAAATACACATTATATTTTACGTTTTTATGGTTATATACATGATATTGAAAAAATTGTGAAAATATACGCATACCGCAAATTGAAATTCACGATCAGTTCTTTTGCGTGGCACGGACACGCGGAACCGATGACCAAAACAATAGTGCGATGGACCGGCCGTGCACGACTGAGCAGCCAAGCTGCACGCATGCATGCATATATGCGTGCACTACATATGCACATACGTGATGCATGCATGCGGCATCTTGACCGGTGCCGCACGTCCGGCCCGTATAGATGGCCATATGGCCCGCCCGGCATGGCCCGGCCCAGGTACGGCTGTGCCGTGCCAGTCCACGGGCTGCACACACAGCCCAGGCCCAGGCACGTTCCAGTAAGACTCGGGCCGTGCCGGGTCGATCCGAAGACACGATAGCCCATCGTGCTTCTTCATAAAATAAGTTTGTTTTTCCTCCCTAAACTCTGTGGGTTGTATCCATATGGTTGGAAATAAGTCTATTTTGTATTCCTCTTATCTTTGGGCCTTGCCTTATATGGTTAATTAAGTCTATTTAATATCCCTCTACTATTATTTTTCGATCGTGCCGTGCCGGGCCGGCCCACGTGCTGAGAGAGCGGCCCAAGCACAGCCCGGCTATCGGGCCGGGCCGGCACGAGCACGACCCCAGTCGGGCCGTGCCGTGCGTGGGCCGGGCCACGGGCCTCGGGCCATATGGCCATCTATACCGGCCCGCGTGATCGTGCGGTGCTACGTGACTGGCCCGAAGGGGTATCGCATGCCTCCGTGCCACGTAAAACAGTAGGTCACGCATTTTCAAACCGCGGTACGCGTATATTTTCGCAAATCGTTCAAAACCAGATAATAGTCCTGGCTTATATGTTGTTGCCATTGGATTATATCACTTGAGTAGTGGACAGATCGAGGAACCCTAATCTAGCCTATACGACTATGTTGGTGAGACGATTTTAGCGACGTGCTTGGTGGCGAATTGAGGAGCTCCTAGTGTTATCTCGATGTGGATGGCTTGTGGTGTTGTTTGCTTGAAAACCCGATCTCCTCCCCCTGGCGGAGCATGGCGGAGCTAGAACGAACTATAAAGGGGTGTCACGTATGCTTGTTTTACTCTGCTTTGGATCAAATTTAAATTGATATGGGTGCCTAAGTTATCATTGAGGGATTGCATATATGGTGAAAATGGATGACCTATAACTTAAAATTTTTTCTTAATCGGATTCCAGGGCACCCCCTACTACAAGATTTCTAATTTTTACCCAGGGGGTTTATACCGTCGGCCACCTAGAAAATCCGTCGGTAATGTATATTACTGAGTGTATACCGTTGGCCACCTCCCCTCGGCCACATGTGGTTGGTAATTGATCATATCACCGACGGTACCCTCGGCAACCATGTACCCCGAGGGTTTCTTCCTGAGAGTTTACGGTCAGCTTTTTTTTATCAGAAACCATGCATGGTTCCTTCTTGCCGACCACATTTCCTGAGCATCTACCGTCGGTTATTCATTGAGTGGCAGTATAATATACCGTTGGCCTTATTATCCCCGAGAGGTATGTTTTCCCGTCAAATTGTGAAAACCCTCAGCTATTTAGCTATTTAGTGACCGATTGTTCTACAACCCTTCGAAAATGCTATTTGCCATAGGTTTGTATGGACCGTCATCCATTCGTTACCATCGGAAATAGTATAGCCGAGAGGTTATTTAGGTTACTTGTAAAAGTAAATGTAAACCTTAGTAATTTGAGATTTTCTTAAAAAACACGCAAATTTAATTTTTACCCATTGTGAATAAATCTTGTAAAAGTAACTTACTCCATAGTCACATCAAGACAAAATTCAGCTTAATTAATCCATAAACAGATCCACATGAGTTAAACCATAGATAACTAATAATATTGTTCTAAAATATTTATCATTCATCACCATAATAAAATTAAGTAATTCATGACATGTCTTAAATGAAAGACTTTAACTGAAACAAGTATGTAACATTTAAATTAAGATAGATTGAGAGGAAATTCTCTAAACAGCAAGGGTGGTCCATCTTCTACATAAGAAAAAGTAATCTTCGTGAAGTTCATGGTCTCCATGTTCGCTTTTAGACCATCCATAAATCAGTATTTTCATAGTCGCTTTCAGACATTCCATAACCCCCATCAGTGTCATCACCATTGTCGTCGTCTTCAGGAATCTCATATCCTTGCTCTTGATCAAAATCATTGCCCTTCACCAATCTGATTTCCTCCCTCCTGATCAAAAGCACGATATGATTATATCTTAAACATTAGGTACTGCACTTTATTTAGATAATGTTAGGTACTGCACTAGAGCAAATTTTTATTCACTATCACAAGACAATTTTGAAAGAAACTTATTTCCAACCTGGTCATGTTCATATTCAGCCTCATGATGATCTGGAGGAGACCCAACATCTGAAGTTGAGGAAGCCTACAATTTTGAAACAACATCTATATATTATGCTATGAGTATTTAGGAACACAAGACTCTGACATCATAAAAATGAAACATAAGTCAATATGAGCAAACCACTTTTAGATGCTCTCATATATACTATATGATGCCATTATTCAAATATAGTTAGTTACTAAAACAAGAAAGGAAAACTGTTACATATTATTGAGAGAGTGAACTAACCAATTCAATTCAGGAGCATATTGTTTCATAAGGGCATCATAGTCCAGTTCACTCTTTGCAGCCAATGCCTACAAAGTTACAAAATCAAAGACATGGTTCTTTAAAAAAAATAAGTAAATACTTGTTTTTTATCCAATTTATAAAGAGCAAATCATACCCGCACAACACACTCCAAGCCACGGTAAGCAACAATGTCTCTTTCCAAACATTTAATCTTCTTTTGTTGATAAATTTCTTTTGCAGAGACACAGTCCTCTTCCTTGACTTAATTGCATCCTTATCTTTGTTGCTAATTTCCTCATTAGCAATTGCTAGCCTACCATGTGGCATTCGACCTGTACTGTTGTAAATAACGTTGGCATCTAAGTCAGGCTTCTCAACTTGTCAGTTTGGTCCATATTCTCTTTCCATTCCTCTTGAAATACATCCCTTTGTCAAAATTAGAAACCATGCATGAATCAGTGATACATAATTCTTAAAATTGCAGAAAAAACATGTATTTAGTGTCACAAGGTTGCAGCTTCTATACTTATAGAAACCATCAATTCATCTTAAAAGACTAAGATCATATCATAAATCAACTTTGTCTATTGGTTTGAACTCATTCAGATCACACATCATGAACCTAACTTATCTTGTATTTTGGTGGGTTTCTAAACTGGCACACATGGGGGAGTTCCTATCGAAAATTTCCAAAATTAGCAGGCAAGTAGCATCTATGTCTAAGTCCAAACTTAAGCTAGTAATTGATCATTAGAGGTTCAACATTACCGAGGATTTGGTTCTCATAATTAAGCAGCAGTCTTTAAAAAGTTAAATTACAGAGCTTACCCAAGCTTCTTGTGCTTTCCGGTTGCATAGCTGTTGATTTTCTCCTTGTTGCATCCTGTGTGTGTGCTGCCAAGCAGCAGCAAGTCCTTGTTGCCCACCTTTTTAATGTTGCTACATTACAAAAGAATTACTATATGCAACGATTTAATATAAGAACGAGCTCTATGGATTGCTACAAATTAACAAGTACCAGGTACTGCTTCGTAGCGACCAAGCCTCGCGACCCGCCGCATTAGCATACAGTATCACCTCCAGCTAACATGTTTCTCTTCCCATTTAAAGATTTCTTCCTAAATTCAGGTGTACTCCAGTACTCACAAAGCAAACACCAACCCTCTTGAGTAACTGAAAAATCCTCTGGTTTAGCAGAAATCAAAGCTTGCACAGTAGGCCAATGGTTACCATCCTCATCAACATCCTCTTCTGGTACATTGCCATTTTTATATAACATACTGGTAGCTCTTTTCTTCTCTTCGAACAACATCTGTGGCACTTTCTTCTTGAAATTTTGCTCCAAGACTTTATCAGCTTCCGCTTTGTCAGTGGGATCACATTTAAAACGATACTGCCAAAGCAAGCAAGAATAATATTATTTTTTCCATACTGTTGAGACTATCACAAATCTGAGGAAAACTTACCCAATTTTTTTTCAGAACTCTGTCAGATGGTGATATTATTCTTTCATTTGCAGAACTATTGTAGTTCCCCCAAGTAAGTGCAGGTTTCCTACATTCTGGGCGACCTATAGCACTAGGATAGAACCTACGCAATAGTGCACCTTGCACTGTTGATGGTCTACGAGATGTTTGTTTTAGGAGATCGGATGTGGGCGCGAATAAGGAAACCGTCGGCCACACTGTGTGAATTGGAAATTTTTAGATCCTAGCTAAAAAGTACTTTAATATTTTGGTGACTCTCTGTTCAGCATATAAGGCAGAGCTCAGCTGGTTTGGAACCTCTTGTTATGTGATGGAGGTCTTCAGTTCAAACCCCAGTTTTGACATATATATGTTTTTAATTTCGGATTGTATTACATCATGCTTACAAAATAGAGAATATTAATAAAATATGGCCAAATTTTCAGCTAAGATGTTTGTGCTGTTGAATTAATTTTTTGCACAATTTTAGTACTGTTCAATAATATAATGTTCTCTTCATTTTAAATGAAGTATATGCATGCCATTTCATAAACTTATCCGGTCAAAGTTATAAATTCTAGCTTGTAATGCAAAGCTAGTACATATTACCTTTATCATGTGAAAAATACTCTTATACCATTGCATTTATAAAGTGATGAGATAATAATTTATAAGATTAGGGCGCAACCACAGAGATGCCATGAAGCACGCACGTACAGTGGGCGGCGGGGAAGAACAAATGAAAAGGAGAAAATTGACTATATGAGAATTACTCGCACGGAGAGGATCTATGAGAAAATGGAGAAGCATACTATCTTTCATGCTAAGCACAATAAAATTAAAGATAACAACTATGTGCTTAATAAGGCAGAGACTACGTATCAGTACATTAATTTATTGTGCCCATGTGTTTGTGACCATATTTTTAGGTGGATATACTTTAATTTGATCTAAAATTAATAAAGATTAGAAAAAACCAAATTACTATAAGCATGTTTGCTTTTTTAGTTATAGCCTATACAGTACAAAGTTTTATATTTTTTTCATTCAAATATAGTTCTCTTTGTCACATATTATTGCCAAAGGTACCATAGTGAACCATCGGTAAAGTTGTGTCCTCTCAGTAATTTATCCATGTAACTGTGTGTCTCTATTTTGGTCTTCGGAAACTTGTAACTATTTCCAAGAGGTATATTAAACCCCTCGGTAACTAATATACCCCGTCGACCACTAATAATCATTTCTGAGAAGTATATTAAACTCCTCGGTTACTAATATACCTCGTCGGTCACTAATAATCATTTCCAAGAGGTATATTAAACCCCTCGGTTACTAATAGGCCCCGTCGACCACTTATAAACCATTTCCGAGTAGAATCTTAAAACTCTCACTTACTTAAATATCCCGTCGGTCACATGCTAAATAGCCGAATGTTCTCTTAATGATCCTCATTAAAATATCAAACGGTCGACCACCTAAATCTTTCCGATTATTTGTGGGATTTTTGGCTTGGATGCTTGGCAAATCTTAGGATTCATAGTAGTGCCCTCCCACCATGAAGCTCTGCCCCTGTGCCAGAGATGCATTATATTTATACTCTCGGATATCCCTTATTCAATTCAAACTTGAGATTAGAAAGGGTACAACTAGGTAATCCTAGTTGTGACCAGATTGAACTAGGTAGGTCTTTCCTGATAAACGTCAGGTTCCTTATCTTCTCGATTTCCTATTTCATATTCGAGGTAACATTTTCTTATACAATTAGGTATATGTCACAGTGAGGTAGGGATACACTTAGGGGTATCCAATATTTCATACTCTAACATGATATGTCATATTTCTAGACTAGTAATAGTACGTTAAACAAAATAAGCAGTCTGAATTTATTCTTTTAAAGTTTATTAGGCACAAAGATAACACATTACAACAAGTTTAACTAGACACAAATGTATTTGACTTTTTAAAGGAACTTGCAACATGCCCATCACTTCCGTCATAAAAAAATTCTTTTCTAGTCACTGGTTGATAAACTAATGGTTAGCGTAAAAAACCAAAGTACCCGTTAATAAAAAAAATAGGAAAGAAAGATAAACTTCTTGATTTGTGAACCAATAAGTAGATAGGAAGGTAGAAATGAAGTTTTGTTTGACAAAGTTTGAGGGTTAGAAATGAATTTTTTTTAAATTGGAGTAGTGCTTATTCCCTAGTCCTAGTTTAAAATGATTGTGACTAATTCCTTTGATAAACATAGTACAAGATGCGATGCATTCTAGTTATACAGATCTAGACAAGAGTCATAATAAGTATTAGGTGTGTACTGGATTTTTTTTATTTTAAAACGGAGGAAGTATACATGCTCTTGGAGTACTAATGAAGAGCTTGATCTCAACCTTAAAACATGATTCCAAAAATCAACATAAGGAGTACATTGCACTTGTGACTGTGACTTGATAGTTGAGACAAGTCAAATTCAATAATCTTTTCTACCGCCCTCGTTTCCTTGCATCCAAACATGGCCCTGGTCATACTCGATATTGGAATAAGCATGTACGTACAGTGATGTAATTACCCCCGGTTTTCCATCACTTGAATCCACAAAATCTCGCCATTTTTTCCTCGGAAAAAAAATCATCTAACCCTTTTTGGCATAATAATCACAAAAAAAAAGGAATCGAGATATTCCTTCATATTGGGACAACTTTAAGTCATTTTAAATTCTAGTGACCTTGAAGATAGTATTACAGAAGGAACCGGCGATGGCTGCGGACACTGACGAGCGACGCGTCGTCGATGACGGGCCCACATAGCGTGCCATCGGACTTCATGGTGTAGGCCATGCTGACGAACACCACCCGCGTCCGCTTCTCCGTCGCCGTGAACTCGAGCACCCCGCGTTTGTACCCGCCCGTGCCCTGCGACTGGTACGTCACCTTCACGCTCCCGCGCGACGCGTACGCCTGCACGGTCAGGGACCCGGAGCACCCGTCGCCGGCGTCCCCGACGGAGAACTCCAACCTGTACGAACGCCCAGGCACGGTGCTCACCTCCTGCACCATCGCCGTCTCCATGCCGGACACCAGCTCAACCGCGCGGGCGCCGCCCGGCACCGCGTAGTGCGCCGCGTCGATGTACTTGACGGACTTGGTGGTCGACAGGATCGTCCATGAGGACAGCGGCGAGTAGTCGTCCTCGTCCATCGGCGGCACCAGCACTCCCCAGGACGTGTTGGGGAAGATGTACGGGCCCTCCTCGAAGCCTCCATTCTTCAGCATGTTACCTGGTTAATTTTGTTCGATTGTTTCACTGCGAGCATCCTTGTATTCAATTTTGTAGAGATACTAGCAGTTTTGTGGAGAGGTTAGCACCCGGCTTAGTCACCTTTCGTTCTTTGAGGAGGTTGCAGGGTCTTAATGGCGAACGAGTCGATGAGGGGGCCGCAAGCTTCGTCATCGGAGACACCGGGGTTGTGGACGATGAACAACACGATGCTGTGCTTGGCCTTGAAGCCCCAGGAGTAGGAGTCCCAGCCGCTGCTGGTGTACACCGTCTGGATGGGGACCTCGCCGGACTCGGGGGTGATGGTGACGTTCAGCAGCTCGGACTGGGCGCAGGTGCGCGCGGCACTGAATGTGATGGAGTAGTGCATCCCCCGCGTCAGGGTGAGCCGCTGCTGGATGGAGGCCTCGTTGCCCAGCCGCACGGCGTTCGCGCCCTCCGGCACCGGCAGGAGCATGTCACCCTGCATCTGGCCAGACCCGATGTACTCCACGAACCCAGAGATCTCCCACTGCGGTATCGCGTAGCGACCCGTCACCCTCGTGCCGTTCATCTGCGACTTGTCCGGCGCCTCCTCGAAGTTGCCATTCGGCAGCAGGCCTGAAGAATACACGCAGCAAGCAGAAATGAGCGTCACAAATTTATCGTGTGACTGATTAGCCGTCTAAATCGCATGCACGATCTTAAGCTGGCAAATCTACTATAGAAGGCTCTTACCATCGGTGATAGCCGACGCCGATCGAGCAGCAACAGCAACGCCGACGAGCAAGAGCAGCGCGACGCAGCGGGTACTCTGAGCCATCTCCGTTTTTCTTCTCATCAGCTCTCAGATCGAGCAGGTATCACTCCCGTTACTTGGTTGTAAGCAAGGTGGCAATGGGATTTGGACAGCAAACAGGTGTAGAACTGTACAGGAGATTGTGATATGCTGTCACTTATAGAGAACGGATTTCAGACCAGATGTCCAGAACTCCAGATGGACAGCGCGTTTTCTGCAGGAAACCGAGCGAAACGAGCGCCGGATCCGCGGACCGCCACGATCGAGGAGGTTGGCAGGGCATCTCTCCTCGGTTCTGAGATGCCGTGGAAATGGGGTTCCTTGGCGGGGTGGCGTCTGGGGAAGGCATCGTCTGCGTTTCCCTGTTGGTCACATGGTGGCTTGGCTTGCCATTCTGTTTCTTTTGCATGGGCGGCATGGCTGCTCGCCATTTGAAAACTCCGCCGTCCCCCGCACCTGTAAGAATGGGGAAGCTGGGTAACGGCGGCCGAGGGGGGCGCGCCACCGTCGGTGCGACTGACCGCTCGTGACCCAGTCGGAGGGTAGTCTGTGGGCCGACGTGGTGAACCAGCGATGTAGCATCGTAGCCCTCAAAAACAGGGCCGAAATTACATAGGGGTAAAGGCTAAGGCCTATAAATTTCTTGGGCCAAATTGGTTTAGTACAACTCTCGCTCACGCATCAAAATTACCATGTTATTTTTCGATTACATGGAAAATACACACCACACTCACACACTCCAATGATTGCGCTTCCTAACACAACCTCAGAGAGATGAAGACCAACATCATATCTTTAACCTTACTGAAATTCCTATAGAAAACGCACTCACGTGTGTATAGTATTTGTAATCACTAGGATTTAAACTCTGTATGTGAAGCTATCCACGACTCGATCTGCACCAATCTAATGGTGTTTCCCCGAAATTACCACGTTAATTGAAATTATGATAAAGATTTATACTGTTGTTTCTATATGTTAGGATTAACTTTTATAAAAGCTACTTGATATAGCAGGAATGATGACTAATCTTCTCGATCACTTTAATTATTGATCACCTAAAACACACCAGATGACAATATAGGAACACACGATATTTGATAATGGAGTTCAACCGAAGCTTATATCTCCGGGGCTCTGATTATGAGCGCTCCTCCCCAATCAATATAGAACCTAGCCACTACGAGTCCATAGCCACGCCACCATCATCTCCCTGCGTATCTACGTTACATTGTAGTCGTCATGTTTACATTGTGGTGCCCCATTCTCTATTTAAGTCCAACTGTAATCAAATAGAACTAGTACATTCGATACCTATTCTAACAAACTCCACCTTGGCGAATATACACCATCCAGAAGTAGTAGAATCACCATGCCGATCCACCTATCCCCCAGAGTTGGGTTGTTTACTTTTCACAGCTTCACCACGAGCCACCCGACAAGTCTACGCCAGACCCACCACCTTCAAGAGACTCTGCTATCTCTGTAACTTCTTTCTCTGAACTCTACCTGCAACAGTGCTTCACCTTCTCTCATATCACCACAGTCAGCGAATTTGGACTCCTCCTTAGCTTTCATATCATAGGCTCTCTCTTAAATAGAAAGGAGTACCACAATGTAAACATGACGACTATAATGTAGCGTAGACACGCAGGGAGATGATGGCGGCGTGGCTATGGAATCGTAGTGGCTAGGTGCTATATTGATTGGGGTAAGAGAGCCCACAATCAGAGCCTCGGAGATGTAGGTTTCGGCTGAATTCCGTTATCAAATATCGTGTGTTCCTATATCGTTATCTGGCATGTATTGGGTGATCAATGACTAAAGTGATCGAGAATATTAGTCGTCATTCCGCTATATCGACTAACTTTTATAACAAGTGGTATCAGAACCCAGGTTTGGAACCCGGAACAATTTCCATGGGTCACATGGTGGGGAGGCCAGATAACAAGTCTTTGGGGTCACATGGGTTGATGTGATGGAGGAGATTTTGGGCTTGATGTGTGATGGGGGAGATTGTTGGGTTTAGTCTCACATCAGTAATTGATGATGAGGGAGGACAACTTAAAAGATAGGGGCAGTCCTCACCAATCAAACTAGTCTTTTGGGTTGTGTAGGTCCAGCACCTAAAGTTGTTGTGGCTCCGGTTGGGTCTGTGGTAGAGTAGACCCAATATGACCTGGGTGGATCATGGTTTGTGGACCGGGCTGCGCACTGTAACACTAACGATGTATACGTATTCAAATAATTATTGTTTTGCGAAGTAAGCGTATTTTGGTGGAACCAACCCACCCAGGTTCAGGTATTAGACTTACACGGGTGCTCACATTTACGGCTAATTTTTCTTTCAATGGTAAGTGACGTGCTCATCGATAACGAGGCACCCATAGTAACTTCATCAATCTTAAGATATGCCGATACAATTTTTTGATGTGCTCATAGAGGTAAGTTGTGCGTTCATATTGGTGAGTGTGTGCGTGTTGTGAGCGCATGCGTTTGTACCGTGTATATAAAAATTATAAATACTATTTCTACATCCTCAATGCATCTAAAGATTTTAAAAAAAGATGTTCGGCAAATTATTGTGATCTACTCCTTTCATCCCAAATTGTCCCAAATTATAATCTATGTATTTTTAACACGGTTTTCAAGAACATAATTTGATCATTAATTTATTTCATGTTATGTTCCCAACATACAAAATTAGCATCATACGAAAGTACTTCAAAATATGAATCTAGTGATGTAATATACACAATACTTAGTATAAATATTGTTAATATGATTATTAGTTAAAACTTACAGAGTTTGATTTTCATAAAAAAAGATATCCTATAATTTCGAATGAAGAGAGTATTATTTTTCTTAAAATCATATCATGCCTTTCAAAAGAGCCCTACACTTTGGACAATTGGACTGAAGAAGAGGCTACATACAAATGACCGAGCTAGCCAGTTCAACGATACATATACGAATGATGGATCAAATCGAATGGGAAAACAACAGCAATAACATGGAAAAAAAACCCCAAACAAACAGGCGAAGGGATCGAATACATGTTGTTGTGCAGGTTCAAGAAGTTAATTGGCGCGTGGAGTAGGCAAGAGCAATGAAAAACGGAGCAATGAAACCCCCCCCCCCCCCCCCCCCCCCGGCTTTCTCGGCGCTGATGATTTGAGCATGATAATTAATGGCATGAAGTGTAGGGTGGCACTAATTAGAATTCCACAATTCTTTGAAAGAAGCATTGGCAAAGTTTGGGAGTCATGAAATCCAAAGGGCAATAAGCTGCCCCGGCCCTCTGAAATCTGAAGTCAACATAACAAAATGAGCTACGCGAATATACACAAAAATCTTTCAAATCGAATGGAAAAAACAACAGCAAGAACATGAGAAAAAAAACACAGAGAAACAGATGAAGGAATTGGATATATCTGTTGTGTGCAGGTCCAGGAAGTTGATTGGCGTGTGAACTAGGCAAGGACAACGCAGAACGCAGGTTCAAAGGGCTTCGGAGTTCAAAACTCCGACCCCAGGCGCTCTGCTAATTTGAGGGTGATAATTAATGGCATGAAGTGCAGGGTGGTACTAACTAAATCTCGACAATTCTTTAAAACAAACATTAGCAAATTTTGAGAGTAATGTAATCCAAAGTAGCAAAGTTGCTCCTCTGAAGTCTGAAGTCTGAACTCAACGTAACATAATGAGCTACACAAATATACACCAAAATCTTTCAACGATAACCACTGATGGCAATAATTAGCCTCACTGCTTCAGATGAATATTTCGAACATCACTCTCAAGCAAAATGAAACAAATTTGAAGAAAGGTCGACTGCTACTCCCAGCACAGTCACATTCCAACGCGCCATGCGAGTACATATGACCGGCCGCGAACTGCTCCGTTTAACATTTCAGAGACGAAGCAGGCGGCGAGCGGGCGGCTGCTGCTGGGACACGCACACGAGCGAGGCGTCGTCGACGACGGGCCCGCACAGCGTCCCGTCCCACTTGGTGGTGTACGTCGAGCTGACGAACACCACCCGCGTGGTGTCCGCGACGGCGGCGAACTCCAGCGACGCGCGAGTGTGCCCGCCCGTGCCCTGGGAGTTGTACGTCACGGTCGTGCACCCCTGCCCCGCGTACCCTTTCACCTGCATGGAACCCAGGCAGCCGTCGCCGGCGTCCCCGACCGAGAACTCCAGCCTGTACGACCTCCCCGGCACGGTGCGCACCTCCTGCATCAGCGCCGTCTCGAGCCCGGACACCAGCTCCACGGCGCGCGCTCCGTGCGGCACGGCGTAGTGCGCGGAGTCGACGCACTTGACCGCCTTCGTGTCCGACATCACCATCCACCCCGGCAGCGGCGAGTGGTCGTCCTCGGAGATCGGCGGCACCATCACGCCCCATGGCGCGTTCGGGAACATGTACGGCCCCTCCTCGAAGTCCCCGTTCTTCAGCATGTTGCTCTGGGTGGCCTGAGGAGGGTACAGGGTCTTGATGGCGACGGAGTCGATGAGCGGGCCGCACGCGGGGTCGTCGTCCTCGCCGTGGTTGTGAATGATGAGCGACACGAGGCCGCGCTTGGCCTTGAACGCCCAGGCGTACGAGTCCCAGCCGCTGCTGGTGTACACGGTCTGGATGGGGAGCTCGCCGGACTCCGGGCCGGGCGCCACCGACACGTTCAGCTTCTCGGACTGGGCGCAGGTGCGCGCCGCGCTGAAGGTGATGGAGTAGTACATGACCCGGGTCACACTGATCTGCTGCTGGATGGAGGCCTCGTTGCCCAGCCGCACGGCGTGCGCGCCCTCTGGCACCGTCAGCAGCATGTCGCTCTGCTTCTGCCCGGACGAGATGTACTCCACGAAACCAGTGATCTTCCAGTACGGAATCGCGTATTCCGCCATCACCCTCGTGCCGTTCATCTGGGACTTGTTTGGCTGGTACTCGAAGTTGCCGTTCAGCAGCAGGCCTGCATTGTGCATGACGTGGCTTGTGTAAGCAAAGAGAGATTTTAAGCCGTGTCAGAATGTTCTTCAGAAAGTACTTAGCACGGTTATACCGAACCAGTTAAGTCGCGCTGATTATACTATGATAAACCAGTTGTTCATGACGATTTCGAAAAAAGTTATAACATGTTAAGGTAACAAAAGATGCATCAGCAGGCAAGTGTAAATGACAGGCTTATCACTACTTCAGGCTTTACCCATGCTTGTAACGGTCGCATGAACCCATGTTTTCACCATGATCCACTAGACGGCAGTTGAAACTTGAAAGTCGTTCTCGTTTCATGTTACGATTATGGAATATTAAGTAGCATTTAAGTCTCACGTGATGAGATTCTTTACATCAGTAAATTACTCGAACTCATTCTAATACTTTGCAGTTCTTTGTGTCTGAACAGAAGACCTACGCACGTGACAATGCAGAGCTTCGATTTGATTTCTGTGTCACCTTAACTAACAAGTCAGCGCTGGCATTTTTGGGATTAGTGATACTCTAATTAAGAAGAGTGCACACGGATATCATTTCAAGGAATAAGAAGCTGATGTCCTTATTTCTGTACTTTGGCTTAGTTTCTAAGCTGGGGCTCATCCTCCCTAAATGATTACTTAGTTCTAGTTATCATAGCAAAATGAGAATGTTTCAGATAAGAACTACCCTATACATTGTCTTCCTAAATGAAAGGAAAATCTCATCTGTTTTACTTTTTAGATAGATAAGGGAGAAAACCTGATTGGAATTAAGAACTACAACTAATGAAACGGAAGTGGCCTTATCATCCATTGCTATAGCTAGGGGACCAATTCAACTAGAAATTACTAACTCTTCTTCTTCAGGCCGCCTTAGTCCATTAAAAACACAGTTAAAATAACATACATTTTAGTTTTATCCAAGGAAGTTTTGCAGGTACAGTTCGCTAGTTTCACTAACATGCTAACTATTTAATTGAATGACCGATAAGTAAGAACATCATGACAATAACAACAGTGATTACTCTTCAAAGTACACTCTAGTTTAGTTCATGACAAAGAATTGCCACCTAGATAGTGGATGGCAATTACTCCTAGGAGTCTTCCGGAAATTCCATAGGAAGCACTGAAGCAAGCTACTACTATATATTATAGATGGTTCAGGAGTAAAAGTGCGTAATGCAGCATTATTTGACGCTCTCACCATCGCCGGCAGCTCGAGCAGCCGTGGAGACTAGCAACAGCAGCGCGACAACACGCGCGCCATTATAGAACGCCATCTTCGATTCGGCTGCTCTGTCTTCTCCTCTGTCACAGCTAGCTCTGCTCTTCTGGTTAATCTCTGGATCGAGTTTTGGATTATTATTTTCTTTTGCGCTCTCGAGCTACTAGCTCTTACCTGGAACGGAGCTTAACCGGGACGGGTGCTGTACTGCTGTTGCCTTGCATTTATAGGTGACGACGCTGTACTGCGTTAGCGAAGCCGAAGCCCATGGGCTATCGGGCTATGCATGCCTCGCTCGTCGCGGGCAGATTGAGCGCCGCGCGACGCGCTGGGTCGGCGTGCGGGCACGCGAGCGACTCCCTGTCCCTGATTCGATCGGCTGCTCTGATCGATCTGACGATCGATTGATCGATCGCGAGGACGCGAGTAACAAACAACCGGGGGAGAACGCAACCGGCTCCTGCGTGTGCTCACGTGCAGCATGCGCCGGACCGCATGGCCGTTGCAACGGAAGGATTCCTCTGTTCGGCCTGTTCCCTCGGCCGGCGTACGTGGCGGCTCGGGGAGATTAAGCCCCCGTCGGTGTTTAGTTTTTTCTCGTTTAGAGGAAGTCAGGAAGTGGGTGCGTCCTTAATTTGCCGTGTCGGCTCTATGTTGTTTGTGCATAAATGTTATTATTTTTTTCCTTTTGCGGTTATTAAGGGATTAGGTTTTCTATTGTTGATGGGGTACTTGATCGATGATCAGGTTGGTGTTCACGTGGATCTGATTTGCTAGAGTGGCAGCATCTACGACTTATTACAGTCCGTTTGCCGGCTGTCAGCTTGTATGCTGCTAGTTAGTGCTTTGCGGAGGAATAAAAAAGATCAGGCATTCAACGTCGTTTATCGCCCAAAGTGTATCTTCGGTCTGCACATGCCGCTGGTCAAATTTTGGTGCCAAGTGCCAAGCTGCCAACGCACTCAAACAGTGAGATATCGGCGTTGATGCCACATGCTCACATATAACCAGAAGCATATGGGCTTGATGCTATCGTTGGTTTGGTCATTGTGCCGTTTGGGGTTTCACACTGCTATGGACATGGGACCGTAGTTGGATGGTCAGCATTCCTGCCTAGGCCTCGGCCTCCTCTATATGGGCCTCAGCCTTGGGCCCAAGGCCCATATAGTGGAGCTACTCCACTATGGACTTTAGAGTTGAGACTTTCAGAGGTAGCCCGACAGTCTTCAGAGTTCAGACTTCAACCCATGGCCGTTCATGAGTTCTTCCTACTCTGTGCGTGGTTCACGGACAACACTAGGTCGAGTGTTGAATGTCGTAATCTAATCCACATGCACGTAGTGACGTACGTCTTCTCTCCGTCTCTCTTGTCAATTGGACGTGGAAGTCATTGTTTCGGGACTGAACAATCTTATTGATTGTTGAACACGATACGAAGGGCCAACATAAATCTTCACATGCCATGCCAGCTAGATGATACAAGAGTCATTCGTATATGGAACTACGTGCAATACCGCTACCGGATAAGGGCATTCCCAACCCATAGTGTCCATGAGTGATATCTATAGCAGTAAATATCCATATAGACACTACCTTCCCCACTGCATAGTTTCTATACTAGTTTCCATGGGTAAGAAAATTTAATAGCCCTTTGCATGTAGTAGGATCAGCTGTGGCAAGCAAGCAACCTACACCATTGTGGCGAAGACAAAACAAACCAAATAGCAGGACTCAAATTGGTAATTTTTCATGACATCAGTTTATCAAAATAAAGAAATATAAGTAGAATAACTTAGGTAGCCTGATGACATTCAAAATTAAAAAAATTCATCCATCGAATGCAGACAGGAGCACTTCAACCATTAGGTAGAGCAGCAGCACATTAGACAGGACCTGATCTGCAAAGGAAAAAAAAAGAGATGTCATTATATGTAAGGTAAAAAATCACATTAAGGATAAAATGAGTATTTATTTAGTTGAACTGTTAGTACTAGGCTATATATGAAGTAGTATATGTAACACACGGATTATAAACTAGACTTAAAATGATGCTAGATCACCTAGTTAACTTGAATTCCCAAACTTTTGCCAGATATGCTCAATCAAATCTGATTGAAGTTGTCTATGAGCAGTACGATCACGAATAATGGCATTTCTTTCTATCACTTGTTCCATCTCTGGATTAAGGCCTTGAGATATTGTAGCTTCTTGAACAGTTGACATGCTTGGTGTCTCATTCAAGTCAAGAGGAATCTCCTGATCCATATCTTTCTCATCTTCGATTACCATGTTGTGAAGAATGATACAAGCTAATATGACATTCTCAAGATCCCCTTGATCAAATAGACGTGCCGGTCGTTTCAAAATACTAAAGCGAGAGTGCAAAATACCAAAAGCACATTCAACATCCTTCCTTGCCCCTTCTTGAAGTTGTGCAAATAATTTGTGCTTTTCTGATTGTGGTTGGCGTATTGACTTTACAAAAGCAGCCCATTCTGGATATATACCATCCGCAAGGTAGTAGCCATTGTTGTATTGCCTTCCGTTGATATGGTACTGAACTTGAGGACCTTCCCCTCTCAACTGCTGGACGAACAAAGGTGATTGATTAATCACATTGATATCATTGTTGGATCCAGCAACACCAAAGAAGGCATGCCATATCCAACGATCGTGCAAATTTTCAGGTTCATCCATCTCAGTACAATAAAAAGGAAAAAAACATAGGTAGCCAAAATTTTCAGGACTTGATCTAAAAAGGGAAATAGTTGGCAAGTCAATATCAAGTCTACCACAAGTCTACTGCAAGTCTACACAAGTCTATTAAAAACATACCTCAATTATCTTTAGCAAACAAAGCCAATCTCATACACTCCAATGCTTTGGATCTCTCAGCCAAAGATTCTTCACTAAGATCACTTGTGGGAGCTAGCAGTAAGTCTTTGTAAAGGTCTATCATTTTACCTTTTGTTTGTTCCTGAGCTGCTTTATGATTAAGGTTAGCTACTTCTAGCTTCTTGTTTGCCAAACTTTGTTGCACCTCTCCCATCTTCTCAGCCTTGCCACTTGCTTCAATGAATTTATCTAGTTTCTGGTCAATAGCAGAAATAGCCTCCGGTGCCATACGTTTTCCATTGCGTTCATCTTTGGCCTTCTTATGCCCAATAGGACGTTGTTTTGGAGCATCTCCGACATTCACGACATGAGCTAGGTTAGGAGTTACACTCTTGTCCTTTTCCTTGTTAATTTTCTTCACATATGTAGACCACTTTTTCTCATGTCGTAATATCCTCCATACATGAACCATTGTGAAAGGCTTGTCATTATGTTCAGAGGCATACAATTGGAATGTTTGGTCCATTTTTTGGTCTTCGCTCATACCACTTTGATGTATTTTAGTGATTCTTGCATAGCAACCATTGAATTCGGTGACTGGTTTCTTAATGCGCTCCCAACGTTGCTTCAACTGGTTACGGTTTCTCATACGGTTACTCTTTGTGGTGCTGTTGTAAGTTGCAGTAACATCTAACCAATATTGATCAGACTTCTTATCATTTCCATCGATCGGATCGATTGAATTGTGCAACCAAGCACTAGCCTACAATTAGGTGAAGAATAAACCTTTAAGAAAGTGCAAACAATTTTAAATTCATACAGACTCAAATCTTAAAAAAAAAGAAAATTTACTTACCGATCTAATGTCTTCTTCATTTGACCAATTCAATCGCTTCTCGGACCTAGCATCGGATCTATCAGGCTGGGTGGTGTCATCGTCCTCAATATCAATTGTTTCTTTCTCTTGTGAACCTATTCGTGCTGCAACACACCTCCCAGTTGGTGATGGTGTCATTTTAGAACATGGTGATGTAGGTGACATTGTAGAATAGCTCATTGGTGCACTAACAAAGTGGAAATTTTCTGGCAGCTGAGTTGCATTATGATAGTTCACAAATGGATGTGTTTGAGTAAATGTAGGGATCTTATTACTCTGTAAACAATTCAGGAAACCACTTGGTGGATACATCCTGAAAAAGGCAACAACAAAATGATTTCTGAAATCTGTGACAAGAACAGGAGTGGTGAAATACAAGGTGTCGGTAAACTAGCATATATGAGCTTAATTAGGACTAATAAGGTGAATACTCCAGAACACTATAATACCAGTAATTAGCAGTAGCAGCTATACATCTTGTCACCGAGGCATGAAAATATTGATGAGACATCCTCTCATCAGTTGAAATACAAACTAGCATCTAAAAAACTTGGACTAATAAAAATATGGGAAACATTTTGGAGGATACCATTCCGAGCTGCCAGGAGACGAGTCTTGCCACCATGCACCGGCGGCATGAGCACCTGCGGCAGGGATCATATCAACTGGAGCACTAGCTCGTAGAGCACCACAAGCAACAGTAGTAGCATCTAGAGCACCGCCGGCTCCCACAGCACCAGCGATATTTGGATCAAGGGTGGCCGATTCATCGACAGCCTGATTGGATTTCGATCGACGCTTCTTCGGTTCCGCCGGATTCATCCTTGCGCACGGCTTGGGATAACTATTTTCTCAGGGATGAGCGATTGGGGATGATTTTGACTGATTTTAGTTGTCGCAGGATAGATCGGAGAAGACAGGTGATTGGGGAAAATTGGAGGGGGTGAGACAAATAGAGAGAAACGCGAGCTGGATGTTGGCGCCAAGAGGATTGGGGACGTGCCAAAAATTCGTGAGGATTTGGCGCGCGGTAGAATAAGCTAGCGCACGGGACGGAGGTGAGCATGGCGGCGGGATGGAGGCCGGCGCAGCAGATCGGGAGCTCGAGGTAAATCCGGGTGGAAGAAACGATGAGTTGCCCCAACGCTGGTTTCTCTCGTTTCCTGAGTTTTGGTACCTGTGCCGACCCCGTTTCGTGCATGAGACATGGTTTCTCTCTTTTTTCTTCTCTTCCTTCTTTAATTGCTTTGCCACATCAGAGTTTTGCTTAGGTGGCAACCTAATAAATTCTATGGATACCATCTGAGGTGGAGGGTTCGGAATGCCCTAATGGAACTATCCGCAGCCTCCCCGACCTCCGGCTCCAGTGCTCCACCCTTCGGCTTCATTGATCGTCACTGACTCACTGTCGAAGTTTTTTTGTCGCTAGCAAGCTGACAAGCCCTATCCCCAAGGAAGTGGCCATGTTGTTGGGGTGCGCTGATGCGCGACCAGCAGCGCGGCCCCCCGCGCGCATGGTCAGTGCCCCCCAGTAGTAGTATACGTATGAATATACTATATATATAAATTTTGTATACATGTACATAAAGTTCGTATGTATGTATATACAGTATATATATACGTATATATAATATATACAGATTTTTTATATGTATGCACTTTACCTATATAAAAATATACATGTGTATATAAAGTTTGTATATAAACATATATGAAATATATCAACTTTGTATATATATATATAAAGTTTGTGTATATACGTATAAAAGTATACACGTATACAAACTTTGTGTACATATGTATACAAATTCTGTATGAACGTACACAAAGTTTGTATACGTACATATTGAAAAGATAAAAAACCAGAAAAAAATCACATATATAAACTTGGCATACATACGCATACAAACTTTGTATAGTACGTATACAAAGTTTGTATATATATGTATTAAAAAATCGAAATAAACTGGAAATAAAAAAATAAAAAAACAGAAAAAAAAGGTGTGTGGGCCCTGCTAGGCCGCGCGCTGCCCCCCTTCTCTGCACGCGCCACGTGGCTGCGCCGCGCAGGAGGGAGCGCGCAACCAACCCACTGCTGCCGTGGTCTCCTCCCAATCGCTAGTGCCACCGCCGCTTTGTCCGCAAGGATGAAAGTCTCGCTTTCTATAGAAATCTTTATAAGATGTTTCATCTATGACGACATCGATCACGTCATCTACAATGGCAATCAACCACATCAACTAAAACAACAACAACTGCATAAACACAATGTAGAAGGACCAACCAAAAGGGAAGGTCTCATTGCAAACGACATCCTCTGACATATGCAAGACGTCTCCGACACCTACAAGGTGCAAGATGCTAACAATTGGAGTTTTGCCTTTACACCATGACATAAATAATTCTATTTCGTCTTCAGCATTGTGTGACTACATCCACTACCATGATCACTACCACAACCACGGCTACATCAATAGATGTTTATAGCAAAAAAATCATCCACGGTAACTCCGCCCAGAGTGTTTGTGTCATTGCTAGCGTCCATGACGCTCCTACTATGATTACGGGAGGGAATAGAGGAGAGTCAAGGGATGACACTAGAAGGGGACATAAGCACTGTCATAGATGGAGGACCGTCAATAAGAGATGCAATTGATGATGGTGAAGAAAAGAAGATGGAGGAAATAGAAGATTTTAAATTCAGTCATCAACATTCGTTTTGCTACCGTTACGACTGAGGGGGAATGTTAGAAGTACAGGTATATACGGTTAGAGATAAGAGTCAAATACAAATTATAGAGATAATATATAGTTCTAAAGATAGAATCTTATAGATAAAATACAGTCATAGAGATAAATCTAGTATTGCTTGTTTTGTGCTCTAAGTCTCTACTTTCATGTACTCTATACATACTAACTCCGTCCAAAATAAGTTTATTTTTCACGCATATCACACATACTAACACAAAAAATAGAATACCCCTACTTTATCCAATCCTAATGCAACTATTCTTCACTTTATCTACTCCCAATACAGTTATTCCCTATTTTCACAAACTCTGATACAATGATTACTCATATTTTGGGATAAATGTGAGGAGCTAAAAATAAACTTAATATGGAGCAGAGGTAGTACCTCATAATCATGATAGGGCCGATATAATACAATAGAATAGAACATATTATTAGGATTATTCCTATATTCAATATTTTGCACAGTCATCCCTGATGTCAAGGAGTGATGGAGTAACAGAGCTCAGATGGACCTGAGCTTGGACGGATTTGGCCGATAAACGTAAACACCTCAGTGGCAAAGGGCGGTGGGCAGCGATGATCTGGCGTGGTGACATCCCAATGGTGTTAGCCCTCTCGATCTCGAGCTCACCAACCCATACTCTCTGACATGTGGGCTACCGTCATCTCCCTTTTTTCCAAGTTACTAGCATATGGCCCCCCACGGACTTTTCTTAATTTTTTTGGAGCGTCACATCAATAAGGGTTGATCAAGTTAACGTGCCACGTCAGACAAAAATATTGACTATACTATCACGTAAGGACCATAGTTACGATTAGGGATACGAATCAGACTCGGGTCATAGTTGAGAGAGGCGATATGCACTGCCATTGCAACTCAATGCCCAAATTCACTAAGCTGATCCATTATGAACTTCAGAGTTCAGACTTTCAAGAGATCCCCCGACATTCCTCTGGCTTTCCGACATTAATGAGTTCGTCCATGTTCCAACACTCATGCTTCACGGGTGGAACGTTGTGTGCCGCAAACCAACCTCTCAAGTCTCAACGATCTCTAATCCTGCCACATGCACGTACGTCTTCTCTGTGGTTTTTTTTGTCAATTGAACGTGGAAGTCTTGTTTCTGGACTGATCGTTCTAGTCGATTGTTGAATACGAAGGCCACCATAAATCCTCACATGCTCCTGACTCTGTGATTCATATGGTCAATAACAGCGAGCGGATAATGGCATTAAAGCGCGACTTCGCGTGGAATTCCACCGGATAGACAGGTACCGGGTCGCAAACTTCCAACCTCTCTCCATTTTGGTGGCGCAACGCGCGGTTCCCTTCAGCCGCGGCAACCGCAGCGCGCACGCTGGTATCCTAGGACTCCACAAGTATTGGGATATGCTAAAATTCTCGATTACTTTGGCAAGTCGCAGTTACACCACAAGTACACGACGGATGCCGTATTTAGAGAAGACGCTGGCTATCGTCCTATAAAAGCCGGGCTGGATCATGCTATCTAATCAACCATCACCTCTTTCACACACTAGCGTTAAGCTGCACCACAACAAAACCATATCCGATAATGGCGAACTCGCCGACGCCGACAATGCTGGCGTTCCTGGCTCTTGGGCTAACGCTCCTCCTCTCCACCACCAGCCCAGCGGCCGCGCAGAACTGTGGCTGCCAGTCGAACATGTGCTGTAGCAAATGGGGTTACTGCGGCACGGGCAAGGACTACTGTGGCGAAGGGTGCCGCTCTGGCCCGTGCTACGGGGGCGGGGGCGGTGGCGGCGGCGGCGGCGGAGGAGGAGGCGGAGGCAGCGGCGTGTCTTTGGAGAGTGTGGTCACCGAGGCGTTCTTCAATGGGATCAAGAACCAGGCCCCGAACGGCTGCGCTGGCAAGAACTTTTACACACGACAGTCGTTTCTGAACGCTGCCCGCTCCTACCCGGGCTTCGGCAAGGACCGCACCAACGATGACTCCAAGCGTGAGATCGCTGCCTTCTTTGCCCACGTCACTCACGAGACTGGACGTAAGAAAAATATTTAATTACATACTCCTAGTACATACACGTGATTTTGTACATATACGCATGTAATTAACGAGGATGATAATGCACTCGCAGATATGTGTTACATCAACGAGATAAACGGGGCGAGCATGGACTACTGTGATAGGAACAACAAGCAGTGGCCGTGCCAGCCGGGGAAGAAGTACTACGGGCGCGGTCCGTTGCAAATCTCGTGGAACTACAACTACGGGCCGGCGGGGCAGAGCATCGGGTTCGACGGGCTAAGGGACCCGGACAGGGTGGCGCAGGACCCGACGATCTCCTTCAAGACGGCACTTTGGTTCTGGATGAACAACGTGCACCAGGTGGTGTCGCAGGGGTTCGGTGCCACCATCCGGGCCATCAACGGTGCACTCGAGTGCAACGGCAAGAACCCCGGCGCCGTCAACGCGAGGGTAAACTACTACAAGGACTACTGTCGCCAATTTGGTGTTGATCCGGGGAGCAACCTTTACTGCTGAGTTACATGCACATGCTGCACGGCTCATCAGGACTAAATAATAAACAAAATTATAACGAATAAAACGTTTGGTTTGTACGTACGTTGCATGCATATACGGTACATGTTGCAAGTGACGTCAAGAGTTTGGTACTAATAAGTATGAAAAAATAAATGTCGGGATCGGGATTAAATGATGAGCAGAGTAGTAAACATGTGTGCCGGCTGACCACCTTGCATGCTATCAACTGCTACAACTCCGGGAATGTTGACTGTTGACCACTTACACAATCATTTCTCCTACCCAAGTATTTCCATGCTCTCTGATCAATCCAACGCACAGAATCATCCGTTGAGTGTCTCTGTCTCTAGCTACAATAAATAGGTTTTCATTGCTATGTCTCACCATCCAGAATGCCACCAATAGTGGCCCCCGTTGGCTGTTTATATCGAGCGCAGTCCAAGGCCTATTATACTATGAAAAACTAGTAAGGTGACCTACACATCTAGCAGAATTATAATTTTTTTTCGTACCATGCTCAATATACATTTTTTTTTAAAAAAACGATAGATAAAAATATACACTTCGTCGTGAAACAAAAATTTGAGAATAGGAGTATAATATTGAACTCTAACTTGATCAAAGTTTTTTTTTTTATGATATTTCAATTAAGATGGTAATTTCTATCACCATAATATAAACATTACGGCTCCTTTCAGTATTTACTTAACAATATAATATATGGGTATTGCATATTCACGATAATCTATAACTTGTTCAAATAAAAAATGTCAATGTTTACCAACACATCTATTATTACCAGCTTTATTAGATTTGTAATATTTTCATGATTACAAATACTCATCTTCATTATTAGCTTTCAGTCCCGATGGATAGCAATTTATGCATGCTTAATATTTTCCATTGAAATAGATTAGTTCTATTTTAAAGTTGTATGTTGTAAAATAGATACTTTTCTCCCGCCGATTTCAGTTATGCGTGTTTAGCATGAACTATTTATTACTACTCTCAATTTATATCATAATATTTGGAAAATTAATGAAATTTGCGTAGCAATCCAATTTCTTGTTTTCATATTACGAATGTAATAAATCCATTGAATGGTATTGATATGAACTGTCATGTTGAAAAATCTATTATTCACATATTTTTCGTTCCAATTTTTAGTATTTTAGGGACACACTTTGGGATTTTCATTGAAATCGGTTATATATTTTATTTAAAAAGAGTTCAGAATAAATATCACTTAAGTTTTTTTTTGCATGCATTGTTCTTTTGGTATTTCAATCACAACTTCGGATATTTATAAGTTGTATTTAAATTTGGGTTTTTCATTGTATAAATTTTGCATGGACACTTATTTACAAATCTATTTATTTTATTCTAAAAACCGTGATTTAGTAATTTAGCTATGAAGTTGTATATAAATCAAATAGCTAACTTTATTATATTGTTATTCCAAATTTGATTAATCCATATTGTGTTGTATATGGATCCCTTTTTAGATATTTAAATCGTATTTACACATGCACTCTTATTTTGTTTCATTTTTTTAATATGAATGTTAGATTTTTAAAATTGTATTTCTACATGGCCTGTTCCTCCGTTACTTTATTTTTTTAATCTGAATTTCTTGTTTTTAAAATTGTATTCCCACTTAGGTTCTCCTTTTTTGCTTTATTTTTTAAATCTGGATTTCATATATTTTAAATTGTATTTCAGTTTGGAATCACTTTTTTTCAAAATTGTATTTGTACTTGGACTCTTTCCCCCTTTATTTCTCAATCCGAATTTCAAATTTTGAGCTTAGTACTTCTAGTTTGATTTTTTTTATTTTTCAATCCGAATTTTATATATTTTAAATTATTTTCAATTTGGCTTATCCTTATTTTCCTTTTTTTTCGATTAATATGACAATTTCAAATAATTATTAAGACACTGTTAATTGAAAGGAAAGATTGTCAGCGTGCTTGTTGACGAAGCGAAACAAGTTAAAAAGATTTTTGGCGTTCTAATTTGTGGTGAGAAAATCATGTGTTGCTTTTACTCCTTCTCAAATTAATCATCATATATGAAAAATCAAAATTTCTCAAATTAATGATCATATAATCGCAAGTACATGGATTTTATCGGAGTATAATTAATGCAACATAGGAGAATGTTGTGCAGGCGAAGAATATAATTATGCATTGTATTTTAACTGATGCATGCATTGTGAGAGAATGTGTATATATTGCGCATGATGTCTTGATCGATGCGGTTTAAATAACCCTTGGTCTTGGTGCACGAATATAATGATCAATTTAGGATGGAGGAAGTATTATTTGTGTTGGAGCTAGTAGTATGTATTTGTTGACATGGCATGTTTATTGTTAATAATTTGATAACAGATAGTTCAATGACCATGGTTTGGCCATGCAGAGTATAATTATGGTTGGTTTATCTCACACGGATCACACAGATTCCAGACAATCATTGTTGTTTCACATTATGTTATATCATGTAATTCTTTTCCCTATTTTTTCTGCATGTTTCCACTTCTATTTTTCTTGTCCGTTTCAACAACCTAATCCAAATACACTTCGAATTTTCCTTTTTTTCTTATTTTTTTATTATTGTGGGATTTTCTACGTGGTGAGAGCAAACGTGGAGGCTTATTTTTCTATTCCTTTATTAAGTTAATAGTTGTCCGCTTTACATTCCTCGTGTCAAGTTTCACTCGCGTCCCTCGATCATAAAATTAGATATAGAGTGCCTCCAACTTAAAATTAGTGCAAATCGAGTACCTCAATTATTTCAGCTGAGCACAAATACATTAATTTGGTTTTGGTCCTACATTATGGCTACGCGACGCTTACATGACACTATAAAAAAATATAATAGGATCCACATACCATCCTCTATTCTCCTCTTTCTCCCTCTTCTCCCTCTTCTCCCACCTCCTTCCACATTCTCAATCCTTTTCCCTTATCTCCTCTCTCTTCACTTCCATCATGGGAAGGCAGGGATACCGATTGCAGATTGCATTGGTTGTGGCGGCTGGCGGAGTCAGCCGAAACGGTAGGGATGCAGTCATGCAAGCTGCCGTGGCGACAGTGGAGGAGTGGCCGAGGTGCCAGGGAGCCCTCTCCAAGGGTGTGTTTGGTTGCCTAGACGGCTGGACCGTACTTGGTCCGTATCTGGTGTGCAACCTACAGCCCGTTTGGTTGCCTTGACGGGGTGCTTAGCCAGGCCCAGGCGATGCAAAAATCTTTTTCTTGGTCGATCTACTTATCTTTCAGTTTTCTACACATGAATACTTTTAAATCGATTGTCTCATAGCTCTGATCTGCATTGGTTATTTGTGATGTGCTCATTCAAGTTGAATCTGTGACTCTGTTAGTTGTGCATATTACTGTGCTCCTTTTGTTTTGTCTGAGCAAATTTCCTTGGTTAATGATGTGTTTGCCACTGGAGGTAGCATCCCTTGGATGTGGCAGCCGTGGCATGGGTGCATAAAAATTGGATTTGCAATAGTTAACAGTGTCAACACCATCATATAAATTTGTATTGACAATGTACTACATATGTTTTTTGCATAGATGGAAGCAATGTGACGTATTCGGCGTGCCCTAATTGCTAAAGCAGCTGGTTTAGTTTCTGTGATGTGTGCTTACGTGCTTTTCATTGTGCGAAGAGCTAGACAAAATACCCCTAGGATCTCCTATGGACCATTGTCTGAAAGAGACATAGCTGGACAGTCAAACCTTAGATTCATCTATCACACATTTGGCTATGTGATGGTTAAGGTGGTAGTGGACACCATATTATTGTTGCATGATCTCTGCCTCATGTTAAATTTCCTCCTTCTGCACTTGCTCTTTCATGCTGCAATTTGAGTTAGTGATCTGAAAAGATGGTTATCCTTGTTTCTTGTTCATCCATTGTTACTGATAGACACATACTTGGTCTTGATATTTGCACTTGGTCAATTTTCTTGTTGTCAAGGATGCAAGTGATGAATAATAGTGCTGATTTGTGATGCATAAGAACATATTTTCTACACTTGTTCATATTTTTGTGGGTCAGGTCATTGCTCCTGTGTTTGATTCGTAAGAACATATGTGAGCATCTGGATGGTTTTATTTATGGCTGCATATATGATGTGAGAACATGAACCAATTTTTCTACACTTGTTCATTTTCTTGCTGTTAGGTTGGTAGCCTGGGAAAAAAAGATTGTCAATTCTGATATAAATTGCTCTTTGTGATGCATGTGAACAGATTTTTTTCAGAATACTCATAGATGACCACCATGTAGAGGGCAGGTTTCGTTGCTAATTGGCCACCACAATTTTCAGAATGCTAAGTTGTGGATATACTAAGGCTGATGAGTTTGAAGCTATATCTGTACAAAATCTTGCAAGCAGAAAATAGCTGAAACAGGGGTTTATTTTTGTATATGTGGTTGGTTATTAAGTTGTTTATCGAATTGATTCCTTGTAAAAAACATACCTGAGCATGTATGTTTGTATGTTTGTTTTGAATTATCAAATATACTAGTGTCGTCAATGAAATTATGTATATGATTTTTGCTGTATAATCACTCTCTTGCATTTTAATCTAGTAAGCTAGGCCATTCCATTACACTTATTAAAAAATTGTTCCATCAGTGTTGCTCACTAGTTCTTAAAAAATGGCCATCTCAGTAAAACATACATCGATTCTCCAAAGAGAAAAATGAGCTCAGAAATATTAGTAGATAGCCACGAACCCAAAGTAACACAATGTAATCCATAAACAGATTTAGAACTTGGAAAAATTTTCACTCCACAAACTTCAAGGGGTAACCTCACCACCCACAAAAATAGATATCTACACATAAGATGTATATATCTAACCAAACAACATCTTTTGTATGCAAGCATTCGATCCGTCTTTTGCTACAACCAACCAAACAACATCTCATCGTATCCTGCTTTATGTCATGCGAGCAACCAAACGCCTGCATATGTATCCCCTAAGCCAGGCCACACTCAGACTGGATGAGAGAGATGGATCAGGCTAGGGGGATACGAGCAATCAAACACACCCCAAGCTACCGCATCGAGCTTTTATTATCTTGGTTGCCGCGGAGGGGGCTCAGGATGCTCCTGGGGATCCACTTCTTGGTGGACGACGAGGCGACCACAATGGTCACCGGATTGAGTTGCACCGTCTGCGTCCATTCCAACAAGACGACGGAATGAGGCTAGGTGTTCGTTGGCCGTCGCATTGTCACAGAGTTTGGAGCTGTACTGGAGCCCGCACGTCACATCGTCAAGCCGCATGCAAGGAACTTGCCGACGACGACCATGACCTGTAACCCACCTAGGGATGGCAGGGATGGTGAGGAGGTGAAGAGAATCAAGAGATGATGCAGGAGGCCCATAGGGCGTAGGCAACAGGAGGATCTGGAGAAGGGGAGGGAGATACTGCGGCTCAACAAGGATATCATTTATTATAACTATACCAACGTAACCATGCTTTGATATAGATTTATCTAATTCATGGATTGTCTCGTCTATTAATTTCACCTAGCTGGGTGGCTCGTGTAATTGAGCGGCTAGTACCATATAAAATTATCTAGTTTTTACATATACTTTTACTTAAAATTTGTTAAATAGCTATCTTGTTGTCTTATGATTTTAAAAGACCGAACTTTATCATCCTCGTGTTTCTAATTTTATAGTTTTTAGAAGTCACATCGGTCGCTACCTCTTACTCCTTTGGTAGCTCTTTATTTGCTTGTCGATCTATCACTGTTTCTATTCATCTTCCTTAAAACCTTTAAAAATTAGACCTTTTAGTTTTTAGAGTTCATTATCTTATTGGGGTTTGTTTTTATAATCTTTTTTAAAGTTCCATCAAACACCACCACTGTAATCCTCTACGGCCCATCCGCTACCTCTTCTCTTTATTATCATTGATATTTTAAAAAATCGAACATAATTATCATTTGGGTTCAATTTTTAATTTTTAGTAGTCCTGTCAAACCGTCAGAGGCTTTGCCACTGTACTCCTCCATGGCCTGCTCGCTGCCTCCCTTCTTTACTGTCATTGAGATTTTAAAAATTGAACATGATTATCGCTGGTGTTTATTTTTTACTTTATAGAAGTCCAGCCAATCACCGCGACCGTGCTGCTTAACGGCCTGCCCGTCGTCTCTCCTCTTAATCATCATTGGTATTCTATTTGGGGTTTTATTTATATGTTTATTGTTTTTATATGTCCCATCAACTGCCAACACTTTACTCCTTTACGGGTTTATTTCTCCCCTCTTTATTGTCATTCGATATCGTTGTATTCTAGATAAACTATTCTTTTCGAAAAATCCATATTTTTATTTGTAAATTTTATTCCTACTTAACTCTTCTAACTATTTTTCTTTTTTCTGAATTTATTTTATTTGTTATTCCAAATTTTAATTAATCTTATCATATGTTCTAGATGGTCTATTCTTTCAATAGTCTATTTTATATTACGAATTTTAGTTATTTATAAATTGTATTTCTAGTTGAACTCTTATTTTTTAATTTTCCAATTTCTGAATTTATTTTATTTTGAATTCTAATTAATCTTGTGTTGTGTTCGAGATGGATAATTGTTATTTCAATATTTTTTATTCTAAATTTTAGTTATTTCAAAGTTGTATTCCTACTTGTACTCTTCTTTTTATTTTCCTAATTTCAAAATTTATTTTATTTTTATTCCAAATTTTAATTAATCTCATATTGGGTTCTTATATGGACTATTGCTTATTTTCAATTTCGAATTTCAGTATATTTCAAAATTGTATTCCTACCTGAACTCTTCCTTTTCTTTTCCTAATTTAAGATTTTATTTTATTTTTATTCCAAAATTTAATTAATCTCGTATTGGGTTCTTATATATACTTTTTTTTCTAATATTGCTTATTTTTAATGCCGAATTTTAGTTATTTATAAATTGTTTCCTACATGGACTTTATTTTTCTTTTTCTCTAATTAATGTGGGAATTTCTAGTCTTAATAGTGAACGTAGTGTAGTGCTTTCTTTTAAAGTTATTTTAATAATATAATAGATAGATGTGTGGTTTGTGCATGTGTACATAGATGGCTTCAATTTTTCAAGGAAGAAGATATGCTAATTGGGTCTTGTTTGGGCTGTACAAACACGAGAGTTATGAAAAAGTTAGTGAGTATACGGCCCGTGACAATTGAGGCACCTTATCTGAGCGGGTAATAGAAAATCAGAAAACAGCGGGTAATAGAAAATCAGAAAACACGTAGTTAAGGTTATCAGTATTCCGATCCGTATTTTAGTATCTTATGATACTACGATCCTACCAAGCGGAAATGATATTGATTCCACCTAGTATCATCCTAATTTTTATAGGACCTTGATCTTAATATTCATTTCCACATTATCCTATGAATCTTAGGTAGTGTCCTGATTCTACGATCCTGACGATCCTACAAAATATTATAAAATATGGTGGATTGATAATAATGTGAATAAATATGTTCAAGTTTACGTAAAAACAAATTTAATTATCAAATTCAATATTATATGTTTTAATTTATGCAACATGTTATATATTTTATATAAAAAAATGTACTTTTCAAAATCTAATAGTATCCTGATCCTACAATATTACAAATTTAAAAAATGATCCTACCTAATATCTCGATACTAATTACCTTGCGTATAGCTACTAAGCCATACCATGCTCTTTTTAATTATTCACCGGATTAGTGAAATTAATTATTTACCTCACATTTTAAAAATACGTTGTCCAAAAAAACTTTCTTCTACTACTCAGATCACTTATCTTAAACTATATGTTCAGTTTATTTTTAAATATTTAATTTATTTATACAATCAAATACTTAATACAACGGGGCCTAAGCTAATCAACCACTGCACCTTTGCAATCCTCACGGATGTCGAGGTCGCAGCCGCAGAACAGAACACCGCGGTTGCGCCTCCCTCCCTGCACAACTTCCATGTCATATTGATATGGTAAAGGAAACTTGCTATATAAATTTACTTCCCAGCATCATTGGACAGTGTCACCTAATTATTTTGTATTTGCTATATCGCAAGATTGCCACTTCTCATGATGATTGGTAATTGCAACTTGGACGTTTAGACGACTGGCGCTACCTGATAATTCCAAAGTATGGGCACGTAAGGAGGATCAATGCAGAACAGAATGTGACATATTTGGTCAATCTAGTAAGGATGCGCACATGGACATCTTCCACAACGTACGCAGTACGTATACCCCTACGTACTCCCTACAGCGCAAGAGTATAGCTCCACGCATATAAAGGTTTTATTACACAGTTGCAAGTCAAAATATTGTCAAGGATCACAAAGGTACTCCCACTCCCCCAGCTGCCTATATAAACCACCCGGCATATCCCATGCAACAAGCAACCAAAGCAACCAAAGCTAGTAGCGAAACATAACACAAATTTAAACAGAACGTAGCAAGCGATGGCAGCCAAGATGGCGACGATGGTGGCTCTGGTGTTCGGCCTCGCACTCCTCCTCTCCGCCGCCGGCCCGGCGGCCGCGCAGAACTGCGGCTGCCAGGACGGCTACTGCTGCAGCCAATGGGGGTACTGCGGCACGACCGAACCATACTGTGGCCAAGGGTGCCAGTCAGGGCCGTGCTGGGGCAGCAGCGGCGGCGAGGCCACCGCCGGGATGGCGGGCAGAAAGGCCGGCGGAGTCGAGGTCCCGGAGAGCAACAACCGCTCTCGCTAGGGTGTCGCAGCGGCCGCCTGCTCGCTCCACCGGTAATTACGGAGAACAAATAAACGGCCGGCGCGCGGACGTGCTTACGCTGTGCGTGCGCCTGATGCCTTGAACTCTAGCTCACATCAGCAAGTAAGCTACTACCACCACCACAAGTACTACTCCTATGTATGAGATCTCTCTATCGATCATGTTGAGTATGCATGTATCCTGTATATGGAAATAAACCGAGAGATTAAATAAAGTCAATGTAGTACTACACTGCATATGTTGGAAAATTGATGAACTCGGCCACTCGGGTGTATGTGTTCATTGAGTTGTCTCAAATGACGTGCTTGGAGCCATGCATGGATGAGCAGGGACGGATCCATAACAAGATTGAAGGGGGACTCATCTCCTTCTCCCTTCTTCAGTCCTCCCTACTCTTCATTTTCTTCCTCTTTTTTCTCTTTTCTCTCTCCTTCTATCAATGGTGATTCAGCGAGTAGGGGGACTCGAGTCCCTCTAACACCCACACCGGATCTGCCCCTGTGGATGAGGCATGTTGTTGTTGATCCTTCCATGCCAACTTGAGAATAGGTAGCTCGTAAATGAACAGAAGTTATGGGCTTCAATTATGAAAAAAAGGATCCTAATAAGTTGGGTCCTATAGATAGTTGTGGGCCTTTGAACCGTGACAATAGAGGGACTCTTACCACCCCAGCCGCAATACGCGAGAGATAATACACAAGCCAATCCTAGAATAAGTCTATTTTGAGTTCCTCCTCTCTTGCCCTCAGACAAATCGTATCCCTTAACCGTAAAACCGGGTAAAACGTCTCCACCAATTTCATAAACCGGTACAAATATAGTCCCAAAGCAGTATTACACCTGGTTTTAGCTTACACGTTGTTCATATGGCATCGACATGGCACTTACACACAGAAAAAAATAGTAGGACCCACGTGTCAGGGACTCTATATTCTTCCTCCACCCTCCTATCTTCTCCATCTCCCACCTCTCCCCTCTCTTCCTCGTGATCTCTAGGTCGACCGACGAGAGAGGAGCAAAGCAGTGGCCGGCAGGAGAGGAGCAAGGCAATGGTGGCATCTCTTGTCTACCGAGCGTGGAAGAAAGAGGACTGAGCCAAATGGATCATGCATCCACGTGGCGTGCTTGGATTGCAGTCGCCTGCTCCACCACCGTGCTTCTCCGCAACACTTACGCCTCTTCCGCCCATCCCGTGGCCACGGACGACCTCTTCGCCGCCGGATCTAGAATCACGCCAGCCACTCCGCCCGTAGCCGGTGCGTCCTTGCTCCGGGCGGTTGGTAAGGGGGAGGGCGGTGCAGAATAGGGCGTGCGATGGCGACGAAAAGGCGGAGGAGAGGAGGCGATGAATCCCGCCCTCCCGAGATCGCCCGCACAGGATCCGACCCTCCAGTGGCCGCCGACGTCTCCTCCGTCACCCCCAACATTACCACAGCCGGATTTGCTGTACGCGACCTTGCCATCGCTGGATGCACCGTCCTCATCCTTCCTGCAGCCAGATCACGCGCGTGACAAGCTTGGACTGGCTCGATCGGCAGCCGGTGGCTCAGTGGCATTCTCCTTCAACTCCGGTGACGCACTGATGACAGCGCACATGCACTAGCTCGCGCTCAGACTGGAGCTTAGCAGGCAACACTTCCTGTGGGTGGTGCAGGAGAGAGAGATGGCGAGGATAGTGGACGAGTGGTGGTGGAGGAAGAAAAGTAGTAGTCACTTAATGTGAGCCCTACATATATTTTATAATTTCTTCAATGACTAAGATGCCACGTCAGCTAAAGTCATCATCAAAATCACCGAGCAACTCGTTTTGCACTGGTTTTAATACTTAAGAGAGCCGATATACCCGGTTTTTTAGTTGAGAGATATGATTCGATTGAGAGCAAGAATTGAGGGAGGTTAAAGAAAACTTAGTTCCATTCCGGAGCCCCTCACGCACTCACTCGCCGAAGCCGCCACTCTACCGTCTGCACCCGGGTTTCGATGGTCGTCTTCTCCATTCGTCTGATAGATCCTCCTCCGGCTTCCCTGCACCGAAACGCCATCTAGCTAGTACAAACTAATAAAATATTTGAATTGAACATCATAAAAGTGTAGTAAACAGCGTGCTAGATGGCCGCCATGCATACACTATCAACTATCAAGTGATACAACGCCGGAAGTATTTACTGTTGAGCGCGAAAATAATCGTGCATTTCTCCGACAAAAGTGCTTCCAAGCTTTTCGGTCATCAATTTTCCGTTGAGCATCTGCGCTTTCACTGCGGCCAATCGTGGGCCTGGCCCTCGATTTTATGGAACGAGGTCCGTCCATCCGAGGCCTAGTATGAACTATCGAAGGACGTACGTATAGTCTAACGAATATACTATGAGCCCATCAAAATAGAAAAGCTGAAACCACTTTGATGTCATTGATTTAGACTCAGAAAATCTAGACCGGACATTCGGAGACTACTATGCTTACGAAAGAACTGAAAAAGGCAAAACGCAGAGTTTGTTAGTGCATTTTTTTTTCTGTTATACTGAAAATGATGCACACACAAGTATATCACTACGTACAGTCTACAGATACCGCTAAATTCCGTGGTTCACGGCTGGAAAGTTGAATGCCGCAAAGCAGCCTCTCGACGATCGATCTAATCCTGATACATGCAAGTATGTACCTCTGCTCTGTTTTTCTTTTTGTCAATTGGGCATGGAATTCTTTTTTATTATTCCTGTTGATTGTTGAATATGAAGGCCACCATAAATTAATCCTCATATGGAACTACACCAATATACGGCTACCGCATGGATGGCATATGGCCTACGTGGTAAGGAAAAATCCCCGGAAAGGATGACTTTCTATAGCCAGCAATGCGCGACTTCGCGTGGAATTCCACCGGGTAGACAGGTACCGGGTCGCAAACTTCCAAACTCTCGCCACTTTGGGCGGTGCACTTGCGTTTCTCAGCACTTAGGACACGAGCCATGTTAAAGAAAAAACGGCTCGTGTCCTATGACTCCGTAAGTGTTGGAATATGCGGCAATTCTCGAGTGATCTGCCTAGCCGCACACACGGCGGATGCCGTAGCTCGAGAACACGCTAGTTTCTCGCCCTATAAAAGCCGGACGCATGGACCATGCTACACATCTCATCGACCATCACCTCTCCCACACGGGGCGTGCTAAGCTGCAGCACAACACAAACCCGAATCTCCGATAATGGCGAACTCACCGACATCGACAATGTTGGTGTTCCTGGTTGTTGGGCTATCTCTCGCCCTCTCCGCAGCTGGCGTGTCTGTGGAGAGCGTGGTCACCGAGGCGTTCTTCAACGGGATCAAGAACCAGGCCCCGAACGGCTGCCCCGGCAAGAGCTTCTACACGCGGCAGTCGTTCCTGAACGCCGCCCGCTCCTACTCGGGTTTCGCCAATGACCGCACCGACGACGACTCCAAGCGTGAGATCGCTGCCTTCTTTGCCCACGTCACACACGAGACCGGACGTAAGAAAAAAATACATTTTATAAGTTGTTTGATTTTTTTAATCAAATTTTTTAAAGTTTGGTAAGATTACAGAGAAATATAATAATATTTTTATTACAAAATAAATATATTATTTAAATATATTTAATACTAGATTTAATAAAACTAATTTGATATTTTAGATTTTGCTAAATTTTTTTATAAACTTGATAAAGTTTGATTAGGAAAAAAATTAAACGATTTGTAATATGAAACTGAGGGAGTAATATACAAATATGTAGATGTAATTTGCATATACAGGCATGTAATTAACAGGTATAATTATGGCAGATATGTGCTTCATCAACGAGAAAGATGGGGCGGCTAAGGACTACTGTGACAAGAAAAACAAGCAGTGGCCGTGCCAGCCGAATAAGAAATACTACGGGCGGGGGCCGCTGCAGATCTCATGGAACTACAATTACGGACCGGCGGGGCAGAACATCGGCTTCGACGGGCTGAGGGACCCAGACAAGGTGGCGCAGGACCCAACGATCTCCTTCAAGACGGCGCTCTGGTTCTGGATGAACAACGTGCACCAGGTGATGCCGCAGGGGTTCGGTGCCACTATTAGGGCCATCAACGGCGCGCTCGAGTGCAACGGCAAGAACCCTAGCGCCGTCAACGCTAGGGTAAACTTCTACAAGGACTATTGCCGCCAGTTCGGCGTCAACCCGGGGGGCAATCTCTACTGCTGAGTTACATCACTAGTACAGAACTTCTTATCCGTAACGGTCCTTACTGTATCGGGGGTTTGCGGGCCGTCACAGTATCGTCATCTCAAACGGGTTTAAATAAAGACCATCAAAGATATACTAGTACAGATATAATCCATATGCATGTATCTAGAGCCCATCACTAATGACACATATCGGTGACGGGCTTATGTTTAGATCCAATTGAGATTATCTTTGTAATCTTTATCGGGTTCTAAACAAACGCCCGCCAACTCATCGGTGACGGGCACCAAAAAAGACCCGATTGAGATTATGTTAAGGCCTGTCACCGATGTCTGTCATCGGTGATGGGCTCGGTATTATGCCCGATTGAGATAACTGAACCTGTCACCGATGTTTGTTCATTGGCCGTTACCGATATCTATTGCACACTATAAATACTCCCCCAGGGAATGGTTATCTGTTGATGCAAAAAACACACACTGGCCTAAGAGATTTGCTTTACTCTAGTGCAGGTCCAAAACTTACTTTCGGGTTCAACGACGTGCCAGTTGATTTGATCCTGCAATCAACAAGATAAAACATGCAAGTTTTATTAGTAAACAAAAATCGATCGGCCAAGAAGCCGATGTCATATTGTGATGTAACTTAGCCGATGCAATAAATTGTGAATCGGCTGTAAGGCATATTCGATGATGAATCAACTCTAAACTTGATATATCGGCTGAAAATATTAGTACTATATAATCTATGAGTCAATATTACTATATAAGTTAGCAATTGAGATAGATCGGACTTAACCGAGACAGTATAAATTGCTCAAGTCTAAAATAACATGAAATAACAATTATATATACTCATGTCATAGCCGATGTCCAGATTTAAGCATTTATCGGCTATAGCTCTGATACAACCTTATATTAGGATATTCTCTTGTAACAAATATATCTAACTATCGTCAATCAGATTGATGGCAAGTCTGATATATTTGTATTAGATTATATCCTGATATAAGGGGCATATATAGTATATTAAACAAAGCACGAACTATGTAAAACAACTATACCAGGTAAGATCGGCTGAAATCCCAATACTATCCTTGTTAACAACCATAAAGCAGACTACAGATCATGATTCTAAACATGACTTAATAGATCAAACTTAATTGCTGCAGCATTAAGTATGATAAGAAGCATAATATCTAGACAATTAAGCCGATGACTGTCTTTCCAGGATGGTGGATACATTATATAATTTAAACCAGCAAGACAATCTAACTATTATCAGCTAAAGCCTAGACAGAGATCGGCCGATGCAAGTAGATAGCATTGTCAATCTAGATTATATAATGTATATGATAACTCGGAGATTTGCAAGATAGAATTAGAGTGTCATAAAGATGTAAGCACTATTTCCGATATTGCAAACCACCATAACAAGTTTTACCTCTTTGCCGAAGATCAAACCTGATGCAGCTCGACTAGAAAGCAATAACATGTTGAAAGTAAAAGTAAAAGGGTGGCGATAAGCCGAGATTGATTGAACTATTGTTGTTATTATTCATAAGATCTCGGGCTTATATTTATACCCGAAAATACAAACTTGTCCATTATGAACACGACTCATATTGTCCTAATACAAATCCAACTAGCAAACAAGTCCCTTAGGTGGACTCTTACCGAAAATATCTATAAGGAATTTACATAAAATCTTAATCAATAGATACAATTGCCAATCTTGGACTCTATCCTTGCCTGGCAATATCATCGCAATCCCTCTTTCAAAACCGATATTGATCATGTAACCAATATCGGTTGTATCGGCTATCCATATCAGACTTGGTTCCAGTCGATACGGTCTTCCAACCAATGCACACTCTCTTTCCGAAAATCCCGCACATCTCCAAATCCGCTTCGAATTGGACCTTGTTTCTGATTCATGTGCTTAACAAATTTCATCGTCAACATTATCCCACTATTAACTATTTTGGTGGGAGGTTGAAGGGGGCGATTTTTGTGTCTTTTTTCCAAGAAAAACAGAAAATTCATAAAAGTATGTGAAAAAATACTAATCAATTCCCATTAATTTAGGAATACTTATCTTACAAAATGTTTCTCTAATATTTTTTCACTTTTGCAGCGATGGATCGAAGTTGGATATATGGGAAAACTATGCGACGTCATAGCAAATAGGATAGAAATGGCGTATTAAATTTTATAAACGCCATGGAGGAATATAGGAAAAGAAGAAACAATGATTACATGTGTTGTCCATGTGTTGATTGCAAAAATGAGAATATGTTTGATAGCAGAGTGGACGTACACGCTCATCTTATACAACGAGGATTCATGGAGGGCTACACATGTTGGGTGAAGCATGGAGATCAAGAAGTTGCAGCTGTAGATAGAAGTGGTGCACAAAAACAGGAAGATGAAGATGAGCATGACATGTTTGTACCTTCTCCATTGGGCGGTGAAATGGTTGATGTAGATAACGATCTGCTCCAAGACATGTTACGTGACGTTGAGGACCCAACTTACAACGAGAGAGATTCCATGAAGTTCAGCAGGTTGTCAGTGACTCGGAGACGCCTTTATACGCCGGATGCAAGGCAAAACACACCAAATTGTCAGTTACATTGGACCTAATGAAGTGGAAGGTAAGTAGTGGATGGACAGATAAGAGTTTTATAGATCTTTTGAGAATATTGAAAGCCATGCTTCCTGATGAGAACATATTGCCCGAGACGACATATGAAGCAAAGCAGGTTTTGTGTCCCCTAGGGTTAGAGGTCCGTAGAATTCACGTTTGTCCAAACAACTGCTATTGTACCACAAGCAATATGCGGACTGTAACACCCTAAAAATTCGACCGACAGAACCGAAACCCTAAATTACGGACCGTCAAAAACTTTTGAAAAGAACTGCATCATTTACCCGCACATTTATTTTAGATTTTATTTCGGGAAGTAAACAATATTACGCCTAATAGATAGTACATAATTTAGGAGGGGTTTTTACTAAAATGCACATGTGAGAATAATGGGTGCGTGAAAAGAGAGAATAAAAATATATATATCTATATAACAATAATAGGCAAACTAACACAAATTATGGACGATATTAATCTCATTAGTTGGATGAGCATACAAGATATTTTCTTAAAAAAAAAGGGGGTTTTGTAGTGAATTTAGCCCAAAAGCCCGAAAAACAGTGGCGGCACTGTTCCTGGGCCACCATCTGTTCGGCTCGGACCCTCCCCGCGCGCACCCTGCCATCCACGCGCCACGCGCCACCCTGCCGCGCCCGCGCGCCCGTCTCGGCACCTGCGCGCGCACACGACCCGCCGCCGCGCGCTGCCCTGCCGCGCCGCCCGCTCGCGCCTCGCCTCGCCCCGGCTCGCGCCCACGTGCTCGCGCGCCGCCCGCCGCCTGTCTGCCACGGCCGCCCGCGCCGCCCTCGGGCCGCCCCGCGCCCGCGCGACCACGCCGCCCGCCGCGCCGCACGCGCGCGCACGCCCGACCGCGCCCACGCCGTGCGTCGCCCGCGCCGCTCCACACCCGCGTCACCCCGAACCGCCGTACCACCGCCGTACCGCCGCCCATGCCGCCGTACCGTCGCCGCGCCGCCCCGTACCGCCGCGCCATCCCGCCCATACCACCGTACCGCCGCCCATTGCCGCCCCGAGCCGCGCGCCCACATCGCGCGCCCACGCCGCGCGCCGCCCTCGCGTCGTGCGCCCGCACGACGCCGCTGTGCCCGCGCCATGCCCGCTGTACCCGCGCCACGTCGCCGCCCTTTTCCCCTTCCCGGCGCGGCCTATAAAAACCCCCGGCCGAGCCCTTTCTCCCCCACACCATCCCTCCACTCCCCTCCTTTCTCCTTCACTGCCGCGCCCCGCTGCCGTGCGCCATTGCCGCCTTGCCGCCGGTTGGGCTGCGCCGCCGTCGCCATCGGCTGCCGCCCTGCCACCAGTCGCCGCCTCGCCACCGGGTCGCCTGCCCCGGCCGCCGCCGTCTCCGGTGAGCCGCCCCCCCCCTTTTCCTTTTGGCCGGCGAAGTGAAAAAGAGAGAGAGATGGTAGGAGCAGAAAAGAGAGGAAGAGGGAGGAAGAAGAACGCAGAAAGAGGAAAAGGAGAGAGAAAAAGAAAAGAGGGGAAAAGAAAAAGAAGAGGGAGAAAAGAAGAAAGAAGGAAGAAAAAAAAAAGAAAAGGAAAGAAAGTAAAAGGGAAAAGGGGAAATTTAGGAAAAATCGGTAAATCCGTCGTCGTCGAATTATTTTAGAAATTCGAAACTTTAAATTAGATCATTTAAATTACAAATATACACCTAACTTGGTCATTCATCTAGATGATTATTCTTTTGCGGGGCGATTAGTCAAATAATTGGACCACCATTTTTAGGTTTTATTATCTCGAGTATATGCTAATTAGTTAGTTCTAGGGCTTCTAAATTAAGCATCGTCGTTAAGATTTATTGCAACAATCGTTTAATCGTTATTTAATTCTTCTCGTTAATTCGGTTATACGCTCGAGTAGCCTTTGCAATTATTTAGTAGATTTCCGGTCACCTAAGAATAAAAGTATTATTATTAGCGGGATCTAATTTATTCGAGGGGCGTACATCAAGACGGATTAATATTTTAAAATTGGTTAACGCTAATATTTTAGGATAACAGTGTTAAAAATCAAAATAAGGTCACCTCATAGATAAAATGGGATCGACATCGACATTCGAACACTCGCGCTCGATCTATTCGTTAAATTGGATTGTTGGATTTTAATTGAATTCTAAAAGAATTCAATTTCCTTCACACGTAATTATAGATTCTGAGGGGACTGTGAGTCCGACCGAAGACCAAGAGCAACCGGACTACGAACAAGGCAAGTCATCACTATCCTTGAGCATTTTGATCCCAAATTGCGAAATTATTTTATTTACAAATAAAGTTGCATGCAATAATGAACAATCCAATTGTTATTAGGCCAAACCTTGATTATTGGATAACCCCTATATTCTTTGTAGCCATGCTTATATACGAGTCCTTAGTCAATTATGACAAATGCTTAGTGATGCTTTTTTAGAATTATGCATACTCATATTTATCAAACGCTTTATGCTTGGGCAATTACCTTAGGGAAGGTAATTGAGATGCAGCATGTGGAGACATGAGCGCCACATTGCCAAATTATGATGTCATGATTTGAGAAAAGGGAAAACAAATAAAACAAATGTTTTCGACTGGGGTGGATGGTGGATTTGGGTGGTATCCGGAAAAGGCTAGTTCCGTCCCCGGTCAGTTAAGGACCGAGCCATGAGGTTAAGCATGAAACGACCCCAGTACAACCGTACTTCTCGGATGGGTATAGACCTAGCTGACTAGATAGCCGAGCAGTGACAGTATCCTTGCATAGATGGTTCACCCCATTGTGTGAGGCAGGTTCGCTACGTCGGGGCTACCGTTGAGGTGGGGACGCGATGCGTACCCTACATCGGTGTCGCCGTTGGTAGGACTGCCACGTGTGTGAGAGTGATAATCTAAAACTTAAGATATAAACTTATGCGTGTGTGAGGCTTCTTTCCCCCGGGAGCGCCAGAACTCCTCTCACTGCTAGAAATAGATACGCTTAGAGTGAATGAGGATGATAGTTCATGGAGCGGGTACTGCCAATGTAAGGTTATCGAAAGGCTTTGCCGTGACGCGTCTCATGTGTTGGGACGAGGCTCATGTGTTGGGCAGTCGTGGAGTACGGGTAAAGTGTACATCCACTGCAGTGTGAGTAAACCAAATCTATTCGAATAGCCGTGCTCGCGGATATTGAGCATTGGGACATGTATTACACTTGGCTAGACTCTAAATTCTTAACCTGTGTGGGATGGGATATTGCATGACGAATTTTATGCTGTTGGAGCCACTTCCTGAGAGCAGGAAGATGGACGTCCACAGAAAACCATGACGACCAACGGCGGGAAGCCATCTTTGGGATCACAATGGATGGCAGACAGAACCGTCGTTGTTTAAATTAAACTCTGGTATTAAAACTTGACCAGTTATGCTAGGTCTTAGGTTTGTGAAAATGATTGCAAAACTAGCATTTAAGCAACAGAGCCCTTGCCTTACCTTGAATAAAAATCCTTCATATGCATCGTTGTTGTGGTGACTTGCTGAGTACGGTTGGTACTCACCCTTGCAATTATAAACTTCATCAAAAGCCGAAGATGACACCACGGAAGATCCATACGCCTACTACGAAGAGGATGTGGAAGATGAGGGTGCCCACTAGGTCTAGATACGGTCGTTGCCTGTGGCAATGACGAAGCCGCTGCCTTCGCTCCGCTACTTATCTACATTCTGTTTTGGACTGTATTCCGGACCGTTTGGTCCTTTGTTTTAAGACTATGCCTTCGGGCCTATGATGTAATAATTCGTTCACGACGCATATGTACGCGCTTTTGGTAATTCAACTATGTATCGTGTGTGCCAAACTACTTGATCCAGGGAAATGGCACAAAATTCACGTGTGATTCCTGTTGCAAAACGGGGGTCCTTACACGGACTTAGATGCTTGTCCTGTCTACAAGACTTCTTGATACAAGCAAAAGAAAAGTGCTGACGAAGGAAAGAAGTCAAAACGGGGTGGTTCGGCGAAGGTTGTATGGTATCTACCTATCATTGATCGTTTCAAGAGAATCTTCGCCAACCCCAAGGAAGCAGAGTTAGTATGTTGGCATGCCACAGAGAGAAGGAACGATGGTATGCTAAGACACCCTACTGATTTTATTCAATGGAGGAATATCAATCGAAGACACAATGAATTCGCAGCCGACCCTAGAAACATGAGAATATGTTTGTGTACGGATGACATGAATTTTTTCGGAGACATGAGCAGTTCTCATAGCACTTGGCCAGTTTTGATTGCAAACTATAACCTACCGCCATGATTGTGTTTCGAAAGGAAATACATTATGCTGTGCTTGTTAATCTAAGAACTGAAGCAACCCAACAATGATATTGATGTGTACTTGAAACCTGTTATCGATGATCTTAAGATTCTCTGGAAACAAGGTGTGAAAACTTGGGATGCGTATGGTCAGAAGAACTTCAAACTATAAGTTCTATAAGTTCTATTGTTCTGCACCATTAATGATTATCCCGCACTTGGTAATCTTTCTGGAGAAACTGTGAAAGGAAAGAAGGCTTGCTCCGACTGCATGGAACATACACGCAGTAGGTGGCTGAAGAAATCAAGAAAGATGGTTTACATGGGTCATAGGAGATGGCTCCCGCTACGTCATGTATTTAGAAGAAAGAAGAAAATTTTCAACGATACGAGAGAACTTCAGCCTGCTTCCAAGGATTTGTCCGGAGATGAGGTCCACAATATGGTCAAGGACATAACTAATGAGTTTGGGAAGAAAAGAAAACGTAGTAAGGCACGTGACAAGGGTATGTGGAAGAAAAATCGATATTTTGGTGACTCCCTTACTGGAAAGATATTGTGGTCCGTCATTGCATTGATCGGATGCATGTAGAAAAGAATGTGTGCGAGAGTTTGGTCGGGCTACTGCTGAATATTCCTCCTCCACGCCGGTTAGTCCACCTCCTACTCGATCTTTATGCGTGATTTTGATGAATATGTGATGTTTATGTGCAAATGGACTTGTGATATGAATTTAGATAGAGATGCATTTGTGATGAATTTAGCTAGAGATGCTTCATAGTGATGAATTTGTGGATATTTGTGGATATATGTGGATATTTGTGGACTTGGGATGAATTTAGTTAGAGGTGCATTTTTATATATGTTGGTTTTTATATATGTGAGATGTGCACTTTAGTTTATTTATGTGAGATGTGCAATTTAGTTTATTTATGTGAGAGGTGCATTTATATATATGGATGATGGATGATGGGTTTTGGTGTAGATAGTACCTAGGTTATCAAATCATCACGGAATACGAGGTGCCGAGGGTTCAAAGTTGGTTTGATCGAATTAGTGCATTCACGGAACTGATCAAGACACCTTCGGACTCCCAGTACCTCGTATTCTATCATTTTTTATAAATTAAGAAACTTTAATATACGTAAGTGAATTTTAGGCATTCTAGGGTATTTTAGGGTATTTAGGGTATGTTTGTGGTAACTTAGAGTATTTTAATGAATTTTTAGGGTAATTTAGATATACATGTGACTAAGTGATATAATTAAGGGTATTTTGTATACTTTTAGTGACATAGTAATGCTTGTTTTTACTTTTTGTCGCACACCAGTTATTTACAAAATGTCTCAGCAAGGCAAACCCACGTCACAGAAATACTAGTGGGACCACATCGACCCGGAACCCTAGGCCCCATAGGATTCCCAAGGAAAGATACGCTCTAACAGAGGTCGACGCTCTAGGATTCCCAGTGACTCCTGCCAAAGTTGTTAAGAAGTTCAGATCGATATGCGGGGTGCTAGGGAGGCGGCACTTCACCATTTTGGTCGACCACATCTTTCTTGTCCCACAGGCAGAAAAGGAGGAAGCTTGGAAGCAGTTCAAGCTTAGCTTCGATTACCCTGAAGAGGACGAGGAAAGACTCAAGCATCGTGCTATCCAAAAGATGGGTCACTGTTTGAAAAATTTCAAGACAACGCTGGTCGGCGAGTACGTCCTCAACCCCGTCCAGTGAACACCATATAGGAAGTACCCGTTTATCACCTCCCTTGTGTGGGAGCAGTTTCATGCTGCCAAATCAACCCCTGAGTCTCAGGCAAAAAGCGAGGCCTATAGGGCGCTGTAGGCAAGAAACCTTCACCCGCACCGGCTTGGCACCGGAGGATACAGCGGGAAGCAAGAGGAATTGCAGAGGGAGGATGACGCTGCTGCTGAATCTAACACCCCACCTCCATTTGCTGATATCCCGGACAACCCGGCAAGGAATTAGGCAAGGGCAAGGGGCAAGGAGAACAATGATGGAACGATTATGTTCTCAAATGCTGAAGATCATCAAGTTTACCAGAAATAGTAAGTTCAACATTTCGAATATGTTGGGATTTGTTTCTATCGTAGTCTTGAATTAACCCGACCTTAACTGTACCGTAGATCAACAATACTAGTGAGAGAGTCCTCGTAAGAGGTCTGCTCACAAAAACACGAGGATGACATCCTCACGAAAGCGTTGGGAACCGAAGAACACTGTGGACGGACAAGGGGCCTTGGCTCCAATATTCCACGGAAGCTTGGGTTTCCTCAATACGCGTGGCAGTATAAGAAGAACAAGCTGACAAAGGTGGAGAAAGAAGCACGCCTCAAGGATCAGCTTAGGGAGCAGATTAGAGCCGAGCTGAGCTTGAATTCGATGAGAAGTTGGAACAGGTGGAGGCACGCATTAGGGGTGAGCTCCAGCAACAAAACACCAACCCCGTCACCGCTCCTAGAGTAGATGCGAGCCCCACACAAAGGTGTAGTAGTTGCGCATCAACTAAGGCGGCGGAAGAACGACCACCAGTCCCTGCCGCAGTCGACCACATAACGGTAAAACCAACAAACAATGAATATGTTGTCTTAACACATCCATATATTATATTCTAATTAAGAACATGAATGAATCTATCGCAGGAACCCACAAAGTGCACTCTTGTCGTTAGGGTGACACCAACATTTACAGTTCCTGCTGCGGAGGGTCTTGCGTTCAAGCCTACGCTAGAAACCTGAGTGCATGGGGCACAATTGATGGCTGAGCATGCTAAAGTTCAAGTGGACTTAGTTAAGCCCGAATGGGTCAACTTTACTCTGTCCTATCCACCAAACGACGAGGTTTTGACCCTAGGAGCTGCACGTGGGACTTTTATCCAATGGTCGAAGGGCCTCATTGAGATAGATAGGGTTCCTAGGTCAAATATTGCTGCACCAAGTACTCGTCAGCAACTCCAACTCTCATGTCTGCCCCTCCTGCCATTGAAGAAGATGAACGTCTCTACTTGCAATATGATACAGATTTTGGGGACGAGGGTTTGGAGGTCGATAGTGGGGCGCACAATCCCCCTCCTACCAAAAAGAGCAAGAAGGTGCAATCTTCTCTACCACAGCATGAAACACGTAAAAAAGCTACTGAAGGGGGAGAGGAAAGCTGCAACGGTCGCTTCTAGCTCAAAGAAGCTAGTTCTGGGCAAGGCGCCAGCTCGTCCTGCGGCTCCGACCATCTTCTCATTAGGCATGCCATTGGTCGGAGACGACACTTTATCCAAGATGGGACCTGCTTGCAAGGAGTTGCACGGGTACTACATGGAGAAGTCCAACATAAAGAGGAAGCATAGAGAGACCTCCATCACGAGCCATCACGATAGACAACCATTTCTCGGGCCAGAAGGCTTTATTGCCGTAGACTTTTCAGATCTATGGGACCTCTATAGGCTGCAAGCGGTGGACACCAATCTCCTTAAATGCTACTCCTTGTAAGTATTGTTGCGTACAAATTATGGTAATAGCAATCCATATATTATGCTTATACGGGTCTTTGTCTTGTTTATAGGTTAACTTGGAAGCATATCCATAGACGTGCACCCCATGTTGCCTTACTCGATCCAGCTGTCGTTAACATGACAAATCTGAGTAGCGATCGAGAAAACATGGTATAATATATCAAGGACTGCTTATGGGCCCATCAGGACAAAGAGTTCATTATGTATACCTATAATCAACAGCAAGTGTGTACCCTAATTAGATGCAAATCCACAACGCGTATAGCTTTAGTGTGGGTTCCACGTCTATCATAACATGAGGAACTTTACATACAAGGTGACATTGCTCAACCTTGAGGTGTGTGCTTCAATTGTGTATACGCCTATATATGATAAGTACTTCGAAATATATACATATACACTAACTTGGCGCCTCACATGCAGGAAAAACTTTCCAACATTTCGGAACACAACTTCGAAGTCATTAGAGAGGAGATAACACAATTCATACTAGATGAAATCTTAGCACCCAAAGGAAACTTTAGATTACAAATCGTAGCTAGCTCGTCTCTAAATGACTGAACATTTTGCAATGCTTGTCAAAGACATGTGATTTTTCAATGGTTGTACATTTATGTATATATTCTATGTAATACAATCCGGTCTGATGTTTCTGTATATATTTGCAATGCTAATAACATATAAATTTGTTCCAATTAATAACTTGGTTTTGCAGGTTTTGATGCTTAACTCTTGAAGATGCATTTGCTGAGTGGATGTGAATGACATATGTGAATGGATGTGTGAATGTGGCACTGGATGTTTGATTTGTGAATGGCTCTGTGAATGCGGTTGCTAGGAAAGGGAATATATATATATATATATATATATATATATATATATATATAAAATATGCTTCCGTCATTTTGCAGCGGGCAGGACTAGCAAAGGCCTGATGCTAGAATTATTTTTTTGTTAATATACTCATCCGTGACGGGCTTAAAATAAAGACCGATGGAGATTAGTCATCCGTGACGGGTGCCGAACCAAACCAAGTTTGACTCATCTGTTTGGTCAAACATATCTGTGACAGGTGTTATTCTTGGCCTGATTGAGATAGCTTCCATCCGTGACAGGCTCTTTGAAAGGCCCAATTGAGATATCTTCATCCGTGACGGGCTTTACGGTCAACCCGATTGAGATTTGTCATCCGTGACGGGCGCCTTTCCTAACCTAGTGGGCGCATTTCCTAACCTAGTTTGGCTCATCTGCTGGGTCAAACCTATCTGTGACGGGCTTTATTATTGGCCCGATTGAGATAACTGACATCCGTGATAGCCAAATGCCCGATTGAGATAACTTCTCACATCAGTGACCTTTGGATAGTGACGAGAGCCCTTCCCAACATAGATGAGGCTTGCCGCTCGATTGAGATGACCTATCTCGTGCTAGTGCATGCACACGCTGCTCAGCTCATCATGACTGAATAATAGACAAAGTAATAATAATGAATAAAACGTTTGGTGCGTACGTAGATTGCATACGTGGAGTGGTGAAAGATGGAAAACTATTTAGGTGTGACCCATGGACTAACACGAGTGTTAGTCTACATTATCTCAATACACGATATTGGATGACGCTACATTAGCTCAATAAATCTAAATTAAACATGGCAACAACTACTAATCACAAGTTCGCAATTCATCATCTGTTTGCAAACAAGTGTAAATAGAAGACTAAACACTTAAAAAATGAGTCTCACTCTGGTGCTCTCTACTGGTAGTAGAAAACAATCTGAACTGTCGATCTCATTTGACCGAAGGGTTCAGATTGCTTTCTACTACCACCGTAATTAGCGGTAGTACAAATATGGAGGAGTATTATTGTCCAAAAAATAGGGTATAATTATCATTTAGCAGTGACTAAATTTTTTTCCTTCTTTGTTTGGTTTTTTATGGAAGATGAGCAATACCAATATAATGGATAATCACATATCGATCTAGTCGGGAAAAAACATAAACAAAAAAGTTATTCGTAATCATTGTATTAGTAAATTACTAATTTACTCATAATATTACTGGTAGTATAATACTACGAGTAAAGATTAGCAGAGCATCGCTCTTAAAAAAATACCTACACTCCTCAGGGATCTAGGCTAGTTAGATGGAGTGATGGATGCTTGGCTAGTTGGCTCGCTTGGTGCTGCACGCCTGAGCCCCTTGTTGTTACTATATATTTTATATTTTAAGACAGAGTAAGTACAAGTGTGCAACAACCAATAAAATGTTGACAAATGATGAGTAAACATGCGTACCGGTTGGCCACTTAAATAATTATTTCTCCAACCCAAGTACTTTCATGTTTTTCGGTGATCAATTCAATGCGTAAAATTTTCCGTTGAGCGTCTGTCACCTTCTATAACGGGCTTTCACTATCATTTCTCACCTTCTATAACAGACTTTCATTATCGTGTCTCACCGTTCATAAGGAAAAAGTTTATTTTGTCTCTCTCAAATACAAACCCAATCTAACCCGTATCTCATCGCAAAACTATATACATAGTCTCTCAACTCATCGAGTGGTTTTCAAGGTGGTTTATCCTATGTGGTGCTTGTGTGATATTTATTATATTATTAAAATAATCTTGAAAGAAGCCTTCACGTTCGTTGTGAAGGTTAAAACCTCCCATAATAATCGGAGAAAAAGCATAGGAGACTCCAACTAGAAATACAATTTAGAAATAACTGAAATTCAGAATTAAAAATAAGTAATATTGGAAGAATAATTCATATAGAACTGAATACGAGATTAATTAAAATTCGGAATAAAAAATAAAATAAATTCTGAAATTAGGAAAGGAAAAAATAGAGTTCATGTAGGAATACAATTTAAAAATAACTGAAATTCAGAATTAAAAATACTGTGAAGGCTATAAATTCCTGCAGTGATGATCAATTCATGTAGAGTTCATGTAGAAATATAATTTAAAAATAACAAAAATTTGGAATAAAAAATAAGAAATATCGAAAGAAGAGACCATTTAAGAACACAACATGAATTTAATTAATATTTGGAATAAAAAATAAATTAAATTCCGAAAATTTAAAAATAATTATAGGAGTTCAAATAGGAATAAAATTTATAACTAACATAATATCAAAATAAAAAATGAAATTTTCGAAAAAAACACAATACATCTATGAACACGACGATGACAAATGATAATAAAGAGGGGAGTAGCAACAGGGCCGTAAAAGAGTAGGGTGACATCCATTGATGGTACATCTGAAAACAATAAAAAAAACCCCAAATAGAATCCCAATAACGATTAAGAGGAGAGACGACAGGCAAGCCGTTAAAACAACACAATCACAGTGGTTGGCGTGACTTCTAGAAAGTAAAAAATAAACCCCAATGATAATCACGTTCAATTTTGAAAATCTCAATAATAATAAAAAGGAAAGGCAGTGAGCGTAAAAACTATAAACGAAACACTAAATAGAATCTCAATATCGATTAAGAGGAGAGATGACGGGCAACCCATTAAGTAACACAATCACGGTGTTGGCGGAAATTCTACAAAGTGAAAATAAACCATAATGATAATCATGTTCGATTTTTAAAATCTCAATGATAATTAAAAGGAAATGCATCAGGCGAGCTGTAGAGGAGTATAATGGCGATATCGCAGATGGTTTAGCGGGATTTCTAGAAAGTTAAAAATGAACACTAACGATAATTATGTTTGATTTTTAAAATCCCAATGACAATAAAGAGAGGAGACAGTGGACGGATCGTAGAGGAGTAGAGTGACGATGTTTGACGGGACTTCTAAAAATTATAAAGAATGAAAGCAAACGAGATAATTAACTCTAAAATTTATAAGGTCCAACTTTAAAGTTCCAATGGGGAAGAATACAAGCCGTAGCAGATCGAGCAAGCCAATGAAGTGTTGACAAATGAGTAAGAAGTCGCGACTGATGTGACTTTTGAAAACTGTAAAATTAGAAATATGGAGATGATAAAGTTCGATCTTTTAAAGTCCTGAGATAATGAAATAACTATTTAATAAATTTTAAGTAAACTGATGTGTAAAAGAAGATAATTTTGTATGGATACTAGCCGTGTAATTATGGGTCACCCAACTAGTTACAGTAAATAACTTCTTTTGCATGTCGTGACTTGGTGCTTACTCGACAATTCTTAAAAAGAAAAATAAAAAAATATGAGACACATACTTCGGTCACATGAAAAAATTGAAAACGGAAACACAACCGCCACTCAGCGTCCCCGTGAGGAGTAGCATCTCGAGCGTCTGCCTCTAACCCCCATCGGCACCTGAAGAGGAAGTGGAGCTGGAGATGGACAGAGGAGGGTTGGCAGGGGTGGAACTAGGGAGTAGGGCAGCTAGGGTAGAACACTACTCCTGCACTAAATAACCATTGAAATAGCACTCTAAATTTTAAACTTTAGAAGAAAGAATACAAACCTATGGTAATTACATTAATGATTGAATCCTAGACTTGCAACTGCGCCCACAAGCTCCTCGCCGGGTCGCAGCCACGGCCCACTCTGCAACGCGGCAACGCCGCCATCCTCGACGTCCTCAACATCTTCTTCCTCCTACCTCTCACCTCACCACGGGCGATCAAGATTACCTCTCCAACGAAGTCAGCTCGGAGCTAAGCGGCTGCTCTTGCAACTGAAATAGGTAGGATCCACTTATCCTGTTCTTGAGTGCGTTCTCGCAAATGAAAAAAAAAAAATCCTGGAAAAGATCAATTATAACATGTTCAACTGCTGCCAATCATCCCGTCTTGTTGCAACCTGCAAGAGATCGATCATCAACATTAATCTCTTCGTACCAATTCCCCAAATCCAAAACTTGTCCTGCACCTATCAAATTACTATCAAAGTAATAGGTTCTTGCGTCGTGTAGGAACGCATAATGGTGGATGGATATTCACCCGTTTATTACATATCAACTAAATTATTATAAATTTTTTTTTAAAAAAATATATTGATATGTAATATATCACTTTCACGAACATGTAAATTTAAATTCGATTTTTATAAATTGCAAAGAAAATAATAAATTTAATTATGAATATATGTATACTAGTCCGAGTTTGATTTATTATTTTCGTTACAATTTATGTAAGTAGAGATGAGGATGGGTCGGCGACACCGCGTTGCAGGAGGGGCGAAGTCGCTGCATATGGTCCAGACGACGTGGCCGACGGTGCTATAGCGTGCACGAAGGAAGCCATGGAGGCCACCAGCCCACCACCAACTTACAAGGAGATGCATAATCGTTCCTATAAGTGTGCCTTGCTAATTAATAATATATACATATGCTCAATGAAACGGAAACGGCAGCAAATTCCTTGACCTAATAAGCAACTAAAATTATATTGAACACGCACACACTCAAGTTTGTAATATTTATGTGAATCAGATTTAACTTTGATGGATAGAGTCATGCACCACACCACCATAAGAAGCAGCAGCAGCGTGGGCCGAGGGCATGCATGGCCCATTGGTGATAAGCGCGGGTGTTTACGATGATAAGCGATTTTGTTTTCCTTGGTATTAGTGTGGATATTATGGGTACCATATACCCATAAGTATAGATTACCCGACTTATTATTGGGGGATACGTAATGTACGTAGAATATGTACAATACTAGAACTCGGGTATAATGTTGACTTGGTTATCAAGTCAAGATTGTAGTCTTGATTTGTTAAGATTGTAAAGTAGTTATATAAGATTTGAACCGTAAGGGGATAACTCTTATCTTGTAAACCCTGGTCTTCTGTATACATAAGGAGGACAGGGTGCTCCTTGCGGGCAGAACCACAATTACATCGTAAGATTAATAGATAATCCGGCGGATACAATCCCCAAACAGGAGTAGGGTATTACTTCTTCGTGAAAGCCTGAACCTGTCTAAATTCCTTATCTCATAACCCATCTACGTTTCCATCTTGTTCGCTACCCCCTTTTCATATTGCCGAAATCTAGTTTCGACAGTTGGCGCGCCAGGTAGGGGAGCGTCAAGTTCATCGCCGATCAAGTAAGATGGGATCATTGTCAGGCATCGACAACTACGCTTTCCCCCCAGGGCAGGCGTATCGCTTTGGCAGCCTCGACTTCATCACCAACAACTTCGGCAAGATCACTCTTCTTGACTTGGCGTCAAGCCAGTCGGGAGGAGATCGCATCTCTTGGTCGCTCGGTTTACCGAACGCGGCCAGGACCAGCGCTAGAATACTTTCCCATAAGATGGCTCCAAGTCACTCGGGAAAGGCGTCTACACCAACTTCACTTCCTACGTCAAGCCTACCTCGAGACGACCAAATCTACCCGACGATCGCCATGGAGTTACCAACAGATCTGCTCACGATTTCTGGTTCAAGGTCTCCGTCCCTTCGTGGGATGAGATCTGATCCAATCTCGTTCAAGATCGGATCTGGCTTCAAGGAGGTCAACGTTGTGCTACCCAAAATCGGATCCTGCTCCACCACCGAGCTTGCCGCCTACGCCAGCTCTTCGGAGGAGAGCGTTCACGGCAATCCACCCGACGCTGAGGCTGCAGACGACTCCGACTTCAACGACGACTACACACCAGTCTTCAACGGCGTCTTCATGGCAAACAACAAGACCGATGCCAAAGTGGCCGTAAGGCTGCAGGCAGAAGAGGCAGCTCGGGTTGGAGTTGAGCAAGAGAGGATCCGACTGGAACAAGAACGTGCCAGATTGGATGAAGATAGAGCCAGACTTGAACAAGAGCGCCAACGCAGGGAAGCTGAGGACGCGAGACGTAGAGAAGACGAAGAGCGCAGAAACAGAGATCTAGCTGCGGTAGGGCGAAGGGCAAGAAACCAGATCGGGAAGACCGTCGTCGACAACACAAATGTATTCCTTACACCGCAACAAAATGCTGTCGGGGCAGTCACCCTCCTTGACGCGTTACTTAGTGCAGCTCCAGCCCATGTTACACCCTTAATCAATCAAGTCAAGACTCTTGTTGCGGCAACTATCCCAAATGCCGAAGCAAGCCGGCGACCCAGCGAGTCAACATCAAGAGCACCAGGCGGCAGTCGCGCACCTCCATCAAGAGTAAGAAACAGCAAGAGCAGGACCAACTCGCACGCCGACCACCACAACGGAGCACGCCGAGATCAGTCGGCCCAGTCGCCCGCAGGTGTAACACCCTGAAAATTTCGACCTTGAAATACGGAAATAAAAAATTTGGAATAATCAAATTTCAAATGCATTCATGCTTGAATTAATTTAATTCGATCTATCGTTTTTCTTTTATGCGTGAGCTAATAGACGAACGTCTGAGGATATGTCGGTATTTGATTTCAAATATTATTTATTCAAGGAACTATGATTATGAGATATCCTAAGCTTTGCATATGCCAATTAGTTTAAAAAAACCCTTTCTATATATTAAAAACCCTCGAGCATATTTACTTTATAAGTAAAGCTAAATATATCTATATGTATCACCGTTTTGGATAAAAACCCATTAAGGGATAGTTTATTAAAACAAATACTATCATACTAAAGAAATAGCTTTGATCATTTTTCTATGAACCTTTATAGAGTGATAAGCCTTTGGAAATTATTTACAAAATAATATCTATTGGTAAAGTATTTACTAGAAACCTTAATTGCGAAATATAAATTCCTAATAGGCTATTTTTAAAGTTATGACCTCTTCAGACAAAGTCTAGTCCTCAGGCATAATTCTAGCTTGCTTGTTAATATTTATTAGTTATTTGTGTGTGTTTGGGTTTTGTGCCAAAGATCTCGATTTAATCTCTTATCCTAAAAAGAGGCCCTCCATTCGTCATCCCTTTCTTATCCTATCCGTCTAATCTCTTCAGACGTCCCGGTGCTAATTTAATAAAATCCCAGTCTTTTCCTTCGGTCGCGATGCGATCCATTTTTCTTGCCCTACGGTTATTTTAAAACCGCTCTATCGATTCAAACTCGATAATTCCCTCGAATATTTACGATCGATCAACGTATTTGTCTATCGCGCGTCGATTCGAATATCCCCGGTTTTATTCTACCGCGGCGATTGGATTTGAATACCATACGTCGTCCTAGAAATTCGTTTTTCGGTACCGTCAGAGCGCTCGCAATAAAATCCCAAAATCGATTGTTCCATTTATACAACCCAACCACGACATCCAAATTTAATTCAAAAGTCCATATATACAGTCCATCTACAAATTCAAATTCAAATATCCCAAATAACAGTCCAATTATACGAACCCATTTACATCCAAGTGTACCAATTTCAAATGTCCCAATTTATACGGTCCTATATTATACAGTCCATAATTATAGTCCCATTAATTACATAAAGCCGAATAAATTTACAAATCCCAGGGAAATATAAAAGCCCCTAACACAATTGGGCCACCTCTCTCACAACCAGCCCATTTCCTCTCTTCTTCTCAGCCCAACCAGCAAAAGTCCACTTTACCTCCCCCTATTTCAGCTAGCACAGCATGCATGCAAGGTGTTCGATGGAATGTTTGCAAGCCACCTGCATGAGTTAAATGTTACCAGCCACCTCCCCTGCACCCATACTCCCAATTCACAGAGACCACACCGAAAAACAACGCCAAGTCCAGGGAGTCCTGCCTACCTTGCCTCCTACATTCCGGCCAGCACAACATATAAAGCCACCATCGAAGCCCAAACACCCCCTGCACCATTTCCATTCTTCTCCTTCTCCTACCTTAGCTCTGCCACTGCCTCTCCCTCCTACCTTTCAGCGCACTGGCTAAGCTTCGGTTGGGCAAAGGGACGGGTAGGCCGCCGTGCCATCGATCGAACCTTAGAACCTTCGAACGTTTGAATGTGAGAACGATTGAACGCTCAAACCTCGGACGTAATCAAACTAAAAATGAAATTAAAACTTGAAAAACGAACCCTCTGAACTCGGTCGAACACTTGGCGCGAGGACGAACCGCGAGCAGTACCTCGACGCTCGGCGTGCCGCTACCCGGCTGCCGCAAGGTGAGCATCTCCCCCTTTCACCGCTGCTCCCCTTCCCCTTGTCGTTCTTTAGCTTTGCCGCTGCCTCCTTTCTGTTCTTCTGCAAGTTTTGTCGTTGCCATGGCGCGGTGCCACTGTCGTGTGCACCATCGCCACCTCCTTGCGCGACCAGCGTCCAGCCGGCCCGCGCATTGCTCTGTCCCTGGTTTGACCTCCTCCATCGCCCCGGCCGGCACCAAGCAGAGTGCGCGCCCGCGCTGCACGCCGTCTCTGAGTTGGCCGTGTTGCGCCGTGCGCGCGCCTGGCTGCACTGCCGCGTAGCCGAACCTGGCTGCCGGCGTGCTACGCCGCCGAGTGGCCGCGCCACCACCCGCGCCATGTGCGCGGCACCACCATCGGCGTCCCCAACCTCGCCGCCCGACTCCTTTCCCCCGTGCCTCTGCCCTTCCTCTTCTCCACAGCAGTATGCCAGCATCCTCCTCCACACCACCGGCCTTCTCTTCCCCACACCGCGCCACCGAGCTGCACCGTCGGCCTCTGGCCGCACCACCGCCGCGGTGCCAATGTCGCCCAGCCCCGCTGCCCAGCGCCGCCTGTGCCAATCCCGCGCGCGCGCCTGCGCCGCGTGCCGCTCCCAGCTGTGCCGCCCTCCCTGCCGGCGCGCCACCGCCCCCTCCACCTCCCTTGCGACCGCCCCCTTCCTCCCTACCCTGCCGAGGCCGCGCCGCCGCACCCCCTCCCTTGCCGGCGCGCCCCCTTTCCCCCAACCGCCGCCTGCCGCGCACACGCCTGCGCCAGGCCGCCGCCACACCCAGCCGCCCTTCCTCCCCTTCGCCGCCGGTGCCGCCCTTCCCCCCAACCCTCTCTGCCCGGCGCCGCCATCCTCTGCCACACGCCAGCCCTCCCCTCTCTCGGGCGCGCGTGAAGAAAACAGAGAAGGAGTGAGAAGGGAGTTAGAGCCGAGAGAAAAGAAAAGAAAAGAGAAAGAAAAAAAAGAAAAAAAGAAATGGGACCCACACTCTAGATATTTCCCTGAGTTCTCTATCCCTCTAAAAAGTCTACTTCATGTCCCTCTACTCCCCTGCCCGAGCCCAAGAAAACTATTCATTACAGAGGTTTGTGTTTCCTTCCTATACTCTCTTGGCCGAAACCAAGGGATCGATTCCTCTATAGAAGTCTGTATCGTGTCCTTCCTCTAAACCATCGGGCAGAGCCCATCATCAGCCTCCTTGTTCACTAAAGTCTATGTTTTTCCCCTCTAAATCCTAAAACCATCTCTGAAAGTCTAAATAACCTTCCCGCCACGAAACCCTCGGTCCGCGGTTGATAATTCTTTTGAACACTCGAAAATTCATCTCTCTCTAACCGTAACTCCGATTAACTCCGTTCAACTTCCATCATCTCTCTAAAATCGAGATCTATTTATTGGCACCACTAGTTTGTATCGATTATTGTTTTATTTTATTTTATAGGATTTTGTGTGGTTTTCTTCGGTCATCGATCGGACGTTCTGGGTTTCTGGTTATTTTGTGAGCATGGATATTCCGGTGATTATTGCGGATTTCTCGAAAAATATACGAACCTAAAGCAAGGCAAGTCACTACGCCCCCTTCCTCGAACATATTGATCCTTTTTTATAAATATGTTGATTGCAAATAAAATTGCATGCTATTTATAAAATGCGTACCTACATTGTTCAAGCCTTACCTTTGATATTGTTTATCCTTATGTATTTACGCGCCTTGTTACCTGAGTCAATTATTATGTGCAGTGAAATATCGATACTGCTTAGCATTGCTTATGTGTTGACGTTTGTACACTCCATACTTATGTTATATGGCTATGGATGTGGATGTGGCGATCACTCAATGGGAGTGATTGTCGGAGGCCGATGGAGACATAAGCACCACCCGCAACATTAAAACCTTTGCGAAAGCCAAAACTTAATAAAACAAAACTATTTCGACTGGGCGGCATGAATATAATATGGGTGGTTTTGGAAACGGTAAGCCGCCGACCCTGGTCAATTAAGGACCGAGTCAAGAAGCTATGCGAGAAACGAACAGAGTACGACCGCATTTCTCGAGTGGGATATGACCCAGTGGACTAGGAAATTCTCGTGGGGTGGCACCCCACACACGGTAGGTTTTGGACATTCGCTATTGTGTTGATGAAGTGTTGTGATTTAGATCGCTTGGGTCGATCTGTTGAACGCCGGCAAAAACTTAAAATGCACCCTAAGTATATATTATGTAACCCCCCAAGATCTCGAGAGCGCCAGGACTCCTCTCACAACCGCTCGAGGTAGGAATGTGGCGCCGGGGGTGCAATGGGGATTCATAGTCCTTGGAGCGGGTGTCGCCATGCGAGGGTAACTGAAAAACCGGGCCGTGACAAGTCTCATGTGTTGGGTACGTCACGGAGTGCGGGATTAAAAGCGTACATCCACTGCAGTGTGAGTAAACTAAACTATTCGAATAGCCGTGCTCGCGGTTAATGAGCGCCGGGACTTGTACTACTCTTGACTAGCCTCATTAATTTTTAATATTGCTTAAAATATGATTGGAATTGACGGTGTGACCTTGCCCGATGTGCGGAAAGGTCGTAATGGTGAAAACTGTGGAAATTGGATGCGAGGGTAAACCGGACCAAGCGAGGCTTGGGGAAGGTGGATGAACCGTCGCATGTTAATGACAACTTCAACCTAAAGATTGTTTTCAGTTAAAACTGCTACATCATAGGCTTGTGAAATAATTTGTGAAAACTAGCTTTATGCAAATAAATCAAATCATCCTTGAACCCCTATGAACATTATATGCATTCTATAGTGGTGGCTTGCTGAGTACGGTTGGTACTCACTCTTGCTTGTTTAAATCTTTCAGAAATGTGTTGGTGTCGACCTTTACATGTGCTATGATGGCAAGGAGTTACCGAGGACGGTGGAATAGGGACCTAGGTTCACCAGTCGATGCTTGTAGGATAAGATGGACCGCCGCTGCTTCGCTTCCGCTACCTCATTTATCTGTTTTGGTATTTTGTGTTGTTGACGACTATGCTTGGTCTATTCGGGTCCCATTTTGGCTACCCTTGTATTATTAATATATTGTAAGACCTGTATGACAATGTCAGCTTGTGATATACAACTGTGCCATGTGTGTACCATCTACTGATCCAGGGAATGGTATTATAATACACATGGGTTTTCCGGTATACAAAACCGGGGGCTCATAGCGGGCCACTTCGCCCGGCCGTCACACCACACCAGAGATCGTAGAAACCAATCTGACTATCATAGTCCACCCAGGGCTTCAATCGACCTGAGAGACACCCTCAACCAAAGACGAAGAGAAAGAGGCATCGTAATTCAAGACGACGAGGACTGCGATGGGTTTCCGGTTTTCACAGTGACCTGCGTCGAGTGAATTGGCCGACTGGCTTTAAGCCGACTGGTATCGAGAAGTATGACGGAAAAACCGACCCTGAGTCGTGGTTAACCGTCTACACGCTCGCAATTCACGCAGCAAGAGGAGACAACAAGGTCATGGCAAACTATTTGCCGGTGGCATTGACTGACTCGGCCAGAAACTGGCTCGCCGGGTTACCGCGAGGCACAATCAGTTCCTGGAGCGAACTCCGTGATCACTTCGTCGCCAATTTCCAAGGCACTTTTGAGCGCCCCGGGATGCACTTTGAGCTGTACAATATTGTCCAGAAGCCAGACGAAACTCTCAACGAGTACATACGGTGTTTCTCCGAGAAGCGCAACAAGATTTCTGACGTCACCGACGACAACATCACCGCCGCATTTACACGAGGACTCCGCAATGATCTATTGATCGGGAAATTCAGCCGCAAACCTCCGAAGACAGTCAAGCAGATGTTCGAGAAGGCAAATGAGTACGCTAAGTCAGATGACGCAGTCAAGGCATCAAGGCAGTTGGCGGGAAGCTGGAAGAAGAAGGACAATGACACCATGGTATGGCCTAGTGGAAGCAATGTAAAGCACAAAGATCGCAAGCGTAAGCCTGAAGATCTAGTCGCCACCACTTCGAATCACCAAGGCCAACGTCCCCGAGTCACCTCCTACGACAGAATCATGAACGACCCCTGCATGCACCATCCTAACAAGGGACACGCGGCGAAGGATTGCTTCATCTACAAACAGTTTGCAAAAAAATACGCTGCCCAACTCAATAAGTCGACTGAAGGAGAAGGAACTTCTACGCAGAAGAAGAACGATGACGAGACAAGCCAAGGGGCGTATCATGATCCCAGAAGTGAGCTCAATCACATCTTCGGTGGTCCGCTTGCCTATGAGTCCAAGAGAAAACAAAAAATCATCGACAGAGAAGTCAACGCGGCACAACCTGCAGTCCCCCAATATCTGCGATGGTCGGAGATCCCCATCAGGTTCGACCGCTCGGATCATCCTGACCGAGTGGTCCACCCGGGACGGTACCCCCTGGTACTAGACCCAGTCGTCCGGAACGTCAAGCTGAAGCGCACCCTCATTGACGACGGTAGTACGCTCAACATCCTTTTCACCAAGACCCTGGATGAGATGTAGATTCCTCGATCCGAGATGAAGCCGAGTAATGCCCCTTTCCACGGAGTCATCCCGGGGCTGTCTTCAACTCCACTCGGCCAGATCACTCTCCCGGTGACCTTCGGGACCAAGGAGAATTTTAGGACAGAGAACATCAGCTTCGAGGTAGCCAACTTCGAGACGGCTTACCATGCCATCCTAGGTCGCCCGGTGTTAGCCAAGTTCATGGTGATACCCCACTACACCTACATGATGATGAAGATGCCTGGACCACGCGGAGTCATCCTGTTGACGACGAAATTTGGTAAGCCTCAAAGTCATCATCGGCCTAGAGTCAGTATCGGCTTCAGAGTTCTGGAATCGGCCGATGGGTATGATCAGATCACCAACAGTTGTGTTCTTGATGGATTCGGTTAATGAGATAGATCAAAGTCCGAGTTCAAGAAGGATGCGGCATGGCGATTTATCTATTAATTAGGCAGAGTCGTTAGTTTCCTTTTAATTTTAGGAAAATGTGTTTAGTGTCCAATAAGGACTTTATATGTTTCCTTTTATCTTTAGGAAAGTTTGAGTCGTGTCCGATATGGACTAGTATCTACCCATGGGTATAAATATGTACACCCGGGGTCTATGTAAATGATCTCTCGATCAATTCAACTTCGGCGCATCGCCACCTTTTACTGTTTACTTTCGACAAGTTCTTCTTTCAAGTTGGGCTGCATCGACTTCGATCTCCGACGAGGAGTAAGGCTTGTTATGGCGGCTTGCGTTATCGGGATTAGTGCTTCCATCGCTTCGACACTCTAATCTTGTTCATGTAAGTCGTCGAGTTATCATATACGTTATATAATCTAGATTGACAATGTTTTCTATTTGCATCGGCCGATCTCTATCTAGGGTTTTGTCGATATCGGCTAGATTACTTTGTTGATTTAGATTATATAATGTATCCACCACCCTGAAAATCAGTCAAAGGCTTGATTGTCTAGATATTATGTTTCTTTTCATACTTAGTGCTGCATCAGTTAAGTTTGATCTACTAAGTCGTGCTTAGAACCATAATCTCTAGCCTGATTCTTGATTGCCAATAAGGGTTTCATCGGGATTTCAGCCGATGAGTTATCTGGACGTTGCATCGGCTTACAAGGATTACTTACAAAGTTGGTTTTAGCCGATGACAACAAAGGTTTCACTGTTTATATAATCATTTGGATCTATTGACATCGGACCACCAGCCCATGAATGCTTCAACCTTCGGATCAGTGCTTATTTAATCTATCATTACTAGCCGATTGGTTTCTACTGGATTATATTATTTTATTTTCATCAGCCGATTATCTTTATATCATTATTTACTCAAGTATCAAGATCTATACTGGATATCGGCTGTTATCGGCATCGGCTGGAATCACTACATCGGCTTGTCAGCCGATCGGCTATCTTTTGATCTTCAATTTATATATCTTGTCAGTTGCAGGATCAAACTGACTGGCACACCCGCATCTCATCATTATTTTGGACCTGCACTGGAACTAAGCAGATCTCCCAGGCCATCGTGTTTTTACGTCAACACATCCCTATGGAGCGACGTCAAGCAAGCCCTCACATGCGACAAAGAGAGCTGCGAGTTGGCCCAATCTCGTGAGAGATCAGTCGGCCAACAAGAAATCCGACTGGCTGCATCAACATCACAAGAAGGCGAGATCCCAGCCAAGAAAACGGCCAAGACTGGAGAAGGCGACGCCAAGACCAAGAAGATTCCTTTAGATCCCTCCGATTCCTCTAAAACTACTGTAATTGGCGCTGAGTTAGATAGCAAAAAGGAAAGCGCGCTCATCACCTTTCTCCAAGCTAATAAAGATATTTTTGCGTGGAAACCATCTGATATGCCTGGTATTCCTAGAGAGGTAATTGAGCACTCTTTGAATGTTAGAGAAGACGCTAAACCTATCAAGCAACAACTTCGCCGATTTGCACAAGACAGAAGAGATGCCATCAAGGAGGAACTAACTAAGCTGCTCGCAGCAGGATTCATCAAGGAGGTATACCATCCCAACTGGCTCGCCAACCCGGTCCTGGTCCGCAAGAAGACTGGTCAATGACGCATGTGCGTTGACTACACAGATTTGAACAAGGCTTGCCCCCAAAGATCCTTTCGGCCTACCCCGGATAGATCAAGTGGTAGATTCAACAACTGGATGTGAGCTACTTAGTTTTCTTGACTGCTACTCGGGTTACCACCAGATCAGCCTAAAAGAGTCCGACTGCTTGAAGACTTCATTCATCACCCCGTTCGGAGCATATTGCTACATCACCATGCCCATTGGGCTGAAGAATGCAGGGGCTACCTACCAACGCATGATCCAACGGTGCCTTGCAACCAACTCGGACGAAATGTGGAGGCCTACGTCGACGATGTCGTCATCAAGACCAAGCAGAAGGACAACTTGATACAAGATCTGGAAGAGACATTTGCAAACATACGCGCTTTCAGGATGAAATTGAATCCCGAGAAATGCACCTTTGGAGTACCGTCAGGGAAACTACTCGGCTTCATGGTGTCTCACAGGGGCATCGAGGCCAACCCGAAGAAAATCAATATAATATTAAAAATGAAACCCCCGAGTTCTCGGTAGGATGTCCAGAAGCTTACCGGGTGCATGGCTGCTCTTAGCAGGTTCGTTTCAAGACTTGGAGAGCGTGGGATGCCTTTCTTCAAGCTACTCAAGAAAACTGATAACTTTCAATGGACCCCGGAAGCCCAAAAGGCATTTGAAGACTTCAAAACTTTCCTGACGACTCAGCCGGTGTTAGCCCCGCCACTGCCATAAGAGCCATTGCTTCTTTATGTATCGGCAACTTCAAAGGTGGTGAGTACAGTTCTGGTCGTTGAGCGTGAAGAAGATGATCGCACTCAAAAAGTTTAGCGGCCGGTCTACTTTGTGAGCGAAGTTCTCGCCGACTCCAAAACTCGGTACCCCAAGTGCAGAAGTTGTTATACGGAGTCCTAATCACGGTTAGAAAGCTGGCACACTATTTTTAGGGTCACCCAGTCACGGTGGTCACATCGTTTCCACTCGGCGGAATCCTTCGTAATCGGGAGGTCACAGGCCGCATCGCCAAATGGGCCCTAGAGCTGATGGCTTTGGACATCACTTTCAAGCCCCGGGTTTCTGTCAAGTCACAGGTGCTGGCCGTCTTCATCACCGAGTGGACCGAGTGCCAGGAAGAGGCGCCCGCTGAAAAGACGGAATATTGGACGATGCACTTCGACGGGTTAAAGAGAATTTCTGGAGCTGGAGCAGGAGTTGTCCTGATCTCCCCGACTGGAGAGCGCCTAAGCTATGTCCTATGGATTCACTTTCCGGTCTCTCACAATGTCGCTGAATACGAAGCACTTCTACGCGGATTACGACTCGCCATATCCCTAGGGATCCGAAGGTTAGTAGTTCGAGGAGACTCCCAACTTGTGGTCAACCAAGTGATGAAAGACTGGTCGTGCCTCGACGACAACATGGCAGCCTACCGACAAGAAGTGCGCAAATTAGAGGATAAATTCGATGGCTTGGAATTAACCCATGTCCTCCGCCACAACAATGAGGCGGCCGACCGACTGGCCAACTTTGGATCTAAAAGAGAAGCCGCCCCATCAGATGTTTTTGTGAGCAACTTTACAAACCCACTGTTTCAGGCAACTCGACTACTGAAAAGGAATCTACAAAACAAGTATTATTGCTTGACACCGACTGGAGTACACCATTCATTAAATATCTAAAACATCAAGAGTTGCCCCCCGACAAAAATGAAGCCGAACGAGTTCACCGCCGCTCCAAGACATACGCCCTTGTAGAAGAAGAATTATACAAGAAAAGCCCATCTGGAATACTGCAAATATGTATATCTCTCGAGGAAGGCATACAGCTCCTAAAGATATTCACTCGGGAGTATGCGGCAACCACGTGGCAGCACGAACTTTAGTCGGGAAGGCATACCGATAGGGCTTTTTCTAGCCCACAGCAGTCAGTGATGCAGATAAAATAGTCCGTACATGTGAAGGTTGTCAGTTCTTTGCCAAACAGACTCACCTGCCAGCCCAGGAATTACAGACTATTCCCCTTTCTTGGCCTTTCACGGTCTGGGGACTGGACATGGTAGGCCCTTTCAAAAGGGCACAAAGCGGATACACTCACCTGTTCGTAGCAGTAGACAAATTCATCAAGTGGATCGAGGCAAGACCAGTGGCAACCATCACCGCGGACAAAACACGCGACTTCTTCATCAACATCGTACATTGCTTTGGCGTGCCAAATCGAATCATCACCGACAATGGAACTCAGTTCACTGGTGGCGTTTTCAAGGACTTTTGTGAGGACTTCAGTATCAAAATCTGTTATGCTTCAGTAGCTCACCCAATGAGTAATGGACAAGTTGAGCGTGCAAACGGCATGGTACTTCAAGGAATCAAGACTCGAGTTTTCGACAGGCTGCGCCCGTACGCCGGCCTGTGGACAGAAGAGTTGCCTTCAGTACTATGGTCACTGCGCACTACCCCGAGTCGGGCTACGGGCCAGTCACCCTTCTTCTTGGTATATGGCGCAGAGGCTATGCTGCCGAGTGAGATGGAGTTCGAGTCCCTCCGAGTTCACAACTTCAATGAAGAACGCCACGAGCTTGATAGGATTGATGATTTAACCCGACTGGAAGAAGCCAGGGAAGCAGCACTCATTCAGTCGGCCAGATATCTACAAGGTTTACGACGCTATCACAACCGCAACGTCAGTTCACGTGCTTTTATAGTTGGTGACATGGTTCTTCGGAAGATTCAGACAACTAAGAATAGACATAATTGTCCCCCATGTGGGAAGGGCTGTTTATAATAGCAGAGGTCACTCGCCGGGAGCCTACCGACTGAAGCGTGAAGACGGAACCATTGTGGACAACTCATGGAATATAGAGCATCTTCGGCGGTTTTATACTTAAGAGCTTTTTTTGTAATCTTCTCCGTTAGACTGCCCACTCACCTGTCTCAGCCGAGTGGCCAGTTGGGGGCTATCAATAATAACGGAGTACAATATCAGTTCTGTTCATGTGACTTGTCATTGACCCTGTTTAAGTCTAGATCTAGCAGATAAGGACTAAAAATTTTTTGATGGCCGTAACAAGCTTTAGGCTTGAAGCAGTCAGACAAAAAATTTAAGAAATTTGAAACTAGATTTACGACTTACTGCATGGCATAAATGAGTCACTATACAACGATAAGAGTACTTTACATGTCAATCCAAATTTGGAAATAGAAACCTACGACTGGAAGTTTTCTAACACGTCTAAGGCAATCTTCTCGGCAGAGTCCTGAGCTTGGTTGATCAGCTCCAGGGCTTGTTCGTTAGTCGTCCTGTTTGCAAACCCATCTCCGATAGCATCTACTTCCACTCGGGGATACAGTGACTTTATTATAGCCAACGCTTGGCTTGCACCCATCGCAGCTGCGTATTTGATATTGCTAAAATATTTCACTGGAGCAGTCCGGAGCCCTTCAAATATTTGAACTGTGTCCTCCTGACTGGTTCCGAGGCCATTTTGAAATATCGCGTTCAGCACCGGGGCAACAGCATTAGCGATGTCGTCTCGGACGCTTTCCACCTTCTTCACCCTCGCGGCAAAGACTTCAAACTGTGCTTTGGTTTTTACTTTATGCTCTGCATCTTCATAAGTTAGAGACAGAGTCCGACTACACAACATAATTTCACTTACAAAGAGAGACAGACTAATACCTTCAAGGGCATCTTCAGCTTTAACCTTGTTGGCCGCCAGTCGGGCATTAGCCTCTTCAAGCTTCTTCACTTGGGCGGTTAAGGTTTGAATCCTTGTAGTTTGAGCTGCAAAAAGACAGATAAGTCAGTCGGACAGGTTGGACAAGCGACGAGTTTACGACGAAGTAATTCTTACCTCCAATAGTGCCTCGATAATTGAAGCTGGTGTCCATGAGCTGGTTGATTTGGTCTTTCAGTTTCCTCTCTTTGTTTTGGGCATCTTCTCGGGTTTGTGTTAGCTCAGCTTTGACTCGCTCGAGGGTCTCAAGATGGGGCACGAGTTTTTCTAATGCACTCGTTTTAGCCTCATTCCTAAGATGAATCCTTTGAATAATGTGCTGGGTCAGCGGGATAGCTAGAGCAGATTATCGAATATAGAAAGAAAAAAACTTACATTCATCAGCCGAGTGGACTCGGTCAGGCTGTTCTTCAGCGTTTGGAGTTCTCTGTCTTCCTTCTGGCGGTTTATTATTATCCCTTGTAGAATACCGTCCCGATCCCTCCATTGGAGTTTAGTTGGGGGGAAGGAGTCCTCGACCGATTTTATCCTCAGAATCTCCTCTTCGGTTTCATCGACCAAAGGACCTAGTTCGCAAATTTTGGAAATGGTTGAAACATAACATAAAAAGAAAGTTGGAATACAGCAAGAAGGCGTACTAGATATTATCTTGGAGCGTTTGGCAGGAGTCCTTTCCGACTGGTTGACCGACAGACTGGTGGTACCCGGCTCTTTAGAAGCTGGAGGAGGGGCTCCAGATCTTCTCCCCTTACTTTCTTCTTCAAGGCTCCTGGGAGCCGGTCCCTGGTCAGATCCCTTAAGATCCCCCTTGTCGGGCTGGGTTCACGCTTCAGGGGCACCAGCCGGACCAGCTGCTGTTTCTTCTGACTGGTTCTCAGTCGGGGGCCTGACTTCGGAAGCGGCAGCGTTTCTCTCCGACTGGTCCCCAGTCGGGGGCTCGACTTCGGCAGTGGTGGTGGTCTTTCCCGATTGACTCCTAGTCAGGCGCTCGGGGCCTGATTCGCATGGGGCAGTGACAGGTGGAGTACTATCTTTGCCACCCAGATCGATATCTTGGGGTTTCCTGTACCCGACATGTTGGATTTCAATATCATCGTTTTCATAGAGATAAAAGAGTAAAAGAATAAGAGGTTTGAATAGAAATGACACCTCGTGGATCTTCGAATCTTGGGAGCTGGACGACTAGCGGGAGACTTAGTCGGAGCCGGTTTGGCGCTGGCTTGCGGCTCAGTGCTTCATCTTCGGAATCCCTGCTGATCAATCTTCTCTTTTTCATCTTTTGCTTTGGATCATTTTCCTCGACAATCCGCTTGCTTTTCCCGGCTGGGTTGATTGTTGGTCCGCCAGTTGGTTGAGTTTTTCTCGGAGCAGTTTCCTTGTGAGCCGGCACAGGCGGTCTTGAAAAGAAGCGTTTGTTGTCCTGGCAGAAGGATTTTTTGCACGAATTGATATAATACTTAAATGGATGACGGTATTCACAGAAAAGCTGACTGATGTTTACTTCTGGAGGTGGCCGCACCAGACCGTAAGGAATGACGGGAAGCTTGTGACTGTAGTCGGTCGCAATCCCCGAGGAGAAGACCTTGTACATCGGGTTGCACATGATTTTGAAGTCGATAGAATCTGGATCTTCTCGGTTAGGATCCGACTGCCCTTCATACTCATAAGTCGGTTTACTCCTCTCCTTGATTGGAGCCAGTCGGCACTTGATGAAGTGCCGAGTGACTTGCTCTCCTTGGAGGCCTTGCTGCTTGATTTCCATCAGTCGGAGCAGCAGTTCATTGGCCTAGGCGAGTTCGTTGCCATCTGGAAAATTTCTCCAGTTCTCTTGGGGAATAGGGGGAAGACCGACAAACTCAGGGAGACTCGGTGATGGATTGGAAATGTAAAACCAATTCGAGTGCCATCCTGTAACGCCCTGAAAATTCAACCATCGAATATAAAACACTAAAATACGAAATTTCAAAAACTTTTAAATTAAGTTGCATCATGCCGCGTTTAATCGCTCGTTTATTCGATCTTTAATTGCGAAGCTCGGATTTATCAAATCCATTTAAGCGCGAACCCTAAAAACAAAAATCAACTAAGTGTACAATTAAGGAAAATATACTAGAATATGTGGTGAGGCAACATTGTAGTAAAGAAAATATCCTATATAAATGTCACAAATTTAATTGGGGTGATACAAATTTAATAGGAGACTTCACATGTATAAATATACAATTAACGATGCCTATGCCTATATATATATATATATATATATATATATATGTATAATGTGTATAAATATGAAATATGGTGACACAAATTCAAGCGGATATTTTCGCATATATATAAATATGTATATACATAGGGACATAAGTATAAATCCTACGCATAAATATATATACATAGACGTACATATGTATATGTGTGAATAATGGGTATAAAAATAAATTATCGAAACATGGAAATTGGGAGGAAAATATTTAGGAACACTAAAAATATTGGTCAACATTTATTTAGTTAAAATTACAAAATTTTAGATGGTTTTTAAAGTGGGAAAAACTACCCAAATTGTCAAAAACCCTGGCGGCACTATTCATTGTCCGCCAGGTGTTCGATCCTGTTCCCCCCGCGCGCGCCCCCGCGCCCTCGCCCCGCTGCCGCCGCACGCACGCCGCCGCCCGCACCGCGCGCGCACGTCGCCGTACACGCCCTCGCGCCCCGCGCGCACCCTCGCGCCCCGCGCCGCTGCCGCCGCACGCACCCCGCCGCCCGCGCACGTCGCCGCCTTTCCACACCGCGCGCACGTCACCGTACACGCGCACGTCGCCCGGTCGCCGCTGTACCACGCCGCACGCGCCCACGCCCCCGGCAGCACCGCGCCTTGCGCCCCGTGCCACCGCCGCTCACGCACGGCGCTCGGTCGCCCCACGCCTCCCTTATCCCCCACACCACCGGTGATCCCTTCCGTTCCCTCACCTCTCCCTCCCAAATCCCCTCGGCGCCGCTGCCGTGCCCCAGGCCGCCGCGCGCCTTGTCAACCGCCGCCGCCGGTGAGCCTCTCCTCCCCTCCTCCCCTTCTGTCTGCCACCATTGAGAGAGAGTAGGGCCGGAGAGGGAGCAAGCAGAGAGAAAAGAGAGGGAGGAAGAAGAAGCAGAAAGAGAGAGAAAAGAAAAAGAGAGAGAAAAGAGAAAGAGAGAGAAGAAAAGAGGGAGAAAAAGAAAAAAGGGAGAAAATAGGAAATAGGAAAAAATAGAGAATAAAATGGAAGAGAGAAATTTAGGAATCGGTAAATCCGTTGTCGTCAATTATTTTAGAAACTCGTAAAATTAAATCGGATTATTTAATTGCAAATATTCACTTAATTAGATTGTTCATTTAAATGATTATTCTTTTGCGGAATGTATAGTCGATTATTTAAATTTTCATTCCTTAGGTCTTGCCAACTCGCGTATATATTAATCGGAGGATTTATTCGCCGGTTATTTCTAGAACTTCCGAATTAATCATCGCCATTTAATATTTATTAAAATAACCATTTAATCACTATTTAATTTTACTCGTCGATTAGGTTATCCGCTTAAGTAGCCGTTGCGATTATCTAGTCAACTATTTATCACCTAAAGTTAAGTATTACTATCGGGATCTAATTTATTCGAGCCGCGTAAATTAAATCGGATTAATATTCTAATTGGCTAACGCTAATGATTTAGGGACGAAGTTATTAAAAATCGAAATAGAACTATTTTATGAATAATAATGGAATCGATATCAACATTCAACGCTCACGTTCGATCTATTTCTTTAATTGGATTTTGTTGGATTTTAATTGAATTCTAAGTGAATTCAATTTCTTTCGCACGTAATTCTAGACGCCGAGGGAGTTGCGAGTCCAACCGAGGATCAAGACCCGCAAAGCTTCGAGCAAGGCAAGTCATCACTAATCCTTGAACATATTGATCCCAATTGCGAAATTATTTTGTTTACGAATAAAGTTGCATGCAATGATGGATATCCTACTTGTTATTATGCCATGCCTTGATTATTGTTTATCACATATCCCTTTTTGTAACCATACTTACGTATGAGTCCCTAGTCGATTATGACAAATGCTTAGTGATGCTATTCTAGAATCATGCATACTCATATTTATCAAATACTTTATGCTTGGGCAATTACCTTGGGGAAGGTAATTGAGATGCGGCATGTGGAGACATGAGCGCCACATTGCCATGATATAATGACATGATTTGTGAAGGGAGAAATAAAACTAAAGAAGTATCTTCGACTGGGGCGGATGGTGGATTTGGGTGGTATCTGGAAAAGGCTAGCACCGTCCTCGGTCAGTTAAGGACCGAACCATGAAGTTAAGTATGAAACGACCCCAGTACAACCGTACTTCTCGGATAGGTATAGACCTAGCGGACTAGATAGCCGAGCAGAGGCAGTATCCTTGCATAGATGGTTCACCCCCGTGTGTGAGGCAGGTTCGCTACGATGGGGCAGCCATTAAGGTAGGGACGCAATGCGTAACCTACATCGGTGTCGCCGTTGGTAGGACTGCCACGTGTGTGAGAGTGAGAACCTAAACTTAAATTATAAACTTTGCGTGTGTGTGAGACTTCTTTTCCCGGGAGCGCCAGAACTCCTCTCACTGCTAGAAACAGATACGCCTAGAGTGCACGAGGATGATAGTTCATGGAGCGGGTACTGCCAATGCAAGGTTATTGAAAGGCTTTGTCGTGACGCGTCTCATGTGTTGGGACGAGGCTCATGTGTTGGGCAGTCGCGGAGTACGGGTAAAGTGTACATCCACTGCAGTGTGAGTAAACCAATCTACTCGAATAGCCGTGCTCGCGGATATTGAGCACCGGGACATGCATTACACTTGGCTAGACTCTAAATTCTTAACTTGTGTGGGGTGGGATAATGCATGATGAATTTTATGCTGATGGAGCCACTTCCTGAGAGGAGGGAAGGTGGACGTCCACAGAAAACCATGACGAACCAATGACGGGAAGCTATCCTTGGGATCACAATGGATGGTGGACAGAACCGTCGTTGTTTAAAGTGAACTCTGGCATTAAAACTTGATCAGTTATGCTAGGTCCTAGGTTTGTGAAAAGAACTGCAAAACTAGCTTTATGCAAAGAACCTATGCCTTGCCTTAGATAAATCTTGTCATCTGCACCGTTGCCGTGGTGACTTGCTGAGTACGGTTGGTACTCACCCTTGCAATTATAAACTCAATCAGAAGCCGAAGATGACACCGCGGAGGATCCATACGCCTACCACGAGGAGGATGCGGAAGAAGAGGGTGCCCACTAGGTCTAGATACGGTCGTTGCCTGTGGCAATGGTGATGCCGCTGCCTTCGTTCTGCTGCTCATCTATGTTCTGTGTTTGGAATGTATTCCGGACCGATTGGTCCCTTGTTCTAAGACAATGCCTTCAGGCCTATGATGTAATGATTCGTACTCGACGCATATGTATGCGCTTTTGGTAATTCAACTATGTATCGTGTGTGCCAAACTACTTGATCCAGGGAAATGGCACAGAATACATGGGTGATTCCTGTTGCAAAACGGGGGTCCTTACACATCCTTTATTAGAAGTTTTGAATGAGAGAGAAAAGTATTTCTGAGTAAGGGTTCCTCGCAATTGAAATCCAGATCTGCCGACGACACAGGGGTTGTTTTTGTCAGGCTGGGGTTTGAGGTAGAAAATGCAGCAGAACAGAGCAAAGTGCGGATGGATGCCAAGGAAAGCTTCGCAGAGGTGGATGAAGTTGTCTATTTGAAGAATAGTGTTGGGATTTAAGTGATATATCTGGATTTTGTAAAAACCCAGAAGGCCGCAGAAAAATGAAGAAGCTGGAAGAGCAAAGCCGGAATAGAAAAAGGAAGAGAATACCACCATTTCGCCGGTGTCGGGGGTTGGAAAATCCCTGCCATAGGCCGGGCGCCATCCGATGATTTCCTTGGGCGGAAGGACGCCATCCTTCACCATCTCCATAAGATTTGATTCCTTCACATTGGATTTTGCCCATTGCTCGAAAGGAATTTCTCTCTCTTCGGCCATGGATGCGGAATGGATCTGAGTGAAATAGTTTTGTTTTTGTGGGAGAGTAAGAGGCAAGATTCAAGTGGAGTCGATCCGCTGTGGAATCTGATGTAGGGAATCGAAGTTTGGAGGCTATGCGCGTGAGGATTTGAAACCCTAGACTGCAGTTACTGTGCGCGGTTTAGGGATTTTTTGCGAGGAAGATGAAGCGGCGAGTGTTTTAACAGTTGAGTTTGGTTCCTGTGAGATAAATGGGCCGGGAACTGTAGCTTGATTGTAGCCTGTGAGGCGTTAAAAGTCTGATATATGTCCTTAGGGGTTTAAGCCTTTTTGTGATGAGCAGAAAGGAATATATCCGAAATATTTTATATTGCTGTGGTTTCGCTCTTTGGAGTGTATATAGTGATAATTTTGCCACGTCAGTGAGCATATTAAATTGATTAAGTATTATTGCTTCGGCTTATTAAATACTTTGGTTATTTTTGGTGGTTGGTACATCCTATATGAGATAAATGCAACATATGCCTTATTTTTCCAAATATGGTGAAGTCATGGATCCTTAGGGGCTAATAACACATTTGTTTTGACAGTGTGTACATGGCATGAGCTTAATATTTTGGGAACTTTTTTATTCATAACATATATGCTTTTTGATAGCTAATTTTGTTATGAAAATTTTTGATGAAAACAATTTCAGGATTGTTCACTATTTTGTTACTTAGGTGGCTAATAAACCACTCGGCTGGTTAATTTTGTTTACTTAGACTATATGTTTAGTTTGTTCAACTAAGCACATAGTCGGGGGCTACACCTAATTAGGTGCATCTAGTCGATGCACCTGGGTATATTTTTTGAAAATATTTTTTGACATATTTTTTGTTGAAAGATTTACAGCCCTTTATAGTCTTGAGATTTGGACAATGTACTTGGGAGATTATGGCAGAGATAATTGAAGTACTTGGAACTTATTGTTTTATTCTGGGAGAAGATTATCTCGTCGACTGAAAAGGTCTCAGGGGCTACTGTGGATATTATGGGTACCATATACCCATAAGTATAGATTACCCGACTTGTTATTGGGGGATACGTAATGTATGTAGAATATGTACAATACTAGAACTCGGGTATAATGTTGACTTGGTTATCAAGTCAAGGTTGTAGTGTTGGTTTGTTAAGATTGTAAAGTAGTTATATAAGATTTGAACCGTAAGGGGATAAATCTTATCTTGTAAACCCTGGTCTTCTGTATATACAATTACATCGTAAGATTAATAGACAATCCGGCGGATACAATCCCCAAATAGGAGTAGGGTTTTACTTCTTCGTGAAGGCCAAAACCTGTCTAAATTCCTTGTCTCATAACTCATCTACTTTCCATCTTGTTCGTTACCCCTTTATATATTGCCGAAATCTAGTTTCGATAATTAGTGTGAAGCTAAAATATAATGATCAAAAGTGAATGGATGGAGTACAACGTGATCGCATACTCTACACATCACTAGTATGTGTACCCACCGTTGGAGCTAATTTCATAAACATCAACTTAAGCTATGCATGATGATCTAATTTTACTTATATAGAACAAAGGTGGTGATGCATTGACCGGTGCTGGATGAAATCATGCCACCTTTAGTCACAGATGTATTGGTCGATGTGGTAGCAAGATGTCGATGAGGTTGAGTGTGTCGGAGCAGCGCGGTATGGAAGAGAATTGCCATGTGGTGGAGCTCATCTTTCGATCGATCAGCTCCCTTCAACTTGTCTTAGGATCGGTGTTCTTAATATTTTAGGGAGTAGATAATCATATGTAAGTAGTCCATTTGGATCACCACAAGAAACCTAATATTACCTTTTAGAGAGAATCTATTATATGCCATTGAGTTTGTCACAGGTCTACGATTTACCACTGACTTTATCGCATTCTACAATATACCATCAACTTTTGTTTAACTTCTACGATTTATCATCATCGTTTGATTGGCCTCATTAGTACTGTATATTTTATCCAAAATGACCAAAATACCCCTAGGATAAAACCTTCCAAAATTTGAATAAACATTCTGAACATTCTGAAAAATCAGATTTTAAGTTTTTGCCCAAATTTTGGATTTTTGTAATCTTATGTTTATAATATGATATTTGGAATTTGTGTCCAAATTTTAGAAGTTTTTGGTCATTTGATCAAAATTGTAAAGTACTAACGGAGACTAACCGATGGTAAATCATAGAAGTTAAGCAAAAGTCGATAGCATATTGTAGAACGTAACAAAGTCAGTGGTAAATCGTAGATCTGTGATGAACTCAGTGGCATATAATGGGTTATCTCTAGGTTTTAACCCAAAAGTTGGGAGCTCAGATCGATTTCTATGATATTGGGCCCATTCTTTTGAGCTAAGAGATGATAAATTATAATTGTCAGCACACTTCCTAAGCTATTATCTTCATTAGTATTTCTTAAAAAACTTTTTAAAAACCAACCTTTCTAATAATATATTTATTTATCTATGCTCTCGAATAATTGTCATATATAAATTCAAATTCAGTAGTATTAACCATCATCCAGGAGCGAAAACAGGTATGGGGTAACTAGGGTTTGAGCCCCATATATACCTAGCTCCATAATCTCTATTATAATTTAAAAAATTACTATGTAATTTATGAAAATATTGAAGTTCCTGTCCAGTCCTACATGTAAAGATTTTCTAGTTCCGCCGCTGCTATCATCCATCGACGCTTCCAAACGGGCATGTACCCAGTGATTACTGGGTGTTGAATTATGAGGCCGGCAACCAATGAATTTCCACATGGAAGCGTATGGTGCACGTAGTTTGCCTACGTGGCTGGGGATAACTACAACTTGGACGTTAACATGACTGCCGCTACCTGGTGATTGCAAAAGTACGTACGGGCGTGTGCGAATGATCACAGTAGAAGTGTAGTCTAGCGCCAATATAGATAGGATGCGCGCGCACACGCACGGAGAGAATTTCCACAGCGTACCTTCTACGGGCCTATCTGGCTATCCATAGCAGCTTCGCCAGCGTATAGCTCCACGGACGGATAATACGAAGGATTTATTAATTACGCAGCTGCAAGTCAAGATATTGCCATTGATCTCAAACGTGTTCCTGCACTCCAGCTGCCTATATAAACCACCAGATCTCCCATGCAGAAAGCAAGCCGATCCACCAAGCTAACTAGAAGCAAAACACAACACAAAACAGCAGGACGTAGCTAGCTAGCTAGCCCAGCCAGCAAAGCACCGATCGAACTGATGGCGGCCAAGCTGGCGACTATGCTGGCTCTGGTGTTGGGCCTCGCGCTCCTCCTCTCCTCCGCCGGCCCGGCGGCCGCGCAGAACTGCGGCTGCGCCGCGGACTTGTGCTGCAGCCAGTATGGTTACTGTGGCCTGGGCGGCGATTACTGTGGAGTGGGGTGCCAATCCGGGCCGTGCTACAACAGCTACGTTAACGCTATCGGCGACGGCAAGGGCAGAAAGGCCGGCGTTGGCGCCATGGAGAACAACAACCTCAACAACTAGGCGATCCGCCGTACATCTCCGCCGGTTAGTTAGTAAGGATAAATAAACAGCCGACGCGCAGCCTACTCTCTGAACTCAACCAGCAAATAAGGTGTTGTAATACCACTACTCTACCGCCACCACCATTACGTACTATATATATGTAATTATGTATGCGATCTCTCGATCGATCGATCGATCGTGTGAGAGTATATCCTCTAGAAGGAAATAGATCGAGAGATTTAAGTAAAGTAAATATAATCACTGCCGCTACTGGAAATTTGATAAACTTGAGTGTACGTGGTGCATGCCTCATCGCTAACTCGCGGAGCCATGGACGAGGCAAGTTAACGTGTAAATATAGACTGCCAAACATATCCAAACGTTGACGACATGGGCATGAAACTCATAGCCAAACATATCTCGTATATGAAACTGCCAAAACAAGATTGCCAGGGGACCAACATTAGATATATCCACCATCACCACCGTCAGACAAAGATGACGAAAGATGGATATCTTGATTGAAAGAAAAAACTAAGCAACCACCTCCTTTGTGTGTACATATATACCACGTATCACCATTTTATCTACTAATCCTATATACCCATATAATTGATTCCCACTAACAACAATTCTCTCAACCCTGGTGCAGCTACGTCATCAGAATTAAGTTAGGCCATTCGATCAATATTTGTCATCCAGGTTTTGCTTCCAACCCTTGAATGCGAGTAGAGCAACTAAAGAGCAGCACTCCAAAGAGTTCAGACCACACTGTCATCCCTTCAGTTTCGGTAGTTAAACTACAGCACAATCACTTTATTGGTCTTTAACCCTTCATGCGTGTAATTGATGCGAAGTTGATCAGCCGGAAATTTTAATTCGCCCATTCACTTTCACGGCTATTAATATCTTTGTCCGTTGTCAGGATTACGGATAAGACATACCCTCTATCCTTAGAGTCATGCAAATATATGGATATAGTATACCCGTACGTATATGGAAAGAGTCTGTCAGATTAAGAAAATCGTGTACGAGAAGCGGAAATCAACGGAATCCTACTCAGGGAAGGGTAGGATATTAGCTATATCCCACGGGGTCCGGTGCACAGGCGGATCCAGTGGGAGGTCCCGGTGGTCCCAGGACTACCAAAAAAAATCCTTAATACTAATATATATGTATGTGAAAAAAACATAGGAAAAACTCTCTCATTAATATATTATAATGTCTCGTATCAATATATTAGATATACCTTTAATTAATTTATACTCTATTACCTTATTATATTTAAAGTATTTAAACAATGATCTAAGTTGGACCACCCATATTAAAATCCTAAATACGCCACTATTCCGGTGTCTCCGAGTTCTACTTGGAGACTAAGTGTGACGTAAAAACACGACAGTCTGTGAGATCTGCTTGACTCCAGTGCAGGTCCAAAATAATGATGAGATGTGGACGTGCCAATCAGTTTGATCATGTAACTGACAAGATATATAAATTGAAGATCAAAAGAGCCGATCGGCTGACATGCCGATGTAGTCATTCCAGCCGATGCCTATACCAGCCGATATTGATAGGGTTCTGAACTATCAGCTATATATGTTCAGTATAGATCTTGATAATGACATAAAGATAATCGGCTGATCATAATGTAATAAAAAAATAACATAATCTAGTAAAAACCAATCGGTTAATAATGATAGATTGAATAAGCACTAATCCGAAGATTAAAGCATTCATCGGCTGGAGGTCCGATGTCGTTAAATCCAAACGATTATACAAACATTGAAACCTTTGTTATCATCGGCTAAAACCAACATGTAAATAATCCTTGTAAGCCAATGCAACGTCTAGATAACTCATTGGCTGAAACCCCGATTAAACTCTTATTGGCAATCAAGTAGCAGGCTAGAGATTATGGTTCTAAGTACGACTTAGTAGATCAAACTTAACCGATGCAACACTAAGTATGAAAAGAAACATTATATCTAGACAATCAAGCCTTTGACTGATTTTCAGGGTGATGGATATCGGTCGATGCAAGTAGAAAACATTATCAATCTAGATTACATAATGTATATGATAACTCGACGACTTACATGGACAATATTAGAGTGTCGAAGTGATGGAAGCACTAATCCCGACAATGCAAGCCGCCATAACAAGCCTTACTCCTTGTCGGAGATCGAAGCCGATGTAGCCCAACTTGAAACAAGAACTCGTAGAAAGTAAAAGGGTGGTGATGCGCCGAAAGTATATGTATTGATCTGTGGAGATAATTTACAGGGACTCTAGGTGTATATATTTATACCCATGGTAGATACTAGTCCATATCGGACACGATACAAACTTTCCTAAAGATAAAAGGAAAAACATGAAGTCCTTATCGGACACTAAACACACTTTCTCAAAGATGAAAGGAAACTAACAAACTCTTTCTAATTAATAGATAAACTGCTATACCGAATCCTCCTTGAACTCAGACTCTTCTGGATAAACTTCCTTTAATTGATTAATTTCTTTAACCGAATCCATCAAGAATACAACTGTTGCTGGCGATTGATAATGCTCATCGGCCGATTTTAGGACTATGAAGCCGATACTAACTTTAGACCGATAATGACTTTAGGCTTACCAAATTTTATCGTTAACACTAAGGTGATCTGCGGTATAAATATAGACCCCCTGGAGGGGGTATAGGCATCAAATTTGAGAGCCGGACACCCGCCACCACCATAAACGTAATCCGGAGGATTTGAAGCCAATTTCGCCGATCAGGTCTCGTTGAGCTGTACTTGGCAGGGATCTCGTCGGCAATCTTGAGTTTAGTTGTTCTCTTTTGTACTATGTGGTATTCCATATAATCCCATAAAAACTTGATTTGGGCTATTACCTTATGAGGGGCCTGAACAAATATAAACCTTGACTTTTTGTATGCTTAATATCGTATCGTTTAGATCCTCGTACCAACGTACCCCAATACCCTCAGAGTACGGTCCACGGGTATCCCCCGTCGACAGTGGCGCGCCAGGTAGGGGACTGTAACGCCCCGACATTCGTTAGCCGTAAACACTAGCTAACTCATGCCGATGTGTTATGCATTACCTGTGAGATAGTACTAGTCCCAGGATACACTAGCTGGTACACACAGAATAAATATGGAATCAAAGTAAACTACTTTATTACATCACCGGAAAGTAGCCCTTACATAAGTTGCCATCATGGACAAGCCCATAAATGAGCAACACAATAGTACAGAAAGCCATCAAAGTGCGGAAGCTCAAAGAGGCGAGAAACTAAGCGACCGAGCAACTAGGCACTAGGCGAAGCATCTAGGCAACTAACTTATTCCACAGGCGAGGCTTGGGGCTAGGCACGAAACTTCTAGAAGTCTTCATACTCGCTTGCTCCTGGAGACACTCCTCGGCAGTCGGGTCGACGTCATCATCTTCAAGCTCTATATATTTCAACCAAAACTATTTTTCTCAAACATTTATCAACCAAAACTATGCTCTGAGAAGAACCTTACACTCGCCCATGACCGTGGGCACGGTTGTTCGAACAGTTCAATAAGCTCTGCAGAGGTTGTACGCTTTACCTACACGACACGAAACTGACACCGCTTACCCGTCGGCAACAGAAGTTCGTGACAAGGCCTTTCCAAAGCTAACCCATGAAAATCGCATGCCACCTAATTCGGCCAAGTCTTTTAGCCGAGCATCAGGCAAGATTAGCCGTCATCCACTCAGGAATACCAAGGATGTCTCCTACTCCTGTTGGTACCGTGTGCCAAAATAGAAGCAATAAAGCTACCCAAAAGGGCTTGTAAAGATCCAAAACTTCGTCTCCTCATCCCTAGCATCCCACAACCATTGGCATACCAAACTCCCATGTGATAACTATTTACTTAGCCAGAGGCATCCCATGAATACCCGTGGGGTCGCACTGTAACATGTTTGGATGGATTTCTCAAAGGAAACAGTCATTAATGATAATACGTGACCAAACCACAAAGACATGGCCTCGCATCATCACCATTTTTAGAAACCATTTTATTTCTCAACACATCGATACAACATACCGGATTTTTAACCATATATTTGGAATAACCCAAGTTTCCCACACGATGACACAAACATGAGCATGGCTAAGCAACTACCTCGGTAATCGTATCCATGGATAACGATACGATCGCAAACATGAGTGGAGCTATCAAAGGTAATGGAATATCAACAACCTATGTAAAGTGAGTGCAACTACTAGGTCGGTCCGTCGGTTGTATAAACAATCCGAGGCCTAAACAAGATTATTGTGTACATTAAGTGTTGACGATGAAATTTGGTAAGCCTCGAAGTCATCATCGGCCTAGAGTCAGTATCAGCTTTAGAGTTCTGGAATCGGCCGATGGAAGCTATCAGTCGCCAACAGTCGGATTCTTGGTAAATTCGGTTAAGGAAATTGATCAATAAAAGGAAGTTTATCTAGAAGAGACCGAGTTCAAGGAGGATGCGGCATGGCAATTTATCTATTAATTAGGCAGAGTCGTTAGTTTCCTTTTAATTTTAGGAAAATGTGTTTAGTGTCCGATAAGCACTTTATGTTTTTCCTTTTATCATTAGGAAAGTTTGTGTCGTGTCCGATATGGACTAGTATCTACCCATGGGTATAAATATGTACACCTAGGGTCCCTATAAATTATCTCTCGATCAATTTAACTTTGGCACATCGCCACCTTTTACCCTTTTACTTTCAATGAGTTCTTGTCTCAATTTGGGCTGCATCGACTTCGATCTCCGACGAGGGGTATGGCTTGTTATGGTGGCTTGCGTTATCAGGATTAGTGCTTCCATCGCTTCGACACTCTAATCTTGTTCATGTAAGTCATTGAGTTATCATATACATTACATAATCAAAATTGACAATGTTTTCTACTTGCATCAGCCGATCTCCATCTAGATTTTTATCGATAACGGCTAGATTACTTTATTAGCTTAGATTATATAATGTATCCACGACCCTGAAAATCAGTCAAAAGCTTGATTGTCTAGATATTATGTTTCTTTTCATACTTAGTGCTGCATCAGTTAAGTTTAATCTGCTAAGTCGTGCTTAGAACCATAATCTCTAGCCTGCTTCTTGATTGCCAATACGGGTTTTCTCGAGGTTTTAGCCGATGAGTTATCTGGACGTTGCATCGGCTTAGAAGGATTACTTACAAGTTGGTTTTAACCGATGACAACAAAGGTTTCACTGTTTATCTAATCGTTTGGATTTAATGACATCGGATCTCTAGCCGATGTATGCTTTAACCTTCGGATCAGTGCTTATTCAATCTATCATTACTAGCCGATTGATTGCTACTGGATTATATTATTGTTATATTAAATTCTCATCAGCTGACTATCTTTGTATCATTATTTACTCAAGTATCAAGATCTATACTGGATATCGGTTGGTATCGACATCGGCTAGAATTACTATATCGGCTTGTCAGCCGACCGACTCTTTGATATTCAATTTATATATCTTGTCAGTTGCAGGATCAAACTAACTAGCACACCTGCATCTCATTATTATTTTGGACCTGCACTGGAGCTAAGCAGATCTCCCAGGCCGTCGTGTTTTTACGTCAACACTAAGCAATGCATTTTTCAAACAACATATCTTGCAAACTGTTGACGATGAAATTTGGTAAGCATATGAATCGAAGATGAAGACCAATTCGAGATGGATTTGGAGATATGCGGAATTCTCGGAAACAAGGTGCGTATCAGCTGGAAGACCATACCGGCTGGAACTGTGATTGATATGAGTAGCCGATATGGCTGATATTGATTGCATAATCAATATCAGGTTCGAGGAGGAGTTTGGGATGATGATTGCCAGGCAAGGATAGAGTCTAGGGTGGCAATTGTATCTATTAATTAGCATTATCTGTAATTTCTTTATAGATATTTTCGGTAAGAGTCCGCCTAAGGGACTTGTTTGCTAATTGGAGTTGTATTAAGACAATGTGAGTCGTGTCCATCTTGGAGAAGTTTGTATGTTCGGGTATAAATATAAGCCTGAGATTTTATGAATAAAAATAACAACAGTTCAATCAATCTCGGCGCATCGCCAACCTTTTACTTTTTACTTTCGACGAGTTCTTGCTTTCGAGTCAAGCTGCATCAGGTTTGATCTTCGGCAAGGAGGTAAGGCTTGTTATGACGGTCTGCATTATTGGAATTAGTGCTTACATCTTTATGACACTCTAATTCTATCTTGTGAATCTCCGAAGTTATCATATACATTATATAATTTAGATTAACAATGATTTCTACTTGCATCGGCCGATCTCTATTTAGGGTTTTGCTGATAACGAGTAGATTGTCTTGTTGGTTTAAATTATATAATATATCCACCATCCTGAAAAGGCAACCATCGGCTTGATTGTCTAGATGTTATTCTTCTTTTCATACTTAATACTGCATCAATTAAGTTTGACCTATTAAGTCGTGTTTAGAATCATGATCTTTAGCCTGCTTTATGGTTGTTAGTAAGGATAGTATCGGGGTTTCAGCCGATCTTGCTTGGTATAGTTGTTTTACATGGTTCTTTGCTCTGTTTAATATTCTATATCTACCCCTTATATCAGGATCTAATCTAATGTAAATATATTGGACTTATTGTCAATCTGATTGACAATAGTTAGATATATTTGTTGCAAGAGAATATCCTAGTATAAGGTTGTATCGGAGCTATAGTCGATACATGCTTAAAGCTAGACATAGGCTATAACATGAGTACATATAATCATTATTTCATGTTATTCTAAACTTGGGCAATTTATACTATCTCGGTTTCGGTTAAGTCCAATCTATCCCAATTGTTGATTTCTAAAATAATATTGATTTATAGATGAAAGGACCTTGATGTCGCCTAGAGGGGGGGTGAATAGGCGTTCTTAAAAATTATCACAACTTCATAGTGTATTAGAATGATGAGAACTTACGGTTCAAATCGGAACTTCCGGTATAGGATTGGAAGTTCCGGTCTCAACCAAAAAGTTCGGCGGATAACGGAATAAAACACTAGCTATGAACTTGTAACTTGAATAAACAAAATGTATATGAATCAAAAGGTGACAAACAAGGTATCTAAGCAAGATATAATGTCACCAACTATATCAAGTAAGCATACAAGTAGATCAGGTTAAAACAAGCTCAAGCACAATATGAGAGATAGCAAGAACGAGCAAACCAAGAGAGGAGACACGTTGATTTGTTCCCGAAGTTCGGATCCGCGGATCCTACGTCTCCGTTGAGGGGCCACAAAGGCCGGGTCTATTTCAACCCTTTCCTCACGAGATTGCACAAATGCACTACTCGGTTTCACTCTTGATTTCTTCCCTTGCGGAGGCGAAATCGAAGCCTTCACAAACTTTCCGTGGCACACCACAACCTTGGGTGCTCACCGGCGACGCCTAGCCGTCTAGGAGACCTTAGTCCCCAAGAGTAACAAACACAAACAGAGATTTGCTTGCTATGAACTCGAGTGCTCAAAGTATGGAGTGAAGCTCACTAGCTCTCAACTTCTCAATCTCTCAATCCAACTCTCTTCCCTTCTCAAATCCCTCTCACAAAGAGACACCACAAAGGTAGGGGAATGGGGATGGCTATTTGGCTTTGGATGTGTCTAATAATGCCCAAGAACAGTAGCCCCTCAAAGGAGGGGTGGAGGAGTTTATATACCCAAGCCTCTAAAAACTAGCCGTTGGAGGCCAAGACTGCGATTTTCGGAATTTCCGAAATGCATTTTCGGATAAGTCCAAAAATTTACAGAGAGCAATCTCAGCTTCGCAGCCATTTTCGGAATTTCCGAAAAAATTTCGGACTTTTCGAAATACTATCGGACTTTCCGAGAATTTTTCGGAATTTCCGAAAATCACAGAGTAAAACGACCATAACTTTTCGCTCGAGGGTCCGTTTTTGATGATCTTGGACTCTATGGAAAGCTCACTCATAAGGCTACCCAACTCAACCAAAATCAAGGATTAAAACCACTCAAAGGATAGATTAAAACTTGGATTTCTCTCAAGGTAGCACTACGATGGGTCACTTTGAGCACCGAGACATACAGAAACATATCAATGTTGCATCCCTCTTAATAGTACGGCATTCCTATACTCAAAAGTAAATAGGAAGAGAATTATACCAATAGGAATGCTTTGTTTCCATCTTTCTTTCTTTGTCTTTAAGGGATGCCAACATCAAAACCGTTTCACCATATATTCTTCAAATGATTGATGTGGTTACTTGTAGCTTCAAATGGTCTCGCACGGTCCATCATGACAAAGCCGTCACTCGCCCTTCACCACCGGATTTGGTTCTTCGGTGCCAAGCCCCTTGCTTGCCCTTCACCGCCGCATGGTCCATCGCGACCGAGCATCGTTTTCCCTTCACCGTCTTGCCATAGTAGCTACTTCGTATCTCACATCTTCAATATCTCCACTTAGTCATCCTTGGTATCTTTAGGTGTAATGATATCACTTGAGCATCAACACCTTTGCAATCCTTGGGACCTATTTCTCTCATTCAACTCAATGAAATTATTAGTCCCAATGATCCGGTTGTCAACCTCCACATGTTGACCAACCGATCGCATATATAAAATGATATGAATAAGTGATGAGTATTAATCAACACCACAAGTGTCATACACTCAAATATGTGCTCAAATGTAAAGATCCCAATTGAATGAAAGTGAATAACTTGGATCAAGTACATGCATAACTAAGGTATAGGATTTGCTCCCCCTAAATGTATGCATACAAAATATTTTGTGTGAAGCAAATGTATGCATAACTAGAGATAAAACATTGGGAGCTTACCTTATACAAGAATAGAAGGTATTGATCATATATGTAGACATTAAGATAGAAGCATACCTTCATAATCTCCATGTTCTCAATATGAAGAGGCATACAAAATATTTTGTGTGAAGAAAAAGTATGCATAACTTCATAATCTCCATGTTCTCAATATGAAGAGACTAAACAAGATACGGCTCAAACAAAACATTAGTCTTAAATACATATATCAATCACATGAAAATGTTATATATGAATATATCAATATATGCATGGAGAGAAAGAGTGATACATATAGCTTGATCTCCATACATTTCATCCTTGTGATTTAGGTCCACCATTAAAGAACGTTTCTATCTCAACTCATGTGAAGTCCGGGAATCACCTCTTCACAAATTTCACTTTCATATCCACATGAGACTAGGAAAAGAAATGCTTATAAATCATTAGTATCATATAATTAGATTTATCATTAATCACCAAAACCAAATTACTGGCACTTGAACTTTCAATAGATTATGTAATGTTGATATTTACAGCTGATGTACCAAGTTTAACGTTAGCTTGTCACTGAATATGCCTCACAGCCGATTCATGACATATTGCATCGGCTAAGTTACATCACAATACGACATCGGCTGCTTGGCGGATCGGCTATCGTTTACTAATAAAATTTGCATGTTTCATCTTGTTAATTGCAGGATCAAATCAACTGGCACGCCTTTGAACCCGAAAGCAAGTTTTGGACCTGCACTGGAGTTAAGCAGATCTTCTAGGCCAGTGTGTGTTTTTTGCATCAACACAAACATAGGGGCAATGTGATCAAAGAGGTTTGCCTTGCACAAGATGCGGGTCTTCTCCTTCGAAAACGGCGTCCGGAGCTTCTTGGTACTCGTGCTCTATACGCGAAAAGGAGCTCGAATAAACAAAAGGCAATAAAGCAAGCTCAAATCAGAGAAACAATAGTGCCACTGTGTATATCTCAAGTTTAGAAAAATTTGGAAAGTTGAACGAGGTCAAACGGAGTTATGGTTGAATTTCTATGAATTTCTAAAGATTAATGGATTTTCTGGAATTTTTATTTATCAAACGGCAAGAGAATATTTTGTTGGAGTATTCCGCTTAAGGGAACGACACAAGGAAGTCCCACCTGCGGTGGCTGCTGGAGAGGAGAGGTACGGGCCCGGGCTATCAGCAGCTTGGGCTTCTCTTCTTCTTCCTCTCGCTCGCTCTACTCGGCTGGCGTGCCGGTGCAGTGGCGCACCGCAGCGGCGAGGCACGGCTCGGCAACCGGCGGCCGGGGAGGCGGCGGCGACCTGCGGCTATGCTCCACCGGTGACGGCGGCACCGGTAGAAGAAGTGTGGCAGCTCGAAGCGGCGGCATGGAGATAGGAGAAAGGGAGAGGGAAGGAGGAGAGATGGTGAGGGAGCGGTGTGGTCAGAATGGGGGCTCGGGCTCCCTTTTATAGGCGGTGCGGCTTGGCGGGATGCTCCGGCGAGCTGGCGGCTAGGCGCGGCGGTTCCGGGGGTAGCCGGCTAGCTGCTAGGGCCGAATTCCTGGACGGAGGGGACGGTGATGCGGTGGTGTGGCATCGGCGAGGTGACGCACGCGCGGCGACGCGACGGCGACGATGATGGCGATGTGAATCGATGAGAGGGAGGCAGTTTCCAACGGGACAGTGGTGATGTGCGGCCGACGGTGACTACGACCAGAAATTAGGACGATAGGGCGATGTCACGTGGCGGTGGTGACGTGAGAGAGAGAGATGCGGTGGTTTCCTGGGAGGGGATGGGTGGAAGGGACACACGAGGTTACGCAGGATGACGCACGCCCGCGAGAGCCCGGCACGAGACAGAGCGCGCCGTGTCTCCCGGAGGGGATCCGGAGCAGCGGAATTTGCAGCGAGGGCGGTTTGGCGTGGCGCGGCCTTGGCATGGCGCTGGCTTGACACGACACGGGCTTGGCGCGACGCGACGCGGTGCACGAGAAGGCAACTCGGTGCAATGCGGTGTTGCCACAACTCGGTGCCCGGTTCGGCATTACGTCTAGCAGGTGGCGAGCGCGTGCGGTCGGTCAGAGGAGGGAGATGTTGAATAGTAGGTGGGCTGGGCCAGGCCGTGGGCTGACAGAGAGAGGAGGGAGGTTGGCTTGTTTCGGGAAAAAGAAAGAGGAGGAAGAGAAGGGGAGTTGGGCCGAGGGAAAGAAAAAGAAAAGGAGGCCCGAATGAACAGTGTCTTCCTATTTTCTCTGGGATTTTCAGAATTTAAATTTGAGGGAATTTTTGGAGGATTCGAGTTGGAATTTTGACCAAGGATTTGACAGCAATTTTGAGGGAATTTCTAAGAGAGGACTTTAGATCTGTTTTGGCACAAAAATCAAATAAGAACCAAAATTAAATTCTAAATTTTTAAATGATGGGATTTTTAAATATAACAAAAATTTAAGGGTGCTACAAACCTACCTCTTAAAAGAATCTCGTCCCAAGATTCCGCGATTAAGCGAACAACTCAAGGTGCTTAACTCGAAGATGATCCTCTTGCTCCCATGTAGCTTCTTCCTTAGAGTGGTTAGTCCACTGAATTTGGAAAAATTTGATCACTTTTCGTCTAGTGTTTCGTTCCTTTTCATCCAGTATCCGAATCGGTCGTTCTTCGTAGGTTAGATTTTCTTGTACATTGATTATCTCTAGTGGGACTTGCTCTTCTAGAACTCGAAGGCATTTCTTTAACTGGGACACATGGAACACGTTGTGTACACCGGCAAGTTCTGCAGGTAACTTCTCCACGACGTGCAGTGATAGGATAAGGTCCGATGAAATGTGCTGCTAACTTTCCTGCTATTCCAAATCTTTTCATTCCACGTAGGGGTGATACTCGCAGGTATACATGATCTCCAACTTTAAACTCTAGATCTCTTCGACGATTGTTTGCATAATTTTTCTATCTAGACTGGGCCACTCTCAAACGTTCTCTAATCACTTTCACTTGTTCTTCAGCTTCCTTCAGAATGTCTGGTCCAAAAATTTTCTTTTCTCCGATGTCCGTCCAACAGAGCGGGGTTCGACACTTTCGCCAATACAAGGCTTCGTTTGGGGCCATTTGTATGCTTGCTTGATGGCTGTTGTTGTAGGAGAACTCTGCATAGGGTAGGCATAAATCCCAAGTGTCGGCAAAATCCAAAGCATAAGATCTCAACATGTCTTCTAGAATCTGATTCACTCTTTCTATCTGTCCATAGGTCTGAGGGTGGTAAGTTGTACTGAAGTTGAGATTGGTACCCATGGCTTGATGTAACTTCTTCCAGAAATGGGAGGTGAACTGCGTACCTCTATGTGACACAATCTTCTTTTGGACACCATGTCAGCAAACCACTTTTGTCATGTATAACTCTGCTAACTTATTGCAAGAGTAGGTTGTCTTTACTGGGATAAAGTGGGCAACCTTAGTTAGTCGATCCACTATTACCCAAATGGAATCATAACGTGAAGATGTCTTTCAAAATCTTGTTATGAAGTTCATTCCTATTTCTTTGACAGATATCACAAAGGGCAACATACTCAACAATATCTCGCTTCATTCCTAAGCACCAAGAATGGCTCTTGATATCTTGGTATATCTTGGTACTCCCTGGGTGGATAGAATAAGCAGACTCATGAGCTTCTTGAAGTATCATATTCCTTATCTCCTTTTTGTTGGGCACATATATACGCTTTCCAAACCAGACAATTCCTTTATCATCTCTAGAATATCCTAAGGCTTTCTCTTTCTTTATCAATTCCTTTATATTCCTAATTTCTTTATCGCCTTCTTGGGCTTCATGGATTTGATCCTCTAGAGTCAGTTGAACCACTAGGGTTGCTAGAGTTCCTGGCTTAACCATGTTTATCCTTAGTCTTTCCAATTCTTTGCACAACGCTGGATAATGGAGCGAGGTCAAAAGAACATTACAGTGCACCTTCCGACTTGGGGATCTGCAACAACATTTGCCTTTCCGGGATGATAATGTATTCTGGCATCGTAATCCTTGATTAACTCAAGCCATCTGCTTTGTCTGAGGTTCAGCTCTGTTTGAGTGAAGATATACTTCAGGCTCTTATGATCAGTGTATACTTCACATCTATTATCGATCAAGTAATGTCTCCATATTTTGAGGGCATAAACAACTGCGGCTAATTCAAGATCATGGGTAGGATAGTTCATTTCATGCCGCCTTAACTGCCGTGAGGCATATGCAACAACCTTTCCTTCTTGCATAAGCACACACCCTAAACGTTTCCTTGATGCATCACAATAAACTTCGAAATATTTCCTTATGTCTGGAAGGATTAAGACTGGGGAAGTTGTCAGTCTTTTCTTTAGTTCCTGAAAACTCCTTTCACATGATTCGGTCCAAATGAACTTCTTATCTTTCTTAAGTAATTCTGTCATGGGCTTGGCAATTTTTGAGAATTAATATCAACTAGATTGATAGTAAGCTTAATATACTTATATTAGTTGAGATCCAGATATAAGGGATAGATATAGTATATTAAACAAGATATAATCTAGGTAAAACAATTATATCAGGTAAGATCAGCTGAAACTCCGATACTATCCTTATTAACAACCATGTAACAGGCTACAAATTATGATTCTGTGCACGACTTAGTAGATCAAACTTAACTGATGCAGCACTATGTATGAAAAGAAGTATAATATCTAAACAATCAAGCCCATGGTTATCTTTTCACGATGGTGGATACATTATATAATTTAAGTCAACAAGTCAATCTAACCGTTATCGATAAAACCCTAGATAAAGATCGGCCGATACAAGTAGAAAGCATTATCAACTTAAATTATACTAGATATATGATAACTTGATGATTCAAAAAAAGGATTAGAGTGTCATAAAGATGTAAGCACTAATTCCGATAATGCAAACCGCAGTAACAAGTTAAAAGCAAGAACTCGTCGAAACAAAGTAACGAAAAGGTTGGTGATGCGCCGAGATTATATTGAACTGATGTTAATTATTTACAAGACCTCAGGCTTATATTTATACCCGAACAATACAAACTCGTCCATAACAGACACGACTCATACTTCCCTAATACAACTCTAATTGACAAACAAGTCCCTTAGGCAGACTCTTACTGAAAATATCTATAAGAAAATGACATAAAATCCTAATTAATAGATACAATTACCTATCTTGGACTCTATCCTTTCCTAGTAATGTCATGGAAACCCTTTATTTGAATCCAACATCAATCACGTAACCGATCTTGCCACCATCGGTTGTATCGGCCAACCACATTGAACTCGGTATCGGCCGATTCAAACTTTCAGCCGATGCGCACTTTGTTTCTGAGAATCCCGCATATCTTCATATCCACTTCGGATTGGATCTCAATTCCGATTCATACGCTTACCAAATTCCCTAGTCAACACCTGGTGCCCAATTCACCGAACGAGAGGACATACTCTTTTGAGTTGCAAAGTCTTCCTTGACGGTACCAAAGATATGATCCCATACCCGCGTTCCCAGATCCAACAACAACGAGTTCAAACTTAGCCTATTGCAGAGGACAAGAACACGGAGTAGTCATTAGATCGCTTCGTAGGAGTCGTCAAACTTGTCCCCTACGAACCTTCAGTTCTACACAGCATGGAGGATCAATAATCTTCGGGATCCAATACTCCACGCGACGTGTACACTATTGAAGGGGACAAGATTCCACAAGACCCACCTCCTTGAGTAGGCACGGAACCCGTCCGTACCCCTGCTCTACATCTTATCACAGTCGAGTCAATATTGAGAGAAAGCCCTTTCGACCCAGTCACATTTCCTGAAGGCGACCACTGGGTTGGAAGACTATGCTCCACAATGGCAAACCTAAACAGTGCTTTCCTAGTAGTGGTCGAACCGATGGCTGCGGGTCCCTCTCACCTTCCACCTCGAGGTGAGGACCAATGCGACACTTGGAACGTCGATGCTGACATAGAAGAAGTCCCCAGCGAGCACCCAAGCCATGATCCAGGCCGCAACCCTCGGAATGCTTCACCTAGAAGACATGGTCGACAGACCCCACCGTCCCAAGATGATCGTGACCTTTGAGATCACTTAAACGGGCATAGGCGGGATCAACATGAGTTGGATGACGTCCGTCCTTGACAGCGACGTTCTCCCCAACGACAACGCAACAACGATGGCAATCGAGAACACCACCAAGACCAGGACCGATAGGATCTCCAAAGCCGCCATGAAGAGAACAGTCAAGGACAGCACAACCAGGGCGATGACGGTCGAGGCCACCAACATCATAACGACAAAAGGCGACGCCATGATTCACGATCTCCGGGTCCTCGAAGAAATCACGACCAGGGGCGTAAGCCCAATGGTCATACTCCAGACCACAATGATCCCTCATCATCTTCGTCTTCTTCAGCGAGCGGTTCTCGACGACCATGTGGGTATCGACCACCGATCGTACCTGGGGCGGATGCAGGGCGTTCACCCCAGGTCTACGAGAAGTACGATGGCCCGAGAAGTTTCGCTGAGGAGCCATTGAGAAATATGACAGCAGCACGGACCCTAAAGAATTTCTACACGTCTACTCCACAGTTCTCTACGCCGTCGGGGCCGACAACAACGCACGCTCGATCATGACTCTGCCATCTCCCGCGACGCTCAATGTCTTCCTGGGAAGATCTGGGCCAGCAATTCATCGCCAACTTTCAAGGAACATACAAGCACCACGCAGTCGAGGACGACCTCCATGCGTTCACTCAGTATCCAGGTGAATCTTTGAGGGACTATATACGACGATTCAACGAAAGCTGGAATATGATCCCTGAAATCACAGATGCCTCACATATACGCGCATTAATGTCAGGCGTCCGAGATCTCTACACTACTTAGGAGTTGGCGACAAAGCAAATCACCTCCGCGCAAAAGCTCTTTGAGATCATCGACAGGTGCACTCACGCGGACGATTATGACTCCCTGATTTTCGTTTCAGGGATTTATAAATTATTTAATAAATAATTTCTAGAATTTATATTAAATATTCATTAATTTACAAGTGAATTTAAATGTGGGAAATAAAATTTCATAAGTAAACATGGCTGGATTTAATTTTTGTTAAATTCTCCATGGTTAATTCTACTCTCTGGAATTTTCTCGGATTTTTCAGAGCTCAATTACTAATTTTAATCATACAAAGAACATTTCATTAATTATTTAAATTGAAAAAGTAAATAAAACTTTCTTTTTTTCTCTTTTCTCCTTTTCGGCCCATCCCCACCTTTCTTCCCGCTGGCCCAGCCCGAAACAACAGATCTTCTCTTTACTGCAAAAAGTCTACTTTGCCTCCCTTTCTTCCTTTTCTTTTTCTTTTTGGCCGGCCCTTTTACCCAGAAGACTATTTTACCTCCCCGGCACTGTTCGGCCCCGGCACTGTTCTTCTAGCTCCAACCGGCCGAACAGTGCCTGACTTGGCTCGAGTTTTGGCCTCCAAATCCGGCCACCTCTCTCGTGTATTTCCAAAATTAGTTGAGGGGATTTGTACCCCCTTATCCTCTTCTATCTTCTCCCCCGAAAATCGGGCTTTATCCCTTTGAATCCGACGTGAATTTGAGCTCGATTTGAGTTTCTCTCTCCAAACCGAAACCTTCCCAGCGCGATTCCTTGTGTTACAAGCTCGATCTCTCTCTCCTGTGCCTGTATAAAGGACCCCTAGCTCCCCTCTACCGTTCCCCTCAAGTCCCAGCCGCAGCCTTCGCCTCTAGCGCCGCCACCGCCATCGACCCCACGCCACCGCCGCAAGCACCTCGTCGCCGGTTGTTTCCCATCACCGGTTTTCATCGCCGTCACCACTGGTGAGTTCCTCTTATCGTCCTCGTCGTAGTGGTGCCCTCGGTTTGCGCCATTTCGCCTTCGTTGGCCGGCAACCATGGGAGCTTGAGCAACACCGGCGATGATATCACCGATGATGTCATAATGTCTCTTTTTCCTTTCTAAAATAAATCTTAATTGCTGTTTAATCTTAGAAAATTCATAACTAATTCACCGTAACTCGGAATGAGGCCGTTCGAGTCTCTAAATTCATCTAAAATCATGATCTACGTGTTTGTTTATTTTTATGTACTGTTTATTTTGAGTTTCTTAGTCTTTTTCCTTATTTTGCGTGTTAGCTTATCGTTTACGTCGTTTCGGAGGTTCGTGTGTGCGTCAAAAGTGTTCCAGAAGGCTAATTGAAGATCGATTATTGCTAGGCAAGTCACACAGATCCTAAACACAATCCTTTGAGCATGTTGATCATATATTTAAATTATCTATTTATTTCAAATGTGCATTTATTTTCGAATGTCATTGGGTGGTGTGAACCTAATCCTTTGTTATGGCTAATTTATATTGATTACCCTATTCATTGATACCTTGGGTTATAAATTTGACTAGTTGGACTTTATATATTGGTTCAATTAGATATTAGAAATAATTACTTAGCCATGCTTAGAAACTCTAGCGTCATTTCATATGGGATAATTAATGTTTCACTTATATCTGAATGATGGCTATTTAATGATAGCTCACGATGGTCAATCGTGATTGATAAATTAATTAACTTACCAACTAAAACTTGATTAATGGTGGGTTGTGAGCACATGGTTGGAGATGATATTTGGATAGTAGTGCTCATGGGAATTAAGGACCAGTTCACGAGCTACTGTTGTGAAACATTAACCGTACCAACCACAAGCCAGCGTGGGCAACGGTTTTATCTTCTGTATAGCATGGTTCATTACGGGGCACCAGACTGTGAAGTGGCAGAGATAAGCCCACGACGGTCGCTGGGGAGTTATACCTTGGCTAGAAGGGGGTGACTATGATCCAGGAACGGTGCACTGTGGTGAATTGTGTTATGCGGAGGGTACTATCATAGTCCCATTTCGTGGTACCATGGTGGTACTGAGGGCATGGTAACATGTTATGGGGCTGTGTCTTGTGGGTACAGTGGTACACCTCTGGCCAGAGTAAAACTATTCGAATAGCCGTGCCCGCGGTTATGGGCGGGTTTAACAATGTTTTTCGTGATTAGTCCCACACTACTCATTAATAATAATAATGTGATAAGTGATGATACTTCAGTTTAACTCCTGGTTTGGAATGGTTAATTCCTGGTTTGGAGGTTTGATCTGTACGATCGGGGTTGGTTGTTCAGGTTTGGTTGGGCCTGTGTAGCATTTGTGTGCTGTTCAGTGTTGATTAATATTGATGATTATAACTCTACTGTTTTACAATTCTTACGTGTTTGCTAAATGTTGCTTTTGCAAATGAGCCTATATATTATGCTATCCTTTGATATCTTTGTGCAGTTGCATATTTGCTGTGCGGCTTGCTGAGTACTCCATGTAGTCACCCTTGCAATAACCAATCAAACCTCGGTTTGAAGAATGTTTCCGAAGAAGACGTTTGGCTTATACCCCAGTTGAGCTGCCTGTGGGAGTGGAGATGAAGCTATCGCTAGACCGTTTATCCGCTGCTGTTTTCTTTTCTTTTGTAAGTATGTAACGTTGTTTTTATGATGGATTTGTATATTAAATTGTCGATTTGTGTACCTCGGCTGATTCCTGGACGAGGATTTAATGCGCAAATTAGTTCGGAAATTACTAGTTAATTTTCGGGCGTGACAACGATGCCATCAGGAGGAAAGAAGGAAAAAGCAAGGCGGGCGATGAGAAGAAATCAGACAAGAAGGATGCACCAGAGTCGAGCAAGAGGAGGAACAAAAAGAACGGTAAGTGCAAAGCAGCGATCGAGGTCCTTGCCACAGATCAAACGGACCCACCCACTAAGCACCCGGCCTCTCAAGGAGACGAACCTCGACGACAATGGTGTCCGATACACAAGACCAATGCTCACGCCTTGGAGGAACGTCAAGTATTCACTAAGGAGTTAGCAAGACAGATGGCAGCAGAAAAAGGAAAGCAAGTTCATGTGGTCGAGAATTGCGCAAATGATCTCTCAACTGACAACGAACTCGTGTTCCCAGATTTCAACCTTCATGTCACACAGATCTTCGGCGGTTCTACAGCATACTCTTCGAAGAGAGAGTACAAGAAGATAGAACATGAAGTCTGTTCCACCTCATAGGGACTTGCTGCTAAGACGAAGTGGTCTCAACAGAAGATTGAGTTCTCTGAGGCAGACCACCGGACGACTACAACAATTCCAGGATGATATCCGATAGTGGTCGAGCCCACTATTCGGAATATCAAGGTCGCACGAGTTCTCGTCGATGGCAGCAACACCATTAACCTACTCTTCGCAAGCACGTTGGATGCAATGGGGGTTCCTCGAAGTGAGTTGACTCCTACTGGTCAGCCCTTTCATGGAATCACCCCTGAGTCCTCGTCCAAGCCATTGGGCAAGATTACGCTAGCCGTCACCTTCGGCCAGGCCGACAACTTTCGAATAGAGCAGATCACCTTTGATGTGGCAGAGTTCAACACTGCATATAATGCAATCTTAGGAAGGACTGCACTCGCGAAGTTCATGGCGGCATCCCACTACGCGTACCAATTGCTCAAGATACCAGGACCAAAATGGACAATCATGATTCTCGGGAATACCAAGTTAGCGTTATAGTGCGACAAGCGAAGCCTCGACATGGTCGAGCATGCTCCCACACCGTCCACTACTACAAAGCAACCCAAGAAAGCGATCAAGATCAGCACCAACCCCGACAAGACCATCAAGATCGAGGCGACGCTCAAATAGCAAATGGGAACTCGACCTCATCACTTCCTCCACGACAATACGGACGTGTTAGCTTGGAAACCGTCCGACATGTCCGGGGTCCCTAGGGAGGTGATCAAGCAAAAACTTATGGAGCGACCCGACACCAAGCCGGTCAAGCAAAAGCTACGTCGATTTGCACCGGACCGAAAACAAGCCATCCGATAAGAGCTGGACAAACTCCTCAAAGCTGGCTTTATCAGAGAAGTTCTTCACCCCGAGTGGCTCGCAAACCCAGTTATGATTCGCAAAGCCAACGGCAAGTGGAGAATGTGCGTGGACTTCACCGGTCTCAACAAGGCGTGCCCCAAGGATCACTTCTCACTTCCTCGCATCGACCAATTGGTGGATTCAACAGCCGGTTGCGAGTTGTTAAGTTTCCTCGATGCATACTTCGGCTACCACCAAATCATCATGGCTAAAGAGGACGAGGAGAAGACAACATTCATCACACCCTTCGATGTTTTCTGCTATACCAAAATGCCTATCGGGTTGATCGGCGCCGGCAACACGTACCAACACGAGATCCCGGGGGATCTTGGTGACCAACTCGGCCGGAACGTAGAAGCCTATGTCGATGATGTAGTGGTCAAAACGAAGACAGGTGACAAGCTGATCAATGACCTAAGGGAAACATTCATCAATCTCCATCGACATCGCTTAAAGTTGAACTCGAAGAAGCGCACGTTTGGATTACCATCAAGGAAACTACTCGGCTTTCTGGTCTCAGGGCGAGGCATCGAGGAAAACCCCGAAAAGATCAAGGTAATTGAGAACATGAAGTCGCCGATAAGACTCAAGGAAGAACATAAACTAATGGGATGAAAGGTAGCACTCAGCCGTTTCGTGGCCAGGATGGGAGAACGAGGACAACCTTTCTTTGCTTTACTGAAGAAGCAAGATAAGGTTGAGCGGACTTAGGACGCCGAGAACGCGTTTATCGCGCTCAAATGGTACTTGTAAAATCCCACTGTACTCGTTGCCCCACAACCAACGGATGAGTTATTCCTTTACATTGCTGCTACGCCATACTCCATCAGCACTATCATCATCGTCGAACAGGACAAGGTACAAAATCCTGTGTACTATGTCAGCGAGGCCCTTCACGACGCCAAGGCACGATATCCCCAGATACAAAAACTGCTCTACGCTGTTATCATGACATCAAGAAAGTTGCACCACTACTTCCAAGCCCACAAGGTCACAGTTGTCTCTTCTTATCCGCTAGGAGAAGTAGTCAGGAACAAAGACATTGTTGGGCGTATCGCCAATGGGTTGTCGAACTCAGTCAATTTGATCTTCACTTCGTTCCAAGAACAGCCATCAAGTCCCACGTTCTCGCAGACTTCATAGCTGATTAGACTATTCCTGAGAACAGTACAATCAGCTAGGCAAATAACGAGACATGGACAATAACGTTTGATGGAGCACTCAACAACCAAGGAGCAGTGGTAGGATTCACTATGACTCTCCAATAGGAGATCAGTTCAGATATGCAATACACCACAATTTTTAGGTGACAAACAACACCATGGAGTACGAGGGGCTACTCGTCGGGTTACGAGCCATCGCGTCTCTTGGAGTTAAGCAACTAATTGTGAAAGGGGACTCTGAATTGGTCGCCAACCAAGTGCACAAGGATTACAAATTCTCTAATCCCGAGTTAGCCAAGTACATTGCAGAGGTCACAAAGCTGGAGCGGAAATTCGATGGTATCAAGGTCCGGCATGTTTATCGCAAGGATAACACTGAACTCGATAACCTAGCACAGTGTGCATCCAGAAGAGAACCCCTTGAACCGGGCACCTTTCTACACGTCCTGACAAAACTTTCCATAAAGGAATCCCACGACGACGACACTATAGCCTACCCTAACAACAGCTCGGGGGCTACAATAGAGGTCAACAACGTCATGGCCGACATCGAAATAATCAAGGACTGGCGTAAACCGCTCATCGACTTCTGGATGCCGACAAACTACCGGAAGATGACATAGAAGCAGAAAAGATCTCCTGTCAATCTAGGATCTACCGTATGGTCGACAACGATCTCTACAAAAAAAAGCCCCGAACGGAGTTCTCCTAAAATGTGCTCTCCCGAGGACGGCAACGACTTGCTACGTGCCATCCACGAGGGAATATGCGGATCTCACGCCGGTGGGTGGACTCTGGTAGGAAAAGCCTTCCGACAAGGATTTTTCTGGCCAACCGCCCTCAAAGACACTTGTAGGATCGCACAAGATCAAACAAACCTACCAGAGGGGGGTGAATGGTAGGATAAACCAAAAACCCAAAAATCTTTTGCGGAATTAAAGATTGCCCTCGAACAAAGACGTCGACGAAGTCCTGTCGCCGCCGGTCAGACCACCCTCCTGCCGCCGGTCAGACCGCCGTAGCCTCGCCGGTCAGACCACCCGAACACTCTCGGTCAGACCGCCGTTATCCCACTGGTCAGACCGCGTGCACACCAGCGGTTAGACCATCGGGACCTAGAAACACCGGTAGATGACAAACTCGAAGATGTAGATTGAAACTTTTCGACTTTATTGCATCAACTAGTGTTTACAAAGTGCACTAACAGCACTCCTCACCAAAATCACGAACTAAATTCGAAACCCTAACTTTCTCTCAACTCTAGTCTCTCTAAAACCGATACAAGGAGGCCTCACCCTCCCTCTCTATTTATACATGAAGTACGCTATGCAAAGCCCACGAATTTAACACAACTTAGGACTCCTAACCCACGTAGGAAACCCTCTCTTGCAAGTAAACAACTTATCTCTTTCCTTATCTCAATCAAACTTCCCCAATTCGGACTCCCTTCCAAATTCGACTACTCTTTCCATACGTACACAATCCCTCTTGTATACCATATGGATTTCTTCATCACCACGTGCATTGTCCTCTAACCTTCAGTATCCCGCATGATCTCATGATCCCTGGACGTCAACTTCTCCCAAGTCGACTCCGATCTATCATCGGCAACACTATCCCGAGGCCTCAAGCAACACCTGCACATGCAACAACCAAGAAACCATATTCCGAGCCCAAGTTTGTCCCAACTTGACTCACATTAGTATAACAATAGTATCCATACGCATAGAAATCATCTAGAAACCAAATCCCCGAAAGAAATATCCAAATCCAACAAAACAACCCGAAACCGACATTGATCAGGATCCTGCCGGTCAGACCGTGGGGCCGGCCGGTCTGACCGCCGCAACACCTGCGGTTTGCCCGGCGGCACTCAGCCGGTCTGACCGCCAGGGTCAACCGAAACTGCACACTTCACAAAATCAACCATCTCAAAAATCTCCAAATTAACATTAGCAAACCACCAATATTTTCATCACAAGATCTAAATCAACTCCTTGATTCTACAATCTCCCCCTTGATAAAAATCATTGGCAAACAACAAATGGTTTGTGGTGTTTTGTGAAGCAAATCCAAAAAGCATCTTCAATGCCAAAAATTTTCAAAGAAAAAACTCACTTTTGAAAAGAAAGAAATTTCCTTCTACTTATGACAATTATTGCACAATTTGTTACCTTGTTCTCCCCCTTTTGACAATGAGTTCATCAACTTTTTTTTTCGGAGAGCTTTGCTATACCAAAAGTAATTCAAGAACATGTGGTGCAATAACAAGGTAGATAGCATGACAATCTAGATAACAAGCATGCATAGAAGTGTAAACATGAACTGAAGATATTGTCAAAAAGATCAAATCAACACTAAAAGATTCATGACTTCAAACGATTTATAATGCAATACATTAACAAGCACATAGGTTGAAAAACAAACACTATACATATATACCTATTGTATTTATCACTCTTTCTCAAACTAGCTTTAGCACAAAACGATTAAGAGAATTTTTCACGTTGCCCTTTTTTTTTAATTATTCCGGGTACGTCCTTGTCGTCAAGACTGTTTCCAAGGATTCGGTACCCATTATTTTTTCTCACATCGAATACGTCCTTGTCGTCAAGACTGTTTCCAAGGATTCGGTATTCATTTTTTTCATATATTTTTGTATTCTCTTTCACAAAGAGCAATTACAAAGCTATTTGAGGAATAACAATGCAATAAAGCATATATATAAAGCATTTATAAATCAAACCATATGCTAGCATCAATATTGCATATTTGCTTAATTCAAGTGATAAATTATATGTCATGTATCAAATCACTTACAGACAATATCAAAAGCTCATATAAAAAACTAACATGCACATAAGCTAGCATAGTCATCATACCACCTAACATGTATCGCTAGCATATACTAGAATATACTAAGGCACAAACAAAGCTCTTCCTCTTTTTCATTTTTTAATTTTTTATGTTTTTCATTTTTTATCACACCATGCATGAATAAAACATGTATGCAAAAAGAAAAATCAAAAGAAGAAAAGAAAAACATGAATGCAATAACGAGCCAAAACTCCCCCTCAATTGATGCCAAAAGGATGAACAATCCCCAACTCGCCTCGAAGAAAAGCAAATCGAGAAGAATCCAATGGTTTCGTGAAAATATCCGCCAATTGCAAATGAGTATCAACAAAAGCCAATTCAACATCTCCCTTCTCAACATGATCCCTCAAAAAGTGATAGCGAATATCAATGTGCTTCGTGCGTGAGTGTTGTACAGGATTCTTAGCAATATTAATAGCACTAGTGTTATCACAAAGAAGAGGAACTTTCTCAAAAGTAAGACCATAATCTTCCAAAGTTGAAACAAGCCAAAGAATCTGAGAACAACAACTAGCAGCAGCAACATATTCAGACTCAGCAGTTGATTGAGCAACATTAGATTGTTTCCTAGAAGACCAAGCAATCAACGAGGTACCAAGAAAATAACATGTTCCACTTGTACTTTTCCTATCAATTCTACAACCACCAAAATCCGCATCCGAATAACCACTCAAGGATATAGAAGATGATGTAGAATACCAAATTCCAAATTCTAGAGTATGTTGCAAGTACCTCATGATGCGTTTAACAACTTGACGATGTGAAGCACGTGGAGAAGCTTGAAAACGAGCACACAAACACACAACAAATTGAATGTCCGGTCTCGAAGCAGTGAGATAGAGCAAAGATCCGATCATTCTCCTATACTCCTTTTGATCCACAACTTCACCATCTTCATCCGGATCCAACACAGCAGTTGATCCCATTGGTGCAGAAATTGGCTTGCAATCCGCCATCTTGAAGCGCCTTAAAAGATCCTTGGTGTACTTCATTTGATGCACAAACATACCTTGCTTCATTTGCTTGATTTGAAGTCCCAAAAAGTAAGTCAATTCTCCCATCATACTCATTTCAAATGAACAGCGCATAGTCTCAGCAAACTCCGCAACCAAAGGGTGAGATGAACAACCAAAGATGATATCATCCACATAAATCTGAACAAAAAGTTGATCATTACCATGCTTGAGAACAAAGAGTGTTTTATCCACTTTTCTCATTGTAAAACCTTTAGCAAGCAAAAAGTTTTTCAATCGATCATACCATGCCCTTGGAGCTTGTTTCAAACCATACAAAGCTTTTGACAAACGAAAAACATGGTTGGGAAAATCAGGATTTTCAAAACCGGGTGGTTGTTTTACATAAAGTTCCTCCTGTATATAACCACTAAGAAAAGTACTTTTCACATCCATTTGAAACAATTTAAAATCTTTTGAAGCAGCAAAAGCCAACAAAAGACTAATTGCTTCAATTCTAGCAACAGGAGCAAAAGTTTCATCATAATCCAACCCCTCCATTTGAGTAAAACCCTAAGCAACAAGCCTAGCCTAATTTCTCACAATCAAACCATCCTCATTTTGTTTGTTTTTGAAAACCCATTTAGTTCCAATGATATTATGACCAACAGGAGGTTCAACTAAAGACCAAACTTTGTTTCTTTCAAAATTCTCAAGTTCTTCATGCATGGCATTGATCCACGATTCATCAGTTAAGGCATGAGTAACATCTTTGGGTTCAAAAGTAGCAACAAATGCAGAATTCACATGAGTATCACGAGTTGTTACCTTAGACCTTGTGGTACGTTCTCCAATGTTACCTATTATCTGTTCTGGAGGATGTTGTCGTTGAATATGAAGTGGAGCAGTAACATCGGATGAAATTTCGTGTTCACCATAATTTGACGAAGTAGAAACTTCTGGAGGTCCTCTATTTTCAGCACCTGACGAACCCGAAGATGAACCCCCTAGCTGGTCTGACCGCTCCTCTGCCTGCGGTCTGACCGACGTTGGGTCAACGGTCTGACCGGCCGAAGACCCGACCTGACCAGCCGTCGGTTCGTCGTCTTCCTCGTCGTCGCTTTCCTCCACGAAAATATCCTCCCCCTGAACCTGTGATAATGTACCTCAAATTTCGGGTCTAGCTCCAGGACTAGCCTCATCAAAAGTGACTTCGCAAGTCTCAACAATTTTGTTAGTGTCTAAAACAAGTGCACGATAACCTCGAGAATGTGCAGAGTAACCAAGCATAAGCCCATCAGTGGAACGTGACTCAAATTTGTCCAAATTTCCTGATTTCAACACAAAGCACTTACACCCAAAAACACGCAAATGTGAAATCTTAGGTGTATGACCAAAGCGAAGCTCATAAGAAGTTTTCCAAGTTTTGATCTCAAGAAAACACGATTGGAAATATAACAAGCAGTGTTAACAGCTTCAGCCCAAAATCTCCTAGGTGTATGATACTCATCAAGCATAGTCCTAGCCATTTCAACCAAAGAACGATTCTTTCTTTTAACAACATCATTTTTTTGAGGAACCCGTGGAGACGAAAATTGATGTTCAAGACCTTTTTGTTTGCAAAAATTCTCAAAAGAAGCATTTTTGAACTCACCACCATTACCACTTCGAATAGTTCTTAAAGATACAGAAAATTCAAGAGCCAAACGAAGATACAAACTTTTAAAGTGTTCAAACGCCTCATCCTTAGTAGCCATAAAATAAACCCAAGAATATCGAGAGAAATCGTCAACAATAACCAACACATACCACTTTCCTCCAACGGATTGCACTCTAGCCGGACCAACAGTGTCCATATGTAGTAGTTGTCCCGGTGTATCCGTCATCACAGAAATAATAGGAGTATGTGAAGAAGCAACCATCTTAGCATGACGACTTGGCGAACAAACCAAATCAAGATCTTTCTTAAGTTTAGGTAAACCACGAACGAGATCAGAACCACTAAGTCTAGTGAGATGATCAAAGCCTACATGTCCAAGTCTACGATGCCAGAACATCACATCTTTAGAAAATTTTGCAACAAGACATGTAATCTCTGAAGAAACACTTCTTTCAAAATCAGCCTTAGAAACTCTTCCATAACGAGAAACATTAAGCACAACATCGCCAGAAGATATAAAGACCTTACTTCCAGTTTTCTTGAACAACACATCAAAATTCTCATCCACAATATGAGAAATGGAGAGCAAATTGTACTTCGAATTCTCAACCAAAGCGATATCATTCAATGTAAACTTGTCACTTACCTTGACAGATCCAGTAGCAGTGATCATACTAGTAGAAGCATCACCGAAGATGATTGAACCCTTCCTTGATGCCTTCTTGAGGGAGGAGAACCAATTTTTATCACCGGTCATGTGTCGCGAACAACCGGAATCCACAATCCACACGTTCTCTTTCCGCCCCAAAAGTGTCTACACACAAGCAGAAGTCGAAGCCTCAGTACTGGGGTTAGATAATAAAAATTTAGGAATCCAGTACTGAGACACACGACCAGAACCAATAGGAGCATAACCAGTAGAAAATTCACACCGTTTCTTGTTAGAAAAATCTACCCGAGGCCGGTCTGACCGCGTAGGTACCTGCGGTCTGACCGAAGGCTTACCGCCGGTCTGACCGCCTGTACTGTTGCGGTCTGACCGCCTGTCTAGGGACAAAACGTGGTTTTTGCCATCTCTTTTTCGCAAAAGCAATTTCCCGTTCCTTTTTCTGTTTTCTAGCAAGTCTAAAACAGAAACCAACAAGATGACCATCTTTTCCACAAAACGAACAAGTATATTTTTCATGATGATTAGAAGTATTTGTAGAAATAGATGACTTAGCAACACAAGCAGCAACAGAAGGTTTTGCATGCACAACATTGGTTTTTGAAGATGATGTACTCAAAGTAGTCATGATGCCAGCAGATTTAAACACAGTGTTCTTAGGCTCAGGTTTAAGCAAAATTTCACCACCTCTAGCACCAGCACCTAAAACAACAGGAGGATGTCTAGTATGATGAGCATAAGGATCAAAACCTAAACCACGATTGTGTGTGCTAACCCTAGATTGATCAAGAATCATGTTGAGGTTCTTTTTACCATCAGAAAATCTTTGCAAAGAACTTTTTAAGTAAGCAACCTCTCGAGTAAGATTAGCACAATTTTTGAAATCATCCAAAAAACCTTTTTGTTTTCTACAAGTCGAACAAGAAAGCACCTCATCTTGTTTGACAATTTCCTCCATGTGCTTAACACGACCTAGAGCATCTTTTAGTTTCATCTTATTAGCAACACATGTCAAACAAAGTTTTTCACTATATTGGTTAATCCTCTTAGAGCTATTCAAATTAAACATCGAACTAGCAAACAAAGCAATTTGACATTTATTCAAAGCTCTTTTAGTCAAAAATAATTCATCAACCAATCTAGTGTTCATGGCAAAGCTCAAAGCAAGACAAGATTCAAATTTCTTAATCTTTCTAACATGAGACCTATTAACATTTCTAACAGCTTCAATTTCTTCAAGTAAAACCTCACAAGACTTACATTCATCATTATCAGAAACAAGAGATTTTATTCTAGAATTTTCAGCATTAAGAGACTCAATAATAGTTTCATGTTGACTAATCTTTTTCTCAAATTTAGAAATTTTGTAATATAACAGGTCAAAGATAATTATTTTACTCTACAATAAGAATTTTTATTTATTAGCACACTATTTAGGTTAACTTTTATTTTATTGATTGATATAAAAATAAATATATTTTAGTAAATAGTGAATCATACACCATTGGAAAGAGCATGAATTTAGAAAATTTAGGTTCAAGTTTCACCCAAATCGGAGCTATAATGAATAAGTTACGCTTGTTAAAAGATTTCGATTCAAATTAAATCCAAAAATTGTAAAATGCCACTGTGCACTAACTTGGGCCCACCTGTCAGATCCCTATCTCTCTCTCTCTCTCCTTTTTCTTTTCTTTCTCTCTTTTTTTTCTCCTTCTTCTTCCTCCTTTCCTCTCTCCTGCTTCATCTATGCTTTCTCTTTCTTTCGGCTTGCTTCCTCTTTCTCCCCCTAGCCGAGCGGCGGCGGCAGCGTGGGCATGACGGCAGCGGCGGGTGGGTGCGGTGGTGAGCGGCGCAGCAGCGAACGGCGGGCAGGCGCGCGGCGGCGTGGCGCACGGCGGCGTGGCCGACGGGGGCGGCGAGCGCGCGGTGGCGGGTGGGCACGGTGGTGAGCGGGGGCGCGGGGGGGGGGATTTTATAGGGGGCAAAGGGGGGTCGACTGATGGGACGGTGCGGCGCGTGGGGCTCGAGGAGAGCGGCGCGGCGCGAGGACGCGGTACGGTGGCGTGGGCGCGGCGTGGCGCGCGTACGGCGCGACGTGGGCGGGGGTACGGCGGCGAGGGCGCGGCATGGCGCGATGTGAGCGCGGCGGCCAGCGGGCGGCGCGCGCGACAGCGGCCCGGGTGCGGCGGCCGCGGGCGACGGCGGGGCGACGTGCGCGCGGTGGCCAGCGGGAGGCGTGCGTGCAGCCGGGCGTGCACGCGTGCGGCGCGGTATGCGCGCGCGCGGCTCGAGGCGCGCAGGCAAGGCGGCGACGCGGCGTGAGGGTGACCGCGTGATGCGCGCGGCTGACGGCGATGGTGCGCGGTGTAACGCCCGTTCCGTCGCGGCATTAGTTATAGGGTAAAACATATTTTCTAATAAAAATTAAATTATGAAAATATTGGATGTTAATGTTGTTTTCTTGTCTTGTTGCGTATGTGTGTGCCAAATCTCGTTACCCGCCGTCCAATTCATATTCCAAAAATTCAATTCCGAATCCAATTCAAATCCCTTCCAAAATAGCTTTCAGCAAAAAGTCCATTTTGCCTCCTTTTCGTTCGCGGGCCGAATTCTCTCTCTCGGCCCATTTCTTTCTCTCTCTCTCTCCCTTGCCGGGAGAGCTCTCTCGCTCTCTCTCCCTCCCGTGCATGCTCACTGCTGCCGCTGCTCTCTCTCGCCCCCTCCCTCTCTTTTTCCCAAACCGGCGAGGCACACTCCCCTTTCTCCCCTCTTCCCTTTTTCCCTGTCTCCCCGCCGGCGTCGCCATGCCTTGCCATGTCGGTTTGGAGACCGACAACTCCTCCCTCTCCTCCAAACCGACATCAACTCTCCCTACAAAACCCCCATACCCCCTCCCACCAAGCACACACGCTCCACCACCGCCACTCACCTCGCAGCCGCCACCCTCCGCGTCGCCACCGCCCTCCGCCGGTCGCCGCCGTGGACGCGTGCGCCGCGGAGCCCGCCGTCGGCCGCACCCTCCTCCTCACTAGCTCGGCTTCTTCCCTCGCGGTAACCCCCCTTGCCACCCTCCTCCTCCTTCCCCTCTCTTTTCCGCCGCCGCGTAGTCGTCGCCGCCGTGTAGCCGCTTCCGCCGGCCGGCCGCGCCGTGCGCGACACCGTCGGCCGCGCGCCTCTCCCTCCCGTGCCGCTGCCGACCTCGCCCGGCCCGGCTCGGCGCCGTCCCGCCGCCGGCCGCCGCATCCCGTCCCCCTCTCCCCTTGGTCGGCCGCCGGAAGAAGAAGAGAAGAACGGGAGAAAGGAGAAGAAAACAAGAAAGAAGGAGAGGAGAAGAAGAATGAAGAAAGAAGAAGAAGGAGGAGGAAGAAAACGAAGGTGGTGGGACCCACCGTGGGCCCCACCCCTTTGACCGGCGCCCCCCCCCTCAGCTCTCTCTCTCCCCCGCGCGTGGGCCGCACCATCTCGCCGGCCCGGTCCACTCCCTTCCCCGCTCGGCCTGGTCCGCGCCCGCCTTGGGCCGGCCTGCCTGCCCCCCCCCTCGCGCTCGGCCTGCCCGCAGCCGCCTTGGGCCGCGTCACCGCCAGGCCCGGTCCGCCTTCCCCCGCCGCACGTCGCTGGGCCGCCCCCGGTTGGGCCGCCTCGGCCTGCTCCCGCGCCTCTCCTCTCGGGCCGCCCAAGCCGCCCGAGGGAAGTCTAATCCCCATCCCCCCTTTTTCTCTTAAAAAGGAATTTAATAAATCCTTTTCCTTAGACAGAAAATCCAATAATCTTAGAAATTCAATATCTTTTCAACCGTACATCCGTTTGACTCCGTTCAACTTTCAAAAATTCTCAAATCTCGAGATCTATCTAATGGCACACTTAGTGGTCTCTATTAGGATTTTATTTTCGCTGTTTATTGAGTCTTTTTCGTTTCGCGTATGGTTTCGGAGCCCGAAGACTCGCAGTGTGCGGATTTCGAGGATCAAGCTCAAGATCTCGAGCAAGGCAAGTCACCTTTGATCATCTTGCACCTATAAATTAAATCTAAGTATTTCTTTTTCGCAAATATTGCATGAATAGGATTAACACTAATAGTTCGGTCGCGGCTTGCGAGATAGCCTGCCGGCCCAAATCCCTGTTGCTGCATTTACCCCTCCATGAATTGTTGAACACTTAAACCTCCTTTGTCGACTGTTGTGTTTCGATGCACGGGCCTTCGGGCACGCATCATCGGAACACCTCTCCTCAAAAATTTAAAATATCCAACGATGGGTAAAACTTGGGGTTTTACAAAAGACTTGGAAAACCCGACACCTGGGTCGGTGTTTGCGAACCAAATGATTTTTCCAAAAACCGCAGACCGGGGAACGTACCGGGAGTACGGTTTCCCGCTCTTGCGCTTAAGGACCGTTTTCCTTGGAATTTCATCCGAACATAAGACAAGTGCGACCACACGGGTGGAATGGGACGCCCCTGGCTGAGTAATTAGCTAATCAAGGGAGCCATGATGCCAAGAGACATGTGGATTCGTCGGGGTGGTGTCGGGGAGAACCCCCGGGCTTCCTGGCACAGTATGGTCTGGGACCTAACCTGGTGTTGGTCTGGGACCCCTCTCGTTGGCATATGGTAAACCTGGATCGGCTTTCGAAATGCCTTGTCATGAAAGCCTTAAGGTCTCCAGACGTGGCCGTTCCGCACGGGCTGGGTGATCCAGGTTAGTAATGTCGTGTGGGTAAAGTGTACCCCCTCTGCAGAGGTTAACAAACTGTTCGAACAGCCGTGCCCACGGTCATGGGCGGATGTAAGGTGATTCCTAGCGTAGTTTTGTTTGACTACTGCTTGTGAAAATTGATGTTGTGGAATGGGATTCGATGTTTGGAAAACTTGTGGTTGACGGGATCAGCCAGGCCCGGGTGGCCGTTCGGAATCTGTTGGCCGGGTGCCAACCTTGAATTGTTCAAAGACTGATACATTGCACATACTCCGACCGGACGAGACGCACTGTCTCATCCGTGTCGTTTGAGAAGCACTCACTTAGTTGTTTCAAAAAGAAGTTTAACTAAAATCAATAGAAAAACAACAGCCTTTCCTTTGAAGCCTGCATTAAACACTTAATTCCCATGGCTTGCTGAGTACTCCCGTACTCACCCTTGCTCTATATAAATAATCTCCCCCCCCCCAGTTGCTGAAGAAGATGACGTGGATCCTGCTGACGAGGAGTTCTTCCAGGAGCAAGTCGGCTACGACGAGTTTTAGGGTTTCGGCCTAGTTCCCAAGTCACGCCTGTGGTGTTTGGTCCAAGTTTTGGCTTCCGCTTTCCTTTTGTAACGCAGTTGTGAGCTCGGGGTTTGTCCGCAGCCCAACATGACTGTAACCCTACTCTATAATAAAGAGACTTCTGTTGCTGTGATATTCTATCTTCCTGTGATACCAGCACTGTATCCTGGGACTGGTATCGTTTGACAGGTTAATTTGGAACGTCCGTTCTGGTTCCCGTCTGGGACCGGATCGGGGCGTGACACGCGGCGCGCGGCAGTCGGCGTGGACGGGATGCGATGACGACACCTAGGGGACTTGGTCGAACACATAGGGGGCAATGAACAGTGTCGTTTCCGATTTTTCTTAGTTTTTAGGGTTTCAGTCGATTCAACTATAAAAAAAATGTAATTAAAATTTGTATTTCCTCCTAGGCATTTGAGTGACATATTTAGGCATCCAAATGTGAATTTGACCAAAATCTAATATTGTGCATTATTTAATATTTATTATAGATTATTTCATGTTTTGTCATTTAAAACCTCCTATGTTTTGGAATTTATTTACATTTACCCACATATAAATTCGGGTTATATTAATCTGGATGTTACCCTAAAAGTTGTGATGGTGCTGTCTAGGTAATTCTGAGGCTTTCGATATTCCTAAATTTAATTAAATTATTCTAGGGCGGCATTTGCTAATATAATAGCACATTTGTCTCAATTTATTTATGGGTTAGTTTATTTTATATGGATGAGTTTGATATATTTAATTACAATCTCCCGTAATTCTATTTTATATATATAGGCTTAGTTTATTTGAACGGTTATCATTCCATGGGTATTTATATTTCATGGGATATTCCAAGACTCGGTACAATATTGATCTTAATATTGAATCAAATACTCCCATGAGCCTATCTTACATCTAGAGGTCAATTTAGTTATATGACCAATTATTTTATATGAGCGAATTTTATGCAACGGAAGACTTGATAAATTGTTCTAAATATTAATTTAAATATTCCAACGAAACATTCATATATAATAAGGTCATTGTAGTGGTGACCATTATTTCATGCGTACTTATATTTTATGACACTCATCACATGGTTAAAGTATTTATTATTTGAGTTGTACTTTATATTACAGAAGTTAATGATTATTTTGCATTTCGTTTGGCTTGCTTTCTTTCATGTGCTTAGATATTTATAGGATTAATAATAAGTATTGTATCGTTGTGAGTTTTAGCTATTACCCATGTGTGCATCTGTAGTTTGATTCTTCGTTGTAACAATTCACGGTTGACCAAGCAATAACAACCATAATCATCAGCATGATGCAAAAAGTTTTAAAAAGTTCAAAATTTTAGTGATTTTTATTGCCGGAATTTTCAGGGTGTTACAAACCTACTCCCCTTAAAAGAATCTCGTCCCCGAGATTCAGATGAAACTACAGAGACACTAAACCGGTTTAACATTAAATATTGATCGACAAACGATGTGCTAATCAAAGGTAGAAAACCCAAGATCTTCGTGGCTTCCAGACGTCATGAGTTGATGAGCGAAGCGAAGCGACATTCTTTGTACTTCCGCTGTCTTGGTCAGCAACGGACTTAGGTGACATTCTTGGGGCGCATGGTCCGTCCCTTCGCAGAGAAAGCAGGTGATCTTGGTTGTAGGGCATTCTCCGATTGGATGGTCTTCGTCACAGTAGGGGCATTGAGTAACGCAATTGCTACCGTAGTGTCCTATCTCTCCGCAACGACTACATGCCTTAACCTTCAAAAGTCCTTTGGATGGTTCTTGGGCTTTGTTCTCTTCCGGAAGGGTTTGTGAAGACGGCGTTTCTTGTCCTTCATTGGTGCCTTGAGTACAGTCTATTGCATAATGTCTGAATTTTCCACAAGAAAAACAGCAGCCATTTCTCCTTGGTGGCCATAGTTGTATCTCTTCAACCTCTGTAGGCAAATCACCCACTTCTATTCCCATTTTAGTAAGGTCAAGCTCAGCATATGTTATCAATGATGACGTCTTTCTCTTCCGATCTCTTTTTCCCCAGGGTTGTGTAGGTCGTTGTCTAGTGAATAGTCGATACCAAGATTTTGGATGCATCGATTGTGACATTGATGTTGGTAATATCCCTGAACTCGTATCATATACCGGGTGCCCAGGCGAATTCCTTGTCTGTCTAAGTCGCAATTTTCTTTGAGGGCATTTATTGGCATAATGTCCTTTCTTGTCACAACTGAAACATGTGATATTTGCCTTCCGTCCTGTTGGAGACAAGTGGTAGCTCACATCTGTAGGATATTGCTTTAGGTTGTCTAGACCGACGGTGCACTCTTCAGGTCTTGGCGACAGTTGGACTCGTTCCTTGTCACTAGAAACTTGGAGAGGGTCTTTAGAGAGTAGCATGGGTTGGTTTATCCCCATATTACAAAGGTCTTGTGAGTTGGAGTCCTTGTTTCTTCTTGTTAGTTCGTCCATGGTCTCCTCATCCTGTGGTAGGTTACTCGGTTAGAAGTAGGTTGAAAGTTAGCAGGCTAAAGTTTTTGATACCGATAGTAGCATGACAATGCTGAATTGTTGTCCTTCTTCTTCATCTATTCAATCCTTCACTTCTTCATATTATATCATCCTACAAATTCCGTTGGTGGGTCGTGGTAGTATTTCGTGCAATTTTTAGCATCATATGATAATGAATATGCTTAAATCCTTGTCCGAGGGTGAATATAACCTTGATATATGGCGTGCATTATCCGTATTCGTTCTCACAAGTTGTTGGTCCTCTTGAGGTTTTCTTATCATAGGCTACCCCCCTTAAAATAAGAAAGTTTGAGAGCAGTTTTTTTTTTGACATCAAAATTGATTTTGCACAAATATCCTTTGAAAGTGGTGTTTGCAAGGTATTTAAAAATTCAAAATAGGCATCTTCTCAACAAACATAATTTGATAATAACATTTTCAAGGAAAGTTTTATGTAGTCAAATATATATGTTTAACCAAAGGAACCTGGCAACTAGGAACTTTTGCAACCAACTTTTGAAGAATATTTGATTTCATTTCACAAAAGAAAATTCTCGCCAATAAGGCCGGAATTCCATATGTTTTGTATAGTTGAAAGAACCATCTGCGCCAGCTGTCGGAGGATAAACTCCGCAGCGGGGGACTGTGGAGGTCCCCCTTTTTAGTTCAGCCCAGGGCGCAAAAGAGAGGCACTCCTGACCCCAACTCCGGTGCGCTGGTGAAATGGAGAAGCAGAGGAAAAGTTTCACAAAAGAGAGGGCAGTGGCACGTGAGAAATTATACAGGTTCGGTCCACCAGCGAGACGTAATACCCTACTCCTGTGAGGTGGACTATCTGTGTGTTCTTATTCTCAAGAATCCAACCCCTTTCCTCTAGGCCTGGGCCTCCTTTTATACTCCCAAGGGGACACCACATGGGCCGAACAGGCTACGTTCTAGAGAAGAGGAAAAATATTCTTTTACAATTAAGGGCCACACTGTGGCTTGCGGCAGAAGTCCACCGTCCTGTAGCGCCGGCACGACTCCTATCAGACCGCCCATCTTCGTGCGTGACACCGCACGTCATTCTTCATTAAACGGCCGAGTACTTGCTTACCCCGCCGTACGCGGTGAGGCGTGCCAGGTGATTAGACCTGGCGCACCAACTCCGGTGAGGTGAGTGAGCCGATCCGGCTCACATGATTCTGATGTGACCTGACGGAGCGTGCAGCAAACCTACCGGGCGTGCGATGGTACGCCAGGTACTGTGCTACGTCCCATCGGTCATTCGGACCGGTCGCATGTCATTCCGCATTTAATGCGGCACGCGAGCGCACAGGCGCACTCCGGCTGCACCATCATTAATAGGGGTAGGTGAGCGCTGGGACCGCTCACCAACTCTAGCACACGTGGTGGCGGCCCGAGGGGGTCGGGGGAGCCCGACCCCTAATCTGGCAGCCCCTGAGGGGCACCGGGACTTAGAGTAAGCAGCCCCCGAGGGGCGCCGGGACTTAGAGTGAGTAGCTGCCACGTCACCCTCGGGCCCGATCCCCCCTCGGGGGATGGCCACGTGGGCGAACGGGGCCGCCTCAAGCCCTAAGTCAGCATACCCCTGGGCCCATGACACCGATATTATGCTTCTTCTTATACTTAGTGTTGCATCAGTTAAGTTTGATCTACTAAGTCGTGCTTAGAATCATAATCTCTAGCATGCTTTATAGTTGTTAATAAGGATAGTATCGGGGTTTCAGCCGATCTTACCTGGTATATTTGTTTTACATAGTTTTATACCTTGTCTAATATACTATATATGCCCCTTATATCAGGATCTTAACTAATATAAATATATTGAACTTACTGCCAATCTAATTGATGGTAGTTTGATATATTCGTTGCAAGAGAATATCCTAGTATAAGGTAGTATCGGAGCTATAGCCGATACATGCTTAAATCTGAACATCGGCTATGATATGAACACATATAATTGTTATTTCATGTTATTTTATATCTAGGTAATTTATACTGTCTTGATTAAGTCCGATCTATCCCAATTGCTGATTTCTAAAGTAATACTGATTTATAGATTATGTAATGTTGATATTCTCAGCCGATGGATCACATTTAGGGTTCATTTGTTATTGGGAAGATGCCTTACAGCCGATTCAGCTCACAATGCATCGGCTAGGTCACACTACGATATGACATCAGCTTCATGGCACGCCTGCATCTCATCATCATTTAGGACCTGCACTAGAGTAAAACAAATCTCTCAGGTCAGTGTGTGTTTTTTGCATCAACAACTTCTCGGGAGGAAGCCGCGCTTCTCAGAGCTCCATGCAGATCCGCGACAAGGCATCGCAACAACTCACGAGATATGAGTTCAACCAGACCTCGCATCCTCGGAGGGTTTCGACGTCTTGTACTTACTTCGCGACGTCTATCGACCGCTCAAGCTGCTCCACTTCCAACTTGGTCCTCCAAAAATCGATGCAGCGATATCTCTCCTCCAAAGCATCCTCGAGATCTGCAGACAAGGAACGGTTTTAAGTCATTCCACCTCGTGCCAGCCACGAAGTCTGAGGATGCAAAAACCGACAGCCTTACCTTGAGTATGTCGAATAAGAGAACTTAGATGCGATCCGGACGGGACAAGTGCATCAGCAGGATTGACCACGACCAGGGCACGGTCGCCGACATCAAGTGCGGACAAGTCAAGGGGAGGAATGGGCGATGTGTCATTATCTTCAGGACGTCCTCCGTGCAGGACGTCCTCGTCACCAATACATCTACAAACTATATGACAGTAAAGAAAATTGCTTCAAATGTGATGAGATGGGAAATTGTTCTCGGACGAACAACAGACCCAAAAGTTACATTTAAGAGCAGTCAAGGGATTACAAGACATTACTGCTCAAAAAAGGGACCACGGTATTGTTGACGATGAAATTTGGCAAGCATATGAATCGGAAACGAAGTATAATTCAAAGCAGAATTGGTGATATGCGGGATTCTCGGAAACAAAGTGCGCATCGGCTGGAAGACCGTATCGGCTGGAACCGAGTCTGATCTGGATAGTCGATATGACCGATATTGCATGTGAAGTCAGTATCGGGTTCAAGGAGGAGTTTGAAACGATGTTGCCGGACAAGGATAGAATCCAGGATTGACAAATGTATCTATTAATTAGGATTAGTTGCAATTTGCTTATAGGTATTTTCGGTAAGAGTCCGCCTAATGGACTTGTTTGCTAATTTGATTTGTATTAGGACAATGTGAGTCGTATCCATCTTGGACAATGTTTATATTTTCGGGTATAAATATAGACCCGAGGCCTTATGAATAAAACAACAATAGTTCAATCAATCTCGGTGCATCGCCAACCTTTTACTTTTACTTTTCACGAGTTCTTGCTTTCGAGTCGAGCTGCATCAGTTTGATCTTCGGTGAAGAGGTAAGTCTTGTTATGGCGGTTTGCATTATCGGAATTAGTGCTTACATCTTTATGACACTCTAATTCTATATTGTGAATCTCCGAATTATCATATACGCTATATAATTTAGATTGACAATGCAATCTATTCATATCGGCTGATCTCTATCTAGGGTTTTATCGATAACGAATAGGTTGACTTGTTAGTTTGAATTATATAATGTATCCACCATCGTGAAAAGGCAATCATCGGCTTGATTGTCTAGATATTGTGCTTCTTTTCATACTTAATGTTGCATCAGTTAGGTTTGATCTATTAAGTCGTGTTTAGAATCATGATCTCTAGCCTGCTTTATGGTTGTTAATAAGGATAGTATCGGAGTTTCAGCCGATCTTATCTGGTATAGATGTTTTACATAGTTTTATGCTTTGTTTAATATGCTATATCTGCCCCTTATATCAGGATCTAATCTAATATAAATATATTGGATTTATTATCAATCTGATTGATAAAAATTGAATATATTTGTTGCAAGAGAATATCCTAGTATAGGGTTGTATCGGAGCTATAGCTGATATATACTTAGATATGAACATCGGCTATGACATGAGTACATGTAATCGTTATTTCATGTTATTTTAGACTTGGGCAATTTATACTGTCTCGGTTGAGTCCGATCTATCTCAGTTGCTGATTTCTAAATTAATATTGATGTATAGATTATGTGATACCGATATTTTCAGCCGATGTATCAAGTTTAGGGTTAGTTTATTATTGAGCATACCTTACAGCCGATCCATGTAATATTGCATCGGCTAGGTTACATCACGATATGTTATTGGTTAACTGGCTGATTGACTATCGTTTACTAATAAACCTGCACGTTCTATCTTGTTGATTGCAGGATCAAATCAACTGGCACGCCATTTGAACCCAAAAGCAAGTTTTGGACCTGCATTAGAGTAAAGAAAATCTGTCAGGCCAGTGTGTGTTTTTTTCATCAACACGCTTTTGGCACGCCCGGTGGGACATTGTGTCATCATGGCGCCCAATATAATGGAAGTTACGGAAGATAACATCCTACCAATTACGATCGAGCAACTGAACGAAGAGCAGAAGGAAGAGATGAAGAAATTGCTGGATCAACTCCAAAACCAATACCTTCATTCGTTCGCGGTAACCCGCTAGGGCATGATTATCCAGAAAACCAAAGTAGAATTGCCGCTGATCGTGAAATCGGAGCCAAGTACCTCTGGAACAAGTGATGACAAGGGCAAGGAAGTTAAAGCCAAGTCAAACGATGAAGAACTCCACACATTACAAGATCGCATTGATTCGGCAGTTCATCATGCCCTCATTAATCAATCTGGAGTACTTGTAAACACTTTAACAAATATGATCAAGATGGTGGTGGATGGCACTATAGCCGAGGAAAAAGCAAAAGGACCAGTATATCTGCCAGGGGACACTTTTCCAGGTTATAGAACTGTGAAGACGGAAATTGGCGGGAAACATCAATTGTTTCAAACCCAGGCTCCATCGGCTCCCGCACCCAGCACAAATATCCCGACGATATTGACCAGACAACAGCCGATCACTAGGGGGCAAACCTCGACTCAGCTGACGCCAGAGCAACTGATGAATATCCTTAACACAAAGCCACCCATCATCGAGCCAACCTATCATATTCCTTCGGTTTCACAACAGCCGATTGGAATTACTCAGCCGATAGGCCAACAATACATCTCAGCACCACTTCCGTATGTCCCGTCTCAAGGCCTAGCGACCAATCTTAATCAGCATTATCAGCCTCATTCTCCACAAGCTCAGTATCGGCTTGAAAGATCTCCACGGCTCCAGCCAACACAATATGGCCAGTATGATCAACTGCAGCAACAGTATGGCAGAGGGACATCACAACAGCCGTGGGCCGATATGATTGCCGACGTAATGAGGGAACAATTTGGACTTAAGCCTAAGGATAATGGCAACATGTACCGGAATCCATATCCGAAGTATTTTGATCGAGTGCCATTGCCAAATCGATACAAGGTGCCAGATTTCTCAAAATTCTCACGGCAAGACAATATTTCAACCTATGAGCATGTTAGCCGATTCATAGCACAGTGTGGAGAAGCATCGGCTACAGAAGCCCTCAGGGTTCGATTATTTCCACTATCCTTATCTGGATCGGCGTTCACGTGGTTTTCCTCTTTGCCTTATAATTCTATCAGAGTTGGGCCGATCTAGAAAAGCTATTCCACAAATACCTTTTTTAATGGTATTCAAGAGATGAAGTTGTCAGATCTTACGACAATCAAGCAAAAGTCAGATTAATCAGTGCCAGATTATATTCAAAGATTCAAAGATGTAAGGAACAGATGCTACAGTTTGGCTTTGACTGATTCACAATTAGCCGATCAGGCTTTCCAGGGACTATTGGCGCCGATAAGGGAGAGATTTTCAGCTCAAGACTTTGAAAGTCTAGCGCGCTTGGCTCATAAGGTATCGGGCTCATGAAACACGGTTCCAAGAAGCCAGAAAATTTGCCAAGAAAACCAACAATGTCAACAATATATATAGTTATGATTCTGATTCCGAAGATGAAGATCCAGAGGTTAATGCAGCTGAGTGGGCCAGGAACAAGAAGACAGTAGTATGCCAATGGGTTAAGAATTCGGGGAAAGAAGAAAGATTTGACTTTGAAATTACTAAAGCCGACAAGATATTTGACCTCCTTTTTCAACAAAAACAGATCCAGCTGCTGGTAGGACATGTGATACCATCGGCTGAAGAGTTGAAGAGAAGGAAGTATTGATCAAAATCATGTTGGTTTTGATCAAATCATCTGAATTCTTCCCAAGCTTCCTAAAAGTTGAATATGGCATCAAATTGACAGCTGCTCCTCCATCAACCAGCATTTTTGACATCGGCTCCCTATTAAACCAGGCTATCGGCCGTACAAGCAACCCCCAAGACGTTGTAAAGCTGAGATGTATGATGCTATCAAGACTGAAATTACAAGACTTTATGATGCCAATTTTATCAGAGCATGCCGATATGCTGAGTGGATTTCAAATATAGTACCGGTGATCAAGAAAAATGGCAAACTTAGAGTTTGTATTGATTTTCGAGACTTGAATAAGGCTACTCCTAAAGATGAATACCCAATACCGATTGCTGATCAATTGGTTGATGTTGCGTCTGGGCACAAGATCATCAGTTTTATGGATGGTAATGCGGGATATAATCAAATTTTTATGGCTGAGGAAGACATTCACAAGACTGCTTTTCGATGTCCTGGTGCAATAGGTTTGTATGAGTGGGTTGTCATGACTTTTGGATTGAGTGTCGGTGCTACATATCAAAGAGCGATGAACTACATATTTCATGATCTTATCGGCTTATTGGTTGAAATCTATATTGATGATGCCGTGGTTAAGTCTAAGGAAATTGATGAGCATATAGCCGATTTGAAAAGAGTCCTGGAAAGAGTAAGGAAATATGGGTTGAGGATGAATCCAACTAAGTGTGCTTTTGGTGTATCGACTGGACAGTTCCTTCGATTTTTGGTACATGAGAGGGGGATTGAGATACCTTAGAGGAGTATTAATGCTATCAGAAATATAAAACCTCCAGAAGAGAAGACTAAGTTATAGTCATTGATCAGCAAGATTAACTTTGTTAGACGATTTATATCAAATTTATCTGGTCGAATAGAGCCGTTCACACCACTGCTACGGTTGAAAGTCGATCAAGAGTTTGTTTGGGGAGAGAAGCAGCAAAAGGCTTTGGACAACATCAAGGAATATTTGAGTACCCTCCAGTTCTCATTCCACCACAGAAAGGGCTTCCTTTTAAGTTATATTTGTCAGCCGATCAGAACTCTATGGGCTCAGTTTTGATCCAGGAGGTTCAAGGTAAAGAGCGAGTTATATTTTATCTAAGTAGAAGGCTTCTGGATGCAGGGATTAGATATTCACATGTGGAGAAGTTGTGCTTATGCTTGTATTCTTCTTGCACAAAGTTGAGGCATTATTTACTTTCCAATGAGAGCACTATAGTGTGTAAGGCCAATGTGGTACGTTACATGCTATCGGCTCCAGTTTTGAAGGGAAGGATTGGGAAGTGGAATTTTGCTTTGACAGAGTTTGATTTAAGGTATGAATCGGCTAAGGCAGTAAAAGGGCAGGCGATAGCCGATTTCCTAGTTGAGCATAGCGATAATTCAATTGATCATGTTGATATTATGCCATGAACTTTGTTTTTCGATGGAGCAGTTTGCACTCATGGATGTGGTATCGACTTAGTGATTATATCGCCTAGGGGGGAAAGTTTTTAATTTGCTTTTACTATCAATCCTTATTCTACTAATAATCAAGCTGAGTATGAGGTTGTCTTGAAGGGATTGCAGTTGCTCAAGGAGGTTGAAGCCGATGCTGTTGAAATCATGGGTGATTCATTGTTGGTGATCAGTCAATTATCTAGAGAATATGAGTGCAAGAATAATATCTTGATGGTTTATAACGAGAAGTGTCAAGAGTTGATGAACACCTTCAGGATAGTTACTTTGAAGCATATTCCTAGAGAGCAAAATGTTGAAGCTAATGATCTAGCTCAGGGAGCATCAGGATACAAGCCGATGGTGAAGGATGTTGAGCTTGAAGTTGCATGTTTGCCGGCCGATGATTGGAGGTTTGAGATATTTGAATATTTAAAGAATCCTTCTAAATCGGTTTCCAGGAAATTAAGATTTAAAGCTCTCAAGTATGTTTTGTTGGACGATACATTGTACTATCGGACCATTGATGGGGTTTTGTTGAGATGTTTAAGCCTGGATGAAGCAAAGGTAGTCATGTGTGAAGTACATGAGGGAATATGTGGGACTTATCAATCGGCTCATAAGATGAAGTGGCTGATTAGAAGAGTAGGATATTTTTGGCTGACAATGCTGGAGGATTGCTTTAGATATTATAAAGGATGTCAAGATTGTCAGAAGTTTGGAGCTATTCAAAGAGCACCAGGATCGGCTATGAATCCAATTATCAAGCCATGGCCATTCAGAGGTTGGGGTATTGATATGATCGGCCAGATCAATCCACCATCGAGTAAAAGGCACAAATTCATATTGGTTGCTACTGATTATTTTACTAAGTGGGTTGAGGCTATTCCTTTGAAGAAAGTTGATACTAAAGATGCAATAGAGTTTGTTAAAGAGCATATTATATATAGATTTGGTTTGCCTCAGATGATAACAACTGATCAAGGGTCTATTTTTGTGTCCGATGAGTTTGTTCAGTTTGCCGATAGTATGGGGATTAAGTTGTTAAATTCTTCACCATATTATGCACAAGCTAATGGGCAGGCTGAGGCATCTAACAAGAACCTGATCAAGTTGGTTAAGAGGAAGATTGTTGAATATCCTAAGAAGTGGCATACCATATTGACTGAGGCATTATGGTTCTATCGGATGGCTTGTCATGGTGCTATTCAAGTTCCACCATATCAGTTGGTTTATGGGCATGAAGCTGTATTACCATGGGAAACTAACATCGGCTCCAGAAGGATTTCTTTACAAGATGAACTGACTGCCGATGATTATCATAATTTGATGGTTGATGAGTCAGAAGATTTAGTTCAATCTAGATTGCGTGCTCTTCAAAAGGTTAGAAAGGATAAAGAAAGGGTTGCTAGGCATCATAATAAAAAGGTTGTGCCAAAGTCTTTAGAGGAAGATGAACTTGTTTGGAAGTTGGTGTTGCCGATAGGAGCACGAGATAGCAAATTTGGGAAGTGATCACCGAATTGGGAAGGACCTTTTCGGATTCATAAGTGTGTTTCTAAAGGAGCTTATATGTTAAAAGGACTTGATGGAGAAATTTTTGGACGAGCTCTTAATGGGAAATATTTGAAGAAATACTACCTAAGTGTTTGGATTGGTTCATAATCGGTTGTGTTATGCCGATGTATGGTTAACAGCCGATGTGGTTACATCGCCTTTGGATGGCCGATATTTTTATCGCCCTTAGACTATTCTATATAAGTTTGCAGCAGTGTGTTCCCTACTACAAACTTGGGGGGCATGAAAGATTAGAAAACTGGAGATTTTGAGAGAAATATTTTGAGCAAATTTTACAAGACAAGATAGATCAGCTCGGCTCGATGGCTGACAACGATAAAGTTATAATTACATAGCAGCAAAAGTTTACAACTGAAGTGTTCATTACATTATGATAGATACTTTTGGATAGCTGATACTGCTTTTTGCCTAATTTGCTCTACTTCATCTATTGCTTGAGCATCGGCTGCATCTGTACCAGGGATTGGTTTAAGAGATTTGCTCAAAGAAGATAGATGTTTGACAGATTTCCTCAGGTTTGCCTTCTCGACTTCAATGGCTTTAGGCAGATCAGTTAGCTTTTGCTCCTCAGATGTTATTTCAGCTCTGCATGCTTCAAGTTGTGCTAGCAGATCAGCTTCCTTTTTCTTTAATTTCTCTATGTTCTGTTGTGTTGAGCTTGGGCCAGCTTCCAATTCATCTAACTTAGCTTTTTCATCATTAACTTGTTGTCGGCTGGTTTGAATGGTGGCTTCAAGAGATGAGCGTTCCAGCCGATCAACAATCCTTTGTCTGGCTCTCTCGAGTTTGAAGAGATGTTGCTCAAGAAAGACTGCTGGAGAGACCATGTCAATGAGTTCATCAGGGATTTGATCTTGGATTTCTTGGAATATTGCCCTGATTGGTCCACAATCTACAACCAGTGCATCTAAAGAAGCATTGAGCCGATCGGCGATATCGGCTAATTTGTTCTTTAAGTCTTCAGATATAGGAGATGTTGCCTTGCTGGTTGTTTCCTCTTCTTCTTCATCTAAGAATTGCTTGATATCGAAGGAAAACATATCAGCTAAGAGCTAAAGATAAGGGAATATTGTTAAGTGATGATGTTAGGATTAGCCGATATACATGAAGTTTGAGTATATACTTATAGGAATTTGAGCAGTTGAAGTTGCAGCAACGATCTCTTCATTATGACAACTTGTTGCGGCCGATGGAGTATGTTCACTTGAGGGTTGATGAGGAGATGAGGGTTGAGGAGGCTGAAATAATAACAAGTGTTGTTCAGTATCGGCTAAAAGTGAAAACAGAATTGAGATGAGTAAAAGTTACCGATGCTGGTGGTGGAGTTGGCTTTCTTCTAACAACAACTTGTTTCTTCTTTGGCTGAAAGGAATAATTAAGTTAGGAATCATGAGTTATAAAGAGGGATAGAGGTGTTACAATATTTGTACCTGTGCTTTTCAAGGGTGACGTTTTGGAGGACTTGGAGTTTTGACAGCTTTGGACTGGACAGCTGGTGGAGTATCGACTCTGGGTATTGTAGCCTCGGCAGTTTCACAGATTTGAGCAGCTGCTTCATTAATGGCTTCCTCCATCTCAATCTCTTTCATGTATTCTTCTACTTCTTGATCCAGAGGAGGATTTTCATCGGCTGCTTTCTTTTGCTTCTTGATGGGCTTTTGAGTGATAGATGGTTTAATGACAGCTTGCTTTATCCTTTTGCGTTTATCACCAGCTTGCATCGGCTCTCTGAATTGTCCCTGGAGTAGGGAAGTTGTTTTAGGAGCATTAAAGCCGATGGCAGAGGGAGTTGGGCCACAGCCGTTAGGGAGTTTTGCTGTAGCATACTCTATTGGTTTGCCACTTCGGCTGATGAGAGGAGGAGGTGAATCCAATGTCTGCAAGAGGAAATGAAGAATATTGAGTAATTAAGAGATTGATGAAATAAAGATAAAAGTTGTAAGAGGAAATAACTTACTTGGGGAGCCAGGTCTGGTAGTATCTTGATAAGATATGTTTGAGCCGATAGATGGAATATGTGAGTTTTCCATTCAGACCACCATCTATCAAACAGGATGCTTCTCATCAGTGTGATATTGAATCTGTCGATACTGCCAAGGGGCGGACTAGGGATATTTAGCAGTTTATCCATTATTGAGGCTGATACATTTTCTCCTCTGGTCTAGATCTTGTTAGAATAGTACAAGCCGATAGGAAATTGTCCCATGCCAAGTTGCCTTGCTGCTACCATCGTATGATAAAATTCATAAGATGGTTGTATGTTCCTACCTTGAGATATGCCAGTAGGAAGGATGCAGGGGGAGGTTGCAGTAGTCAGGACTTCTCTTGGTTTCTCAAATCTTTCATCATTGAGCTCATCCAATCTGAAATCGGCTGGCAGTTCATATTGGAGGAAGGACTCATAAGCAAACCAGATCCTGCTGTCTCTTGGAAATCCATCATAGAAATTTCCAAACCAATTCTGAAATTGCTCAACTGATGGACCTGAACCTGTATAGCTGGTGGCTGCCTCTCCAAAAGACATGCATCTGCGCATTGGGCTGGTTTCATCATCATCGTTGTCTGGATCAGCTAAGGAGGGAAATTTTGCTTCATTGAGTGCTGGTCTTAGTGCAACTTTCAAGGTGTGCAGGATGAGCCAGAGCTGCACAAACCACCAGGGGCCGCCTGTGCTGACACTTGAGTTCATGATGAGTTTAGCCGATGATTGACTCAAAGCTTGGTAAACTGCACCTAGCAGATATTTGCCCAGAGGGAACTGTTTCTTTGATACAATGGCTTCGGCTAGGTGTTGCCAATTGGCTGTTGGGCCACAGGTAAAGCCACAAAAAAGAAATTTGTCTAACCACATTAATAGGAAAGTTGTGTGCTCTCTAGCCGATACAGGGCATGTTCCTATGTTGTTTGTAATGAAGCCTGACCACCCTCCAATATTTTTGGTTTTGAACCTATGACTGCACTTGGTTTTTAAGCTGATGGGATTAGCCGATGTGGTAATATCCAGACCGGTAATCATGGTGATATCAAGTAAGGTGGGAGTCATCGGCCCATGATTGAACATAAAGGCGTTCATGGTATCAGACCAGAAGTATGCAGCAGAGGACAGCATCGGCTCGTCTTTTTTCATATCGGCTATAGACAAAGATAAGCACTGGGCTATTCCCATCTCATCTCAATGATCTTGTTTGCTTGCGGCAATTCTCTTATACCAGTTGGTCCATCCATCTACTTGAGATGGCCAGGATCTGAAGGTGGTTATCCACTGAGTTAGAGATGAGTTTGACTGTCTAAAGAGGATCCTTTCTGTTTCTGCGTTGATTATGAAAGTTGGATCTATATCGCCTATTGGACCCAAGAAGAAATGACTGGGATCTTTAAGACTTGGGATGGCTATTTGGTGGACCAGGTGCTACAGATTGAAAAGGATAGATTGAGAGCAGGAAGTAAACAGGAAAACACAATATGAGTTTTGGGCCGATGAGACTTACCTCAGGGAATTCCTTGGCTGGGGTGCTTGATGGGCTCGATGAAGATGCCATTGATGCACTGAAGATCGTCGCCGGGAGTGGGTTCGTCGATGCGGACGCCGGAGAAGATGAGAGCAATTGTCGGAGTTAGTGGAGGAGTTTGGTAGCTTAAGCGGTGAAAACGGAGTTAACGCCGTGAAAACTCCGGAAAGGCGGTTGGTATTTATGAAATTAGGTGCGTAACGGTCACAGGGGAAACCCTAGATTTTTGCGGGGTCGAAGAGATAATTCCATTGCATTATATAATACTTCGGAATTGGGGGGCATGTGTTGACGATGAAATTTGTCAAGCATATGAATCGGAAACGAAGTATAATTCGAAGCGGAATTGGTGATATGCGGGATTCTCAGAAACAGAGTGCGCATCGGCTGGAACCGAGTCCGATCTGGATAGCCGATATGACCGATATTGCATGTGAAGTCAGTATCGGGTTCAGGGAGGAGTTTGAGATGATGTTGCCGGACAAGGATAGAATCCAGGATTGGCAAATGTATCTATTAATTAGGATTAGTTGTAATTTGCTTATAGGTATTTTCGGTAAGAGTCCGCCTAATGGACTTGTTTGCTAATTTGATTTGTATTAGGACAATGTGAGTCGTATCCATCTTGGACAATGTTTGTATTTTCGGGTATAAATATAGACCCGAGGTCTTATGAATAAAACAACAACAGTTCAATCAATCTCGGCGCATCGCCAACCATTTACTTTTACTTTCGACGAGTTCTTGCTTTCAAGTTGAGGTGCATCAGTTTGATCTTCGGCGAAGACGTAAGTCTTGTTATGGCGGTTTGCATTATCGGAATTAGTGCTTACATCTTTATGACACTCTAATTCTATATTGTGAATCTCCGAATTATCATATACGCTATATAATTTAGATTGACAATGCTATCTATTCATACCGGCTGATCTCAATCTAGGGTTTTGTCGATAACGAATAGGTTGACTTGTTAGTTTGAATTATATAATGTATCCACCATCCTGAAAAGGCAATCATCGGCTTGATTGTCTAGATATTGTGCTTCTTTTCATACTTAATGCTACATCAGCTAGATTTGATCTATTAAGTCGTGTTTAGAATCATGATCTCTAGCCTGCTTTATGGTTATTAATAAGGATAGTATCGGAGTTTCAGCCGATCTTATCTGGTATAGATGTTTTACATAGTTTTATGCTTTGTTTAATATGCTATATCTGCCCCTTATATCAGGATCTAATCTAATATAAATATATTGGACTTATTATCAATCTGATTGATAAAAATTGAATATATTTGTTGCAAGAGAATATCCTAGTATAAGATTGTATCGGAGCTATAGCTGATACATACTTAGATCTGAACATCAGCTATGACATGAGTACATGTAATCGTTATTTCATGTTATTTTAGACTTGGGCAATTTATACTGTCTCGGTTGAGTCCGATCTATCCCAATTGCTGATTTCTAAAGTAATATTGATGTATAGATTATCTGATACCGATATTTTCAGCCGATGTATCAAGTTTAGGGTTAGTTTATTATTGAACATACCTTATAGCCGATCCATGCTATATTGCATCAGCTAGGTTACATCACGATATGATATCGGCTAACTGGTCGATTGACTATCGTTTACTAATAAACCTGCACGTTCTATCTTGTTGATTGCATGATCAAATCAACTGGCACGCCCTTTGAACCCAAAAGCAAGTTTTGGACCTGCACTAGAGTAAAGCAAATCTCTTAGGCCAGTGTGTGTTTTTTGCATCAACACGTATCCCCCAAGTCCTCGACCTCCTACATCACGTCCTCGCGCGTCGGGTCGACTCCACCCTTCTCAAGAACCTCTTTCGGGTCGATATTGGGGTGCGTGAGCTGAAAACACGCAAGGACGTGGCATGCGCCGGTGTGTAAGCCAGCGCATGTCTCCTCGGCCACTCACTCAGCATGCTTACCGATGACCTTTTCAAGTTCCCCGATAAGGTCTACGAGTGAGGTCTCGTCGGAGAAGGCAGGGCCCCTCTCGTGGATTCCTAGACTGAGTGCCAGCGTTTCCAACCGACCGTAGTTGTGCCGTATATCATCACGGATGGACTCCAGGTGTCCTTCCATTTCTGCCATGCGCGACTCCCATCCCTGTCGCTGCTTCTCGTGGCCTGCAACGAGTTCTTTCATCTTCTGAAGGTCCTCGCGCTCCTCCGCTAGTTCGTTCTTGAGCTGCGCAAAAGGCAACGCATCTTTTTTGAGACGCTCAATCTCGGCCAACATGTCTTGAGTTTCGGTGTCGAATAGGCGATGCGCCTCGGCCAATTTGTCAACGCCAGGCGTTGATGAGTTGGAGGGTAGTGGAGGAAGAGGAGGTGCTAAGACCGATCCAGCGGCAATGGTGGTCGGCGGTGATAGACTGGTGTCCGTACGCCCAATGCTTTGAGCGGAGGACGTGGGGGAGATGCTGTCAGATGCATACGTCAGGGGTTACAGAGAGAAAAAGATCATGAAAATGACATCAGATTATGATTGTTGGAGACTTCACTTACTTGGTTCTCTGCCGTTTCGAGAGTCTCCCACACGGTCGGGTGGGAGCTATGACGGCGGCCTAAGTAGGAAAGTGAGAAGCAATGTCATCTTTATGAAGCTCGTCTGATAGAGGAGTCGGGACTCACCTTGGAGCCGCTTGTCTGGACCAGTGTTCCAACGCCCGAAGAGAGTTTGGACATTGTCGCCCATTTTCTCTTCGGCGTATTGGTGCCGCTCCCACTTAGGATGGTGGCGGTGTCGGCCTGCCCAACGTCAACTTTCTCCTTCAGCGAGGAGGAGGTCTGATGATCGACGAGAGGACCGATCGCATCCGTCAGAGGAAGAGCCTGGATAGCTTTAGATAACTACGTCTTCGGAATAAAAAATAAGTAGATGAGGGACGTAGTAGGATAAGGTTACTTACATTGATGATCTCGTTCTTATCTTCAACCGGGAGGTCGCAGATGGGAGTGGGCGGATGGGAGAATTCGGAGGCAGGGCTCATAAGGACTTGACCTACCCGGGCTACCATGTGGTGTCATCAAGATCTGCAGAGCAAGCATAAAGTCAGAGGTTGAATATAGAACTACTATGTGATCGAGGACAAGTGGGTTGCGAGTACGAATACCCCGTTTTGAGATCCGTGTCTCATCGTCAGTTGCTATGTATTCGGACGCAGGGTGAGAGCGAGCCTGGAGTGGTTGGATTCGACGAAGTATGAAGTCTGCAGTGACTTCATACCCCGTTAAACCTTTTTCTCGAAGGCTTTTGATCTTGTTTACAAAAGTTTGAAGAGAAGGGGATGAGGAAGGTCTCGAAGTTCAAGATGAAGAGCGCTCAGGCTGGTCATCCAGGACGACGAGTACGGAAGAAAGTTCTTCTACAAGGAGATAGAACCATTTGGATCTCCATGAACTCCGAGATGAGTGGCAATCGAAGGGAATGTACTCCGCCTTCATCCCATCTCGGAGGCGGAAGCCTCAGCATCTGGAGATCCTGCAGGATTCCATCCATCGGAGCTCATAGAAGTGGCTGAATAGATCAAGAAAGGGCACTACTCCAAGGTAGGCCTCACAGAGATGAGCAAAGATGCTTAAAAAAGCGATAGAGTTTGGGTTCAAGTGAAGAATATGAACGCTGTAGAAGTACAAGAGGAGCAGAAGAAACTAGGAGGGAGGGGGAAGAAAACCGCATCGAACGAAATCCTATAAATTTACGATTTGACCTAGAGCGGGTTTAGATTCAGTACCTCCTTCTGAGCGCTCCATGGTGTTACACCCAGGGAGAGATCCTTCTACTTGCAGTTTCTTCATCTCTGTAACGCCGACGGTGGATTTTCCTAAATCCATGAAGTTGAGCTCGGAGATGGTGGAGAAAAGGAGTGGATTAGGGCTTCTTTAGGGTGGAAAGTGGACTTAGGGAAATATGCGTGCAAGGAGATGAAGGCAGTTTTGGAAAATGGAACTAAACTAAGTTTCGGAGCTAGAATTTATAGGTGCACTCTCAATGGTCCAAATTTCGAGGAGGTGAGGGAATGTCGTCGTAATTTTCTCAGGTTTGTTTATGGCAGTTGCTTAGACTTCAATTCAAATTTGTTTTGAGACCGTTGCTCTTCCATTATTGATGTCGCATGTTTCGTGTCTTCTCGTTGAGCCAAGAACGATCTAGAAAACATGATGTCGGTAATGGAGAAGTTTGGGTTCGAGAACGAGTACTCATTTGATTTAAAGTCGAGGGCTACTGTTAGGATTACGGATAAGGCATACCCTCTATCCTTGGAGTCATGCAAATATACGGATATGGTACACCCATACGTATAAAAAAGAGCCTATCAGATTAAGGAAATTGTGTACGAGAAGCGGAAATCAACGGAGTCCTCCTTGGGGAAGGGTAGGATATTATCCATATCATACGGGGTCCAGTGTCTCCGAGTTCTACTTGGAGACTAAGGTGATCTGCGGTATAAATATAGACCCCCTGGAGGGGGTATAGGCATCGAATTTGAGAGCCAGACACATGCCACCACCATAGACGCAATCCTGAGGACTTGAAACCAATTTTGTTGATAAGGTCTCGTCGAGCTGTGCTCGGGAGGGATCTCGTCGGTAATCTCGAGTTTAGTTGTTCTGTTTTGTACTCTGTGGTATTCCATATAATCTCATATAAACTGGATTAGGGTTATTACTTTACGAGGGGTCTGAACCAATATAAACCTTGTCTTTCTGTGTGCTTGATGTCGTATCGTATAGATCCTTGTACCAACATACCCCAATACCCTCATAATACGGTCCACGGGTATCCCCGTCGACACCCGGCCTCTTCAATCCACAACAATTCTCATTTCCATGCCCATTTGGTTATTTGGGGAGCTAATGGGTGCACTAATTGTTTTGGATTATTTGCCATGATGGCATTCTCAGTTCAATACCAAAGGAGGTGGAGAAGGTTTGTCTCTCATTTGCACTAGATGACACCCCGCACGGTGCAACAGGATATTGGTGTGTACAATTTAATTGTAAAGTTTCAGTATACAGATATGAGAAAGGTTATATATAAGATGATATGAACTATAAAAGTTTTATTTAATGGTGTCAAAAATAGGTGATGATGTAACTTCTTTCTTTATGGTAATAACATTCCGTACTAACTGAGTCACTAAATACCAACTTATATACTAATTAATGGGGAATAGTAACTACGAAATGAATGATTATGATTAAGCATGAGAATGATCCAATGGCTCTTCTTTCTAAATGATGTGGCTCAACGCATGTTGAACTAATGGTCACAACTATATAGGATATATAGATTAGTCCATATTGTAGCATCCATATTTTTTAAGTTGTATATTGCTAGACTGGTTATGATTTTTATCATTATTTTTATGCCGTATCTATGTAGAATTGCAGGAAGAATCATTTTCAGTTTGGCAGCTTTTGACTATTGCAATGCAGAATTTGTTCTGATATGCCCGTGCCTCTCATTGTTGCGATTCATGTTGGACTATAATGAATTGTTCATCTATGCGTTCATCTATGCACTAGGTGACGAAGCTCAAAAAATTATCAGTATTTAGTCATGTCGTCCTCTGCACTCACAGAGTAAATTGTATCAATGTTAGTTTCTTCTCTCTTAGTTCTTTTAAAGTGCAATGATTTGAAAACTTTGGTGAGATCAAGGTAAGTTAAGTTAATAAATTGCAGGAATTTTAACTATTATTATCTTTATGAACTTCCATTATAAATGCATTTTTTCCTTTATTAGCGATTACATCAAAATAGGCTGTGCATCTCTTATGCTTAAGCAGACTCCTGTTTAATCCAAAAGGCAAAGCCCATTAGTACACAGTTTATTTCATTAGATAAGAGGTAAAGAAGAATGCAATGGTACAACATAGCTAACATTGTGTTCAAATCTACCATGCTATTAGACAAAAGTATTGGAACATGGTTTAACATACTTCCATTAGCAATTTAAGTTAGATCTTTCCATACTAATTGAGTTTACCGCAATTACAATAACCATTTGTTTCTATTCATACACATCTATCCATGCTAATGATCTATTCTTATCCTTAATCAAATTATTTTCACGGTAAAGCGCGGGGTATTATCTAGTTAAATCAAGGAGACGTCATCCGCTACCTCCACGTAAAAATGTACCTTAAAATTGATTTCTTGAAAAAACCAACCATTGTAAAAAAGAACATCCACTAGACCCAAATCCTCCCATTAGAAAAAGAACCGTTGCAAGCGTGCGGACCTAAAACTAGTCCAAAGAAACCAGAGATTTTTTTTTTCTTTTAGGGAGAGGAAGGCCTAAATTGGGCCTTATTTGGGTTTTACCAACACAAACACCATGAGAGTTGTGGCCTTGGCCCATAACAATTGAGGGACCCTTACCCGCAGCGGATGAGGAGAAAATACACAAAGCCAATCCCCCATTCCACCTCCGTAATTCCCGTGACCACCTTGGTCGGAGCCGCCGAGCGCCGCTGTCGCGCCTCCCTCTACCGTCTTCCCACGCCGCCGCGCGACGTCTGTGGCGGTCGTCTTTCCCATTCGTCCCATCGAACCTCCTTCGGCTCATTTCCACAGAAGCGCCACCTCATCACGAAGGTACGCTTCTCTCGGAAAAGCAATTTCTCCTTCCGCCCATACTTAGCCGGCGTAGACGGGAGAGATCCATCCGGATTTTTGCAATCTATCCTGTTTGCTGCGGGTTCTGTGGTAATTGATTTATTACTAGTAATTAGCTGATTATTTGAAAGGGAAAAAAGTTGAAGCTGATCCCCTGTGCCGCATGTTAGGGCCTGCCCCTGTGGCGATTGAGTGCTAGTTTGCTTTAATTCGCTTTTGTTGTTTGCATTGGATTGGAATTTTAACTCTTTAGTCTTCACATCATCTCAGCCATTGCTCTCCCTTGGAACTTAACTCTGCTGAATAGTGGAATTTTTTTTCTATTCGACTCCCATGTCATGATTGAGAACATACACTGCTATATATATTTACCTCCTATCAGACTAGCATCAGGGGATAGATTCAGCTTGTTTTGTACCTTTTTCTATTGCAAGTTTGTCACTTCTGATGAATTATCCTGAACAATTACTGCATTCTTCCATCTAATTTGGTATGCAGTTGCATTTCCTATTTTAATTCTGCATATTTGTCCCCCAGACAATTTTACAGTTCAAACATTAGGAAGCATGAGCTATTTCCAGGCTACAATATACAAGCCTCATAATGGGATCATTGTGGACAAGGTAGCAGTAGGTCATGGGAGTACTGCAAATTGCTTCATGAACGGGCCATATGTTCGCATTCCAATAGATTCAGCAAGCTTCAAGAGCAAGTATACCCAAGGCTTCTTCTTGTTGCTGCTTGCCGTAAGAGGATTGGTCCTGTATATGCCTCTAGTGGGAAAGAAAACTCTGAGCGTGTCAATGATGTATGTTGCTCTTATCACTTTATGCCTCATTAATCACTTGCCTTCCATGAATTTATCTTTCTAGATTTTATCACTTTTTAGCTATCACCACGGAAATTCATAGTTGTATCGGAGTATTTATTTCCTCGCTATTCTCTGCTTGATGTGATTCAAGCTGCCAAGCCTTTTCTTGCTTATGTTACACATTTTGAGTCAGTGGCGGATCTAGGATTTAGGATATGGATGGTCCGACCTAATTTTTTTTTTCAAAACACAGTAAATCTAACAATGCTAATATATACAATGCAAGTATAGATAATAGAATAGACCAAATTACCAAAAGTTTACCATGATATATTAATAAAGCATCTTAAAACATATAAAATTGGTAATGAAGTAAAATTTTGATTTAAAGAAGCTTATACAACTTTGAAAGTTTAAAGAAGATTACCATACTACTTTTTCTTCTTACCAGGTCTACGCCTTCTAATGGCCATGAAAGTGTTCATTATATCTTCTTCATCCACTTTAAAGAAAACATCCCGCTCAATGAATGTGACTAGATAATCATCCAAAAGCTCATCACCCATCCTATTTCTCAAGTTATGCTTGATGAAAGTCATAGCGGAAAATGCTCTTTCAACACTTGCCGTCGCAACCGGTAGAATCAATACCAATTTAAGAAGCATGTAGACCAAATCATAAACGACATGTCTTTTTATTTGACGAAGCTTGACTGAGAGATCAACAAGATTGTTTAGGCCTTTGAAACCATTGTCTTTTCTCATGTCATCAATATAATTCTCAAGTTGCATATCAAGTCTTAATAATTCAGAACTTGAAATATCACTAGGGTAGAACTTGGTAAGTCGACGTACCTTGTGTGCATCGAAAGAAAAAAAATGAGTCAACACTTAGTAGGATTCAAAATGCCATACAATATACAAATGAGATTGACAATTATACATTTATAATACCTTCTGTGCATCAAAAGATGCAAATGAGTCAACTGGATTCAAAAAACCCACACACAATCATTCCCCTTGGCAACAGTAACAAGAACAAGTTGGAGTTGATGTGCAAAACAATTGATATAATAAGCAGAAGGTGAATCTTGCATTATCAGAGTTTTCAGCCCTTTAATCTCTCATTTCATGTTGCTAGCCCCATCATAACCTTGACCACAAATTTGACTTAGAGTCAAATGGTGACTAACTAGTATTTCCTGAATTGCTTCCTTTAGTGATGAAGAAGTGGTATTTTCTACATGGACAACTCCTAGAAAGTGCTCACATGGCATTCCCAAATTATCAATATAACGCAAGCAAAGAGCTAGTTGTTCTTTATGAGATACATCACTAGACTCATCAACTAGAATTGCACAGTGCTCATCACCAAGTTCTGCAATAATTTTATTCTAGTTTCTATGGCACAACAATGAATAATTTGCTTTTGTATTTCTGGACATGTCAAGGTGCAATTACCCGGGGCATTCTTCAAAACAAACTTATCCACCTCTTCACTATTTGACAAGCCATTTCAAAAGTTCAATGAAGTTTCCTCTATTGCTAGGCTGTTCACTTTCATCATGTCCACGAAATGCCAACCCTTGATGAAAAAGAAACTTTAAACATCTAAGTGAATAAGTCAATCTGATCTTGTAGAGACGTAATTCCTCACTACTCCAATTCTCAATTCTATCATCAATTGTTGCAGTAGGATTCAAATATAAATTGTACCTCTCTTGAGCTGCATTATGCACACTTCCTACTCCACCCATATGTTTATTAAGTGCTTCATCTCTATTCCAATTGCTCCAACCATCATTAGTAAATGCATCATATCTACTACCATTGCTTTGTTCTCTTTTAAACAAGTAGCATACAACGCAAAATGCAGATTCGTTCTTGATACTATATTCAAGCCAATGATACTTATGAAACCATAAAGCATTGAACTACCGATCTCTATTTCCAATTTTTCTTTTCTTAAAATCATGTGCATAAGGTTGAAATGGACCTTTAAGAATGTATGCTCTCTGAACCGCATCTTGATCATTGGCAGGATAACTTACAATGGGTAGTCTTTCCCCTGGATCATGTAGAAGGCGGTTAATGTTATAAACCAGCGGTGGCGATGGCGGAGGCGGTGGTGGTGGCGGCAGCGGAGGCAGAGGCGGCAGCGAGTCATCTTCCTCAACATCTTGTTCTTGAGTGTGCTCCTCAATCACAACCGAGGAAAAAGTCAATTTAGAAGCATTCTTCTTTGCAGCGTGTTTTCGAAAAAAAGATGCAATATCTCCATCTTTCTTCATGCTTCAACAATCAACAATCTATAATACAATATAGTACTGCAATTTAATATCACAATGCACAAGAGTTCAAAATTTTAAAACTGAATTGAAAAAGGTACACAAGTAGAAAACCTAAAATTTTTGGCGCGGGCGGCAGGTGGCTGGGCATTGGTGGCGGCGCACTGCAGCAGTGAGGTTAGGAGGCAGGTCTCCGTGACTCCGTTTTCCAGTTTTCCTCAGCTCGATGACGGCTCTCCTCACGGCGGTAGCACACACTGCAGTAGTAGTGCGGCACTGCAGCAGCCAAGGCACCAAGGCGGCGGACTGGGGCGGGGATGGCGTCGCGCGATCGCACTCACGGGTGGACAGGCTCACGGCGTAAGTGCGTCTGATCTGATCGCGCGTCGGCACGTCGCGAGGGCGAGGAGGAGAGAGGCGTGCCTAGGCCTGGCGCAACGCAATTCAAGTCGTGACTCGTGCGACGCTTCAGTTTCCCATCGATCCACACGCGTGCGGTTGCTGGCATCGCTATTTTCTTTTTCTTTTTAATAGTAGGGTCGATCACCGATTTCCCTGAACCACCCTATGCATCCGCCATTGTTTTGAGTGATTGTTCGTGTCGTGACAAATAAGGGTTTGCCTTATCGTTATCTTGTATATCAAAATTATTATCATGGGAAATGGGGTTTGTAAAATTTGATTTGATTGTGTACTTTGTTGGAGATTTTCTTACAAGACAGTGAAGGAAAAGTCTAGTTTCTTCAAGGAAATATGATACTCCCCCATCCCAAAATATAACAATTTTTTGGGTGGATGGGATATATCCTAGTATTGTGAATCTGGACAGAGTAAGAAATAAGCATATAGTATAAAATGCTATGTCACAGCTATATGTTGATTGAATTTCATGCATCATACAATTTATATGTCAGAACTATTTTTTAGTTCATTAAGGTTGTAATTGCATGCACATGATCTGTAGAACCATCTGTGCTAAATTTGTTGTTGCTTTATTTTAGCCCTTCTCCATGGAATCTTTGAACAAAGCTATATCTGGAACTAAAAAGCAATGGACCATACAAGATATGCTGATAGATCAAATTTCTAAGATTAGAGGGTCTGGCTCTGGTGGAAATGGTGGTAATAAAAACCGTTATGGAGACAGTGGTGGTGGATCAGAGGACGAATCTTTGACGGAGTCATTATATGAAACGGTCCAAGTTTTGTTGGCAACTATTGCCTTTATATTCATGGTAACTTCTGATTCATGTTTCGTTGTCGTTGTCCTTCATTATGTAAATGTTGTACTATTGTATAGTGGTTGACATTGATGGACTTCTGTGTCTATACACCACTTTCCACTTTCCAATATCTTATAATGGCTAGGCTACTGTGTTAAGCAAGCAGTTAGATTTATCTTCTACGCTTCTAGGTGTTGTTTATTCATAAGGAGTGGAATATGTGCATTGATGTACTGGTAACATTATGTTTTCAGTGTTTAAGCATCCTTATTTACTTATGTAATTAGCTGACTTAGGATGTATAGTATGGATTATTGGAGCACAAAATAGTAAAATTTGCATATTCCGGTAGAGTGTATAATGCTTACTTTAAGCTTACAATACCATTCATTTGGTTGTAGACTCATGCATTTCTTATCTCTGAGACTTTCTTTTTGTATTCACCAACAATTTTTTTACCTATTTTGGCTTACTTATAGTAAGTAAAAAGGTGTACTATCCATGGTGCTAGAATAGATTACAGGGATTCTGAATGGTGTAACATGAATAACATGGAAACTACCTCATGGCCTAATTGTCTAATTATTAAATAATTGTTCTTATGTTTACCAAACAAGTATTACACATATGTTGCGTTTCCTCCTAAATACTCATGATATGAACATATTTTTTTGCTTCTCTTGCTCATCAACAATAAGGTCTCACAGGCACTTTTTAAATCACTCCTTTATGTGCTTCTTTCTGTAGTACATCCATATAATAAGTGGAGAGGAGTTATACCGCCTTGCGAGGGACTACACTAGATACCTGGTTACTGGTAAGAGAACTTCCAGACTGGAACGCGCCATGTTAAACTGGCACAATTTCTGCGAGGGCATCACCAAGAAGGATAGCGTGCAAGAGGCAACATTTGACAGATCAACTTCTGAACCGATGTGGTGGCAACAGCCCGTAAAGTTTGTTCATCGCATTGAGGAACTTTACAGAGGCCATTTTTGCCCACATGCCCTGGAATCATAGTTCTGAAGCCTGAGGATCCCTTTTGACTTATCAAGATTCCAATGTAAGTTGTAACTGTGCATAGATAGACACTAGTTGCATGGACGGTGCAGTGAAGCGCATGGAGGAAACTAGACGGTCTCTTCTTTACTACATTCAGTTTTTCTTGCGTAGTGCAGCTGAATACTGCGTTATATATTGTCCGTATTGTTCATTACAGAACAGAAAGGAAAGTGAGAGTTCGTCTGAAGTAGTTTTTGAAACCTCGCTGCTATGATGTGATCATCTGTCGGTCAGTTAGGTGCAGGTGAAAACTTGAATGCTGCATCTTATTCATCATAACTGCAAAGAGTACCAGCTATATCGAATCAATGCAGCAAAAAATGTGCCTGTATAGCTGTGATCACTGTAGAGCTTTGTAAATTTTGTGTTCTATGTTTTGTCCAACTCCTCATGTTGGTTTGTTGTTGACCTATCTGAGCTATCTGGAGTGATTTATGGGAGCAACTATTTCTTCCAACCTGGAATATGAAACATCCATCCTTGTCATTGTCGAGACGGGTGCAATTTTCTAATGGGCAGAAACTTGTCATCACATTTCTCCGTGTTGTGATTTTGCCGACGCTAGGAATAATCCAATCACTTAAACCTGAATTTGACGACAGGGTTGTACCTTCCTGATAAGCAATTCTGGCGGTTTGCTAAGTGCTCCAGTCAGGAACACGTACGATCAATGCAGTTAGTTCCGGTCAGTCCATAATTATTTGGAAATGGAAAGAACCAAAAGAAGGTTTTTGCTATACGTCTGTTGACAGATTTTTTTCGTCAATATCACTCGATTTTTTATCCGTTGGATTCGATCTAGATGCTGCTGAGTTTTGCATGTAGGCTGTACCGTTGTATTTGATTCGTAAAAATTTTGTAGTGGTTTGTTAGTACACGGATCCATCTTTCTGCTATGCTCTCTGCATGTTTGTCTGACACGTCCTAGCTATTAGGAGTAGCTGTACTTCTTTCACTGCTCAAGGAACACCAATACACCATGGACCGTATGTAGTCCAATACACCATGCTCTACCATACTCCAATACACCTTGCTCTATACTCTACTAGCCCGCAATACCTTTTACCTTATTTGTGTAATTTACTGTGATTAACTTATAAGTGTAATCTTTGTTGTAATTGAATGTAAATATCCAAGGTATGAATTTTTACAGTCTCTTTGTATGAAAGTTACAACCTAATTACAACTGTAAATTTTATTGTAGTAGAGTGTAATTTTTTTTCTTTCAGTGTAATTTTTGTTATAGTTGATTGTAAATAATTTAAGTATGATATGATGATTTCTCCGCTGCTGGCAAGTTGTTAGCTATTTAACATTTTGTTAGCATTATGTTGCTTTTAGTGTTTGACACCTTGTGCAATGCTCTGATCTGAGCAATACGTTTCCAACCTGTTGCTTGTAAAATCCGAGTGATTTTTTAGAAAAAAATCTATCGACTAATATATAGATAGTTTCCCAAAAGAAGACCTAGAGTCTTATCGGTTACTCGTATTCTCTAATAAATTAAAATAATTTATTAGGAGATAAAAATTAATTTATATGTAAAACTTTTATATGTTTGTTCGCAACAACTTAAAAGCCAATGCTAAAAAAATCATGCTAAAAAATCTTAAAATCAACTTTAAAATAAAGTTCGAAAATTTAAATTTTGATTTTTGTTTAAACTTATGAGGCCAAATGAGGAACTTAGCTTGTCTTCTAATCAATCCTAGTAGCTATAGTAGCCTAGTCATGCGAACAACAGATCAAGAGGCTCTTAGAACCGTGATTCCCGGAGGAATGATCCAGCCGAAAGCAATGAGCCTGATTAGAGGACGTCGACCGGACGAACACAAGCTAAGCACATGGGATCAGAATCATCATATCGCCCTCCAAATGGGCCAAAGTAATCACTCCATTTGCGTAGGCGCGTAGGCTGCCCTTTGTGACTCGAGCTGGGCATGATTAGATTTAGCCACCCGCAGACACACGAGTACCCGACTAGTGTCCTGCCCTGAACTGGCTGAACAGCTGAACTGTCGTCTACCGCGACACAAATCGCGGCGCAGACGCAGAGATCAGAATGTAGATTTGGTCAAGCCGCAACTGTATTGGTTTGATTACTCGCAGCCGATCGAGCTGAGCAATAGCCAATAGTGACATTTGTATATAGCCGTTGAAGCTCGATGGCTTGATCAGTGGTTCAGCTGTTGTGCTACTATTACTATTATTACTACTAGTACTACATTAGTTTATCGCTGTTCTGGAAAACCGTTGACATATGCAGAATTTCAGATATGCTCAATAAGATGACCGTTTCGCCCATGCAGAACAGCTCTGACGCGATGATGCACCGGGTAAACAAATTGCCGGTCATACAACTCATACTGCCTATAATTCATACATACACGCAGGCACAAGTAACAAAAGTAGCGTACTGCGGCGCGGAGGATTTAATTAGATATGCGAAAGAAAACCCAAGTGGGAGAAAAGAAATCACCAGCCCGAGAAAGGGCGAGCAGGAGGAAAGCGAAGCGCGCGCGCTCGGCGACGAAGTAGAGAAGAGATAAAAACAGATAGAAATATCTCTTTCGTTGGGTGACCCGTGCAAGGCGGTGGAAGCGCGTGGACCCCGTCCCGGCCCCGGCCCAGGGGCGAAACCGTCGCTTCGTGTGGACTCATGCATGGATGGCGCATTTGCCGTAGGCCCACGGCGCGCCGCGCGCGCCGAAAAGGATCAGGAAAAGGAGACTGTTCGCGTCGCCGTCGTGGTGGTGACGCGCGCGGACGGCGACATCGCCCGCGCGGGCGGGGCTCGTGGATCCCCTTAGCCGTAGGGCAGTCCCTCCCCGCGCTGCGCTTCTCCGCGCGCAGCAGCAAAGCTGTCTACACTTGTGCAGATTATTAGGAGTGCAATAAATTAAACTGCAGCTATTTAGTCTCTGTAGATGACGGCGATACTGGGATTTGGCACGACCGCACGACGGGCTGCCAGTGCGACGTCACAGTGGGTGCACTGCTCGATCATGTGAGGCGACCGAGCTGCATCCGCCGGCCCAAGAGAGCTAGAGACGACGTGAAATCCTCCATATGCTGAAACAGTGAAACTTGTTGTGACGTGCATAATGTCATAGGTGATACTACATTATTTGATCGAAATTTCAACTGTCTCTGCAGGATTATCGATCATGACAGGAGGACCTGATAGAAAGGAAAAAATCGCGGTGATTGAGCGAAGAATTGAAGAGGCAACCAACTGATCCCGTCCGCCTCGTCAAGACAAGCATCCTGCAGCCCAGTAAACCGACCAGTTCTAGATGTTTGAATAATGGAAAGAAAAGGTTGACCCATTTATTAAACTACTGACATTTTTTGTTTCGTGTTCGTAAGGGCTAGCTGCCCTTGGCAGTCTAGGCAAACATTCTTCCACCATATGTATGAACCAAATAGACCATGGCGTAAGTAGAACAGTTCAAACAGCGATCATGATGCCATGACCTGACATGATACTACTACTGGTATACCGGGTTATCAAATTTTCTTGCGAGTAAATTGTATTATCGGTCCTTAGACTTTAGATAGTGGTACATGAACTTTTGAAATCCTGACAGTGGTATTTTAGTAGTATAGGTATCCAAGTGAACAAGTTTAAGGTGCTAATTATGTATTTTGAGAGTGCGGTAATTTTGAGTTATGAAGACCAGATATGCACTTCATTTATGTAAAAACTATCCCTTTTACAAACCTTCATTTAAGCGATTATACAAAATTGTCAATCAATTCAGTTTTCTCCAAAGCTGTGTGGGCTTGTTCAACACAACTTAGGTTGGATTCTTTAGTAGAGTTAAGAACTCTTCCCACAAACACACAAAACAGAGAGATCTATTGACGTGTGATTAATTAAATATTATTTTTTAAAAAAATAGACACTACACTGGCCAAGGTCACATGTGATGGGCCGAAACCCTCACCTTTGATGGCTTTGGGCAGGGTCAGTGATCAGTGGTCACTGGTGAGTCTAGTCACCTTTGACGGGTGGTCGGTCGTCACAGGTGACACCCACCTCTGACGGGCAAGTTAATAGAAGACCGTCAGAGGTGTTGGTCTCCGCTAGCCTAGGGCCAGTTGGGACCCGTCACAGGTGACTCACCTCTGATGGCCCTTTAAATAAAAGCCGTCAGAGGTGATGGTCTCCGTAGATAGAAGCTGTCACAGGTGATCTACCTCTGACGGCCCCGAAAATAAAGGCCTGTCATAGGTAGGTCACCTCTGACGGGCCTTTATTTGCGAGTCTGTCACAGGTGAGGTTACCTGTGACGGATTTTGGTTTCGACCCGTCAGTGATGAGTTAATTCCAGAAAAAAATAAATCCTAAATATTGGCTAGCCTCAGGATTTGCTAGCCATGTCCTCTGAAAAACAGAAACATCACAGATATATTCCAATCACCCCCCTAATATAACATCACAGATCCATCTCAAACATCACAGATCCCCAACATCACAAATCCATCTCAAAAATTGACATCATTCACATATGCAGTTGAAATGCCACAATTTTGCACAATTTTGCTTCAAGCCACAATTTTGCACATATGAAAGTAAATTACATTGCACTCCATAATAAAAACAACTTTTTTACATCACAATAAATTATCTATCCAAGTTTATGAGTCTATTTGACGTGAAAACGTCCTTTCTTGTTCATTATTTCTGCAAGAATGAAGGCGCACACTTCGCCTCTGATAGCGGGGGGGGGGGGGTTGATGGGTGAGATCTTGAAGCCAGCTCTACCTTTCTGTTTAATATATCAGAGGTTAGCACGTTTAGAATAGCAATGTTGGTATTGAAATGAGCTTATTCGTCATTAGTAACAACCTCAGGGTCGAAATCTTTCACCTCTCTTAGAAGTGTTGACATGTTATGGCACACGTGGAAACCACACTGGTCTCCGATCTGTTGTGCGCATGCGAACTTGGTCTCATGATAGAGTTCGTCCTTGCCCTCCTTGTGCCTACCACCCTTTTCCACATATGGGCCCCAAGCTTCATTTAAGGCCTTGGTGATTTCAGTGAAATCATAATCTTTCGTCTTATTGGAGTTAAGGTAGTAAACCCTACTCCACTTAGGTACGATGACTAAGAGAATCCAATGTTGCCTGCGCGGTGGTTACGTAGCGTTAGTAATAAGAACCTTAACTTCAAAAACAATATGCACGAAGGGTATTGTCCTCTTACTCCTGGTTGTGTGCGCAGATGATGTACTCCTTGTCTTGGTGGGCCCATAAACACCGGTTGACATAGTCAACCACATCAGTGAAGCTCTGTCGTAAATTAACCTCGTTCACCATGGATGGATCAAGGAACCCAACCTGATTACCAAGGCGACGACTCTCGATCCAACACAACCTTAAAACATTTACGTATTAGAACTAATTTAATTAGGAGATATAGTTCAATCATATCACAAGTATAGAAGGTCTGCACTTACAAGGAGTAGCATTTTAGAAGTCCTGTGTCCAACTTCCGGATCCTGAAAAGGTCAAAGAGGTCATCAAAGCCTATAGTTACATAGGCAGGCGACGATAGGAATGGCTGCTGGTCGTGATGTCCAACTATGGATGACTCCCTCATTTTCCGCTTGGCATTGCTTAGCTCCATGTATTGCTTATGTAGCTCTCGGCAAGCAATACCCATCACGGCTAACACATTGTCCTCCACCAATGGCATGCCTAGCTCAAATTGGGTCGGCGCCCTCACGACCTTCCCCGCTTTTCTCTCCGGCATCGACGTCGCAGCCTTGCCCCTTTTTGGCACCGGCGCCAACTCCCCGACCTTCCCCTTGGCCCGTTCACGCTTATGGCCCTTGACAACTGGTGGAGAGCTATCGGCCTTTCTTGTGGTCTTTATTGGAGCCAAGCTTTGAGCTATATCTACCAAGTCCATATCAGCTCCATCAGGAGAATGAGGTACTGACAATGCCGGTCCACAGGGAGCCTCAATTGATAGCTTAGATTTGGGAGGTGTAAGCTCCGTCGGTCGACTTGGATGAGGAGTCATCTTCACAACTATGTCTTCTTTGGGCCATTGTATGAACGTCTTGCGCGCATCGCCCAAAGTCATGATTTCATCATTGGGGGGCACGGGCAGCGGATAGCCTGACCAGGTGTCCTTTACTGTATCGATGGACACCTTGGCATACCCAGCTAGCAGGTCTGCGCTGTGACCTTATCTGTAACTGAGGGTTTGAAAGCCATACCCTCAGTGACTTCGGGAGCGAAAGTTGAGTGGACCCTCGCCAGTAGGACACACTGTGCTACGCCCTGCATATGTAAAAGTTTAAATTTAATATTGGAATGTGTAAAGGTTTTTGATTAGATATGGATCGGATAACATCAATTACCTCTATGTGGTCCACTGCAGCTAGTGCGACCGGGAGACCAGGGGTCGGCACCTCTGCGGATGCACAACTACTCCTACGCTGTGACGGACTCGCGTCGTGTTGTGCACGAGGAGTTGGATGCGCAGCATGTGTTGTGCCTCGGGGTATATTCATGTCGGCGAGGACCTTGTTAACCCTTTCTTCCACCCTAGCATCCATGCTAGCTTCTAGTTCTTGAATGACCTCCATCTTAAGCTCGGCCTTCAAACGAGCGTCCCTCTCTTCCTTGGAGACTTTCCGTTTCCTGTATTGGGAGCTGTACTGCGGCAGTCCATGCTTCTAGGGCACATCGCTGCCAATTCCTCGAGTCCGGCCAGGATGTTCTTTGGTTCCGAGCGCCTTTGTGAGGATGTCATCTTCGCGCCTCTTCGGCGCGGACTCCACCTCGCTTTGTGAAGCTTGTTCAGCAACCAACCCCAACTATAAAAAACAAGAGTCGTTTATACAAACTTCTACTTCATACGAACGGTAATTAGTAAGGTCAAGTAGTGAACTCACCAGTTCCTGATAGACGATGGCATCACTTTTGTTCTCAAATGTGACACAGTCGTCCGGGTTGACCTTACCCCTTGCACGCACCCAGTTGCGAGCTCTATGTGCAGAGATGTCCGAAAACGGGGCAGGGACATTCGCTGCTGCAGCGGCTGCATCCTCTTGGGCCCATATTGCCTCTTTCCCGATGTACCCTGCGGTGCCCAGCCGATGCGGGTGCTCATTCCGCTGTTGCAGTAGGCGATGTGCCTCGCTTGATTCCCTAAACTCTTGGGTGTTCTTCAGAGAGTAGAATTCCTCCCACACCGCTTCGGTTATTTGAGGGTATTCATCGAACGGCGTATGATTGCCGGGCGGGTTGACAAACTCGGTGAAGAGCTTCGACTTCCAATTCTTCCAAGCCTTGCCCATCTTTTGGAATGCCTTCCGCTTGAGCTTATCCTTTGCTTCAACCGGAAATGTGAACCATTTCTCCATTGCCGTCCAAGCTCACTCCTTCTCGGCTTCTGTGACCTTGCCGATATCTTTATGGAGGATCCCGAAATTCTCACGTGCCGCCAGCCCGCAGTAGTTAGACCATCTTCCAATGATAGTCCTCGGCGCCGTGGGCCTACCACTAGCGTCAACCTCTCTTATAACTTGCACTGTGGTCGGCCATATATTTTGTATCCGGGGGTTTCTACTCGACCTACTCGCACTTGTCCCGCCCGACATCGACGCATGTTCTTGCTGGGGCGATTCTGCAGCACACACAGAAGGCAACATATGCTAAGGGGTGCTAGCTAAAATTCACCAGTTCATGTAGTGAAAATTTATCCTATAAATTACCATGACTTTCGGGTTATTCGACCGCCGTTGTCGAGGGATGACCTTCGACAACTTTCTCCGTGGCTGGGTTTGCTTCTTCCTGTATCCTCGCAGGTGTCGGGGAAGACGGGTTTGCGCCGGGCATTGTCATGGTCTAATTTTTCCGAAAAAACTTATAAATTTCCTATCATTATACTAATTAGCACTAGATACACGTAATACGGGGTATACTATGAAAGATATGGCCCTAGTTTTGCTCAAAAATTATGCATCAATTACCATCATTTGCATGAATGGAAAAAAGAGGAAATCAGCTACTAGGAGGAAAAAGCAACCCAAAGTCAACCCAGAAAAAAGAACAAATGTAGATAATCTGCTCTTATGCATAAAAAAAGAACAAGTGTAGATAATATATTCTTATGCATAAAAAAAGAACAAGTGTAGATAATCTGTTCTCATGCATAAAAAAAAAGAACAAGTCTAGATAATCTGTTCTTATGCACAAAAAAAAAGAACAAGTGTAGATAATCTGTTCTTATGCATAAAAAAAGAACAAGTTTACATAATCTGTTATTATGCATAAAAAAAGAACAAGTCTAGATAATCTGTTCTTATGAAAAAAAAAGAACAAGTCTAGACAGAATGTTATTGAGCAATCATCACTGGCAATTTAGTAATAATCCATCACTGAACAAGGGCATAGGGGTAGTAGCAGCAGCAATTCATCAAAAAAAAGAACGAGTGTACATAAAAAAAATGAACAAGTCTAGACAGAATGTTATGGAACATTCATCACTGGCCATTTAGCAATAATCCATCATTGAACAAGGGGCACAGGGGCAGCAGGGGCAGAACATATCGAAAATTCATCCAAAATCATATATTTCAAATATCCAATATATACATATATATACTGGATATATATATATTTCACAGGGGCACAGGGGCAGCAGGGGCAGCAGGGGTAGAACATATCCAAAATTCATCCAAAATCATATATTTCACATCTCCAATATATACATATATATACTGGATATATATATATTTCACAGGGGCACAGGGGCAGCAGGGGCAGAACATATCCAAAATTCATCCAAAATCATATATTTCACATCTCCAACATATACATATATCCAAAATTCATCCTAAAATCATCTAATACCAAAAGAATCCTAAAATCATATATCCAAAATTCATCCTAAAATCATATATCCAAAATCATCTAATTTCACATCTATTTCACATCTATATATCATCCTAAATTCATCCTAAAATCATCTTAATTTCTCTAATAGCTAAATTCATCCTAAAATCATCTAAACATAGAAAAAAAAGAAGGAAGGGGGCGTACTTGGAGAAGAGGGCGAGGAGGAAGGGGGGTGGCGGCGCAGGTCGTCGGTGTAGGCGGCGTCCTGGATCCCGGCGGCGGTGAAGATGAGGGTGCAGCGAGGGCGGAGAGGGTGGCGGCCTCGATGGACGGACGGCGGAGAGGGCGACCGCCTCGATGGACGGACGGTGGAGAGGGCGGCGACGGTGGAGAGGGTGGAGAGGGCGACCGCCTCGATGGACGGACGGTGGAGAGGGCGGAGAGGGTTAGGCGGCGAGGGCGAGCGGCGATGGTGGAGAGGAGGGCGGCAAGGGTGAGCGGTGACATTGGAGAGGAGGGTGAGCAGCAGCGGTGGAAAGGGAGGAGATGGAGAGCGGCGAGCACACGAGGCGGCGGCAGTTGTTTTGGATCGAGAGTGAGTGAGTGATTTGAGTGACCGGATCTGGATCTAGAAGAGGTCCAACCCTAGGTCAACCCTAGTCAAACTCACCTGTGACAGGCGCCAACTGCGTGCCCGTCCCAGGTGAGGCCACCTGTGACGGGCTCAAACTGTGGGTCCGTCACAGGTGAGGCCACCTGTGACGGGCTTTACCGTGTGAAAGTGTTGACGTAAAAACACGACGGCCTGGGAGATCTACTTAGCTCCAGTGCAGGTCCAAAATAATGATGAGATGCGGGCGTGCCAGTCAGTTTGATCCTGCAACCGACAAGATATATAAATTGAAGATCAAAAGATAGACGATCGGCTGACAAGCCGATGGAGTGATTCTAGCCGATGCCGATACTAGCCGATATCCAGTATAGATCATGATACTTGAGAAAATAATGACATAAAGATAATCGGCTGATGATAATGTAATGAAACATCAATATAATCCAGTAGAAACCAATCGGCTAGTAATGATAGATTGAATAAGCACTGATCCGAAGGTTGAAACATTCATCGGCTGGAGGTCCGATGTCAATAAATCCAAATGATTAGATAAACAGTGAAATCTTTATTGTCATCGGCTAAATCCGTCTTGTATGTAATCCCTATAAGCCGATACAATGTCCAGATAACTCATCGGCTGAAACCCCGATGAAACCCTTATTGGCAATCAAGAAGCAGGCTAGAGATTATGGTTCTAAGCACGACTTAGTAGATCAAACTTAACTGATGCAGCACTAAGTATGAAAAGAAACATAATATCTAGACAATCAGGCTTTTGACTGATTTTCAGGGTGGTGGATACATTATATAATCTAAACCAACAAAGTAATCTAGTAGATATCGACAAAACCCTAGATAGAGATCGACCGATGCAAGTAGAAAACATTGTCAATCTAGATTATATAATGTATATGATAACTCGATGACTTACATGAACAAGATTAGAGTGTCGAAGCGGTGGAAGCACTAATCCCGATAACGCAAGCCGCCATAACAAGCCTTACTCCTCGTCGGAGATCGAAGTCGATGCAGCCCAACTTGAAACAAGAACTCGTCGAAAGTAAAAAGGTAAAAGGTGGCGATGCGCTGAAGTTGTATTGATCGAGAGATAATTTACATAGACCCCAGGTGTACATATTTATACCCATGGGTAGATACTAGTCCATATCGAACACGACTCAAACTTTCCTAAAGATAAAAGGAAACACATAAAGTCCTTATCGGACACTAAACACACTTTCCTAAAGATAAAAGGAAACTAACAAACTATTCCTAATTAATAGATACAATTGCCTTTTTCGGACTCAATCCATACATGGCAATCCTCATGAAGCACTTTAAACGAACCCGACAATGGTTCCAACATCCCCTTGTCGGAATCGGCTACATCGGCTTCCTTGTCCGATTCAATATCAGCCGATGCACACCGTAGCCGATGCAGTTCCGAAGCCGATTTATACTCTGTTTTTGTTACCGATTTCCTTCCAAATCCGCTTCGGTCTTAACTTCAAATTTGATGCATGATTTACCAAATTTCGTCGTCAACACATGCCCCCCAATTTTGGAGTATGAGGATTCATGCTTCAAAATTCTCTTATATCTCGCCTTGATTACTCCAAAATTGATCTTCCTTTGCCTCTTGCAATCGGCTCTCGTAAGCCGATACCGTCTGCGCTAGACGAGCTAGATTATTAAACTCATGGCAAAAGAACATGTGTCTGATAGGTGCTGACAATCCTTGGAATGCAAGATCCGCTAGCTGTTCATCACTTGGGCTCAAACTGTAGCATCGGCTGCGGACATTACGAAATCTTTGAATATATTCCATAGCCGATTCGCCCTTTTGCTGCTGAACCAATATCAAGTCTGAAAGCTTTATCTCATCAATTCCAGCAAAGAAATAATCATGAAATTGCTTCTCAAGATCGGCCCATCCTCTGATAGAGTATGGAGGTAATGATGAAAACCATGTGAAAGCCGATCCAGTCAAAGACAATGGAAAAAATCTAACTTTCAAAGCTTCTTCAGCCGATGCCTCCCCACATTGCATTAAGAATCGGCTGATGTGCTCCGTCGTAGATATATCATCTTGCCCTGAAAACTTGGAAAAGTATGGAATCTTGTATCGGTACGGAAGCGGAACTCTATCGAACCATTCAGGATATGACTGCCGATACATATGGATCTGCTCCTTAGGTCTAAGTCCAAACTGCTCCTCTACTAACTTCGCAATTCTATCGGCCCAACCATTGTTCATCTGATGGCATTGTTCCTCTGGCCGATATTGTTGTTGTTCTTCAATTTGCCCCCTGAGCTGGCCTCTTTGAACAATTAATCCATCAACTTTTCCCTTGATTAAATTTTGCAATGTGTCCACCAAAACTCCAGATTGATCAAACAATGCGTGATGAACTGCTTCATCAACTTTATCTTGAAGTATTTCAATCATCGGCTCGGGAAGTTGAGATTTCTGAATTGGCCCTTCTCGTGTCATGACGAAACATTGAAGATACGATTTTGAAAATCATCTTTAAATTTCTCCAACTCGTGCTTCTGTTCCTCAGTCAAATCCTCCATTGTGACTATGATCTTGGCGTCGACTTCTTCTTCAGACATGTAGGTATAAAAATCGTTGTCCCACTGGGCATGCCAAAAGCGTGTTGATGCAAAAAACACACACTGGCCTGAGAGGTTTGCTTTACTCTAGTGCAGGTCCAAAATTAGGGTTTCAGATTCAAGGGCGTGCCAGTTGATTTGATCCTGCAATCAACAAGAAAAACATGCAAAGAATATCAGTAAACGATAGACAATCGGCCATAGGGCCGATTTCATATCGTATGTGGCCTAGCCGACGCAATAAAGCATGAATCGGCTGTAAGGTATAGTCAATGATAAAATTAACCCTAAAACTAGTATATCGGCTGAAAAGATCAACGTTGCATAATCAATATATCAATATTACTTTAGACATAAGCAATTGGGATAGATCGGACTGAACCGAGACAGTATAAATTGCCCAAGTCTAAATATAACATGACATAATGATTATGCAGATTGATGTCATAGCCGATATCTAGGTTTAAGTACGTATCGGCTATAGCTCCGATACAACCTTATGTTAGGATATTCTCTACTAATAAATATATTAAACTATAATCAATCAGATTGATATTAAGCTTAATATATTTACATTAGATTAGATCCTGACATAAGGGGCAGATATAGAATATTAAACAAAGCATAACACAATGTAGAACATCTATATCAAGTAAGATCGGCTGAAACCCCGATACTATCCTTATTAACAACCATGAAGCAGGTTAGATATCATGATTCTAAATACGACTTAATAGGTTGGACTGAACCAATGCAGCATTAAGTATAAATAGAAGCATGAGATCTAAAGACTCAAGCCGATGGTTGCCTTTTCGGGATGGTGGATATATTATATAACCTAAATTAACAAAATAATCTAGCCGATATCGATGAAACCCTAGAAAGGATCTAGCCGATATAAGAAGATTGCATTGTCGATCTAAGTTATATAACATATATGATAACTCGGAGAATCACAACAAAGAACTAGAGTGTCATAAAGATGTAAGCACTAGCCCTAATGATGTAACTCGCCATGACAAGATATACCTTTTTGCCGAAGATCAAACTGATGCAGCACGACTCGAAAGCACAAACTTGTCGAAAGTAGAAAATAAAGGTTTGGCGATGCACCGAGATTGATTGAACGTGTGTTGTTATTATTTACAAGACCTCGGGATTATATTTATACCCGAAATTACAAACATTGTCCATCACGGACACGACTCATATTATCCTAATACAAATCCAACTAACCAACAAGTCCCTTAGGCGGACTCTTACCGAGAATGTCTATAAGGAAATTACATAAAATATCCTAATTAATAGATACAATCGCCTCCTCAGGACTCTATCCGTGCATGGCAATCCATATGAAGCACGCTAACACAACCCGATGATGTATACCGAGTCACATTACCGAAATCGGCTCAATCGGCTAACCTAGTCCGACTCTGACTCTGCCGATCCAGTCCACAGCCGATTCGGACCACAGCCGATTCTCACTCTGCTTTCCGATACGATCTTATCTCCTCAATCCTCTTCGATTCCATCTTAATCTCCGATATTTGAATTACCAAATTTGGTCGTCAACAGAAAGGTGTATCCATTTATGTCATATCCTTGCCAGGTGGTGGCACTCCATTCAGGACCCTGTGACAACCACTGAAGTGTTTCACTAGACAAGTTCTGCAACCTGGCAATTCGGTTCTTCAGCCACTCGTTGAAAGAAGACATGTGCTTGTTTCTGACCCAACTCTCTGATCGGCCTGGGTTCTCATGTCGGAGAACTGCAAGGTGTTCGTCAACGTACGGCACCACCTCAGTCATATGCTGTAGTACCGTGAAATGAGCTTTATCATACACCTTCCGATCCAACCTAACAATCTTCCTTCCAACAGTACCAACACCATCAAGCCTCCCTTCATGATGAGATCGTGGTAATCCAATTGAAGATGTTTCTGACATGTAGTCCACACAAAAATTGATGACCTCTTCGGTGGTGTAACTCTCGATGATACTCCCCTCAGGGTGTGAACGGTTCCGTACATAACCCTTAAGGATCCCCAGGTACCTTTCGCAAGGATACATCTGCGTCATGAAAGTTGGACCATAGCACTTTGTTTGCCTCACAAGGTGCACGGGAAGATGTTCCATTATGTCAAAGAAAGTTGGAGGAAAGTACATCTCAAGATGACATAGGGTTCTCACAAGTTCTGCGTGTAGTTCATCTAGTCCCTCGGGATCAATGATCTTCTGGCTGATTGCATGGAAGAAGGAACACAACCGCTAGATCGTGCATCGCACCTGAGGAGGCAAAATATTCCTTATTGCAACGGGCAACAGCTGTGTGATAAGAACGTGGCAATCATGCGACTTCATTCCTGCCAATTTAAGGTCTTGCAGTGAAACGAACCTACTAATTCTTGATGAGTAACCAGATGGAACCTTTATACCACTCAAACATGTTAGCAAATCAATCTTCTCTTCTTTCGAGAGAGTGTAGCAGGCTGGAGGAAGGTACACCCCACTGGATTCCGTGGTTATGGGATGTAATTCCGAGCGAACACCCATTTCTTCCAGATCTCGTCGGGCGTTGAGACCATCCTTTGTAGTACCTGGGTTAAGCAGTAATCCCGTTAAACTCTCACATACATTCTTCTCGACATGCATCAAATCTATGCAGTGGCGAACTTCAAGATCCTTCCAGTATGGTAGTCTCCAAAATATTGACTTCTTTTTTCCACATGCTCGTATCTTTTGTCTTTTGTTTTTTCACATGCTCTTCTGTTTTGTCCTTCGACGTGCTCTTCTCTTTTGTCTTTCCAACTTTCCTCTTTTTTCCAAACTCGTTGGTTATTCCCATCACTAAGTTGTGCACCTATGTCCCTGTTAGCTCTGCCGGGGGTCCGGCTGTATCTCTGTGTCCATTGAAATTCTTTCTCATATTCCTATACGGGTGATACCTTGGGAGAAATCTCCTGTAACCCATGTAGACCGTCTTGTGTGAATGCTTCAACCATTTGCTTCTTGTTTCCTCCATACACTCCGAACACGCCCATTTCCCTTTCACAGTTTGGCCAGAAAGGTTGCCAAGGGCCGGATAATCGTTGATGGTACAAAACAGCATTGCATGGAGGTTGAAATGCTCTTGTGCATATGCATCCCATGTTCATGTGCCCTCATTCCATAGCCTTTCGAAGTCATCGATTATCGGTTCAAGGAACACATCGATATCGTTGCCAGGTTGTCTCGGTCCTTGAATGAGCATGGCAAGTATAATATACTTTCTTTTGAAGCACAACCAGGGAGGAAGGTTATAGTTTAACAAGCAGAACTGGCCATGTACTGTGACGACTGCTCAAATCACCAAATGGATTAATATCGTCCGTACACATTGCGAAACGCATGTTTCTTGGGTCCTTTGAGAATTCCTAGTAAATCCTATCGATTGTCCTCCATTGTACTGAATCTGCTGGGTGCCTCAGCATACTATCGACTTTCCGTTCTTCGGCATGCCAACGCACTAGCTTAGCTTGTTCATTATTCGCAAACATTCTCTTCATGCGCTCCGCAATTGGGAGATACCACACCACCTTTGTAGGGCCTCCCCTCTTTGACTTACTTCCTTCACCTTCACTCTTTGCTTGTTTGTATCTAGATACCCCACATACAGGGCAGACATCCAAGTCAGCGTATTCCTTGTAATACAAAATGCAGTCGTTCGGACAAGCATGAATTCTTCTGACCTCCAGGCCCAACGGACATAATACTTGTTTCGCTTCATATGTCGTGTGCGGTAAATTGTTCCCCTCTGGCAACAGGTCCTTTAACAGCTCAAGAAGTTTTGTAAAACTCTTGTCCGACCAGCCATTACTAGTCTTAAGCTTCATGAGTTCCAACACGCATGACAACTTGCTATGCTTCGACTTGCATCCATCATACAAGGGCATCTGACAATCTTCCACCAACTTACTAAACTTCTCAAAATCTCTGTCGTTGTCCTCTGCGTCTTCAATGTCATGCAACATTGTAGATAGACATTGAGTATCCAAATCTATGGTCTCTCCACCTAACGGAGAAGGTACGAACATGCCTTCTCGAGCTGCGGCGGTGTTCTCTACATCCTGATCCAACACTTCTTCAGCTGCGACATCAGGCACCTCTTGCTCTCCATGCTTGGTCCAGCAGGTATATTTCTTCGTGAATCCATTCATTATCAAATGAGAATGCACTTCTGAGCTATCACGGATCATCTTTTCATTCTTACAGTCCCTACATGGACACAATATGTACATGCTCATCCTACTTTTTCTGTCATTCTCCGCAAATGTGACAAATTCAGTGACCCTCTCTCTATACTCTGTAGACGAACGATGAACATGGTACATCCAACTACGATCCATCTGAAATCAATAACATAGGAAGAAAAATATATGATGATCGATATATTGAGAATGAAGGGAAGAATAATGTGTTTTTACCTTGAATTTTAGCAAAAATTTGCCCCACTTACCCTCCCAACTGATTTGTGAATAGTAAATGGTCGGGATGAAAAGTAGTTGGCGGTTTGGGGGGTATTTATAGACCCAACACACCTCAAACGGGTTAGGTAAAAAAAGTCCGTCAAAGGTATTGGTCATACCTTTGACGGGCCTCAACTGAGTTGCCCGTCACAGGTAGATCAATACCTGTGACGGGCCGGGAGAAAAACCCGTCACAAGTGATGCCAATCACCTGTGACGGTTTGTAATGAAATGACCCGTCACAGGGAGGTCATACCAATGACGGGTTGGAGAAAAAACCCGTCACTGACTCACCTGTGAGATGGCTTAGTCTTGCGGCCCGTCACAGGTGAGATGATACCTGTGACGGGCCGCGGCCAGATGCCTCACCGATGACGGCATCCCGTATGACCCGTCAAAGGTGACGATCATCAGTGACCATTTGCTTTGCCCGTCACTGGTATCTCGTCAGAGGTGTGAGGATCTGGCGTAGTGAGATCAATATGATTTTTTAAAACAACTTTTGTATGAAATTTATTTTTGCAAAAAACACAATTGTTTAGTAGTTTGAGAAACGTGCACGCAAAAAACAAGAAATGTAAGTTGGAAAGTTAACAAAAAAGAACTCAGCCTTAACTACGTTTGTACAGCGCGACGGCTACAGCGATCATGTTATCTTCCGTAGTGGGTACAATTGTTGCAGCAGCCATATGAGCTGAGCAAGCCCTGTCTCAAATTCAATATTTCCAACTTCTAAGGCCATGTACAACGCACCACGTTGTCCTGTAGTTTCAAGCCTCGCTCCACGTCGGAGCCGAGCTGTTAGCCGATCGTGTGGTTCCGCAGGGTGTAGATGTGCTTGCAGAGGAAGTAGTTTCCTCTCCATTCTTCAGCTTGGGAGCCACGAAGCCATAGCTCGAGGCCTCGTGTTGGCTGAGTCCGAAGCCCCGTGTCGTGCCTCGCCCTGTCGGTCCCCCCTCCCATGTACCTACCTGAATCTACATCTCGCGACGGTGACAAGATTGCTCGCTGATCTCCGTCATCTTCGTCGGTGTACTTGAATCTCCACCATCTTCGCTGGCTAACCTCATGGCCCTCTGTTGCATGGGGCTCATCGGCCTTCAGGGCTCGAAGCTCGCTGCCTTCAGGTGAGCTTGTGGTTGTATCTAGCGTTGACCTTGCTTCCTCATGTAGCAGGGAGAGGGCTCGAGCTCGATGGAGAGGGAAGAGAGCTCAATCTCGTCGGTCGGAGGGAAGATTGCTAGCTGCCGCCGGCGGAGAAGGAAAGGGGAAGAGGATGACGGTGGAAGAGGAGGACGGCCTAGCGGTGGATGTGGAGGAGGACAGTGTAGCGGTGGATGGGGAGGAGGGGAGGGCGGCGTAGCGGAGGGGGAGAGGCAGCGTTGCGGGTGCCGAAAGAAGAGGCGACGATTTGGTGGCGAAAAAGGTGGCGGCAATAGCGAGAGAGGTGATATGGGTTTGGTGGGCGGTGGGGAATCGAAAGGAGAGAGAGAGAGAGTCAGGTAGGTGAAAAAAAAAGGTGGAGAGGTTAATAGTGGGTCCATGTATTGATTAGGAGTATCTATCTATTTCTTTTCGTTGTTATAAGGTCCGAAATATAAAATTTCTAATTGATTCAATAACTGGGGCTGATGCATAAATAAATAGGTGCTGAAATGGAAAATATACTCATCAGTGATCTCTATTGTAGATCGTGTGATTTTCATGTGGTCTTTTCCTATTTAGCATGTTGAGATCATGTGCATTCCCTATAGATGCGTACTCCATCTATCAAACAAAAGCAACAAAAAAAAAAAGGGCACTTCAAAGCTCAAACAGACGTACTCTCGGCGGGATTCTCCTCTCACGACGTCCACACATTCTTTTCCATCACATTGCAGTTTTACCTCCAGGGGCCTTTTGACATCTTTTCCCTCTCTCTTTTTTCACGTGTCGACCACCGGGCTACGTGGTGTGCCATACAAGGAAAAAAAATGTTCAATCGCGCCAAAAAGAGAAGGGATAGATATGTGCACGCCTTTCCTCCACAAGCCCGATCGAACCAGACCAGTACGTCGAAGACTCCAAAGTCCAAACCAGCAGCAACCCGCATATATACGTGCCGTGCCGCTACTTTGACAAAAGTGACACGCAACACCTGCGTTGCCTAGCCACTACCTCACCTACATGACCTATCCCTCCTTGTCGATACCTCGCTGTACTGCATCCGCATGCATCCCCGGTGTTTTTCCCCTCGCGCGCGGGCGGCTCGTCCCCGTGCCGAAGCCGAGGCGCACGCATCCAAACCGATCCCCCACCCGCACGAACGCCATGAGATGCGCATGCGCGGCGCCAAATGTGCCTGAGGCGTCGCGTGGGCGCGTGAGATCGTCACGACGCACAAGGGCCACAAGGCGCCAGGCGCCGAGCCGGTTCGCGGGCCTCGGGGTCGCGGCGCGAACGGACGCGCGTCGCGTTCGATATCTCTGTGGGTGAAGGTGAAGTGAAGCGATGCATATGGGCGTCACACCTCCAGGGGCGGGCTGTGTGGCCCCCGCGGCGCGCGCCTCAGTCTCACGCTCCTTCTCTCTCTCTCCCTCTCCGCTCTGGATATGAGCTGTCATGGAAACCGATGCGGCCACAAAACAAAAAGGGCGAGAGGAAAAGGAGAGCGAAACAGAAAACTGCTACGCGCACACACACGCATGGTTTGCTGCGCGCGCGTCCGTTGCATGCACGCATGCCATGGCCGTGCGATGAGCTGTGCGTACAGTGCACGTCTGGCGAGCGGCGGGTAGGTGGTACATGCGTGGCTATGACCCACGTCACCGTGTCATGCCACATCACCTTCGGTGTGTCCGGTTCGTGTAGCCTTGAGGCGGTGCGGCTAGCCATTTGACAAGGAAACCAAAACCACTTCTCGTTTTCTCGATCACCATACGCGTACAAATACAAATTCAGGTAGAGTAGTATACAATACGTCTACACCTCTGCATAGAGTATTCTTTTCCTTGTCTTAGAAAAAGGGGGAAATCTATCTGCGAGGCTGCAAACACCCACCTCGCCAGCAGCCTCTCTGTGTATATAAATGCCCTACCACACCTCCCTGATCCCCAGATGTCTCCGGCCCCTCTGAATCCATCCTTAAAGGCTTAAACCCTCCATAAGCCTCCTCTCTATCTCTCCCTCTCTTCCAGGAGACAGGTGACAGGAGGCATAGATACACGGCGTATCCTTGATTTCTTCCATCCGGAGATACACGCGCAGCCGACGCCTTCTTCAAGCTCGATCGATCGACGCTTGCATCTCTCTTGGTCGGAGTGATCGTCGTCCAGTACAGCTCTGAGCCTCTGATCTCTCTCGCACTACTGGTAAGAGTCCTTCAATCATCTCCCTAGCTCCGGTGTTGATCTTCTCTCGCTGCGTGCATGCAGCTAATGTTTTTAAGCTCATTTAATCTGTGCCATCTATCACCTTTCTGATCTCCATCTTTGTTCATCTCACTATCAAGCATATTAGGCTGTTGTTAGCTGCACTGGCTAACTGCAGTGAGCAGTGACCTTAATTTCTTCTGCAATACATGAACTTAATTTAATTTATCTTTTCTTCTTGAGAGAGAGAGAGAAGGGGGTAGCCATAGCCATAAGCCATGGAGGAGGAGGTGGAGTATGCATGGTGTTCGTACGTACGTACGTGTCAGCGAGCGAGAGCCTCGGTTGGCGCACGTCGTCCTTTCTGTATAGCTGGCTCCTGGCTGTGTTTGATCGATCGTCTAGCTAACGTCGGAGACCAGATTAATTAGACATGACCTGACGTGCTTAATTAAGCTCTCCAGAAATGATTAATTAGCTACCAAGTGGTCGTTGTGGCTGTGCTGCTGCTGCTGATTGCGTCGCGACGAGGGTACGGATGCTAGCATCGCCATGGTTAAACTTAACTACGCTTAAATTGCAGCCTGATAAAAGATCGATACTACGGGTGGCAGCTATCCGTCACTCCGTCAGGGTTCAGTCTGAAGCGGTTTAGGTGAAGAACTGGAGGAGGAGTAAATGCATTTGTGTTGCTGATGAGATCGGGTCGATCGATCGGCTGCCGGTGCTCGGAAAACCACCCACCCGGCCGACGCGTGCATGCTGCTGCTAGTTGACAAATTCCTCAATCACACGCCCCCCGCCACCAGCAGCATGCATGCATCACCAAAACAGACGAGCGTTTTGTCCTTTTTTCCAGAGCTTTTCTTCCACACCTCTCCCATTTCTTCAGATAGGAAAAAATTAAAGAAAGATAAGCTGGTGCATGCATATTCTAGTACTGCAGTACATGGTTCATGCAGGCTCAAGTGAAAAAAAAATATATAGAGAGAAACAAACTGGATTCGGATGCAGGCAAATGGAACAACTAGAGTAACAAAACAAGTAATTAAGCTGGCCTGTATCACTTAAAAGGACAATTAGGGTTCCGTTAATACTTCTAGAAAGGAGTGATAGCTATAGGTATTAGCTAATCTGTCATGACTATTAGCTACCAGTAAGCGGTGCAGCTGGATGACCTCTTCGCCTAGTACAACGTAGTCAATGGACCTGTTGTCTGAATCCCCGGAGTGGTGCACAAATGGAAGGAAGCAGGCACACTAATGTCGCTTGCTAGCTAGCCTGAACAATAGCTGGCACCTTGTTGTCTTCTCCACCAAAGGATGGGACCCCCCAACTGCTGAGATGTGATGACAAGGAGTACTCCTATATGGTTGTTCATCATCACAAGCCACGAGACACACACACATACTACAAATCATGCTGCACTGTAGTATGATAGATTACGGGTCACGTTTGTATAACTCCTGTACAATAAGCTTTTTTCTTCATACAGGATAACGCTTCCTTCGGTTCCGTATTTCCTGTCGTTGAATTATTGAAGTGTTTTGTAGGTTGGATCAAAATTTCTATCTGTGTGAGAGATTAGTGAACGTTTTAGAGGAGTTTACCCCTGTAGTTAATGTTATTGTGGTTTTCAACTTGAGAGAAACGTTGAGTTCAAAGGTGTCTAATATGGGTAGAAGCAGAAATAGGTGTCCTAATTAATTACTTCTTGGTAAATAACTATGTTCAAAACACAATGAATAATATAGAACTGGAGGGAGTATATGTTCAGATTCATAGTTAGAAATTAGTTTTTTTTAGAACGGAGAGAGTGGTTTTGGAAGTGCTAACATCGGCTCACCCTGTTCCTTGCAAGTAGTAAATGCATCCTGCGGATGTAAATATGTCTCACGACAAATTTCCCCGCGACAGTTAAACGGTGGGGCGCTTATAAGTTACTATAACATCCTAGGAACTATAGACAGTAGATATAGATCATGCTAGTTGATTACTTGGTGAACTAAACCGAGTACATCACATGGTTAGAAACTAACCTATTAGCTTCTTTATGGAGCACATGGAATAGCCAATATATTTTCATAGGGCTAGCTTTTCTAATAAGGTGGCTTGTTGAGTGATTTTACCTGGTTCCTTTTTCTTTATCACACCCTGTGCTTGGTATGAACAATGTTCAGAGCCCCACAGGACACAAGTGTCTGAAACCATTTGCTCCTGATGTCCTACAAGTGTATGGAAGCCAGTAGCCACACGTTTCTAATGTTGAATCGGTGATAGATAAGGGTTCCATTAGATTATTGCTTTGACCCAATCAGTTTATTTAATAATTTTAGCTCAACTGGGGAATACAAGTCACGTAACCTTGGGTATTTAAGGTACCAATATATATAAACATACATTTGCCCTATCCTCCCTATCATATTCAAGTCGCTTCTAATCAATTGGTCTGCCTTACCAGGAACCTTCGGATAAGTCCCAACTGGCAGCATTGCAAACGAACAAACTTGTCAATTAGGAACTGAACAGTTGAACAGTATTTAAATTGATGGAGGATAGCACATCTCCTTGAGAGTAAAGAAAGGCAGCCAGGGAATACTAGGCCACCAGACAGAGAACACTGAGGGACCTAATGAAGAGGAATTTTAAGTCTTTCCCTATTTGGGATAATTTTCTAGAACATAGTTTCTGCAGGGGAAAGTGATTTCATCCCTCGAGAGGATATCACCTCGTTTCGTGCATGTCACCTAAATGGTTATTAAAAAATTTAAAAAAAAAATTGGTGATATGGATTAATATGAAATATATCACTACACAAACATGAAAGTTAAAATTCAATTTCTACAAGTTGTAACAAAAATAATAAATATATATGCGAATGTACGAAAATTATTTTCAATTTAATTTGTTTTTTTGCAACTTGTATAGGTCGAATTTTGTCTTACATGTTGTGTAGTGATATATTTCATATTAATCTATGTTGTCAATTTTTTTCATATTTTTTGATAATTATTTAGATGACATGCAAATATTTCTGCAGTAAGAAAAAAAAGGGTCCTGAGACACATGATACCTTTGACTTTGTCTTGTCACATATCCTTCTATTATTGTTACCTGTGAGGCAGTTGAGTCCTTAGCTCATAAACTAAGTTTGCTTGTCTAAGACCAGCCTTTGAGCATAGTGATAGCCTGACAGTGATTTCCATGAAACCGACTCTGAACCAACCACTGCACTTGTAAAAAGTCTGCCTTTTTACCAGACTGGAGGCTTCATAGTAGCAAACAAAGTAGAAGCAAGGTGAAGGTCACATTACCTATACTTTCCTCCTGATTTTCAGCAGGAAAAAAAGGGCAAGAAAGACTGCGAGCAGCAGAAGAGGAAGATGATGATGACCGAGGTCGCCAATCACAGCAAAAGGAACCACAATGAAAGCTACTTCACCGGGAAAGCAGCAGTCACCAGCAGCTCGGAGGAGTTTGGGAGCATGACATCCAAGAAGCCGAGGAACACAAGCCCGAGAGGCGCTCCCGTCTCCCCGAAGGCATGTTGCTCAAGTCTAACTTTCACACGTCTTTCCTGTTCTTTTATTTTTCTTGTGTGTTGTTCTGAGTGAGGTTTCTTTCTTTGCAAATTGCAATTTAGCAGGAGAAGAAGGACAAGATTGGTGAGAGAGTGGCTGCACTGCAGCAGCTAGTGTCACCATTTGGGAAGGTATTTACTATACATTTCTGCAACTATTTACTGTCTTCCATCATCTTTGTGAATCAAACTCATGTTAGAAGACTGAGCAGCTGAGCTTATCTGCTTGTGCAAATTCTCCTGCTTGGGCAGACGGACACTGCTTCTGTTCTTCAGGAGGCCTCAGGGTACATCAAGTTCCTTCACCAGCAGCTCGAGGTCCTTGCTCTCGATCACCGCACATCCATTTCTGTGATCTTTAGCTTGCTTACCTTTCGTTTTCTGTGACTCAACTGAAATATTTTGCAGGTTCTTAGCTCCCCTTACATGCGTGCTCCTCCGGTGCCTGGCGCTGCGCCTGAGGTCAGCTACTGCTACATCCTTCTACCTAAGTCATCATATATACTCTGAAAGTTCAACGAAAATTCGAAATGCTAAACTTTGGCTAGAAAAAAAATTATAGTAATCTTTGTATGTAACAAGCATGTCGCTTGCTGTGATCCAGGATCCCGACCACTACAGCCTGAGGAACCGTGGCCTCTGCCTGGTTCCGGTGGACCAGACACTGCAGCTGACGCAGAGCAACGGCGCCGACCTGTGGGCGCCGGCGAACACGACCAGGCGCAGGTGAACGAAGGAACCGGCCTGGAGGAGGAGGGGAGCACTTTTGTCTGGGGGCGGGTGTAGAGTTCCAACTTCCAAGTGTCTGACCCGATTCATCAAATCTCCTAACAAAGCAAAACTAATAAGCAAACCGTGTTTCACTCTCGTCGGATCTCTTGCCTGTAATATAGTAGTAGCTGCAACCGTGCCTGCAGGTCAGTGTGAGACCGTGAGAGTGCTACTGATGAGTCTGTGTTAGCGCCGGACATATGTGTGTAATCATCATACATAGCGAGGTGATAGTACTAGACTACCTGATGTGCCCTATGTGATATGTAACTATGTGTCTCTTTAAGTAACATGATAGTAGCAGCATGTTGCTGCCAGCAACTAAAGCATCAGTTCAAAGGATGTTCAAGTCTAGTAGATTTTGTAAGAAATGTTCAGTTTCTGCTAGAAACAAGAAAAAAACAATCCTGCATCCTGAAGCTAGCACTAGCGCAGATGATGCAAAAAAACGGCATGAGCTTTATAGGTGGGCAAATCTAAGCCCACAAGAGACGAGTCCATGTTGGTTAGGCTTACCTTGAGAAGGCGTGGGCATTTGGGCTTTGCGTTGGGCTACTAGCAGTTCTGAACTTTTTAATGGGAGCAGCAGTAGGTGAGCTGTTCAATTAAAAACGAGTACTTAGCACTTGTGTTTGGGGCAATTTTGGTACGGGCGCACTGTGCTGTCCCCAATTTAATGGAGGCGGGCCATGCGTTATGTTTGTGGCCTCTGTACTGTTGTTGTAGGGGCGTGAAGCAAACAACGGAGTCCACAATTTTGATCGGCTGGACCCCGGATAATAGCGACTGTTCCCAAGTCCTATTCATGGAAGCTCCTGGCAGAAACGCCCTGATTATGCATTTATGATTGTTTATTCATTATATTTTCCGGCTCTATGATGGCCGGCCATCATGAATCTATATAGATTTTGAGCTGAGAAGTTCTAAAGTGGGCAAGGTGAATTATTTGAGAACAATCTCAACAGAATTTGGTGTGTTATCATTGCGTTTTTCTACTCCACTTAATCGAATAAGGGTTGCAGAGCTGTCATTCTTCCTTCCAGAAAAAAAAAGTGTTTAGAAAGTAGAAACGGTACTATCAGTTTTTCCATGGCTCTCGACTTCTTGTTGGGTCCAAAATCCAAATTACATTACACCCTGTTCCGACTGGAGCACTGGACGTTTGCGAGTCACGCGAGACGTACAGCGTCTGAACCGTCAGCTTCTGTTCATCAATGCGGCAAGAATGGTAGGCTGGTGGCCATGTCAACCTGCCCACTCCGCGCGAAAGCCGGTGACCCAGGAGCCATGAATTTTCCCGTGGGAGAGGCTCATGACTCACGAGGCGATGCCTCCCTCCTCCGCTCTACACCTGCGGACCTGCCATTCTGGAGGGGGCAGCAGCAATCCAATCCATTCGCCGTGCCTGTCCACGTTCTGTTGTGATGCTAATACTACTCCTCTCTAGCTACCAGTCGGAGTACCACTCTGCACAAGCGTAGTACATCTACATGTGGCAGCGACGTCTCAGGTCGGCCTGGCTGGCTCTCCTTGGCGTCATAAAATATCGCGGTGCCGAAGTGTGGCTGGCGTGCGATCTTTGCTGCCGCGGAGACGCGTGTGCATGCGAGTTCAGCGCGACAGGTGATGCGAGGCTGGCTCGTCGTGAAAATATCGGTGTTCCATACTTCCATTCCATCACCCGCATCGCCCGCGCCACCGGAGAAGTGCGCTCCATGACAAGATACATGCTTTCATACGGGCATACGGCGAGATGCAAAATTAGGCAGCGCCATTAATCAGTAGTCTTTTCTGACGCAAGTTCTGTGGAGGTTGGGAGGTAGTAATCAAATAGTCGTGCTATCTATTAGTGCTCGTAGCTGCTAACCAGATGATATTCCGTGCACTTCGACACGGAGCTAGATTTTAAGCAGAATCAAAACTAATACATGCACCCTCTATCCTTTTTACACTGCGTTAGTTAGTTCAACGTGATATGAAAAAAATAGAGTGACGCTTACATGTCTATAAATATAGTTGTTTTTTATATGACTACATCAATCAAACTACCGTTGTAATATAGATCCACCGATTAAACAGTTTATATTTTTTCCCATCAATTAATGAGGTAATGTCTAGGACTCTACATCAAGTATAGACTCTATTTGAAGAGTTTAAGATTATGTGAATTTGCTGGTTAGTAGCTAACTTATGAGAATTTTAAAATACTAGGTTTTCCAGCTTTCGGCTTTCAATTTATTTTCTAAATTCTACAATTAGAAATTCTTCTCAGAATCTATGTGTCGAGAGAGTGATTTCCCCGGACAGTGGAGGTGCAAAGCCCGCCCCTCGTTTGAAGATCTGATTAGGGAGTTTGCTGTGAATGGTGATCGGTTAGGTCACGTGGGTGATCGAACAAGCTAAGCACAAAGAGACACAAAAATTATATAGGTTCAGACCACCCGGAGGTGTAATACCCATCCTGTTCTTGGTTGTTTTATCTGGATCTGGCAAAGTACAAACTAATTCTTTTTCGCATAAGACAATCTGAAAGGATCCAATCTCTTTTAAGTGGTATGTCCCCTTCCATTTATAGTCTTAAGGAGGGGCTCACAAAGCCATGTATGAGCTATTTTGAAACTTGTTCCTTGTATTGTCTTGTCATTGACAGTTGGTTCCCTTCATCTTCTCCCGAGAAATCTATCAAAGTCCTACTGTTAGCTTTGCTCCAGATTCCCCGGGCACTATCCTGGGCTAGCTAGGTCTTTACTGTGCCCACCACGTGTTATGTGGTGGGCCTGGAAAGGCCCCGACCTCGCCAGGAGAGTGCCACGACTCCCTTTTCACCCAGTTGGCAAAACTAGGTGTTGCTGGGTATGTGCGACGCGTGTTTAGACCCAGCGCTCACGCTGCGTGACTCAGCACTGCTGTTTTTTCAATCCCATCGACTTGAAATCCTTATCCTAAACATGTTTCATTTATGGCTGTGACCGTTGGGTCACAGCTGGTAGGGGGACGAGACCTTGACTTTCACAAGTCTTCGCCCGCGCCCCCGTGCCCCTTGACAGGGAATTTTGGATGTTTCAGACGAGCTTCTCGAAGATGTCGTTGATGAAGAAATATGTGGGTTTTAAAGTGTCTTGCAGATGTCGTGAGGGGTCGAACCCTATTATTTGGTAAGGGCTCAGGATCCTCTCTGCCTGCAAATTTAAGAAGTAGATATCTTGTAGGTCTCGATGCTTCTTTTGAGAAGAAACGCAAGATTTATAAGGGCAATGGGGGATCGGGTCCCAAACAGGTCGGGTCACAGGTTCCTATTGCCTTTTAATCTTACAATATAGATTTTGTAGGTCTCTACGCTCTTCTCAGTGAAGAACGTGAGCCCTGTAAGAATGGAGGGGGCCCAGGATCCCAGCCCAAGCTGGGACTCAGGCCCCCCTAAGTTTGTAATCCAATATGTAGATTTTATATGTTTCCATACTTCTCTCGAGGAGAAAACATAAAACCTACAATGGTAATGGGGGCCGGGCCCCAGGCATGCTAGGTCCTGGGTCCCTCATCACCTACAAACTTTCAGATATAGATCTTGTAGGTCTCAACACTCTTCTCTATGAAGAATGTGAGTCCTATAAGGATGGAGGGGGGCAAGATCCCTGAGCTGGAATCCATGCTCCTATGAGATTGTTATCCAATATGTAGATCTTGTACGTTTCGACGCTCCTCTCAAGAAAGAGAATGAAACCTACAAGGGTAATAGGGGGTCGAGTCCTAGACTGGATAGGTCACGGGTCCCCTATCACCTACAAACTTTAAGATAAGGATCTTATAAGTCTCAACACTCTTCTTTATGAAGAATGTGAGTCCTATAAGGATCGAGGGGGGCTTAGGATCCCTGCAGAGGCTGGGATTTAGGCTTAGGCCCCTCTAAATTTGTGCTCTTAATATGTATATCTTGTACGTTTCGACGCTCCTCTCAAAGAAGAGCACGAAACCTACAAGGGCAGGAAGGGATTGGGGGACCTGGGACCCAATTATGAGATCCTGGGCCCCTCAACCCGCCGTCACATATTCCACTCTTGAAACGTGAGTATGTATTGTTATAAAATAACCGGGTGGGAGCCCAGCCTCTCATTCACACATACATGTGTTATGGCTTAAGATGGGGACCCCGGGCACAAATGTAAGAACAAGTCCGGGGCTCCCTTACTTTTTAGCACACGGCTTAATCCAACGATGATTTTGATTAGAGTTTACCATGTTAGTTAATCAAGAAATATGTGCTAAGTATCCAGGGAAAAAGATACCCCGGTTCTCATTTCACCGACACTACGTGATCCCACACAATTTGAGGCTGCACGTTTTTATTTTCGCTACTTGTTCTCATTTTCAAAGAAAATCGTTTGAAACTATTTCAGTTTCCAATCTAACATAGAGTAGTATATTTTTAGAAAATCGTCAAGATCGACTGAAAACTATCCAAACCGATTTCACCGCTAAATGAGTTTTCAACGCACCCTCTTTACAAAAGCGGCTCTGTTACTGTTGACAGTCTTGCAACTGTACGCACTACGTACACGACTTTCCTCGGCACGGGTGATTGCACTGCCAGTACGTACACCCCGTCCAAAGTGAAGCGAAAAATCGCCTCGTATCACGTGCAGCGCGCGTTCTCGTTCTCACGCTACTTGCAGGTTGCAAGTGGCCAGAGTTTCCTCGTCTTCAATTCCCCGGAGATTTTCCCATCTCCCGCGGGCCCCGCCGAGCTCCCGTCCACCATTCGCTCGCTCGAAAGACCAAATCAATTTCCGCTCGCCTCGCGCTGCCAGCGCCAGAGAATCCGGAGGAGATACATATACTCCCCCGGTGCTCCCACGGCCCGATCGCTGTAGCCGCCAAGAAAACGGAAGGTCCCATCCCGTCTCCACTCTCCACCACACAAACCGTCGCGCGGCCCACACCCCCCAACCGTGCGCCCGTGCAGCCTAGCCATCTGGTGTTCGGTCGGGCGTGACGCACGTTGCGCCTTTTATACGCGCCAGTCACGCCGCTGCTCGTCCCGTTTCACTCGCCCGCCGCTGAGCTCTATCTATCTAGTTAGTTTAGTCGTCTCGACCAGAAGCCGGCCTTCGCTTTGGGTAAATTGAGTTTGTGTGCGGTTTTGAGGGGAGTATCAGCCATGAGGATCCAGTGCGACGCGTGCGAGGCCGCGGCGGCCACGGTGGTGTGCTGCGCGGACGAGGCGGCGCTGTGCGCGCGCTGCGACGTCGAGATCCACGCCGCCAACAAGCTCGCCAGCAAGCACCAGCGCCTCCCGCTCGACGCCGCGCTCCCTGCCGCCCTCCCGCGCTGCGACGTCTGCCAGGTACGTACTCCTCCTACGCGCGTGTGCCAGCCTGCGGTTGGGAGAGTGGAGACGTGTCGCTGAGGCACTGGCCGTACGTGTTTTTGTTGTTCTTGCGGTTGCAGGAGAAGGCAGCGTTCATCTTCTGTGTGGAGGACAGGGCACTCTTCTGCCGGGACTGCGACGAGCCCATCCACGTCCCCGGGACGCTCTCCGGCAACCACCAGCGCTACCTCGCCACCGGCATCCGCGTCGGGTTCAGCTCCGTCTGCAGCGCCAACGCCGACCACCTCCCGCCGCCAGCGCCCAATGGAAACTCCAAACCGCCGGCAAGCGGCGTCGCTGCTGGTGCTTCTGGGGCTCCCAAGCCGGCCGTGTCCGCGGCGGCGCAGGAGGTGCCGTCGTCGCCGTTCTTGCCGCCGTCAGGATGGGCCGTCGAGGATCTCCTGCAGCTCTCGGACTACGAGTCCAGCGACAAGGCAAGGACCCAACGAACCAAACCATTCTTGATAACAAGATTAGCTTAGAAATCAAGAATTGCTTAACTTGACCGTGCGTGTGCTTGATGTTGCAGAAGGGTTCTCCTCTTGGGTTCAAGGATCTGGAGTGGCTCGATGACATCGACCTGTTCCATGTCCAGTCGCCGGCCAAGGGAGGCAGCACAGCGGCGGAAGTGCCTGAGCTCTTCGCCTCGCCGCAGCCAGCGAGCAACATGGGGCTCTACAAGACGAGCGGTGCACGCCAAAGCAAGAAGCCACGGGTGGAGATACCCGATGACGACGAGGACTTCTTCATCGTTCCTGATCTTGGATGAGATGTTATGTAACAGTAATGCTATGCAAGTGATGTAATTTTGTACGTATGCAAAGAACACTGCCATCTCGGTTGTACTAAGTGTGCTAAGTACATCTTACCGTGGGCTTATTTATCTGTAAGACAATTTGGGCCCAATACTTACCAGCATGGCGTTGGGCATGAACTATGATGTACTATAACATGACGAGAGTTTGCTTGCAGCGTGTGTTCTGTTCACATATCATTGTTGCATATGTTCTGTTCACAGAATTTTTGTCAGATGCTTACCAGTGATGTATAAAGTATCATTCATAATACTTAATCCAGATTGGAACAAGACCCGCAAATTGAATATGAATAGTAGAATACAATATAAGAGGTCGTTCAGGAGACCTGAAAATTTCATCCTTACATTTCTTGCTTCCGGCCTCCGGGAACAGGTTACAGCGAGCATATTTGTGATCTATGACTATGAACTGAAACCTTTGGTAAATATGAGGCTCAAAATAGAGTTAGAAGGTCAACAAAACAGGCCTGAACATTCCTTGGCTCTGTGCAATTATTTTATCCGGGAACAGGTTACAGCGAGCATATCTGCGATCTATTAAAAAAAAAAGAGATTTGGAGGGACAATCATCTCTCTAGATATTTTTTTAAGAAGAAATTATGAGTGTGTTGAGTTTTGAACATGGAACTTAAAGGTTGAAACCACACCACCTTACCACCGTACTATCAAGTGCATCTCATATCTGTGATCTATGACTAGGAACTGAAACCTTCGTTAAACATGAGGCTCAAAATAGAGTTAGAAGATCAACAAAATAGACCTGAACGGCTGAACTTGATGAAGAGAAAAACAAAGGAGCATCACTGGCCAACAATGCAGATTACCTCGCCGTATCATACCATGTACTGAAAACAACCACGATAAATTACAGTTCATGACGCTTTCTTATAAATCATAAGATGGCTAACGCTAAACACCAACTGAGAAATGGAATGGCATCTCAGGGAACATGTAAGCAAACACCAGAACCCGCCAACCGTTGCAGTACTTCAGGTTAAATAGCTCATAAATCCCAGCAAGATTATGAAGTACCAAAATCCTTTACGCTCTTCAGCAGCATCTGTGAATTAATACATGACTTTCCATTCTGTTACCGATACATCTCAAACCTTCTTTCAAGATGCCTGGGCTGCACATAAATGTCTTTTTGGCAGTGCATATAGATGTCATGAACACTGTGTACAAATTCCAAACTGTCACCTTTTTTTCAGCAATGAACTAGCTCTCAAGAAGATTTTATCAATCTCATCAAGCTCAGATACTTTGAGTTCTTTAGCAGATGATTCGGTCCTATCAGAAAGGGAGGCAATCCTTCGTAGATGCTCTTCGAAATCATCTGGTTCATTGTCATTATTTTCTGAGGGAAACTTATCCAGCTTATCTAGATACAACGGTTGGTCCTTGCTTTCCTGTACCTGCTCCTCCTCTGAGTCCGACTCAAAAATGTCAGAAAGATCCTCAGATTCAGAGTATGTGATAGACTCTGAAGCTGAATCATCACTAACCTCATAATTTTCATCCTCTAGCCTTCCAGACCCTTCTATACTTTCTGACAGGAGATCAGATACACCTCTCTTGCGAACTGAGCAAGAATATTCTTTCACAGACGTACTGTTTACACTATCCGAAGTACAAGTAATGTCTTTCACTGCATTCTGTCCTCTATAATCTCCAGCTAACTTCATCTGTGCATGAAGATCTACAAGCTCCTGCTCAAGCCTGGGAATGTACCGCCTAAGAGCTCGGAGGCGTTCTCTGTATTTTGATTTATCAAGTGCCTGATTGGAAATTTTAAAATTATAAATGATGAGAAGACACAACAGGACAACTGTTTCTTCTCATTTTGCATAGATTGTTTTCTTCTTCACCCCGGTATAATGCCCTACACTCCACCTGAATGAAGTTGCTGTATCTCTTAATCCTAAGTTCAAGACCCCAAATGAGGAATACTATATGGAAAACTTACTGAAGCACCTTCCACTAATTAAGAAGATTTTACTGTGGCTAGTTGTTCTTGGAATATCTGTTTACTATTTTTTTGGGGGCCATTTTTCCAACCTTGCTTCATAGTTCATATCATATGTTAAAGATTTCAATATATTAATTCTTGCACCATAAAAGTAGAAAGAAAGCATACCTTTTTTCTAGGAAGTGTAACTTTTGGAGACATTATTTCAGGTGGTGGCTGTGCATAGTTTTTTCCTCTGTACATAATAATCGTATTCCCTTCTTGAATATCCAGCACAATCCCACCACTTAGTCTGGCTAACTCTGAGGCCATTTCCTTAACCTCATCTGGTGTGAATGTTTTCACAATTACCTGTAGTGTTTGGTGCTTTTTCCAGTGCAAATGCATGTTCAAGATCACTCCCTGATATATTCCACGTCTTCCTACAGGCACATAATTTTTACATTTTTGACCCATCTTGAGGAAATAGAAGTGCTCTTCAGGTGTAAGCACCTCAGGATCATGGGTAGGCTCTGATGGGTCATCCGGTTCAATCTTCTTCAAAGCTGCAACAAGTCGTTCTTCCTTGTTTCGAGCCTTTTAAGGGCCATTGGAAAAGGAAACAATGAAAGACCAATATGTTTAGAGGAGTGAAGATTCCACAACAGAACATATAGCAACAGAACACATAACAAAAACAAGCAAACTTTGATTGTAATGTGAACACTGGCACACAGATATTGTTGCGATGCATTGAATAACGAAAAGACGATCAAAATTTAATTAGACTCTTTGGCATTGAAAATTTTCATCATCAGGCTATACTTACGAACATAATGAATGATAATTGGCGGTGTGTAGCTTTGCTTCTCTGATATGATAGCTTTCTGGGTGGGTTTTGCCTGTGTTCAATGTTCTTCTCGTTTTGTTTTCTTTGGTCTGTAACCATAAGCTGGAAAACCCAGGAAGCCTACTGTACTTGTTATGCTTTCTACTAAAGCTAGGTGAACGCCTTTCCTCTACAAATAACTACTTCTGTCCAGAATGAAGTTTGGGTATCCTTGTAATTCCCAACATGGCATGACCAGTATTAAAAATTACTCAAGGTCAAGTGAAATTTGAGAAGTAACTCTTTTTGCATTAAAAAAACTCAAACCAAATATATAAGCTACAAAACATATAAAGGCAATGGCAACAGAGCTTACTAGCTTCAATTTGTACAAAATCTTCTCCTCTGCAGTCATCCTTTGGAACTCCCTTTTCTTCTTCCATCTCAGGGATTTCAAAAATCTTGTCACTGCTCTCCTTCCTTTTAACTTTTTCCTCTTTGCTTTAGGCCTACCAGATTCATCAACCAACACAACATCTCCTTGTTTTTGCTGAAATTCTGTTATGGTATGATTTTGACTATCGACTGGTTGGCTTGTGTGGATACAGCAGTATATTTGAAGGTTATAACTTTGCCACCCACTGAAGAACCCAGCATCTCGGTGAAAAACCTTGTGGGAAGTATAACTACAACAGAATCAGAACTTTGAAACATAAAAGGGCATATAGACTCAAACTGAACCACAACACGTTAAACCCCACAAGTGTGAAAACAATAATCATGAGAGCAGTGAATTGTGCAAATATTCCCGTTGCGGCATTTCATCAAACACTTGACAGTTTCAGCGGGCCACTAAAGTTTCATCAAATACCTACAGACCGACCTACAGCAGCAATGATTGGAAGCACAGACTCAGGCATCCAAATCCTCCTACCCTGAAATACGCACTTAATACATTCCCATCGAAAGCGCAGAATGTGAATCAGAGAGGAAGGGGATCGATGGGTGTTTGTTTTCGTCTCTTACGATGGTGAGCACCGCCGAGGCGCGCGCAGCTCATGGGGAGGCGCCACGGTGGTAGAACCGGAGGAGGGATAAAGCGGCCGGGACATCGGCCGCCACCCCCTCTCCATCCTCCGGAGCAAGAGCACCCGGCTGCCCATGACCCACGCCGCCCGGCGCGGCACAGCGAGCGTCGGAGAGGGCGCGGCCGCTTGCGTTGTTGGCTCAGTTGCAGAGCAGGCGAGGCCAGGCGATCCACCGGGCCTCCCTCCGCGTGTGGTGCGGCGGCTTCAGGCGCGCCGTGCCGGCGTGGACTGCCGAGCGAGTGCGGCGGAGCCGCGGCGTGGGAGTAGAGCGGCCTGCGTCGCGGATACGCAGTGCATCTCTTGTTTTCACGCTTTTACATGGGCTGCTATACTCACTGGGCCATAGAAAAACTGGCGGGATAAGTTGATCCGAGGCCCCTTAACTTGGCAAGAAATCCGATTTTCGTCCTTCAACTAGAAAAACAGATACAATGAATCCCTTAATTATCAAAACCGGTTCAATATAGGTCCCATGGTAGTTTAGACAGTGGTTTTATCTTACGTGACATCTACGTGACTAAATTTACTCAGTCTTCATCTGATGTAGCATTGATGTGGCATTGATTTGAAAATTAATAAAAACAATAACCCCACATGTCAATTACACCAAAAGAACTAATTAAAAACGGTGGATCCACGTGAGCCCCAATGTCATTCTCACCCCTCCTCTTCTTCCTCCTCTCTCTCCATTTACCCCAATGTCATTCTCACCCCTCCTCTTCTTCCTCCTCTCTCTCCATTTATCCTCTCTTCATCTCTCTCCCCTCTCCAGGCAACACGGCAGCGGCGGCAACGCAAGAGAAGGGGAGGGCGTTGGCGGCGGGGGGGGGGGGAGCAGAGGGGTGGGCAGAGCAGCGGTGGTGGCAGGGCGGAGGTGGCCGGAGGCCCTCTGCTCTGCTCGCGGCCTGCCGACTCCTCCCTCCCAGCGCTCCCGCGACCGATGCCCTCCCTTTCTCTTGCGTCGCCACTGCTGCCGTGTCGCCTGGAGAGAGGAGAGGGGAGAGAGATGAAGAGAGGGGAGATGGAGAGAGAAGGAAGAAGAGGAGGGGTGAGTGACATTTGGGACTCACGTGAGCCCCATCATTTTCTTAATTAATTCTTTTGGTGTAACTACTCTGTGTGGTCATTGTTTTTATTAATTTTCAAATCAAATTGCCACTACAATACCATATCAATACCATGTCAGATGAAGACTAAGTTAGCCACGTAAGTACCACGTAAGTTAAAACCACCGTTCAAAACACCATGGAACCTATATTACACTTTATTTTTTAGTTGAAGGATGAAAATCGGATTCGTTGATAAGTTAAGAGATCTCAGATGAACTTATTCCAAAACTAGCGTGCGCGAGACGAAGTAGGCCGATTAACTAAGTTGGGCTCTGATTTGATCGAGCAAGGGTCTCTATGTGTCTCCGTGTGAGTTGTGTGTACATAAGTGGGTGTATGACATTATTGTGTCATTGTCACCACACGATGTCACCCTGGGCACCTGTGTTTGCCATTTGCCAAGTAGAGAGAGGGCCGAGAAAAGACGGCGTTGGAAAATTAGCTAGACGCCCTCGGTCGCACGCAACGACCAAGTGAAAAACTGAAAACCTGTCGTTCATCGCCTCGTCGGTATGTGCAGCAGTTTCGTGTTGACAATTAGACGAGGAAAATTTCCTGCCCAAGACAAAAGGGAAAAGCGGCCAATTAATAAGTCTTGACCTTGAATATGTAGTAAACGAAGAGGCTGAGACCCGGACAAGGTCATACTACCTTGTAAATGCTCGCCTCAGCCATACCGGTCTTCTCCCATTCTACCTCGCAGTCTCACACACAAAAAAGTCCAACATTAGCAACGACTCAATCAGAAAGTAAACCGAGCTAGCGGCCGGCGTGGTGTGGAAAGTCACCGCTGACAAACAACAGAACTAATCATCGGCCTCTGGATTAGCCGCGATATGTCAATGCGTACTACGCCATCAGTAATGTGGCGCACCATGCAACGGTTGTTCCGTCCCGAATCCAATCGAAAAGCCACTCTCTCGCGTCCTCGCGCACGGGCTGCGGCTCGATCGCTTGGCGCGCGGCGCTCGATCCCTACGGCCGGGACGTGTACCCCCCGTGGCACGTGGACCGCGCGTACTAAGCCCGTAAATTAAACGCGCGATCGATCGATCACATGCACATGGCCGGCGCCGCGGCCGCGCGCGGGCATCGCGCGGTCCCCTCCCCGTCCGGCTCCTGTGTGTCGGCCAGCCGCGCGCACGGGCGGTGCCCGTATGGTCATATGGCCATACAGTACGTGGCCGTCCACCGCGAGCTGAGGCCACGTACGAGAGGCCGGGGTGGCGTAGCCGTACTGGCGTCGTGCTAGCCGGACGGCTGCCTCCCCAGTCGGCGTGCTGTTGCTACACACAGTACGCGCGCGCTCGATTGTCGGCCCAATCCTCCACGCTCCAAAGACGCATCGAACGAGTCCCTTTGTCTCCCTTTTGTCGGAGACGAAAACAGTTCTGTTGTTAGTCCAAACGGTCTCAAGGCCGCAGGTTCTTAATTCCGATCGGTTTTTCACGGAAACTGTGTGTGGTTTTTATGAAGGGAGTATCTAACAAACTGCCGCAAATTTTTTGAGTGGAAAATTTTCAGATGTAATTATAGTATAATTAAAATATAACTGCATTACAACTGCACTGTAACTATATTATAACTATACTGTAACTACGATATAATTTATATAAAATTTGTATTTAACTATGGTTTTATTGGTTAGTAACGGGATCTTATGTGTAACATGTGTAAAAAGAATCTTTCTTGCAATTTTTTCCTTCATGCACAAATCTCAAGACAATCTGATGTCTGCAAATCTGAAAGTTTTTGAGGTAAAAAACTTGCGAAAGTTTCTGTAAATCTGAGGCGAAAGTTTTTTTAGCAATTCCGTTTATGAAACTGCTAGATTCCAATTTGTGAAAGCCAATCGATTTTAGTTGATTTTGTTTAAGTTGATGGTAAGTTAAATGTTTTTATTGGTTTTTGCTTGGATTTCGATAAATCGATATGGGCCAGTTTATACCTAAAAAATGTAAATGTAAACATTGATCTCACTCCTGCTTGAAAACTGGAGATTCTCATTAACCAGTTAGTGAGAATGTAATCTGGAGTATAAAAGTTGGTTTTCTCAATTTTTTTTAGTTTATTTTCTAGATTATGTATTTATTGATTCTTGGAAATATGGACTATTTGAGAAAGCTGGAGATTTTACAACTGCCAGCGGAAGCACTTCAACCAGATCCTAACAACCGAATCATCGTAAGGGTGCAGCTTGTTAAACTTATGATGAGGAGAAAGATTGGGCGAGCCAACGCTTTAGATTTATCTTCGGCTGCAGTTTATGTTTCGAAGAGACGACTACTGTACTTCATTGTCGTTTAGGAACAAACTACTGTTCATTGGTCCCGATTCTAGGCACTCTAAACATGCAAATCGACACCAAAAAATTGACAAAAGGTACACAAATAAGGACGCACTAGAATCGACAGAGAACAGTAGAAAGATTTTGAGACGAACAGAGCCAGAAGTGCAGAGTCCGGACCTTTCGTGGACTAGCAAGCAGGGATATCCATCCGGCCATGCATGCAGAGAGACAGAGCAGGTGCCAAAATGTTCACCTTTACAGTTTTACACAAGAAAAACCCTGAAAATTCAGGGAAAAACAGAATTTCTTACCAAGAAATTCTTGTACACTCAGTTAATTAGCAATCCCATCAATCTTAACGAACAAACCAAGAAAATTTGGAGCATACGTGGGGTTACGTGATTTCCTTGAAGAAAGCCAGTATCTCTACACCTGATCTACCAGTGTGAAGCAGAAGTGAAGTGACGGACGGATCAGCCGAGGGCGGCGAACCCGCCGCCGCGCATCATCTGGAGGAACTCGTGGAAGTCGACGCGGCCGTCGCCGTCCCGGTCGACCTGGCCGATCATGCGCCGGCACTCCTCCGCCGTGCGGCCCTGCTTCAGCCCCAGCGACGCCAGCACGGCGCCGAGCTCGTCCACGGTGATGTACCCGTCGCCGTTGGCGTCGAACACCCGGAACGCCTCCCTCATGTCCCCGTCCTCCTCCTCCTCTTCCTCCTTGGCGCGGCCGTCCGTGCTGTCCCCGTCGGCCATGATGGAGCGGTAGAGCTCCCCGAACTCCTCGACGTCCACGCACCCGTCGCCGTTGGCGTCGATGCGCGCGATCGTGGCCGCCAGCTCGTCGGCCGGCACGGGGATCCCGAGCTTCCCCAGCGAGTCCTCCAGCTCCTCCCGCGTGATCCGCCCGTCGCCGTTCCTGTCGAACAGCTCGAACACGCGCGCCAGCTCCGCGGCGTCCGCCTGCTGCTTCTTCTTGCTCCCCGCCTGCTGCTTCTGAGCTCCCGCGCCCGCTCCCTCTCCCGGCGGCGGCGCCATCTTCTTGGGAGGAGGAGGAGGAGGAGACGCTGGCGCAGGCGGCATGGTTGTCGTCGTCGTCGGCGGCGGTGAAGCCTCGCAGGTGGAGGAGGCGCGCGGGAGGATGGAGGAGAGGTTGGCGGGGAGGTAGGAGAGGAGGCCGCGCGGGAGGAGTGGAAACTTAACGACCGGAACGGCGGCCACCGTGGGGACCTGGCAACTCATGAGGTCGATCGCTTGCTTCGCTGTGGTGGCGTGCAGATGGCCGCAACCTTTTTCCTTTAGGCTTTAGCTAAGCTTCCTCCAGTGGCCATCAACCAGGGCCGTATTTATAGCTAGCTATACGACCTTTCTCTCACTCTACTACTATACTTTTCTTGCTTTTTAACGGAGGAGAGAATGGACGGACTTGTACTTCATGTCAAGGGAGACCTTCTCTTTTTGATTTCGATCTACATCTTGAATTGACTTTTGAATAATAAAGTAGTTTTTGTAATAGAATTACGGACGGATGTATCAATTTGAACAAAATGGTTGGCATGTTCGTCTGGAAATGCATATGTTTGAAAGGATGCTGGGTAGTGGACGGCCTTTTAGGACGGTAGATGAGCCAAAAAAAAAGAGTCAATTGAGGGAAAATTAGGGGTGCTTTTTCGGCATCTATTTGTGATCGTTTGATTCAAATAGTTTGAAGGCACGCATTTGCGTTCTAACCTGAAAGAACAATATCCTACTTACTTCAAATGAACATACAATATCGTTTACCATGCACCTCTTTCTCCAGAATCCAGACTTGGCGGCACGTTGAAATTCATTGACTTCACCAAATACATGAAACAATTAATTAAGAGGAAGAAGTTATGCTTATTTAACTATTTCCAAAATGTCATCTGCTGGTCAGGTTGTCTATATATCTATTCAATCTCATACTAAAAACATGCCGTCACGTATAAGCCATGAAATAGAAAGAAAGAAAAAGAGTGAGGAATGCGCTCACATATAGTCCAGTTAGAAAGAGTAGTTAATTTACACTCGATTTATTTAAAATGGACATCTTGTCACGTCTAGTGCTACAAAAAATTTTAAACCCCGCTGGACGTACTTGTATTGAGTATGGAAAAAAAAAACATACATGGGCTTACAAAGCCTCATAAAGAACAAAAGAAGAAACAAGAAAACAGCTCCAAAACGAAAAGCAAACGTAATTTCCGAGCTCTTGCCTTCGTACTCATTTAGTCCTTAAATACTAAGTACATCCGTCCCAACCTCCTAGGTGCATATATAGTTAGAAATAGAGAGAAGATCTTTATGAGGTACTCTACTATATTTTAAGTTTGTGAACTTTTCCTTTTTAAACACAATACATATAGACGCTCACGAGTCACTGACACGCGCACACGCACACCTATAAACTTACATACGTACATCCTATTTCTATGAGCACATCCGAAAGATTGGATCGATATTATCTTTAGACTGACGTAGTTACCACGAATGTTTGTTCATTTAAGATTTTTATAAAAATATGTTACATTTTGAAGTAGGTAGCGTCATAAATATAATCATACAATTTTTATCAATTATAATATAATCATTCAAAAGTAACTAGCGAATGAAATGAAATGGATATAGTCAACAGTGTCGGTTATTCGAGAACGGACGGAATATATTTTTACGTCGATGTAAGTGAGAATCATAAAGATACTGATGGAAACGGCGGCCCTCTCATCCTCTCATCATGTCGCACGCGACGCGTTTTTGCAGGTAGTTGGTTTGCACTCTTAAATCCAAGCTACTACTAGGAGGATATAGTACAGCGAAAGAAAAAGGCAAAGAAAACAATAGGTCAACTGAAACCGCGTGGAGCATCGGCATCTAAAAACTTTCATGGGACCGTTGGATCCGGATCTCGGTCGTCGATCGTCACCGGCGATCCAGCCGTCCGATCAGGCATCGACGACCGTCGACGTGACAGGTGTGCGCGATGCACAGGTAGCTGCACGTGCCGACAGGCTTGAAATTTCAGGACGGAGATGCAGTGCAGCTTAGCTTGAGCTCAACCGGATTGCAGCTCATTTGCGGATATGTGGCGTGGTATTATTGGGACGACTTGAATTGAAAACCATGGCACTCAGGTACTCAACTGGAACTGAGCTGTGGTGTGGTGTGGTGTACGTGCATGGATTGGGTAGATTAATCCCCGTGCTAAGAATCTCTGGGACATCTTGGATTAGAGAAGAGAGTAATTGATTCCCTCTTGAATGCCAGTTCATGTGCACAATGCAGGACAGGAGTAAAGAGTTCGAGCACAGCGACAATGCCAGCCTAAATCAACGTGTTGTCAAGAGGTTTGACAAAAAAAAAAAAATCAAACTGAAGTGACCACTAAACAGAGTCACCACGCTGGCCTTTAGTTTACTGCAACATGACAATTGACAACGTTGAAATATTTCAGTTTGGTCTAGAGAAGGTCATGTTGCTTGTAGCTGCAATCATAAGAGGCCGTGAAAGATGATGAAATCCGAGTCCTTGGACATGCTACAGGAATACTGTGATAAAATGGAAACATTGGGCACCCTGGCTCGCTCATCTAGCAAAACTTGCGAGGAAGCAAAATTACAAAATCCTTTGTTTTCCGTCAGATTAGCTAGTTTTCAAAATTGGCACCACGTATATACAATGATCTATACAATACGCTACTTCTGTCCTATACATGCTGGAGAACAAACTTAACTATGTAGTACATGGCAGGCTTGTTGGGGAAAATGTGAAAGCAAAATTGAATATAGCAAAACTAGGGGAATTTGTCGCATAGCGGTTTCGCTACCAAAAGGGGGTTTTCACCACCACCGAGCGCTACACAGGAGCACCTCCCACAAGAGGACAGCCCCAGATTACATCAAGCCACCAATCGCCTCGCTGCCTTGAACCGAGGCCACCGTGCGTAATCTTGTTCACAGAAGGGCAACCAAGACTGCACAAAGATAAACATCACATCACTATCCTGTATTGAAAACAATCATGAAAAATGCTGGAACGATTCCACATGTTTGTACACACTAAAGACACTGTTATCGCCTGGAAGTTTACTTATAGCTACCAGAGATCTAACTTAGTTCTAAAAAGAGAATGTACTTCCAGAATCCAAAGAGATTCTCAAGGAAGGGAGACAAAGATTTGGCAAGTTCTGATACTTTGCCATAACAGACCTAAAGTGAATAGAGAGCAGGCAGCCAATCAGCTCCAGATTGTAGGATTTTTGAATTGTAAACATATTGCATCGGATAAGAACTTAACGAGTTCCTCTCTTCTAACTTCCTTCTCCCTTTTTGCATCCAGATATCGAACCTTAATCAAAGTAAAACACATAAAATTAAAAAAACTTACCGCACAAAAGGTACAGCAAAATTCTAAAGCAGTAAATAATTTATTTGATATTTGTTTTCCTCGAATAAAAATGGGCAAATGAACACCCAAAGAAGTCAAGTTTGTGTTTATGTTGAATGGATTCACTATCACACATTGTACTTTCTGCCAACTATTTTGGAATAGGAAATATGAATTAATATACATTTCTCTTAAACAACCAGTAATTTAATCATTATCGGCACAATATAACTCACTGCTGTTCAATATGAAAATACAGTTGAAATTAGTCCGAAGTTCCGAAAACATGAAAATCATTACTAACTTGAAAGTACAGGTAAGATACAAGCAGCACAATGGCAAAACCAAAGTTCAAATGCTTTAAAAAGGTTTGTTTTCACTACTACTCAATAGCAGAACATTGCCAAATAAATAAATGCATGGCAGTAAGGTATTCGCAAGACATTTCCCCTGTTTTTTTGATTTATTGGTGAGAATTGTAACTTCTTGACAGTTTAAGCACAAATGCACCTGTAACACAACTTTAATGTAATTACCTTCACAACTTCTGTTTGTGAGACACCTGCTTCAGTGATGAACACAAGGCATTTGATGTCATGATCACTGGCATATTCATACTGTTCCTGAAGACTTGGGTCTTCCTGAGGGACAAATTGGGCCTGATAATAGTGAACTATCAGTATTGATACAAAAACAGGTTCACTTGTGTCACTGACACTTGCAGGTAAAGACTTCTGCAGCGCCTACCTTTATATCAGCTTCCCAAAGTTCCGCAACAAGTTCCATACGCTCATTCAAAAGACCGCCACCTCCCTTTGAACAAACAAGAACACTGATGCTCGGTTCAATCCTAAAGGCCACATATATTGTTAGCGAGTCAAAAAAAACAAAACAAAAAAAAAACTCGTCAAACAATTGGAGATAGCGTGAAGGGTGAAGCAATTTATTTGTTCACTTGGATAGTAACCTTGGGAACCCAATGTCAGATGAAGGATTATTAGGAAGAAATTTCTCAAGTGCAATACTGACACCAACAGCGCCTGGGGGTTTGGTTTTCTGTGTGTGTTATCAAATACAAATAGTTAGATAACGTAGGCAATCACAGGAGAAAAATATTGTCATATATAAGCATATAACAACCTGATTCACTCATTAGAAATAAGTAGACTTAAGAATGTCTAATACTAAATATTGGATGACTGCATAGAAAGTATCGAATTGGTCTTTTCCATGTGCTGCCTCAAGGTTTTCCTCAGAAAACAAAATTCCATGGGATGGCATTGATAAAAAAGGCGTGCACAAACACACAAAAATGCCAACTTTTCCTCCTATGGTCAACGGCCACTCCTTTTCATTCCTCTTCTGTAGGATCCAATCCCTCTACTTCTCCGGAAAAAGGCCCACAATCTTACTAAGTTCTTATCAGGATTTCAGTGAAAATAGAACAATTTCTGAAACATGTAGAAGACCCACTAAATTGCTGGTGAAAAGACTACAATATAGAACATCTGGATGTGTATCATCAGCCATGCTCAGAGTGTACACAGCCAAGTGGTCATCATAAGCATCCGCTTAGTTACTTCATTCTTACAATAAATCTATATGGATAAGTATAAGCATAAAGAAGCATCAAACAACTTACATATGTCATATCCCAAGCTTGCTCTATCAACCAATCATATCGCCCCCCAATGGCAAGTAACTTTTCATGGGAACTTGAACCAGGGTTTACTTCTTTCACATAGACCTGTGTTGAGACACAATAAATTGATGTGGCATGGTAATAATATATAAGCGGAATTTCAGAAAAGAAAAACATGCCATTAGCACTAAAAGGCACGTATTAACATGAGATCTTCTATGAAACCATTTCACTGAATACACATGGAGTAGAAGATTATCTTTATTCCATTTTAGCAATTTTACTCTTTTTATGCAACCAAATGAGAAAACTACAACACTAGGTTCAAGGCGGAAATGAATAACTACAACACTAGGTGCAAGGTGGAAATGAACTAGTCACCACTCGAAAGATAAACACAGATTATAAACAAAATGGTCTCCACAATTATAATTAAAAGAATGACACATCTGGTTATAATTATTAACCTGAAAAAACAGATCTGTGTAGTAACATTCTGAAGGAGGCATGAGTACATCGATAGTAATATGTTCTTCGACTGACCATATTCTCAAACATTTGAGAAATGCTGATAGATCATCGAGAGCCTTGCAAGCAGATTTGTCTGCAACAAGAAACATACAATGATGACATTTTAGTACATATTTGCAGACTCCAGCAGACAACATAGAAGGGTAAGAATCTCTACCATAGAATAGGGTCCCTCTTAATCTAGCAAGTACTTGATCTGCAGAACCACAAAATCTCTGATCAGCTTTACGCAGCTTTTCAACAACCTCTTCCGAAAGACGAAGATCCTGAGCATTCAATAAATAGTTTTACACACTAGTCCATTACGTGGAAACTGTTAGTAATGGAAGTATTTTTTTTATGTTTACATGAGAGTCTTGTGAATGCATCCTTGTAAATCAAGCATTTACAAGAAAAATATAATAACGAATGAAATCAAAATGGGAGAAAACTTACATCTTGCAAAATAAACTACAAATTGTGAACAGAATTATTTTCCCCCAACTTGTGGAATACTCAACATATTCTTTTTACGAAAAATAACCTATCCATACAGGAGTTTTACTGTAGTAGTATTAAGTATGCTTTAATCAATAAAGCAACAACTATTAAAGTACCACCATGGTTTGATTGTGTAATAGTGATGCTTGTACCTGTAATAGTTGCCCACGAATCAAACTCCATTGTGACTTGCGATCAGCCTTATTTGGCCAATATTGAACCAGAGTTGAAGATAGAAACTGATATACACACAAAAAAGTATCAGTTGAGATGATTCCACAAATTTGAATAACAGGTGAGATAAAATACTGTACCTCAGCAACATTTTGTCTCCGTTCTTGAGGAACTCCTGCCCAGGAGCAAACTGCTTCAGCAAGTTTGCTATGATTCAGACGAATATTTATTGCCTTTGGATCATAAAAGTGCGCCGCAACATCCAAAGTGACCTGTCTCATGAAATTAATTGTTTGCAATAATATAAAAGTGCATGTTTAATGCTGAAAGCATCTTCAGGATAGTCTGTCTCCATCCCAATTGATGTTGCAAACTGAGATATAAACTAATAATGAAATACGGATGTCAAATGCATTTCGGGAAAACAAGGTAAATGAGACCAGAAGAAGACATTACCTTCACAATTTCAGCCTCTGGTATTGGTGAAGCACCTCCAATAATGTCGAAATCACCCTAAAAGGATACAGCATGGTATTTACAGAACTACTGAAATGCCGCCGTAAGAAGGTAACAATAGAAAATGAATAATGCAAACTCACATTTTGTTTGTCAGTTAATGAAATATTCACTACAAATAAAACAGTTACCTGAAGAAAGCGATAAGGAATTGAATGGCCAACTGCTCTTCGATGAACCCATGATACTTCATAACGCTTAGAGGATAATATCTGTAAATGAATTGTGTGAGTAAGATAGTTGCTTATCATAATTATTCTTAGTGCCATCCTTTCTCAAGTGTGCGAGTAAAACCAGAAGTGGGTAAAAACACAGAGAATGTCCAAAAAGAAGCTCATGAAATGGCCAATTGGCAATTGACCTGGCCTCCATTCAGTGAATCTCTGGGATATAGTGGAGTACCGAACATCTTAAAAGGAATATGTAGCAAATGTAATCACACAACTTGCACATGACTACATTGTCATTTGGAACCAATAATCACAAATATTAATGTGTCCAAATTTAACACTGAATCTTCATTAGCTTTCATCTAGCACATACAACAGCCAACACCTGAATGTAAATAAGCACGGAAGCATCACACTGAAAATGTTATCAACTATTATATCTCTAATCTCTACACAAATAAAAAGGAAGCGGTGGTGGTGAACTGGTTATGGTAGATTGGTACGTTTGCCATCTCAAATCTTCTGTGGAGGAATCTATGTAAATCTCTGTGTTAATTATAGTGCCTTTTGTAAATGATTGCATTTCCTAATTATGTGTATATACATGTTCATTTCTAGGTTGTTTAGCAAAGATTAAGGATAAGGAGAAAGATTCCCTCTAGATCACCTCATTAGTCAAATGTTGAATTGCATGGATTCCCCTCCTAAATACCGGATTGGCTTAAAATGCTTGGATTCCTGTGCATTGGAATCAGTGTCCCAGAAATTCTTATATTGTGCATAAAATTTGAATCCTGGAAACGCTTATATTTGGGAACGAAGGGAGTATGTCAGTTGTGCATGCAATAATTGATACCGAGGGTTCAATTATTTTATTTCTATATTTGAAGTTTATAGGTTGTGATTTGCTGATTCGACATCCACAAGCACAGGCACTGTGCCAAGTAGAGACAGAAAATTTTAGTGACAATGGGGAATATCTCTAACTAAATAACTATGTTTAATAAAAAATGCAATAAATGAATTAACAAAAAATAGAGTATAACAGAACACAGTAGTGAAATATAAAAGATTGAAGCAAGAACATTTATACGCAAGGAGATTAGAGCTATTATACTCATAAAAAGGAGTAGAAGAAAGCAAGGGCAAAAACATGTGGCGGACCTGATTAGCAGCAACTGCCATAACAAACGGTGTCCGCAACTCATAGCAAAGTTCTAGCATCTCTCCTCCTTGAGTTAAGATCTTCACTGTCTTTCCCCTAGATATTTGTAGATAACACAAAATTCCAGTACAGGGCATTGTTGAACAGTCATTAGTTTATTCTTTCATGCATTCTAGACCAAACACTCATCAGCTGAGAGGTATAGAAATCAAACACACCTGTTTTCAGTGAATTTTCCTTCCAGTGTATGTAAGGGGGATATCTGGAATCTTTTAGCACAATGTCGCTTAAAAATCTCCTTGCTAACCTCAATGATAGAGTCTAGAAGTTCACTGTTATCACTTTTACCAGTGGATTTTTTACTGCCTTCATGCTGGCATTGAGTTTTGGCAATCAGCCTTTCCTCGTCAAATATTGTAGATATAACTCGGTCATAAACATATGTGTCTTCTGGCGTCTGTATCATTCTAAGTACATCTGCATCAAAATGAACAAAAGCAGTGGCGCAAATTAGACAAACAGATTGAAGTGCCACTTCAAATCTATTCAGTTGAAGAAAATGCAATATTTATTAGATCATAGCCCTTTCAACTAGAAATGAAGTAATATTGCAGAAAACCAAATAACTTACCAGTTAGCCACTCATCTTCCATGCGAGGAGGGAGATCATTTTGCAGAAGTTCAACAGCAGACGGACGGTCAGATGGACTTTGAGACAGCAGGCGCCTCAATAGGTTTGACTGGCCAGGAAACAGTGTTGCCCATGACGATGGAGGATCACCTTTTTGTTTAAGATCAGAAAGAACAAGATGCCTTTCCATTGCTGTTGGAAATGGGTACCAAAGCTCAAAGAATATTACTCCCAAGCTGTACATGTCAACCTGAAAACCAACATAGATAAGATCCAGATAGAATTTGTTAATACTCAATACTAACTTGCAATCTTATAAGAGAGAATTAGGAAAGTTCTTTTGTTCATTTTGGTAGTAATGAAGAGTTAAAACATCATTCTGACCTTCTCGTTTATATGTGGCCATTTCTGTTCTACCTCGGGCGCTGTATAAAAATACGTGCCAACTTGACCTGTTCCATCCATTGAAACACCCATTCCCTCACTAGGAAGATATTGGTCATGATCTAGCTGCTCCAGTTTTAAAAATTTGGCTGAAAACAATGATAAAATGTTTTTGTCAGTTACAATTTCCTCGGTCACATGGAAATAAGTTGCTTCACACAGACACAGAAGATAGTAGTAGTAAACAAGCAAATAGAAAATTCCTGTAATTCAAGATATTCCTTTGGGTGTACTTTGGCAAAGCTTTCACTATAACGGCATAAAGAATGACAGTTAAGACAATGTAAGTAGATCAGTGGAATAAAAGGCTTCGTACAATAACAGGATCAGTAAAGCACAGACAAACAACTGTAGTCAGTAAGTTTGTATGAGCCCACCCCTAGCTCAGGTTGTATGTGAAGTTGAGTACCCGAATGGCATGTGCATCAAAAATTGAATTCTGTGGCTCAAAATGAAACAAGGAAACAACCACAATCCTCTTTTGCACTAGATCACTAGCATCTCAAATGCTATACTATCCATAGTTAGAAGTTAGAACAGGTCACATCTCATAGATCCTGCTATCAGGTATACACAATTCAAGTACGAGAATACCACTTGATAGAGAGTCAAAAAATGGATAATGAGATGGTTCACTTGACGACAACCCAAATAAAAAGAAACATCAGTAATAATGACATCCACAAAATTATGTGATGTTATTTAACAATACAGAAAGCACCAATGGAAAAAAAAATCTGCATATCAGCATGAAGCCTACTTACCAAGACCAAAATCTCCAATTTTGATATCATTGCGAACATCAAAAAAAATGTTGTTAGGTGTCAAGTCCCGGTGTATTATTCCTTGGCTGTGAACATGCGCTAGTCCTTCCACTATTTGTCGAAATTGGCGCCATGCATGCTCAACATCAAAAGATGAAGTACATGTCTCAAAATCCTGTCGCAGGGTTCTGGTAACATCCAATAAAAGTAATTATCATCAATATTGCAATTAATATTATGCTATAAATAAATGATAAAAATGAAAACATAATGAAGTTATCATCCAAAGTTCAAGAGTCAAAATTCTCAGGACTAGCTTAGATGAATAGGTTCAAGCACTGTATAGTTATATATTTCTCATTTTATAGAAGAATATATAATATAAAACTATTGTAATAGCAGCTGGTCTGCTCAGCAAACAGGCTAACAGTTAAACTGGTTCAAGCAGTCAAGCCTATGAAAAAATAGCCAAACTGGGCTGCTCATGACCTAATTCGACATTGTATATTTTGTAACAGAGCCGCTGAAAAAAAAACACATATTTCTTTTAAAAACGAATATTGATTAGCACATGCATAATCACAGAATCTGTTGTAAGCGACTCAAGGTAACAAATGGGGTTCTTAGTATTATTATGAAAAAAAAGTAAGACCTTGACAAGGGTACAGGTGTAGTCATCCTAAATCATTTATAGTGAAAATAAGTAGGCACTGATCAGATTCATTCACAAATAAAATACGAAATTCTCAAGGACAAGGCAATCCTAGCACTGTTTACTTCATAACTGCATGGCCATAACTCTTAAGTACCTAGGACAGTATTCCATTTGGATGTACAAGTATGTGGATTCCTGCTTATTTCCACCACCTGCATCTGATAAGCTGATGTCCTCATAGCTGTACATAGAGCTCTCAGCCGTACGTGATCCAGCAGCATTCAGAACATGATGTTGACCATACTCAGTTTCAACCCATGCCTGGCATATCAATGACAGGTGACATGTAATTATCTGATCTCATTAACTTGATCACCTAACAACTTTGTTAACGGAAAACATATATGCACAAATATTCACCTGGTAATAACGAACAACATGCTGATGTTGCAATCTTGAAAGTGTGGCTACCTCTCTGAGGACCTTGTCAAATTATTAATCAGATACATAAACAAAAAAACATAACAGTAATGCTGGAATAAAATACAAAAAAGTAAGAGGAAAATACAGGTATACTGAACGGTAAGTAGTACTCCCTCCAGTGAAAACAGAAGGCATATTTTGACTTTTCAAAAATCAAGAGATATGCCACTTTGACCACCAACATTAATACCATATATTCGTAGAAGATACAAGTGTGTACACTTTAAGAAGTATTTTTCATACAAGCTTATTCATACCATTTTCATATACCCAAGCTACATATTCTGGAAAACATTTTTATTAAACTTTATAAGGCTTAATTGCCTGCATTCTAGGGCGATGTGTTTTTTCTTGACACGAGGCCAGTGGGAGTACTATAGTGTTTATAAACTTGAGACTGATTCTAGAGGCTCATATAAACTAGAGGGAGTCACAGTGCTGGCTTTAATTTTAAATGTCAAACATACTAACCACTTAGCTACTGGCTTATGCTGGTAATAACTCAAGTAACATGAGTAACAGTGCATCTACGGTTACATGGAGTTGCAATGTACACTACCCAAAAAAAAAATATCCGAGAACAATATAGCATATGGTTTAAACGTTGACCAAGCATTGCAGAAGACTTTTCAATCATTGACAATGTATTGGAGAATTTACTGGTTCAAGGTAACAACATAGAAATATAATCAGATGCTGAGCCAATTAGCAAACAAATAATGTTCGGCTTTTAAAAAAATAAGTCCCTCTACCTTCTTCTTTTTTTTACACTTAAGTGTTTAATACAACAAACGAACAAAGGTGTCTGTATATACATAAAAAGTGAGGAGGAGGGGGGGGGGGATGAACAGCACAGTGCCACAGCACCCGGCACATTTCAACTAAGAGAACAAGATCAGAAGTATACAAACCTCAGAATCTTTTCATTCACTTGAGGACTTCTATCCTTCAGACGTATCTTCTTAACAGCATATTGGCGTCCATCTAACTTGTTCTTGCACAGTGCAACACGACCAAAGCCACCCTGGCCTGTCACAGATAATGTCTTAGAAGCCCTTTTGTGGTGAGGACATTTGAGGCCTCATATTACTTCATAAAAAAATATACGAAGATAGCTAAATTGCATCCAAATTCAATGTTAAAGTTGAAGCCCTTTAGCATACACTGATCCAGTTTACAGCAGCGGCAGGATTCCACATACTCAATGGATACTAAACTTGTTTGAGCTGCTGGGGTGATATTGTATTATATGCCCACCCCCTCTCCCCATAGGGGCATGCCAACATGTGTGACTAATGTTGCAAAAACTCAGATATCTGTTGCAACTCACATGCATTAATCTAGTTCTAGTAATTAGGGAAAAAGAAAGTCCATTAATTAGACACTGTATAATACATGCAGATTTGCAAGCCACTTTTTATGATTGCTGAGAAGACAAATTCTACATAAAATTATTCTTAAATATCAAAATTCACAATTCAAAATCGGCTTTGAGTTATAATGATCCAAAGTAGGAACAAGGTCACAACGCTACATTTCCTAAAGAGATATGCACTAGGTAAAAATCAAACTACCACCAAATAGCTCTAAGATTGAATAAAAGGATTAGATCAGGCCCACTGGCCACTGGTCCTAATTACTTCAACCGACAGCATAGTGGGTTAAGTAATTGAGACAGCCATAAGGTGAAAAATAACCAAGCCTGGTTAGTTCATATTGCATTATTTGTTTTTGTCTAGATCACGTTTCAGAATTTTCAAGTACTATTTGGTAAAGAACTTCATTGATATAATACAAAGCACTTAACTGGGACGAATTCCAGTAGATAAAAAGGGGAAAAAGTATTCAGGTGCATTTTTTCGGGAATATGCATAAGATTTGCGTATCTTTGTATTGAGACGGAATATTGATAATCCTGGCATAGTACAGTAAAGCACTATCAGATGGGAGTAATATCCTCACCAAGTGAACGAAGCTCCTCAAAATCATTCAAATAACGGGAATTTGGCCTGGATGATGAATTGTCAGCTCTCCAAAATAGAGAGCACTCTGAAGAGGTCTAATCAATGGCATAAGAAAGCCAAGTAAAATTAGAGATGATCAACACGTTTGTTTTGGTAGAATGAAATCATGAGTTAGCAGCCAATAGTCAGGCACAGCTTACCATTTGTGGCCCAAAAAAGTGCCCAAAAGTTTCTCCAAAGACAGCAGGAGATTCCGAAATTAAATCTTTAGCCCATTCAGAAAGAATCTTGTTAACAGGAGAAATGAATATATTCAATTACGAACGATGATAAAGAAAATTACAAAAAGACATGTTAATAACAATACATGGACAATTGAACACACCCCTATGTTGCATAACTCCGATGATATTGCTGGCAACGCAGCTGAAAGAGAGTCCTTGGATGCACAAGCTAGACGAAGCAAGTGTACCTAGTACAGAAACCAAATAAGATTCAACAGTTAAGGATAAAATCTTAAGTTAAACAATGTAAGGTGAAGAGAGTACCAGGATTAAATCTTTTTTCTTATTCCGTGAAGCATCATCAAACATGTCTGAGACAAAAGATGGGGTATTTGAAAATCCTGAGTCTGAACCAGAATCTTCATCATTCCAAGCTTCGTCTGCAAGATCAGAGTCCTACCCGTATTCACAAATATGCAGCCAGATAAGGCATGCTATGAGTCATTATCTATTTTACTAAAGTCAAAAGTAGATTCGACTACTAAAAAACTCAAAGGTAAGCGACCACAGTTTCAAAAGAAAGGCAGGAACAAATTACAGAAGTTACCAAACAATGATCACATTACCCACTTCAAAAGAAAAGCAGGAAGAAATGAATAACAGGATTTTGAAACCAGTTCACATTGGAAAAAGGACAACAACTGCAAGCCACCTAACAAAATTACTGAACATAATATAATACTATCAAACAAGCCCTCAGAAGTTGATATAGGCTCAGATAATAAAAGTTTGTTTTACAACCATCAGATTAGTTCGTATTACTAGAGATTCAGTTTTACGTAACACCATCCCTCTATTGCACTAGTGCCTAGCCTTTGACTTTTACATAACAGTATCCGTTGAATTACTCTACCCTTTGGACAACATTAGATTAACATATTTTGTATTTTCATGCTGTACTAAAAAATAGCATAACACTGAGAACTACACAAGTATGTTCATTACCTCGAGTTCATGCACACTGCTAAAACTCCTCTCTGGAGTACCTGATGTATTTTCTCTGTTGCTCGTAGACACAGTTTTGCTGTCATTTTCAGTTTCCTCTGCAACGACATGTAAATTGGGAACTGTCTCTCGAATAACATCATGCTTTGTGATAAGTTGCTGTCCAGCATTATCCAGAGATAAACCCTTTGCAGCATTAACCTTATCAGAAGAAAGACGGGATTTTTCACTGAGTGTCTTCCTCTTGCTTTTAAGATTAGATTTGACTTGAGAACCAACACTTTTCCTAGCACTATCAGTTGTCGGATCTGGAGCACTCCAACTATCTCCATCGTATAATTGACTATACAGGTCAAATGAGTTATAGATGTAAGCAATTCCATGGTAAGAACCATTGTCAAGCTTAACTTTCACGTCTACATCAGTTGTTTGCAGTACTTTGCATGAACCTAACCAAGGAGCCTACAAGATATGATGACAAACAACATCAGCTATATTCAGTACTAGTACTATAGTTTGGGGAAAATACAATGTAAAAAACAGACAAAAGAAAAGGATAAATGATCTGTTGCATACTCAACACCTTATGAAATGGCATTGCACACATGATTGTTGTAATTGAGTATCTCTAGGCACTAACGTAAGCAGCCAAGCAGGCTCAAGTTTTATGGGGGAGTCTATACCACAACATGATTTGGAAATGTGTTCTACTGAACGTGAATATTAAGAATCACAACTAAGAAGGCCACAAAATCCAAGGCCCAGCTATTGAAAACAGGAATGGTGCTGAGATGACATATTAGAAGCTACATACCACATCTGTAGTAACCAAGTACTTTAATTAATACAGCTAAGCAAATGCGACCAAGATGTAAACACTGTGAAAGTGAGACACATCATTACAACAAAGCTCTTCATAGTTCACAATATATTCGATAAAAGCATGATGTGCCAACTGACAAACAACATCTGGACTAACAAAAGTAAAAGTTCATCAAGTTAAGAAACTGTACTAGATAAACCAGTGCGGGTTGAATCGGCAAAAAAAAAAAAAACATACTCGACTCTAATTCCACTGTACACAACCAAAAAAAGAGAAAATACTTATGTAATGAGACACCATGAATAAACTGACTTACAGTGCTTGCTGGATCATTAGCTGGAGCAATTTCTGACAAGAATTCTTGGGCAGCCTCTACCAAATTGAATATCATGACACGCCCTTCTCGGGAATAAATGTTTGCCTAGTAACAAACAGCAAAAGGTCTGTCAAAGTTATTTAACCCAATGACACCCAAACATTCTTGGGAAAGATGTGACATGAAGTTAAATTTATTCGGAGTAGAATGTAAAAACAAAACAACTAATAGAGATTCTCTAGACAAAACATAATTAAAATCGTTATTTGCCCCTGAAAGTTAACCCATTTCCTTGTTTTCCCCTCACTCAATGACGTGGGTCCAGGGTCCGCATGTTAGCGGGACATCATGGGCAAATAAGGGATCGGGTTAATTTGATAGGGACAAATAAGGAATCATTTAAAACATATTACGATAAATTAATCAGGACTTTTATTGAATGTGAAGTGTGGATTGGACAACTTTCATTTATGTACAACAAAGAGGTTATAATATTCTATCGTTTATAACGCTTGACCATAAGGGGTAAAAATTTTCTTCGTGGTTCAAACCCAAGCACTGAAAATAAAAGGGTTGCACATGCATAACCTGGTCTATTCATATAATTTTGCTACAAGACAGTTTGAAGACTAACAGTCTAACACGGTTCAACGAAAATGATCTTTACGGGCATGCCAAATACAATATGACCACAATAGATAAAGCTTCAATGAAACGTACTGTGTTTACTGACACTTTGAACACTTATACTTTCTCTTCAACAAATTCAATCAGAAATACTCCCTCCATCCCAAATTGATCACCATATAATGTTTGTGCACCAAACCAAGGATTATTTAAACCGCATCGATCGAGACATCATGCACAATATACACACATTCTCCCACAATGCACAATTATATCCTTATCATGCACCACATTCTCCTATGCTGCATTAATTGTACTCAGGTAAAATCCGTGTCCATGCGGTTATATGATGATAAATTTGAGAAATTTTGATTTTTCTTATGTGATGATTAATTTGGGGAGGAGGGAGTAATAGGTAATAACACCAAGGCCTGGTGTTAGGGAGGCTAACCTTCCCACCCACTCAGGTTAAAGGTTTAGGGCTAAACTACTTTAGTGAATACCTGACCTTTTGGCCATTTCTTTTTTAAAAAAATATCAGATGAAGCAAAATATACCTGATCAACAAGAAGGGAAAGCAACCGATTAGCATCTTCTCTAGATAAGGCCTTTTCAGGTTGAATCCGCAACTTTGGGCACTTGTGGGGGTAGCCAGCGAAACACCTATTTGTAGACGCAAGGTGGATGTCAACAAGTGAAAGAACAAGTGTTGTATGCATAACAGGATAAGTCAATAGTTCCTTAAATTAAGGCCATACGTTACATCAAGAATCGCCGAAACATTTGAATCTCCAAAGCCCATGCCATCAGAATAAGGCCTGTTTGCATAAAAAACTTTATTCGGCATGATGCAGGTGATACACTTAAGAGTATACTTGAGAATACGAGGAAGTACCTGATACAAATACTAAAACGGGTATGAGGTGATTCTGATGTCACTTTGAAGTCCTCAAGGAAAATTGAAGCCCTGATTGATATGCAAAAGGATGTCATTTAGACCATGCAATCAATAACACAAGAAAAGGGGGCATCACTAAACAAAATTATAGTGATTTTTTTTCATTTTGCAGTGTGTTAAATCAATACTTGACTACTAATATTGTTAATGAATAAGTTATTCAGAACAGCTGAAACACTAATTCAAAACTCAAAACCAAGGCAGCCAGTTCAAGCGTACCAATGATCCTCCAATATCCATGCTCTATGTTTAAGTGTAGCAATCACAAAGGAAGTAATTTTTTTGCTACTGCCTACTGCCAAAGAAAAAGCAAAAGCGAACTGCACTAGCAAGTGGTAACAGGTTGGGCACCCACAGGCTGCACTGCTCAGAAATTGGACAAGTAAAATATCCAAACGGCACAAACAATCTACAATCAGCAAAACAATATAAAAGCAAACTGCAATCCTCAAAAGGAAGAATGCTAAATCCATGTGAGCGAGCATAAGAATCATGACTGAGGATTCCTAAGGTTTGTGAACTAATCAACTATCCCATACTTCCCAAGGCAGGGGAAAAAACTCTCGGTAACTTTGATGTAGTCTGTGCAATGCCACCTCACAATTCAAAATGTGGCTTTCAGTAAAAGTTGGGGAATCCAGGTGAACGATATGATGAACCACACCCCCTCCTGAATCTCACACCAGCATAGGACATATCACACATGTCACCTCACAATTCAAAAATTCCAGGCCGACTAAATCGGCAATGCGGGCGAATTAACTCGGAGGCGCGCGTCGTACACTGCCAAGCACTAATCATCAGACCATCAGCGATGAATCAATTCACAGCGTGCAGAGGTCAAACTCGAAACCAGCCACCGAAGAACCGACTACCACGCGAGGAGGACAAGTGTAAAACCAAAATGGGGGACCCTTACAGTGCCGTGAGCTCGTCGGCGAGGGCGGCCTGGTCGCCCTCGAGCTGGCCACCGTGGTCCTTGGCCGCCTTCCGCCCTCCCCCGCCCTTCTTCTTCTTCTTCTTCCTCGCGCTGTGCCCCATCGTCTATCGGAAGCGGCGGCGGCGAACTGGCTGGAAGGGGAGACGGTTTCGATCTCTCGATCGGATAGGGGGTGGGAGGCGATCCGCGTTGGCGCCGCAGCAAGGAGGAGGAGGAGGAGGTTTTGGCGTGGGAGGGAGGGGAGAGCGCGTGCGCGTCAACTCGAAGAAGCCCAGATTGTGGTCGAGTCCAATCGGTGCGGAGGCAGGCGGCGGCGAGATCTTTCTCCTTTGCGAGAGCCTCTCGTCGGATGAGCACGTCAGAAAGGGAACCCGGGCACCCGCGGCTGCTATTTTTGGCTTTTTCCGTGCGTCATCTTCCTTCTCCCTTTTGCGAGGATAATAATTAACTCTCGTCATCTTGGCAGTAGTAGCGGGTTGGCCCGAAGATTTCTTGAGTTTAAATTTTGCTTTTGAGAAGTTTTGCACAACCAGTGCAGTTTTCCTTTGGAATCCTATGAAGATAGAGTAGCTCAAATTTATGTGTCACGCTTCAAAGTTAGCTCCGCTCAAACCAGGACTGGTAGAAAATGGGACTGCAAGATTCGCCATTGAATCTGCAGTGTAGATAACTAACTAATGAATGATTCATGGAATATGTCCAAGCAAGTAGTAGCAGTTTGTAAATATTTCTGGTATCATGCTCTGACTAATGCCATCACCGTATACTTTCGGTATGCAAAAGGTTCAGTACAATTTGATTTCTTTACTTAGCAACACCACATAGGAGATCTACAAAAGGGTGGAATTTCCAACACATCAGCAAGCACAACAACTGAGGCACACATCATAATCCTATATTACCAAAGAATTAATGGAACTACGCTTTGCGGTATGTACAGCGCTGCAGAGTAGACATCAAAAAATTGTGTCACAAGGCCAGGGCCCCATTTCATCTTCTCATCAACTCCTTGGTTTGCTAGTTTACTTGAAAAAGAACTTCCAGATTTCCCGGTCAGCTAACTCGGTTAAAAAGTGGCCACCAAGGACACCCTCCTCCTCCATCAAAGCTCTGAGTTGCCTTGCGCCGCCATTGGAACCAACCAAGTTCTTCTTTGAAGCCACATACAGTACTCCGTATGGGGGTCGCAGGCACTGCATCAATAGCAGAAACGGCGTCGTATTAGCACTTGTGGATCTTTATAGTGGAGTGCATCAATTAAAAATTACTCTAGCTATTGTCCTACTCAAAGAAAGAGGTTTAGAAGCTTCAAATCATTTATTCCATCACAAATCACAGCTTGATCTAGATGCATGATATATGAAAAGCCAAAACTGCGATAACAAGTGAGGAACTGACCTTTGTGATAAGGGCATAGAGCTTCTTAAGAGAGTTCACCGCGTAGGGGACCTCAGAAATCAAAATTACGTCATAGCCTCCATCCGCTTGGTCCGTCTCACTGGCCCTCTCCCATGCACGGCTACCAGAAAGTTTCCTGGATCGCCTGGGGCAATTGTCGACACCAACTATGCTGCTCCCATCATGGCTACTGCAGCCATCCATAAAGTCATCCTCTGAGAAGCTAAGGTTTGTTGGTGCTGCAGGCGGGTGTACAACTGAGAGAATAGTAGGGAGCTCCTCCCAATCCCCAGCATAGAAGTGTACATTCGGGGCTAACAGTTGTCGTGATGGTGTAACAGGGCTCTCTGATGGTCTGTTCTGCCTGTCCCGAGCCTGCTCAAGGTTTGCAAGCACATTCGGTATTGCTCTGCATCTTATTGTTTCTGCATTTGTGTCCTGAAAATGAACTGTGGATGCACCCTGAGGAAGCATGGAAGCAAGAAATCAGTCAATCAGTATTCTGGGTAAAGATAACTGAAAGCGAAGATATAGTAAATTGATAATCATCAGAAGCAATGGGAAGATGAAAATACCTTCAAACAGGCAAAAATCCCAGCCAGACCAGATCCACAACCAAGCTGCATCAATTTTCAAAAGGAAGTGAGTTATGCATGAATCCAAATTATCTAGTAGATTCTGATTCGATGGAAGCAAATGCATGTAAGCACAAAGCATCTACTAAATAACTAGATGAAGAATCTGTAACAGCTAGCCAACATGCCAGTTTTCTCACGGGAAGTTACCTCTAGAACCCGCTTGCCCCTGAAGCTCAACTGCCCATCACGGATCTCATTTTTAAGAATGTTGACAAGAGTAATGGAACTCTCCCAATATTTCAGAGATCCTGAGAAGAAGTCATGAATAAGACTCCATATAATATGATACAACCATGGAGGAAAGAAAATATAAGATGTGCTTATTCGTTATGTCCTTACCATCATATTTGGATGCTACTACTTCAGAAGGGGAAAAGGCTATCATATCAGCTACACTGACCTTCCCCTGAAGCATAAGGAGAACACATTAAAACATTGGTGTTTGATGCTTATATTTGATAACTTGATGGTAGCAAGGGAAAGAAACTAACCAAATTTAAAAGTAAGAAAATAAGGAATATGTATATGTTGCTTACCTTGAAAATGTCAAGACCTTGAACATCAACCTTCTCACCAGCATATTTGTAAGGATGAGCACTCTGAGATAAAAAAGATCAAGACATACTTAAATTGTTTACCCACGAAAAACAATCCCAAAAAAATACCAATCGACAGTACAACAGACCAGCTGCAAAACATTTGAAGTATTTTTTTTGGAGTTTTATATACAAATGACAGCCAAATCAGAAAAAATAAGTGTACCTTTGATGGGATTATCTCGACAGCTGGTGATGGTAGCTGTAGATCCCTTTCTGATACAACTGGCACACAACTCGTGGACTTGCTGGGAAGCAAGCCAGGGAAACACTGAACAAGCAGTGATGGTGTCTTCATCGTGCCACCTGTTAATTTCAGTTATTAACAACAGTTGAAATTAATTTTGTGTTGAAGGAAAAAAATAGATGGTTTGATTGTACCAAACATGAGAATCACAAATCTTCAATATGAACACCTTCTTACACTAATATACAAAAGAGAAAAATGGAGTCACTACAACAGACTCAATTATCCTCTTTTGTAATTTTCCTATTTTGTATTTTAAAGTAAAGTACAAGGTTCTGGGTGGGAACTGGCATTCCCTAACCCTTGTGTACATGGCCGATTTCTGAAGAAAACTTTATCTGCATTTGGACATAAGTCTAATAACCTACATACTGATGAGTAAAAAACCCAACATCACAAGCTGTGACTAAGAACCAGAAGATTGCTAAGCACAATTCGCTATTGTAAAATCAATATGTTAACTATAGAGCCTGAACGTGGACAAGATATGGAGACTCTGCTACTTCCAAATCCATAAAGGTGGCCTTTCAAAAAGTACTCAATTAAGAAAGCCACTCCTATTGTTTTTCGAACTTAGAATCTAAACCCCATACATCCATAGGAACACCCGAAAAGTACTCCTAGCCTGTGCAAATCTTCCACCTTCTATCACCTCCCAGTCGGAAAGATGGCAGAAATAAAAGGAAAAAGATTGCCTAAACACATGGATTTGCAGGTGTGAAATCAAGAACGCACGGAGCAAAGCTACCTCCTTTTCACCAGCCCCCATCCACACGCTGCGGTTATACACCATCTGAACTATATCCACCAGAAATTCAGACTACCGACACAGCTAAATCACAACTTTGATCGCTAAACCCCCATGAAAAAGCTGGATTCTCCACGCTGCGTCTCCCCCATCATCAATCATACAACTACAGCAATCTGAACCACATGAAGCAGCGATGCACAACACGAAGAAAGACTTCAGCTATTCTACAGTTTTTTTTTTCCAGCTAGAACACACATCACAGGCCATGACAAGGATTCGGGAGGTAGTAGCCGCCTGAATCCACAACTTATGCAGACGATTTCCTTCAGATCAAACCGTAAAACTAACAAGACGACGACTGACGACAGCTAATCAGACCAAGAACCCCGAACTAGACGGTGAAAATCTCAAGAAAAATTCATCTCTCTTCTTTTCTTTTCTTTTCCCCACCCTGAGCTTTCAATCCTTAACCCATCACCCCCCGCAAAATCACCCCCGCGAAACCGAATCTACCACAAACCGAAGCAGAGAAAGCGGCGATTACCTCCTCGACGGGAGCCCCAGAGGGATCAGAACCCCGACGGCAAAGGCGCCTCCTCTCCTCCCCTCCCCTCCCCTCCCTCCCCCCGCAACGCAACAACGTCCCTTCTTTTCCAGCAACCTGGACCGAATCAGACCAATGGAGGAGCTCTCCGAATCCTCCTCCAATGGAGTTCTTCTTGGACAATCTCCCAAAGTCAGAAAGTCAAACCCGCCACACGCCTACTAGACCGGAGGAACAGCTCGGGGTCGGGTCGGGTCGGCACGGCGCGGGCGGGGGGGGATATATAGGCGGAGACCCGTGGAAGCTTCGCCGCTTCTGCCATGGCAGCCAGAGCCCAGAGCGCCCCGTGTGCAGCAGCAGCGGGGTGGGAGTGCGAGTAAAGAATCGGTCTCCTACTACCTCCCGCGGGGATGGCGTAATTACTGGTTTGCCCCCCGGGGGTGACCGTGGAATATACCCCGTGCGGCGCCGCGCCGTGCGGGAGATGCGGACTGTGATAGGGTAAGGAGGGGTGCGAAATGTGAATCCCGAGGCCGCTTTTCCGAGGAGTGGGTAGGATTTTTTCTTTCTTTTATTTAGTCTTCACACGTAATATCATATTTACATTCCCACAAACATATCCTCTAACATATATTGTGAAAATCAACGATATATCTCTTATCCTCTAACACGTATCTATGTGTGAAAATCAACGAATCTTACTAAAATCATATTAAAAATTTATATCTATGCGTGTAAACGTATAATATTCGTAGGTATTAGTATTTAAAACCTAGTGGCAGTTTATTCTTTTTCTCTCTTTTTTTAATCGTCTCCGCTGTTGCGTCCGGCAAGCCGGCAAACCGGCCGGGCGGCCGCCGTTGGCTCGGGGTACCGTCAACTGCTTGGTTTTGCCGGGCAGCATGGCAGCACATCCGAGGATCTTCGTAGCCAATCCAACGACAACCTGAGATGCCAAAGAAATTAAAAATTTTAAACCTCGCAGAAAATGTAGTTTTAAATTGCTGGTGATCGATTCTGTATTAGAATATAAATTTATAAAATCTAAAATAATTATGGTAATATAGTTCTTCTAGGCAAATCTATGTATATCATTTATTTTGCTCTTAGACTAGTCATTTGAAAAAAATAGTGAGTGGGAATTTTCAAAAGTTCGATAGAATATTATTCTCATATCAATTATTTTGTACAAGACGGAGTACTAGATAGAAAAATAACACAACGTAGTATTCACTGCATATATATATATTTGGTATATAGTTTATTTGAGATATACTGTAACTTATTGTGAGATTTTCATGAAATTCTAGCTCACCAATTCACACAATGAATTTTCATGAATTGTGAGATCTCCTCGCTCACCAATTCACACAGTGAATTTCCACTCTCCAAAAGTGTAACACTACACACGAAGTACACATGTTATGCGTGGCAAATCCATATGGAGTACGATCGCAAGGTTTTCATACCATTGAAACAGATAAGCAGCTTTCATTGATCGTGAATCTTGTGTGCTGATTTATTTGGAGGTACCTGCTACAGATGCAGCTATAAATCTATATAATCACACGTGACACAGCTATATATATGTGTGTGTGTGGACGGGAGCAACTGATGAGTAACATTATGCAGCGTGTCAGCGTCGCCCTTTGAGCCTCACGCAACATTCATGAACGGTACAGTACTACAGTTATACATGAATAGTAAAAAAAATCGGTGACACATGTCTTTAACTTTACTCATATGCATGTAATAAACTCCTTTATTTCACTTGCAATTAGTAGTAGCTGGATAATCAAGAACCAGTTTAGATTGAAATGAAACAACGCATTAATGACTCACTGCACCCATCTGTACACATACGATTGACAAGGTGATCCCGATGATTAATTAACTAATTAAAGACAGTCTCGTTGTCCCAAGATGATGATAGAAATAGAAAAATTCATGTGGGTGACTAAGAAATGCGTTGAAACATGCTGGCAATTGGCAAACGAGTTCGCGTGATGTTGGTCCACGCAACGAGTACGTTACCGGCTACACGGTGCGAGCCGTTTGGTGGTGCCATGCCAAGCGTGTGAACTGATGAGATACTTAATTTGCAAAGTTTTTTCTCCTTCTTGTTGACCTTATGCATGTACTGTTCCAGATGGCATCTACTACTACACGCGCGCAATTAAATTAAATTACGTGAGAACTTACGCTAGTGATTGCGTAATTAAGAAGAAAAGATCATCAAGAAAGAATGTCAAAGGTTGTAGGTAAGGAGAGAGAAGGCACTGCAATAGAGTTGTTGGGTGATTAGGAGTAACTGGCCAGGATAATCCTCTACTGATAGTCCAACAACTATAACCACAAAAAAAAAATTCTTTTATGGATTCGTGCAAAAAAAGATCGATCAAAAGCACACGACTACACTACCAATAGTAATTTATTTACTCGAGCCAAGGGAATAAAGACAGGTTGTGCCATGAGCTATAGCTCGAACTCGCCATTGTATCCGGATCTTGTCGTCTGCACGCATTCATGCATATTGTCAAATTAAGTACTAGTTTATTTATCCACACGATCGATCAATGAACCCAGACGATCGAATAATCAAAGTGAAACCTTTTGGATGATATGCAGCGTACGTACGAGTCGCTACTATTGTTTATGCACGCACGAGCACTAAAGTCAAAATAGTGTGTTACTGTGCACTGGCTGTTTCGAGTGGCTAGCTAGCTTATCAGGTTAGGTGCCCACGGGTTCAAGCGTGCCAATTACTATTAAAAATGATACGAGATCAAATATGTTAGACTAGGGCCTTTTTATTAGTCTATCTAGGATATGTTCTGACTTATGACATGGGTAGTGGCCTAGGATCTGTCCGAAATGTACGAATTTCGTAGGAAACGGTTCTATTTTTAGCGGAAACATCGACATTTTTCTGAGTTCCAACTTCCAACCGGGCACTTACCAATTAATTGTGCCAATAAAGTGGTAAGAACAAATATTAAGCAGCAGGGCCTGCATTTATCTTCATTGCATATGGTACAGAAGAATGGATGCTTGCATTGCATGGTAGGGTAATTGGTTGTTCATTTGTTTTCTAATTATTCAATCCAGCTATATATATGCGTGGCGTTACATTGTTACATTTACATGGATATGAAAACGAACCTATCGGGTAAGGAGTTCTCGTACTCGAAATCTGGCTACGCTGTCCAGATTTTTTTTGGTGTTCAGATATTTTTTTTCTATGTATCTACGACAGATATTTTTTGGGAGTCTTCAGATATTTCTCTCTGAAAAAACCTTTCAAAATGATATTCCCTTTTTTTTAATGTATGATGCTATTAACTTTTAACGTGAGGTTTAACCATTCGACTTATTAAAAAATAACATAAATATTATTTATTTTATTCTGATTTATTTTATTATCAAATAAACTGTAATTCTGACTTATACTTCTACACGCTTATACTAAATTTTTGAATAATATAAATGGTCAAACATTTGTGAACAAAATCAACAACACCATATATAAAAAAACGAATGTAATATCGAAACCAGAAAACATTGATCACCGAGCAGGACGAGTGAGCTAGAGTTGATCGCTATAGTTCCCCTCCTACGTACTGTACTGATCGTTGTTTAGAAAGCTCCAAACTTCACAACTGACAGAAAAAAAAGCGTCGGAAAAAGACGCATCCGAGAAACGCACCTTTCGTACCGGTTCTCTCTCTTTTTAAGATGGTTATTTCTTTGTCCTCTCCTCTTCATTTCAGGGACATGTCATTACGTCAAACAAAAAGCACCAGGGTCCTTTACTGACGCGGCATGTATGTCGGCGTCTGACGAAAGAAGCATCAGAAAACGTATCCAGATTCCAGACTCATCCATCGTACCAACCCCTAGTTTCCTCCTCCCTCCTCCCTGATGTGAATCGGTCAGGAGCGTAGTACATTCACAGTAATTTACAGAGCATATGCAGTTGCATTCTGCATATGAGATTCCGTCGGTCAGACAGAGGAAGAAACGACGACGAAGTCGTGCGAGATCTTGACAGATCGGGGAGGAAGGGAAGGGAGAGTAGGTGAGGATGCAGCACCGATCTCACACAACACGCCGACCGACCCGTGGAGTGAGCGTAACAAGTTAACAAAAGCGATCACATACCTTCTAGTTGAGCTCCTTGATCTCTTTCCTTCCTTTCCAGGCGATCTTCTCTTGTTGGTGCATGACGGCAGCAGCAGCATTAGCAGATCAATTGTGTTGTTGACAGGTGAGAGGCAGGAGGAAATCAGAAAAAGAAGACACAGCAGAAACGGAAGAACCAAAAGAGACGTGATATTTTACTTTGTTCTGCTCAATCTTTTGACATTAGACCAGGGACCAATTGTTTTTTCTTTATAAAAGTTATAAATGAGCGAGGGCAAATCCTAGTCAAACTGTGGCATACTACACCTCGCCATATGTTTGAACTAATCCTGCTTTGGAACAGAATAAAGGGTGTGTTAGATAGTAGTAGAAAAAACTTACAGAATTAGATTAATATGCTTTTTTTCAAGCAACTTTCCTATAATTTTTTTCTGAAAAAACATACTGTTTAACAGTTCGAAAAACATATACGTGGAAAACGAAGGAGTAAACGAAGCGGGAGAAACAAACACACCCTAAAACGTGAACCTGGGGGAGTCAAACCAAAATAAGCTGAAACATAAGTTGGACTATCAAAAAAAGTTCACTGTCGCAGAATAAGCTGAAAAATTCGATGGACTATCAAAAAAGGAGTTTTTGCCCCAATGCTACCTCAACAGTGCATACTTGCCTCAAATTACAGTTGCGGTAGTTGCCCTGCTATAGGATGCTTATACATCCACCCCTCTATATATCTGTACAGAGTTCCAGCTTCAGACAAATTAATCTGGTTCTAGGCTTCTAAGCTTGTATCACGCCAATATTGGATCAGGCTGATATTTAAATTCAGGCAAATGGTCAAGCCTGCAAGAAAAAAGGGTATTATCAGTAAACCGTGAGGTTTCTCTGGTTGTTCCAGAATTTCTAACAATATTACTGCCGAAAGAGCTGTAAAACAGTGAAGCTCAAATTTCACCATGCCTGTATACGGTGGCTCAGGGCAAACAAGTTTGCTGCAACATCATGCTATAGCACAATTAAAGGGTACAAGCTAAATCATACGCACCTTTGTCTGACTTTGAGAATACCAGTGCCAAGTTGCATGGGTATACCCATGATAATGCATTCACTAACTCCCTCTATCTGATCCTCACGACCACTGTATGATGCATTAAAGAGATGTTCCGCTGTTTTCTCAAAAGAAGCCAGCATCAGCACACTACTTTTCATTTTTGCAATACCATATCTAGTGATGCCGAGAATTTCACCCTGCTCAGAGAATTAGAACCAGTAGCATGTATGTTAGCGTTGAAGGGTACAAAACATAGATTTCAAAAATAGCATAATAAAATGGAAGTAGGTGTTAGTTATTGTACTACCTTGTATGTCATCAAATCTGCCAGAAGCATCATATGTCTCGAATCAATGTTCATCCCATGACTTTTCATCGTATACTGAATTTCATCGATAATAGATCTCCTTGCAGCTTCAATTCCAAGTGTTCGGTTCACTTCCATGATGTGGTTACTTTTTGTTCTCATAGCATCAACTCCTGGGGTACCCATTACTGCCAAGAGGTTTGTTCTGCAATTACAGAACTATTTGATTAGTATTCCAGAAAAATAATGCAGAAATTGGAGTAAGTCAGAAACTAAGCCATTCCAAGAGACCTTGGAATTCTAGTGATCTGCAAAAATAGGTCAATAAATTTCTAAGGAAGGTCAACAAATCTACAACCTGACCATTCATGCTGCTAAAACTATGAATAATATGATTATATGAACTCTTACCCTTCAACCAACAACTTGTATCTTTTTTCATTGGCTTTACCAGTTTCGCTGATGACAGCTCTTTCAACAGTTGGAATACCCTGAATTGATTAGTAAAATGGTCAGAGATAACGCCAAAATGGCACATCTAACACCGCATATCTTGATAAATGCTAACCTTCACGATCACTTTTGGAAGCATGGATTTGAGATGATGTAACTCATATAGAAGTTTGGACTTATCTATTCCAGCTGGATATATTCTCAACTTGGATTTATCGATGACACGAACATGCTGCAAAGATGATGTACAATAAATTCTATGAACAGAAAAATTTGCCGGTCAGACATATCAAAGAGTTCTGTTAATACCTCAGATTTTAGCTTTATTTTTGGATGATTCAATATTGACAGCTGCACAGAGTCGGCAGAGATGCCCATATGCAGGGCTTCTATAAGTTGCATATCGAGTTTAACAACCAAGTTTGGTTGACTTGATTTCAACACAATCTTTATGGCTTCAGCCACCTGCTCAACACACACAGCATTCATCAATCCAAAAGTTAAGGGCAAAGTAATACCGTGAAATTCAATCGAAGTTGAGCACAGAACAGAAATGCACAAAGCATAAATGAAGCAAACCAGGAGAATACAGAATAACATGTGTACAGAATCCAATTGAGTGCACATGTTTTCAAAGTTATCCTCAATTTGAGTTCTCTCCTTCACAAAATTTAATAAATTGTGGACAAAGCTTTTCATTTCTGTAAATTGAATAACCTGGTAAATATGATGCAAGTAACTTGATGCCTAGACAAACATCAAATGGCTAATCTCTTTGAGTGTACTAAACTCAAGTCATGATTTAGGCTGTGTTTGTTTGGGTGAGTTGGGAACTCATTCCCTCCGCACGGAAAACGGAGCAACTCATTAGCGCATGATTAATTAAGTATTTACTATTTTTTTGAAAAATGGATTAATATGATTTTTTGAAGCAACTTTCATATAGAAACTTTTTGTAAAAAACACACCGTTTAGTAGTTTAAAAAGCGTGCACGTGGAACACAAGGGAGAGGACTTTGGAACTCCTTCTGCCGAAAACACCCTTAATGTATTTAAAAAAACATAGATGAAGAAGTAAAGCAGACTAACTTCTTGTAAGTTTTAAGCGCATGCAATGATGTAAAATGCAAGAGGATAAAATTATCAACATTGAAAGCAAGTTTGGGCTATCATACCTCGCCCAGCACTGCCTTTTCCATAGAACCTTTCACAATGCGTGCAGACAACACATCCTTCTCAGAAAGTAGCTCAGCAGTGATAATCGGTGTGCTTATCTTTTTAGCAGCATTGATAATTTCCTTGATGCGAGGAACACCAAGAGTAACATCTTTTTACTTGTTAAGGAAAGATGATTTGAACAACAATGACCAAGAATAACATGTATGCATTACTCTACATCAAGATATCAAATGCCATAGTATTGTACAAATCAATAGCAGATTGATGAAGGCTTAAGAATTTTTTATGCATATTATTCATCTTGTTTATGTTAGATACCACATTTCAGTGCCCCTCTAAAGTAAATAAATTATAGGAACTAGGGCAAAAACAACTTTATTCTTAAAATTAAAAGCAGAATTTTCACAAACCATCTGGTATATAGGATACTCATACTAGCTACTCCTGCAAAATGGAATGTTTTCAATGTCATCTGAGTTCCAGGCTCTCCAATACTTTGAGCCCCAATTGCCCCAATTGATGCTCCGGCTTCAATTTTCTTTGAGTGATAACGGGATAAACAGGTGTCCAAGAAAACCTGGCCATGGAGAAAAGGAAAACCATTACAGAAAGAATGACATAAGAACAAAATGCATGAGCAAACCAACAAAAACAATACTTGAAAACGGTTTGACATTTACTGCAGAAAATTAACATGACCATGCAATTAGTAATAGACCAAAATTTTATCAGAAATGTGCTTGATTAATATTTCAGGTCTTTGGCAAAATAGTGATGAATTGGTATGTGAAAAATATGAACAAACACACCTGTAGTTGCTTTGCAGATATACCAGAAATATTAGCAGCTATGGATTCTTCAAAGCTGGAGTCCTTCTCTCCAACATGATCTTCATCTAAGCGAAGCGCTCTCCTTGTGCTCTTCAGCAATTTGATACGATGCTCAAGAAAATCCATTAACAGTTGCTTGAACTTCTCGCTACAACCATCATCGGAGGAGGCATCATGTTCAGAGAGCTTGTCATTTAAAATTTGTAAGATTTCACCCGGAGATACTGTATTCTGTCCCCTTTGAGGACAAGTTGCCTACAAAATTAAAATGGTCAGCACATAAGGCACATTGATCTAGTAAACAAACTGATTTGACTGTTAAAACTAACCATGACTTTCATAAACAATTGATCCAAATTTAAGGGCTTGCCATCTTGCCCTTCCATCTTTGCAGGATCCATGCCATCATCTCCATAGAGGAACTGAACAATGCCACCACTAGCATTGCGGACTGTCTGATCATAGAAAACTGAGAGATCTTCCAATCCCTTCATTAATCTGCGGGACATATATCCTGTTTCTGCTGTTTTAACCTATGATCACAAGTTCACAACCAAGGAAACAAGCAGAAATCAGATTCCAAATTTCCAACAATTCTTGAATGATTTTGAGAAGCCGGAAGGTACAATGAGTACACTGGAAATGCCCAGTGGGTTCCACCTTGGTCCAGCTGAACCAAGGCATGTATTCATGATATGATATACCACTATGGTTCACCTTGACCTCTAGGCTCTACCTAGAACTGGTATAGGTGCTGTGAAGGTTTTCATGCAGCGAACTACAGTGCCTGAGATCAAACACTCAATTGCAAGGACTAAAGCCTAAAAAGGCACAGTTAAATGGAAACACCAGATCCAACTCTGGTACGTACGCAAGTTGATTTAGTTCCCAAATGATGATTGGAGAAGTGGGTTTGCTTATATAAGAATGTGATTATCATCATTGTACTACTATTGATTCAATTGAGTTGTATGTACTGCGTGCAGTAAGCCTATGTGCACAAATTTAAGAAATTTTTTTATGCTGAAATACAGATATAGTGCAAATATCAACTTATGCAAACAATAGATGGTTTTATATAAAAGGCATACCGCTGTGTCAACAAGACCTTCTCGCCCACCCATTGTATGGAAGAAGAACTCGGTAGCAGTCAAACCAGTATAGAAAGAATTAGCAACAAAACCTTTAGCCTGGAAATGGAATACAAAACATATTTGTATGTGAAGATACCAAAATGTGCTGATTTCATGAAATTTAATACAAACAAAATTGCAGTGAGAACAAGTTGAATAAAAAAATATTTTCTTTAGCAAAGCTAGGGTGAAGACTACAGGTCGATGATATCCCACTCCCGAAAAGGCCCATTTTTTCTACATGATCACTTCCAATAGAATCCCACGATCCTTTAATGAAAAATAAATAATTAAATAGCCATTTAGCATACCTTATATACATATCAAAGGGAAGTAATGTCAATTCAAAAACTTTCTATAGCAGAAGAGATATTGTGTTTAAAATAAAACATTACATATATATTCAATTTGTGGCCTTTATGTCTAGTGCCCCATAAAATTTGAAGAATACTTATTGAACAGAACTACCAATATCCAACACCAGAAACAGATACACAAACAAGCAAGTTATATTTCTAGTACTGCTGTTCTTACCGCAGGAGTCTTTGAATTTATAGGAAAGTGGGGAAGAGTTCGATCAATAAAGCCATTTGGTGCACGACGCCCTCCAACTGATTGTTGGCCAACACATGCAACCATCTGACTAATGTTGATTGGAGAACCTTTAGATCCACACTGAGACATGATCAATGGGCTGTTCCTCCAGTGAAGTGTATCCATACAGATCTGATAAATAAGTTTCAATGCATTCAATACAAAAGAGCAAAATCAACTTTGAATAATTTGTTTTGAGTCAACAAAATAATTGCATCGGGTTCTCCCATAGAAGTCAAAATCATGCTAAAAATCAGACTCATAGTGAGAATATCCATGCAACAAAAACTGGTTCAGGAAAATTCAAACATATGCTCACTGGAAAATAATATCAAATGCAAGGCTCAAAAATGTTTTTCTATCTGTAAAGAATATGAAAAGTACAACAATGGATTGGATTAACAAAGGATTGACAGGCTTATTGGCTAAGGAAATTCAGAAAGACAATACAATTGGATGAAACATACATTTCCAGCTGCTTCTCTGATTAGATTCAGTACATGAGTTATCTGTTGTTCCAATGTTTGAGCTGCGTTGCAACCGGGCTGCAGAGGGAGTGCACCTTTGGAATAGGAAGCAATAAGATCATGGCATTGTTTGTACCCTTCATCTATTTTCTTTTTCTTTTGTTTATTCAAATGTTCACCCGGTTGGACATCATCTACACCGATTGAGAAACCATGGTTCCCTATAAATCTTGCACTGCAGGCAAAGATGAATGTAATTTAAATCAGTAAAAAAGAAGTACAACAATCTAGCACCAACAATACAAATGAGAAACTCTGCAAAATGATAATAATAGAGATATACAATTGAACATGAGTGTACACCAACTATGCTCCCTGGCTTAACTGGTGTCAACAAGCAAAGTGGTTGGTGTACAAATAAAAAGACAGAGAGTACTCATTAGTGATTTCTTTAACCCTCCCCATTTTTTAATAGAACAAAGACAACAAAAAAATTACTGGCATAGCATTAGTTAATACTACATTTAGGAAAGAAACGGGTCCATTACGCAATTTTGTAGCTCTCACCTAAATTTTGCCAAGCGGTTCATACAGCTTGCCGCAGCGTGGGAATTATAATCTCTTACAAGAATGGAAAACATGCCATCCTTTTTCCCATTACCTGGAAACAAAAGATTAAAGATTGTTTTGGTTTGCTTCCAAATTTGACAAGCAGTATGAAATAACAAGGACAGAAAACTACAATTAACTAGCACAAGTGAACAATACATTTTACGAACCAGGTTGAAGGAATGCACATCATTTATTTTATGTGATGATACATAAGAGGGTAAACCATACCAGGAGTATGTCTATGCCTATAACTAATGTTCTTCTGAAGAGAATGAATATACTACCTCCGTCCGAAAATATAGCAACCTTTCTAGTTCACTAATGTTCTCCTAAAGAGAGTGTAATATATACCATCCGTCCTAATCTGCCTTTCTAGTTCAAATTTGAACTGGTCAAATAGCTATATTTTGGGACAAAGTGAGTACTTAGGATTATCAGGTTGGCAGTCTTTTTAGCTACGAATTAGTACTGGGTGTGATTCTCACCTAAAGTGGCCTTCCCAACTTGCCCAGATAGAAGTTCACTGTTTCGGAAGTAGACAAAACCATCATTGGGACACATCGATTCAAGTGGATGAGCCAGACTCTTACTGCCCTTACTGTCCTTATCAGGCTTAGTATAAATTTTCTCTTCAACAGTAAGATTGAGAAACACCTTTGTATATGCGTTAGGACGTACTAACACACTGAAGAGTTGTTTACCAGTCCAAAGCTCAATAGGCTGTACAAGGAGAACATAATCACTGAATCAGGAATTTGATGAGAAAGCTAAGATGCACAAAGGCGCAGCTGGAAAAGAGATAAGGTACTGCCTCTTGTTATGCATAACAATGCTGAAATTCAATACAAAAATTACAACAACTTAAATGACAAAGTAATCTAGTTTGATAATACAAGTCAAACAAAAGTGATGGCGTGCTGTTCGCCATGCCCAAGTAATATCTCCTATTAACGACAAACATAGGTTGAAGCATTAAGAAATAACATGTCTTCAATCTGAAATCTGATGCTCGCAAAAAGTTTGTTCCTATAAAAAGAACCTTTACCTTAATCAAAGCAGGTGTTGGCAAATCAATGTTTTCCATTGCATCACCAAGATATGAACATAAGAGAGTAAATGACGACCTGTCATAGAAGTTATCTTTTCTTGTAACCAGAAATGAAGAGGTCAAAAAGTCTTGCGTGGATGCAACCAGTATTTCCCCATTCTTAGGGGTACATAAATTGTTCTGAACCTGCAAAAGAATTAAGGATTTTGAATATTAGCTACAGAATAGCGGTATCACATCAAAAATAAAAAAGACGGTCAACTGTAAAAAGAAGAGTTAGCAAATGCTACCCCCATGAGCATAAGTGCTTCAGTGCGGGCTTCCTCAGTCTGAGGGACATGCAAATTCATCTCATCACCATCAAAATCAGCATTATATGGGTTACAGACAGACTCGTTAAACCTTAGTGTTCTCCAGGGCATAATCCTTGCCTGTGATTAAATACAAAGAGCAAGGACCAACATGAGATCAGCATTTTCATGTAGCAAGTACAGTGTAATGTGGAGCAATTTATACCCTGTGAGACATAATTGACATCCTATGCAAACTCGGTTGTCTATTGAAGAGGACAATGTCTCCATCTTCTAAATGCCTTTCGACTACACAGCCATACTTCAAATCTCGAGCAGCAATTCTTCTATCACAATACTTTAAGTGCCTAAAAGTGTAGCATATAATTAAGTATGTAAGCTGAACTTATAAATAATTTCAGTGCATTTACTGATATAACTTACAGCTTTGTTCCATCAGGTTGTATGATGAAATTTGCCCCTGGATGTTTGTGTGGACCATTCCGTATACATTGACGCAGCTTCTCTATGTTATAGTACGAAACTCTTTCAGGATATGTCAAAACTCGAGCCATCAGGACGGGAATAGCCACCTGAAGTGTTAATTAATGATGACGTTAAACATCAATAAGTGAACACAACAAACTTCTAACATGGCCATGTACCTCTGTTATTCTCAAGTTTGGATCAGGAGAAATGACAGTCCTTCCAGTGTACTCGGTACGTTTCCCAGACAAGTTACCACGAAATCGGCCTGTCTTCCCTTTGAGTCGTTGAACAAGGCCTCGATGCTGTGACTCGGGAAGAGAGGGTGCATCACTGTTGATATATTCAACAACTTGAAGTTGAAGGTGTTGCCAGCAATCCTTCAAAGATTGAAATGAGAAAAATAGCTAGATCTTACTAAATGGTAGATGTAATCGTTTAAAGTAATATCAAATTAGAGATGGTTAGAATGCATATTGTATGGTCGAAATATTTGATAGAACCAAGATACCAAAGGAAGTCTTGTGACAGAGTCATAAAAAACACAATTTTGAATGCTCTAAATGGTTGTTTTCCTTCATAGAGATGAGTGCCTTTTTATCTTGACATAGTAGTTAGTCACTTAGTAATTTAGTTAGCTAAATAGGAATAAGCATTTTGTCACACTTAAGTCGGACTTTCAAAATGATAACACTTTGAACCTGTCATGCTGATAGGACAACAGCCCACATAGGATTCTGCATATCAAAGAAAAGTGATAATCTAACTTACTACAGAATTATCAATCCTGTTAGAATATATTTCTGGCTTTCATATTTTCTATTTGTGTAAATCATTACGTTTCGTAAAATATAGTTTCCACACAGACAAATTGAGAAGAACCCTTAACTAGATTAGAGGTCTGTCAAGCTGCGCGTTGTATGAAGACACAGAGACACAATGGTTTCTGAGTTTCTAACATGCTGTCCGAATGGAATTCTAAATATACAGAAGTTGCACTCCACGAAGAGAAAAAAAATGCTGAAGAAACAGGAAGAGAAAAGAAACAAATGAGAGCTGTGAGTATCTTACAAAGCACTTCATGAACTGGCCACCAGTTTGAAGGTTCTCCTTAAGGATGGAATTTGTATTAGCAATACTCTTCAATATGACGGTAATGCTATCTTCATTGCTGCAAGAAGCAAGATAATTCAAGGCATTAAAAGGACATGTGGCTACACTGAATCACAATTTAACATGAGTATGTCTAAGTTATTAAAAACCTGAAGAGCAAACCTCATTCTTCCACCAGCCACAAAAACAGAAGGACGTATAGGTACAGGTGGCACTGCAATCTCTGTCACAATAAGTTTCTCAGGCCTATCACCGAGGTTTAGCAATTCACAATCCTGTCAAGTGAAGAATATCGAAGTGAGAGAGAAAATATATCACAAAATTAATCAAACAAACATATACACTACAAATTGTGGTACTCCCATAAAATGGTAATCTTGAAAGATGAAAAATGGGATATACCTCATCGGTCATTCTTTTGAAAAGAGAGAGAACAGTTGCAGGGTCTAGCATGCGAACAGCGCTGATAGATATTTTTTCTTTCTTATGTGATAGTGCGTCCCGAAGCTCTTCTGTGCTTCCATCCAATGTTTTGCTACAATCATGAAGAATTATCAACCCTGCTCTGCCCTTTTTAGCAACACCTGTACTACCAACCAAAGAAGGGAAAACTGAGAAATGTTCTCTAAAATGCTGACAGAAGTCAGGTGATCTTAGTAGGCCATCCTAAGGAAATTTTATAAGTGGTGAGGAGCTGAAGATAGAGGAGTATCAGAAAGTAGCTTGCCATTTATGAATCCACACCAGGGGCAACGGGATAGTTTGCATTTGTCCCTCACTTTTTTCATGGTAGCACTTTTCTGTAGCGGATCTGCTTTGGGATTTCTCATTTTCTTCAAAAACTCTAGGCGATCTTTCTCCATAAGAAGAACCCTGCTGCAGCTCTGGAAACAAATGATGGGACAAGTATAAGGATAATCGCAGTTGGTGGATTTGATAGACCAAGCATCTAATCCTATTCGTGCAGTGATACCTTGCAGATGCATTTCAATACATCCAAAATACAGTTAAAGAATCCAACATTAAAAACTGGAAGAGCGAGCTTCAAGTAACCAAAATGACCCGGGCATTCAGCAAATGAACCATGGCAAGTACTGCACTCCCCAAGCTTGTTTGCCGCACCCTGAAATTATGTGAAATGTTGTATAAAAAATAACAACAATGAACCATGATACAGGATAATGAAAGCATAACCCAGCTGCCTTCCTATGATGAAGCAAATGAAACCACATTTGCTCAAACATCTGCAATCAATGAGAAACTCGAAGGGCAACGCGCATTACCATCCGTGTGTCGAGCAATCCATTGGGCACCGGCTTCATCTCATGGTTGTAGATCCTGCTGTTCCAAACCTGCACCTCCGCGGATTGGCGCACCTCGTTCCCCGAGAACATGCTGAACCGGATGCTCTTTCTGAACCGACATGGTTCAAATCGAATCAGGAAACAAAACAAAAGTCAGTGCACAATCACAGCGCTTCGACGACGACGACGATGAAAACACGCCGGACCGACGGGGCCTTACATCCTCCGCGTGCCGACATCCTCGATGAAGGGCTCCTTCGTGCACCGCAGCTTCTCCTCCGGCCGCGCCATCCCCCTCCCGACTGGGCTCCGCTTGACGCCGCCGTTCGCGAGCCGAAGCCGCTTCGGATCGTGAAAACTTGCGAAGGACGAAGAATAGGAAAGGGAGAGTGAGAGGTGACGGCAGCAATGGGGAATGGAAGCAGAGGGGTTTTGTAGGGGCTTAGGGCGAGGGAGAGGGAGAGGAGGCTAGGGCGGGGTGGAGAAGGAGAGGAAACCGTACAGCGTACACACCGTGCCTGCGGGGCTTCTCGCCGGCGGCGCGGGAGAGGAGGCGAGGCGAGGCCTACCTCCGGCAGCCGCCGCCCGCCGGCTCGCCGCTCGCGCGGAAAGGGGAGGGAGGACGGGGAGAGTTGGCGGCGGCGCGGGACCCTAGATGACTTCACTTTTTTCGCCTTGGTGGAAATAAATAGGTAGGGCGAGTATTTTTATTTTAAGTAAGTTTATTGCCGAAGTCTAATCATAAGCTTGGTTATCGACGGGATGGTTTGTTCCGTTGTCTCTATCGAAGGAGTCGCGTGTTCGAATCTTGTCTGTATTTTTTTCCTCCGTTGGTTGCTTTTGTGTTTATATTCTGATTGAAAGATTTAGGGTTTTGATCCATTCCCGTTATTCCCTCCATCGTATCATCACCTTCCCTTTGTTTTCCCTGTAAAACAATTACATTTTTACCACTTCTCCAACCTTTAAAGGCATTTTTAATTACGTAATGTGAGAAACTAATTTCACATGATAAATGTAAGAATGAGGATTGAATCAGTCATATGATAAATTCTGAATTTATGGTTTCCAAAACCGTTCAAAGGTAAAAGCTCGATATGAGCTCCTAATTCATTTCATTTAAAAACCAACCCTCATGACAAATTTTATAGACAATAACTTTTTTCAACTTTTGTTTCGTTTTCTTTACTCTCGTGCAACAAAAATCTCCTCTCCTCTATTTTTCATACCAGCAAATTTGCCTTAGTTTTTTCAAAATCCATTATAATCTAAATTTGCACTGGTTAGCAAGGCTATGTGGTTTTTTTTTTGGAATAAGTTAATTTGAGATCTCTTAACTTTATATTGAATCCGATTTTTATCTTTAAACCTAAAACCAGATACAACCAATCTCTGAACGGTCAAAACCGGTGCAAACATGATCGCTCAATGGTTTGGAAGGTTGCTTTAGCTAACGCGGTGCTTATATGGCTGGTTTGACTATGTCTTTATTTTACGTGAGATTGATATAATACTTATGTGATAATTCGATACCGAAAAAATAATAGAAACCATGATCCCACGTATCAGTTACACATAGAAAATAATAAAAACCGCCAAATCTCCATGGCCGTAGCCACCGGCAACGCAAGGTCGGACTCGTATGGCCGCTCACGTGTAACAGTAAGACTTAGCTTAGAGAGAGAAAATCAGCCCCAAAGAAGAGAAAAGATGGGATTTTAGCGCGAGAAGGACAAGACGGTGACAAGGCAAGTGAACTATTCGGTGTTGGCATCGACGTTGGCATCGGCATTGACAGCGAGCGGCGTGGAGAGACGCCACACCGCCGCTTCCAGGACAACGTCTTCCCCATCGCCACTACCGGAACAGTGGTACTACCGTCGGGCGGCAGCGGTGGCACAATTGATTGATGATGAACTGCATGGTGATGATGATGAGAAACGCTGCCATGCTGGCTTGGGATGCTCGCCGGTGGCAAATGTAATTAAGCTGAAAATTAGTACTAAATATAGCTCTCCCTTCAATCACCGTACTTAAAATGGGAGACATCAACTCATAATTACAAAACACACTCGTCATCGTCGATTAAGGCGACCATCAATCGAACAACACTTCGACAAAGATAGACCAAGAACAGAACGAGACGTGATCGTACATAGGTGATACACACAATGGACTAAAGAAGAAGCAAGCACTATTACATACTGCAGCTCCACGATACACAACCACGAGGCAGCGATCAACCAACAAAACAAACAACACAAACGGAAGAATTAACATTGCATTTGATTGACACAAGGAGCACGTACGCTAGGGACGCCGGCTTGGCTCCGAGGTCCCAAGGTCCTCGGTCCTGTCCGAGGTCCGGCGGCGGCGTCTCGGAGTGCGCCGCGGCGGGGATCCCCAAGACGGTAGCCGGCACCGGAGCATCAGGCTTGGTGGGGACGGTGGTGGAAGCTTCAGCAACGGGGAAGGAGGTGAGGCGACGGGAGCCTCGATCAGGGGAGAGGAGGTCGACGGCGGGTGGCTTTGGCCTTGGGCACCGGGACAGGTGCCTTGGTGGACTTGGTGGGTGGCGCGGTGGCCGGAGCCGGGGTAGTGGATGCTGCAGTAGGGGTCAGGGTGGTAGGGGTGGTCGATGGGGTGGTGGTGGTAGGCGCCACGTTGGGCGCGGGTGTCTTCTTGGAGGAGGCCGACGTCGTAACGGGGACGGGGGATTTTTGTGCGGATGCGGACGCCGCGAGGAGGCAGATCTCGAACGCTCCGCTACGGCGCACAACATAGAGCTCGGACAACCCGCCTCGCTCACCTGCTCCGCCGCCCACCCATCGTCCGCCGCCTGAGAAGAAGAGAGAGAGGGGAGAAGGAAGAAGAGAGGAGTCAGGATGAGGAAGAAGAGAGAGGGGGGAGAGGGAAGAAGAGAGGAGTGAGGAAGAAGAGAGAGGGGAGATGGAAGGGAGGAGTGAGGCCGACATGTGGGGCTCATGTGGGCCCCACCAAATTTTTAATTACTTTTTGTGTGTAGCTGACATGTGGGATCACGGTTTTATTATTTTTCCGGTATCAAATTACCATATAAGCGTCACGTCAATGCTACATAGGACGAAAACCTAGTCAAACCAGCCGCGTAAGCGTCACGTCAGCCAGCCTTCCAAACCATCGAGAGATCTTGTTTGCATCGGTTTTGATAGATTAGAGATCAGTTATATTTGTTTTTGAATTTAAGGACGAAAATCGGATTTGGTGTACAGTTAAGGAATCTCAAATGGTTATTCTTTTTTTTTCTCTGTATCGCCTAGTGGACCCGTTCCAAACAAAAGCCCATAGGGAATTTTTTTATTTTTATGTTTTTTTTTAATATTTACAGAAATATTATAGCGCGGAAAAAAATAGCAGAAATTGACCCTGCCGCTCTCTGCAAGGGCGGCAGGCTGACGTGGCTCACGTGCGCGCGACGGCCGTTTAGGGTGGACGGCTATTTTGCATGCGGCCCCCTTGCCACCCAGGCAGAGGGCGGCAAGCTGGCGGCAAGGGGCCACCTGCAAAATTCGTCGACCTGGGGCTTGCCATTTTGCAGGCGGCCCCTTACCGCCCTCTGGCTGGGCGGCAGGCCCACCCTTGCCGCCCTAGCAGAGGGCGGCAGGCTCCACAGCCTATATAAGGCCTCCCTTCCTGCAAACCAGCTCATTTGGTCCTCCCTCCATTCTTCTCACAGCTGCACAGTGGGAGAAGGGGAGGAGAAGAGAAGAAGAGGCGAAGCCCTGCCGGTTTGGACTTCGATTTCAGGTAATATTTCAAGATCATATACATGATGAAATGTATAATAGTAAATATGTTTTAGTTATGTTTGTGTAGAACCAAATTTAAATAAATGCATTTTGTGATCTAGGGTTTCAGTAGGGGAAGTGTAGCAGTTTGTATTGTCAGATGTAGGTAAATCAGTAGATATGTAGTAATTATAGTAATTAGATTTGTAGTTTTAAATATTTGTGAGTAGCATAATAGTAGCACACTTAAAAATTGTGGTAGTTTTTACGTTGTACTCGTTTTTTACGTAAAATAGTGACATAGTGATTTTATATTTGTAGATCATATAAATGATTTAATGTATGATATTAAATAGATTGTAGTTATATTTCCGTAGAACTTTTTGTAGTTAAATGCATTATTTGATATAGGGTTATAGTATGTGCACAGTAGCACTTGTATTGTCAGATGTAGGTAAGTTAGTAAATCTGTAGTAATTATAGTAATTAGAACTGTAGTTTTAAATATTTGTGAGTAGTATTACAATAGCATACATAAAAATTGTGGTACACTTGAAACAGGATATTACGTTGTACTCCTTTTTGACGTAAAAAAGTGACACGGTGATTTACTTACAGATATGTCCAGTAAACTTATATTTCAAATATACCATGATCAAGGAAACGTCCGTTACGGGCCGAGTGGGGTAGATCTGTCAGAATTAATTGTAACACCAAGGGGAATTGATAGACCAGCTGAGAGAAGTGTAACTTCTATTAAAAAATGGTTGATGAGGGGCTTGAGAGTTGATCCACAGACCGCTGATATTATAATCCATGTTGTAGTAAGTCGGACAACTGAGGGTTTTTATTGGGAACTAATGCCATTTCAAAACTCTCGGATGTGGAGATGGTATGTGGAGAATGCATTGCAACGCGGGTGGCCTCTAGCTATTATTCCATATGTTCATCCGAAGGATCCAAATGTGGAGATGAACATGGATGATGGCGAGGGGCCAAGTGCTGAAGTGGATGAGACTGGAGTGGATGAAGTCAACACAGTAGAAGAAGATGTCGTAGTACCTCCAGTAGCACCGCAACCTGGTGGAGTGGCTGACGAGGGGGAGACTGTCGAAGCCATTGTGGACAAAATGGAAAGAGAGGATTCTGACAACGAGCGTGTAGAGGAAGATAATTCGTCAGATGATGAGGAGAACAATATAAATCCAGCTGAATGGGCTAGTGATGATTTTTCTGGTCTGGTCGTATCTGAAGGGGAAAATGTCAGATGGGAGTACAAAGAGAATGAAGTTATTGAGGGAGCAAGTATGGTGATGGAGAAGACATGAAGGAGGCGGTGAAACATTTTGCAGTTTCATTGCAAAGAGAGTTCTGGGTTGCCAAGTCGAACCGGTCACAATATGAAGTTATGTGTGTTAACGAAAAAGACGGGTGTCCCTGGAGAGTGCATGCTTACAAGGGAAAATGGAAGGATTATTGGACAGTGTCAGTCGTAACCAAGCATACATGTTATCTTCCTGGTGTTCAGAAATACCACAGGAATATTACATGTGCATTTGTTGCATCTGAGATGTATGCGCACGTCGTGGACAATCTGACATATGAGCCTAAATCAATAATCCGTCATATAGAACAGAAATTCAAGTATACTATTAGCTATGCCAAGGCGTGGAGGGCAAAACAGAAAATAATAGAGATGAGATTTGGAACTTATGAAGCCTCATATGACAATTTGCCGCGTTTGCTATCTGTTATCCAACAAAGAAACCCTGGGAGCTCTTGTGCAATCAAGACATTCCCTTCAATTGATCATCCTGGCAAGACTGTGCTACAAAGAGCCTTCTTAGCTCTACATGCATGCAAAATGGCATTCGTACACTGTCGTCCAGTTCTTTGCATTGATGGCACATTCTTGACTGGGAAGTACAGGGGCCAGATACTAACAGCAATTGGAGTAGATGGGAACAATCTGGTATTGCCCTTGGCATTTGCTTTTGTGGAGAGTGAGAACACCGATAGCTGGTACTGGTTCCTCCATCTGGTTAAAAAAGAAATTGTTGGTATGAGGCCCAATGTGTGCCTAATACATGACAGGCACGCTGGTATGCTTCAAGCGATAGAAGAGTTAAAATTTGGGAGTATGGACAGAGGATACCCTGGTGAGTGGGATGATGTACAGAGTCGGTGGTGCAAGCACCATATGGGAGCTAATTTCTTCAAGCAATTCAAGAACAATGAGCTGATGAATATGTTCAAGAGGCTATGCAATCAGAACCAGAAGAAGAAATTCAATGAGCTATGGAAGAGGTTGGACGAGTTGACAGCAAAATGCAGTGATCAGCGTGCAGCAAGACCAGCGAGCGCCGTTCCGGACCCTCCGCAAGCACTCGGAGCTCTCCCAACAGACAGTCCAACATTGGTTAGGAGAACTGGAGAGCAGATTCGGAAATTCTCTCATTGGATTGAGAATGAGCCAAAAGAGAAATGGGCTAAGGCTTATGACACAGGTGGTGCTAGATATGGTATAATGACAACAAATTTAGCGGAAGTTTACAATTGGGTGATGCGCGGTGTGCGTGAACTTCCACTAGTTGGTATAGTGGAGTTCATTTTACATGGGACATGTAGGTATTTCCGGGAGCGGTTCCAAGCAGTTCTTCCATCCATACCGAACAACAACATTATTTTTGGTACCTTCATGGAGAAAAAGCTAACAGAGTGGCGTACGAAGGCCATGAAACATCGAGCTATACTTCAAGGTACCCAACAACACAGGTTTGAGGTACTCTGTCACGATAAGGCAGGCAGGGGTATCTACCGCAAGAGAGTAAAGCAGGAATGTGTTCTGAAAACCGATGGCACATGTCATTGTTCATGTAGAAAGCCGAAGCTGCTCCACAGGCCATGCACCCATGTCATTGCTACAGCATCGGAGTGTGGCATCCAAGATGGAGTATATGTGTCGCAATACTTCTCTAAGCAATCAATATATCACACATGGAGTGGTGAGATTTATGGATTCGGTATAGTTGGGGAGTTCACTCAGATGAACGATCCGATAATAAATATTCCCGATCCATCGAAACTCCGAGACAAGGCTGGAAGAAGGAAGACTCGTCGCATCCGTAATGATATGGACGAGTCCGAGGCTGGTAGGGTGAAGCGGTGCAGCAAATGCGATGAACGTGGCTACACCTACAAATATTGTCCTAAAGACAAGGAAAAACCAAGTGCGGCGGAGGCAGGACTATCAGGATCAGCAGCAGATGGAGCTCGCCCTACGGGTGAAGGCACTACTTCAAGGCGACCTCGTCCTAGACGTGCTCGTGGAATGTCCGGCTACGTTGTGTAGTTCGTGCGTTATATGTTGAAAACTTTTCGCTTGTAATTTCGTGGATTTGTAATGTCTTTAAGTTACGTGGATTGTAATGTCTTTAAGTACGGTGGCTTGTAATTTCGTGATAACTTATCGATGTTATGGTATTGTGTTGTGTTTCAAACCACTTGTTATAATTTGCCATGTAATGTATTTATGTATCGTGACTTGTAATATTGTTTATTGTTTTTCATACTCATTATGTGGCCCATTATTGTGTAAGTTATGTTGTAAATAACATGTACTGTACGATGTTACTTTACGTTTTATTCGATTTTACATAACTTGTTTTCACGATTATATTGTTAACTTCGTACATGACTTAACACGCAACACATCTACTTTGCAGAGATGGCACGTCAGCACACACCTGAGTTGTTGGATCCGTCGATAGATCAGCGCCACCGTTCTTACCTTACTGCAGTGGACGGGGCTCAGCTTGGGACGTTTCGGCCACGGTCGTCACGCGAGCGACTTCTGGTTCACGACTCCTTCGTCGGGAGGTATGGATTTCATGTGTTGATTACTGCACTTTGTACATTTTTTATACCTTTTCACCGTGTTACTAATGTACATGACATATGAATTTGATTTTGTAGGTTGCTGTAACGCCCTAAAAATTCGACCAACAAAATCGAAGCCCTAAATTACGAACCGCCAAATTTTTTTTTTTTTTTAATAAATCGCATCGTACCGGATTTGTTTGCACTTTTATTCAGGTCTATGCGGAGTTTTAACTAATGTTGAGCCTAACAAATAATGTACCTATTTTAGGAGGGGGTTATAACAAATGCATATATAAGTGTAGGTATATGAGAGGATATTGGGTGCGAGAAAAGAATAAATAAAATAAATATATGTATATATATAAACGATAGATAAACTGTTGCAAACATTAAAACAATTGGTCACGTGGATTTGTCTAAATTTAATAATTTTAAAGCGAATTTTTTTGGTCGGAAAAACCCTAGTCATCAAAAATTACCCTGGCGGCACTGTTCATTGGCCGCCAGGTGTTCGGCCGAGTTCCCCGGCCTGCGCCCACGCGCCCGCGCGCGCCCGAACCCGCCGCCGCCGCGCCCTGGCGCCCTGCCCCGCCTCGCGCCAGCGCGACCGCGCCGCCCGCCGCGCCGCACGCGCTCCCTCGCCCTGCCGCGCCCACGCCGCGCGCCGCTCGCGCCCACGCCGCGCCCGCGCGCGCCCGAACCCGCCGCCGCCGCGCCCTGGCGCCCTGCCCCGCCCCGCGCCAGCGCGACCGCGCCGCACGCGCTCCCTCGCCCTGCCGCGCCCACGCCGCGCGCCGCTCGCGCCCACGCCGCGCCCTAGCGCCCGCACGTCGCCCCGCGCCCGTGCGCCTGCGCCGCCCGTGCACCGCCGTACCGCCGCCCGCGCCGCCGTACCGCCGCCCGTGCCGCCCGTACCGCCGCGCCATGCTGCCCCGAGCCGCGCGCTCACGTCACCCCGAGCCGCGCGCCCACGTCGCCCTCGCGCCGTGCGCCCGCACGACGCCGCCGTATCCGCGCCATACCGCCGCGCCGCCCCGCGCGTTGCCGCCCACGCCGCCGTACCACCCCACGTCGCCACCCATGCCGCTGCCCGTCGCCGCCTCGAGCCGGCCGCCCCCCCTCTTCCACCCCCCGGCCTATAAACTCCCCCCGGGCCGAGCTCTCCTTCCCCCATCCCTCCTCCACCATCTCTTCTTCCTCCCCTCCTCGCTGCCGACTACCGCCGCCGACGCCGTTCGGGACACCGCCGCGCTGCCGCCCCTACCGCCGGTCGCCGCCGCCGCCACAGCCGGGTAAGCCCCCTCCCCTCCCTGCCGGCTGTACAGAGAAGAAAGAGAGAGAGAAGAGAGGAAAGAAGAAGAAGAAGGCAGAAACAGAGAGAGAGGAGGAGAAAAAGAAAAAAAAAAGAAAAGAGAGAAAGGAGAGAGAGAGAAAGAAAATAAAAATAAAAATAATATAAAAATAAAAATAGAATAGAGAGAGGTAAAATTAGTGGATTACGAACTTAATTTTATCTCGAATATATGTGCTAGATTAAGATAGAGTGTTAGTTTAATTAAATAATAAGATGGACCGACCTCGGTTATTTTGGGAACGCGGGTAGAATTATATCGGGTATTTAATTGCGATTTCAAAATGTTCACCTAACTAGATTATTGTTTAATGGTAATGCTTAGCAATGTACTTATCCGATTATGTAGATTTTTATTAGTTAAATTTCGCTAGTCGTTGATATATATATATATAATCGGAGGATTAATTACCGGTCGCTTTTAAATTTGCTATCGTATGTATGCGATTGTTCGCATCTATTTAAATATTTATTTAGTCGGTATCTAGTTGGTTCCTACTCCATAATAGGGCTAACCGCTAAATTACCCGTCATGATTATTTTAGCCGACTATTCACTGGGTAGGGTTACCTTTTATTATCGGAATCTAATTTATTCGAGACGCGTAAATTAAATCGGATTAATGTTTTTAATTGGCTAGCGCTAATATTTTAGGATAACGATATTAAAAATCAAAGTAGGATTACTTCATAAATAAAATGGAGTCGATATCGACATTCAAACGCTCGCGCTCGATCTTTTCTTTAATTGGATTTTGTTGGATTTTAATTGAATTCTAAAAGAATTCAATTTCTTTCGCGCGTAATTTTAGACACCGAGGGAGTTGCGAGTCCGACTGAAGACCAAGACCCGCAAGACTTCGAACAAGGCAAGTCATCACTATTTCTTGAACATATTGATCCCTAATTGCGAAATTATTTTGTTTGCAAATAAAGTTGCATGCAATGATGAATATCCTACTTGTTGTTATGCCATGCCTTGAATATTGTTTACCCCATATTCCCTTGAAACCATGTTTACGTATGGGTCCCTAGTCAATTATGACAAATGCTTAGTAATGCTATTCTAGTATCATGCATACTCATATTTATCAAAATGCTATATGCTTGGGCAATTACCTTTGGGAAGGTAATTGAGATGCGGCATGTGGAGACATGAGCGCCACATTGCCAAGATATGATGACATAAATTGTGAAAGGAGAAATGAAACTAAACAACTGTTTTCGACCAGGGCGGATGGTGGATTTGGGTGGAATCTGGAAAAAGGCTAGTACCGTCCCCGGTCAGTTAAGGACCGAGCCATGAAGTTAAGCATGAAACGACCCTCGTACAACCGCACTTCTCGGATGGGTATAGACCTAGCGGACTAGATAGCCGAGCAGAGGCAGTATCCTTGCATAGATGGTTCACCCCCGTGTGTGAGGCAGGTGCGCTACGGTGGGGCAGCCGTTGAGGTAGGGCCGCGATGCGTGCCCTACGTCGGTGTCGCCATTTGTAGGACTGCCACGTGTGTGAGAGTGAGAATCCAAACTTAAACTATAAACTATAAACTTTACGTGCGTGTGAGACTTCCCTTCCCGGGAGCGCCAGAACTCCTCTCACTGCTAGAAACAGATACGCCTAGAGTGCATGAGGATGATAGTTCATGGAGCGGGTACTGCCAATGCAAGGTTATCGAAATGCTTTGCCGTGACGCGTCTCATGTGTTGAGACGAGGCTCATGTGTTGGGCAGTCGCGGAGTGCGGGTAAAGTGTACATCCACTGCAGTGTGAGTAAATCAAAATCTATTCGAATAGCCGTGCTCGCGGATATTGAGCACCGGGACATGTATTACACTTGGCTAGACTCTAAACTCTTAACCTGTGTGGGATGGGTTATTGCATGATGAATTTTATGCTGCTGGAGCCACTCCCCGAGAGCAGGGAAGGTGGGCGTCCACAGAAAACCATGACGACCAACGGCGGAAAGCCATCCTTGGGATCACAATGGATGGTAGACAGAACCGCCGTTGTTTAAATTAAACTCTGGTATTAAAACCTGACCAGTTATGCTAAGTCTTAGGTTTGTGAAAATGATTGCAAAACCAGCTTTATGCAAATGAGCCTTTGCCTTGCCTTGAATAAATCCTGCATGTGCATCGTTGTTGTGGTGACTTGTTGAGTACGGTTGGTACTCACCCTTGCAACTATAAACTTCATCAGAAGCCGAAGATGACACCGCGGAAGATCCGTACGCCTACTACGAAGAGGATGCGGAAGATGAGGGTGCCCACTAGGTCTAGATACGGTCGTTGCCTGTGGCAATGACAATGCCGCTGCCTTCGCTCCGCTACTTATCTATATTCTGCTTTTGGACTGTATTCCGGACCGCTTGGTCCTTTGTTCTAAGACTACGCCTTCGGGCCTATGATGTAATAATTCGTACACGACGCATATGTATGCGCTTTTGGTGATTCAACTATGTATCGTGTGTGCCAAACTACTTGATCCAGGGAAATGGCACAGAATACACGAGTGATTTCTGTTGCAAAACGGGGGTCCTTACAGAGTTGGTATCAGAGCCATACGACTGTAGGAAAGACCAAATGGCGCCCCACCCCAAAGTAGATGGTCAAGGGAGAGATTCCCAAATAGGAATATTTTCACAAAATCTACTTTCGCAAAACCAAACGCATTTTTCTTAACTCATATCTACTTCTTTGCAAAATGAGTTTTACTTTTACTAATCTTAGACTTTCTTAAAATAGATGGCAGATTCGAGTGCATCTTGGGAGATGGACCTGCCCCATTCAGAGGGGTATGTCGTGGAGTTACACAGGATGATGAGGTGTTTGAGGTACCCGAGGATCCCTACCTACCAGGTGAGGCAGATCGGACCAGCCTGGGAGGCTAGAGTGGTGGTCGAGCCCCGAGTTCCTTCAGAGGCAGGCCACTGGTTCAGAACTCGCTACTGTCGCTACACTCCAGAGACCGCGATGCAGGATGCTGCCCGGGAGGCCTTTCTCCGACTCAGCTCGATCCATCGATCTGAGTTGGCAACCACAGAATTTGCCCACCACCCGTTCCGAGAGGAGGACAGCTCCGTGTGCACCGTTTGGGACACCCCCTGTTGTTACAACCCGATGGTGACCCGATTGTCCCGATGGGCGGAGGCTGTCGACGACTGCTACGAGACGGCTCTGTTAGAGATCGACGAGCAGCACAGGCGTCTGATTGAGCTGGAGACCGAGGTGACTGATCTCACAGTGCAGCACCTACAGCTAGAGGAGGAGCACCAGACCCGGGGCAGTGAGATAGACTCACTGAAGACACAGCTCCAGGCTCGCAGCGACCAGTTGCAGCAGCTGTCAGGTCAGCAGGATGAGCGTCGCAGGATGATGGACACACTCGAGGAGCAGCTGAAGGTGAGTCAGGAGCACGTTAGTCAGCTTGCAGAGCAGCTCAGAGCCACCACAGTCAGTGCCACTGGGGCTTCCACTTCTGCAGCAGTCGGGCAGGACCGCTACTTCTTCCTCACCCCACCGTACCCGCCAGCGTTTCACTCACTAGTGGATGCCTTAGCCACCGAGTCAGCACCTTACCTGATAGATCCTACTGTGATATAGTCGCCAGTTGGAGAGCCAGCCCCTGCTACTTCCTCACCACCAGGATCTTGTGTGGAGACTCCGATCCAGGTTGACCCCGAGGCGGAGGATGAGGACGACCCAGAGGAGATAGAGCCACACGTCACCGACCCCTCGGAGGACGAGACTCCGGCCTACCGCATCACATTCGCCGGTGGCCCTCGCACCCGCAGCACGGCACGCAAGAGCACACGACCACCGCCGAAGAGGACCAAGCCAGACCCAGAGGCTACCACCTCCGAGACGGGAGAGCTCAAGTTCGCGTCTGCCAGCGACTACCCACTCCCTGCACCAGGATCCTGCGGATGGCTGGACGACTAGATTGGAGGTCCACTACGGCTCGATCTCGCTGGGATGGTTTTTGGAGAGCGAGACACCTTTACCCCCCTATGTATGTCGACGAGTAGTTTGAAGTCGTAGTTCGATGATTGTAATGTTTGAACCTTATTATGACTGCACACATATGCAGTCATTTGTGTTTGGGTTTGTGAACTCTACGATGTTTTTATGAATGTTATTGTTATGTTGCAAATGAGTTTATTCCGCCATGCTTACCAAACAAAGTTCACATCAGAAACAACATCCCGATTGGGATAAAACCCTAGGGGGTTGGTTCGAAAAACGGAATACTTACCCAACTAATCCACACAGATGGCCAACCGACGCCGGACGACAAATAACAATGAGGGGGCCCCCGAGCCTGACCTAACCACATTAACCGGGATTATGGCCGCACAGACCCAACTCCTACAAGCCATCGCGAACAATCAAGGCAATCGTGGGGGATCCAGCTTTGGGGAATTCATGAGAACCAAGCCACCCACGTTCTCCACAGCAGAAGAGCCCATGGATGCTGAGGACTGGCTGCGTATCATTGAGAAGAAGTTGACCCTAGTACGAGTAAGAGAGGCAGACAAAGTGATTTTTGCAGTGAATCAACTGGAAGGACCAGCCGGAGACTGGTGGGATACTTATAAAGAGGCACGGGAAGAAGATGCCGGTGAACCCACATGGGAGGAATTCACTACCGCCTTCCGCGACAACTTCGTGCCCGCCGCAGTGATGCGCATGAAGAAAAATGAGTTCAGGAGGCTGCGTCAAGGAAATACCACCGTACAGGAATATCTGAATCGTTTTACCCAGCTGGCCCGTTATGCAACCGGAGACCTCGCGGATGAGGAAGAAAAGGTTGACAAGTTCATTGAAGGATTGAACGATGAGCTGCGTGGGCCCATGATAGGGCAAGATCATGACAACTTCCAGAGTCTCATCAACAAGGTGGTTAGACTGGAAAACGATCGGAAGATCGTGGAGCACAATCGCAAAAGAAGGCTGGCTATGAATCGCCCGCCTCAAGTTGCGTCTCAGCGACCCAAAGGAGCTACTTCGTCGGGATGGAAACCCGCGATAGTGACTGTCAACCGCTCCGCTACACCGAGCACTTACAACAGGCCGGTTGCTGCCCAGACACGCACACCTGCGCCAAACCAGGCTACTACCGGGATAAAAAGGCCGGGGAGCTGTTTTAACTGTGGAGAATATGGGCATTTCGCCAATAAGTGCCTGCATCCCAACAAAACGCCTATCCGCACCGGAGCCAATGCCACAACAATCCAAGGAACTGCTACCCCAACAGCCGGGAGAGGACTGTTCAGGACACCGCAGACAGGCAGGCTCGCGACCGGATTCGGACGCGGGCAAGTGAACCACGTGCGAGCGGAAGAAGCCCAGGAAGATCAGGGCGTGCTAATGGGTACGTTCTCTATAAATTCTACTCCAGTTAAAGTTCTCTTCGACTCAGGCGCTTCGCATTCATTTATATCCTTAAAAGCTAGTCAACAACATAACCTAACCCGGGTAGAACTACGGAAACCTATGATAGTACATTCACCGGGAGGGGAGATAAATGTGAACCAAGCTTGTGTCGACGTACCAATCCGTTTTAGGGATGTGGTGTTTCCCTCAAATCTTATGGTCCTAGTACCGCAAACCCTCGATGTCATACTAGGCATGGATTGGTTAACAAGAAACGGAGGCATCATAGATTGCAGCCGAAGGGAAATCACGTTAACCACACCCTGGGGATCAGCAATGAGAGCGACTATGGATCAAGACCCCAGGTTACCTGAACGTGCCGGTGGCATATTCACCATGCTACCCTTGAAAGGAATGCCGGTAGTTCAGAAGTTTCCCGATGTATTCCCTGAAGATCTACCTGGGATGCCACCCGATCGTGACATTGAATTCGTCATCGATTTGATGCCCGGAACTGCCCCCATATCCAAGAGGCCATATCGGATGCCAGTTAATGAGTTAGAAGAGCTCAAGAAGCAAATTAGGGAACTACAAGAGAAGGGATTCGTACGCCCTAGCTCATCACCTTGGGGAGCCCCAGTATTATTCGTCAAGAAGAAGGATGGAAGCATGAGGATGTGTGTGGATTACCGCTCATTGAATGAAGTGACCATCAAGAACAAATACCCGTTACCACGGATAGACGATCTTTTCGATCAACTTAAAGGAGCCAAGATATTCTCTAAGATCGATCTTCGATCCGGATACCACCAACTAAAGATCAGGGCTGGAGACATCCCCAAGACCGCGTTCTCGACACGCTACGGGTTATACGAGTTTACCGTAATGTCTTTTGGATTGACCAATGCTCCGGCTTATTTCATGAATCTTATGAACAAGGTATTCATGGAATATTTGGATAAATTCGTGGTAGTATTTATCGATGATATCCTTATTTATTCCAAGGATGAAGATGAACACGCTGAACATCTACGCCTGGTATTAAAGAAACTCCGGGAACATCAGCTCTACGCAAAGTTCAGCAAGTGCGAATTCTGGTTGAAGGAAGTGGCATTTTTAGGTCATGTGATATCAGCCGGTGGCGTAGCAGTAGACCCTGCTAAAGTTGAGGCAGTTACCGAATGGAAAGCACCCAAGTCTGTAACGGAGATCCGGAGCTTTCTGGGATTGGCCGGATACTACCGAAGATTCATCGAAGGGTTCTCTAAGATAGCCCGACCCATGACCCAGCTACTCAAGAAGGAAAAAGAATTTAAGTGGACTGAGCAATGTCAAGAAAGTTTTGAACGGTTGAAAGAAAAGTTAACCACTGCCCCTGTTCTAGTTCTCCCTGATAACCGGAAGGATTTCGTGGTATACTGCGATGCCTCGAGGCAGGGGTTGGGAGGAGTGTTAATGCAAGAAGGAAAAGTCGTGGCGTATGCTTCGCGACAACTACGACCACACGAGGAAAATTATCCTACCCATGATCTAGAGTTGGCAGCAGTGGTTCACGTGCTGAAGATTTGGAGACATTATTTGATCGGAAATCATTGCGACATTTACACGGACCACAAGAGCCTGAAATACATCTTTACGCAACCCGATCTAAACCTGAGGCAGAGACGGTGGTTAGAACTAATCAAGGATTATGACTTGGAGGTTCACTACCACCCCGGAAAGGCAAACGTTGTAGCCGACGCACTGAGCCGCAAAAGCCATTGTAATCACCTGGGCATAGATGGCACGGCCCCTGAGCTTAGGAAGGAAATAGCCCACCTGAACTTGCACCTAATCCCGCAAGGACAGATAAACACTCTGGAAATACAGCCCCTACTGAGGAAACAGATAGAAGAGGCTCAAAAGGATAACGAAGAGGTTCGAGAAGTAAAGAAGCGCATGGCCGCAGGACATGCGAAGGAGTTCTCGGTTAGCGAGGAGGGAATATTATGGTATAAAAAGAGGATCTATGTGCCGGAGCAAGGAGGATTGAGGAAGTTAATACTAAAGGAGGCACATGAATCGGCTTACTCCCTACACCCGGGGGGTACGAAAATGTACCAGGATTTGAAGGAGGAATACTGGTGGCCCAACATGAAACGAGATGTGGCAGAGTACGTGGCGCTCTGCGACGTGTGCCAGAAAGTGAAGGCCGAACACCAGCGACCGGCAGGTTTACTACAACCTCTCAAAATTCCCGAATGGAAATGGGATGAGATCGGTATGGATTTTATTGTTGGATTACCTAAGACCGCAACAGGTTATGATTCCATTTGGGTAATCGTGGATCGACTCACCAAGACCGCGAGATTCATCCCTGTGAAGACGAACTATAGCAGTGCCAAGCTAGCCGAGCTATACATGTCTAGGATCGTGTGTCTTCACGGTGTACCAAAAAGGATTATATCCGACCGAGGTACCCAGTTTACCTCACACTTCTGGAATAAAGTGCATGAGGCCCTCGGAAGCTACCTCGCATTTAGCACGGCATATCACCCCCAGACCGATGGCCAGACTGAAAGGACGAACCAAGTATTGGAGGATATGCTGAGAGCATGCGCACTGGACTTTAGCAAAGACTAGGAAAGGTGTCTACCGTACGCTGAGTTCTCCTACAACAACAGTTACCAAGCTAGCCTAAAAATGTCGCCAAATGAAGCGTTGTTTGGACGACGATGCCGTACCCCGTTAATGTGGTCCGAAACCGGAGAGCGTGCCGTATTCGGACCCGATATAATTAAAGAGGCTGAAGAGAAGGTTCGCCTAATCCGTGACCGTCTAAAGGTGGCACAGTCACGCCAAAAGAGTTACGCTGACGCTCGGAGAAGAGATCTAGAATTTAAGGAAGGAGATTACGTATACCTAAAGGTCTCCCCGCTGAGAGGTACAAAAAGGTTTAAAGTCAAAGGGAAGCTAGCACCAAGATACGTAGGACCGTTCCAAATACTCGCTAGACGAGGAGAAGTAGCCTACCAGCTCCAACTACCAGAAAGCATTTCCGACGTACACCCGGTTTTTCACGTATCCCAGTTAAAGAAGTGCTTGAGGGTACCTGAAGAGCAAGCCCCGTTGGAGGAAATCCACATCGCAAACGACCTCACTTATCCGGAGCACCCTGTGAAGATTTTGGATGAGGCCGAAAAAGGAACCCGAACCAAAGTATGGCGTATGTACAAAGTACAGTGGAGTAATCACACGGAGGATGAAGCTACATGGGAAAGCGAGGAGTTCTTGCAGACTGAGTACCTGCATCTATTCGACAACCGGTAAGAAATCTCGGGACGAGATTTACCTAGGGGGGTAGGTTTGTAACGCCCTAAAAATTCGACCAACAAAATCGAAGCCCTAAATTACGAACCGCCAAAATTTTTTTTTTTTTAATAAATCGCATCGTACCGGATTTGTTTGCACTTTTATTCAGGTCTATGCGGAGTTTTAACTAATGTTGAGCCTAACAAATAATGTACCTATTTTAGGAGGGGGTTATAACAAATGCATATATAAGTGTAGGTATATGAGAGGATATTGGGTGCGAGAAAAGAATAAATAAAATAAATATATGTATATATATAAACGATAGATAAACTGTTGCAAACATTAAAACAATTGGTCACGTGGATTTGTCTAAATTTACAAATTTTAAAGCGAATTTTTTTGGTCGGAAAAACCCTAGTCATCAAAAATTACCCTGGCGGCACTGTTCATTGGCCGCCAGGTGTTCGGCCGAGTTCCCCGGCCTGCGCCCACGCGCCCGCGCGCGCCCGAACCCGCCGCGGCCGCGCCCTGGCACCTGCCCGCCCCGCGCCAGCGCGACCGCGCCGCCGCCGCGCCGCACGCGCTCCCTCGCCCTGCCGCGCCCACGCCGCGTCCGCGCGCGCCCGAACCCGCCGCCGCCGCGCCCTGGCGCCCTGCCCCGCCCCGCGCCAGCGCGACCGCGCCGCACGCGCTCCCTCGCCCTGCCGCGCCCACGCCGCGCGCCGCTCGCGCCCACGCCGCGCCCTAGCGCCCGCACGTCGCCCCGCGCCCGTGCGCCTGCGCGCCCGTGCACCGCCGTACCGCCGCCCGCGCCGCCGTACCGCCGCCCGTGCCCGTACCGCCGCGCCATGCCGCCCCGAGCCGCGCGCCCACGTCACCCGAGCCGCGCGCCCACGGCCCTCGCGCCGTGCGCCCGCACGACGCCGCCGTACCCGCGCCATACCGCCGCGCCGCCCCGCGCGTTGCCGCCCACGCCGCCGTACCACCCCACGTCGCCACCCATGCCGCTGCCCGTCGCCGCCTCGAGCCGGCCGCCCCCCCCCCTCTTCCACCCCCCGGCCTATAAACTCCCCCCGGGCCGAGCTCTCCTTCCCCCATCCCTCCTCCACCATCTCTTCTTCCTCCCCTCCTCGCTGCCGACTACCGCCGCCGACGCCGTTCGGGACACCGCCGCGCTGCCGCCCCTACCGCCGGTCGCCGCCGCCGCCACAGCCGGGTAAGCCCCCTCCCCTCCCTGCCGGCTGTACAGAGAAGAAAGAGAGAGAGAAGAGAGGAAAGAAGAAGAAGAAGGCAGAAACAGAGAGAGAGGAGGAGAAAAAGAAAAAAAAGGAAAAGAGAGAAAGGAGAGAGAGAGAAAGAAAATAAAAATAAAAATAATATAAAAATAAAAATAGAATAGAGAGAGGTAAAATTAGTGGATTACGAACTTAATTTTATCTCGAATATATGTGCTAGATTAAGATAGAGTGTTAGTTTAATTAAATAATAAGATGGACCGACCTCGGTTATTTTGGGAACGCGGGTAGAATTATATCGGGTATTTAATTGCGATTTCAAAATGTTCACCTAACTAGATTATTCTTTAATGGTAATGCTTAGCAATGTACTTATCCGATTATGTAGATTTTTATTAGTTAAATTTCGCTAGTCGTTGATATATATATATAATCGGAGGATTAATTACCGGTCGCTTTTAAATTTGCTATCGTATGTATGCGATTGTTCGCATCTATTTAAATATTTATTTAGTCGGTATCTAGTTGGTTCCTACTCCATAATAGGGCTAACCGCTAAATTACCCGTCATGATTATTTTAGCCGACTATTCACTGGGTAGGGTTACCTTTTATTATCGGAATCTAATTTATTCGAGACGCGTAAATTAAATCGGATTAATTGTTTTTAATTGGCTAGCGCTAATATTTTAGGATAACGATATTAAAAATCAAAGTAGGATTACTTCATAAATAAAATGGAGTCGATATCGACATTCAACGCTCGCGCTCGATCTTTTCTTTAATTGGATTTTGTTGGATTTTAATTGAATTCTAAAAGAATTCAATTTCTTTCGCGCGTAATTTTAGACACCGAGGGAGTTGCGAGTCCGACTGAAGACCAAGACCCGCAAGACTTCGAACAAGGCAAGTCATCACTATTTCTTGAACATATTGATCCCTAATTGCGAAATTATTTTGTTTGCAAATAAAGTTGCATGCAATGATGAATATCCTACTTGTTGTTATGCCATGCCTTGAATATTGTTTACCCCATATTCCCTTGAAACCATGTTTACGTATGGGTCCCTAGTCAATTATGACAAATGCTTAGTAATGCTATTCTAGTATCATGCATACTCATATTTATCAAAATGCTATATGCTTGGGCAATTACCTTTGGGAAGGTAATTGAGATGCGGCATGTGGAGACATGAGCGCCACATTGCCAAGATATGATGACATAAATTGTGAAAGGAGAAATGAAACTAAACAACTGTTTTCGACCAGGGCGGATGGTGGATTTGGGTGGAATCTGGAAAAAGGCTAGTACCGTCCCCGGTCAGTTAAGGACCGAGCCATGAAGTTAAGCATGAAACGACCCTCGTACAACCGCACTTCTCGGATGGGTATAGACCTAGCGGACTAGATAGCCGAGCAGAGGCAGTATCCTTGCATAGATGGTTCACCCCCGTGTGTGAGGCAGGTGCGCTACGGTGGGGCAGCCGTTGAGGTAGGGCCGCGATGCGTGCCCTACGTCGGTGTCGCCATTTGTAGGACTGCCACGTGTGTGAGAGTGAGAATCCAAACTTAAACTATAAACTATAAACTTTACGTGCGTGTGAGACTTCCCTTCCCGGGAGCGCCAGAACTCCTCTCACTGCTAGAAACAGATACGCCTAGAGTGCATGAGGATGATAGTTCATGGAGCGGGTACTGCCAATGCAAGGTTATCGAAATGCTTTGCCGTGACGCGTCTCATGTGTTGAGACGAGGCTCATGTGTTGGGCAGTCGCGGAGTGCGGGTAAAGTGTACATCCACTGCAGTGTGAGTAAATCAAAATCTATTCGAATAGCCGTGCTCGCGGATATTGAGCACCGGGACATGTATTACACTTGGCTAGACTCTAAACTCTTAACCTGTGTGGGATGGGTTATTGCATGATGAATTTTATGCTGCTGGAGCCACTCCCCGAGAGCAGGGAAGGTGGGCGTCCACAGAAAACCATGACGACCAACGGCGGAAAGCCATCCTTGGGATCACAATGGATGGTAGACAGAACCGCCGTTGTTTAAATTAAACTCTGGTATTAAAACCTGACCAGTTATGCTAAGTCTTAGGTTTGTGAAAATGATTGCAAAACCAGCTTTATGCAAATGAGCCTTTGCCTTGCCTTGAATAAATCCTGCATGTGCATCGTTGTTGTGGTGACTTGTTGAGTACGGTTGGTACTCACCCTTGCAACTATAAACTTCATCAGAAGCCGAAGATGACACCGCGGAAGATCCGTACGCCTACTACGAAGAGGATGCGGAAGATGAGGGTGCCCACTAGGTCTAGATACGGTCGTTGCCTGTGGCAATGACAATGCCGCTGCCTTCGCTCCGCTACTTATCTATATTCTGCTTTTGGACTGTATTCCGGACCGCTTGGTCCTTTGTTCTAAGACTACGCCTTCGGGCCTATGATGTAATAATTCGTACACGACGCATATGTATGCGCTTTTGGTGATTCAACTATGTATCGTGTGTGCCAAACTACTTGATCCAGGGAAATGGCACAGAATACACGAGTGATTTCTGTTGCAAAACGGGGGTCCTTACAGAGTTGGTATCAGAGCCATACGACTGTAGGAAAGACCAAATGGCGCCCCACCCCAAAGTAGATGGTCAAGGGAGAGATTCCCAAATAGGAATATTTTCACAAAATCTACTTTCGCAAAACCAAACGCATTTTTCTTAACTCATATCTACTTCTTTGCAAAATGAGTTTTACTTTTACTAATCTTAGACTTTCTTAAAATAGATGGCAGATTCGAGTGCATCTTGGGAGATGGACCTGCCCCATTCAGAGGGGTATGTCGTGGAGTTACACAGGATGATGAGGTGTTTGAGGTACCCGAGGATCCCTACCTACCAGGTGAGGCAGATCGGACCAGCCTGGGAGGCTAGAGTGGTGGTCGAGCCCCGAGTTCCTTCAGAGGCAGGCCACTGGTTCAGAACTCGCTACTGTCGCTACACTCCAGAGACCGCGATGCAGGATGCTGCCCGGGAGGCCTTTCTCCGACTCAGCTCGATCCATCGATCTGAGTTGGCAACCACAGAATTTGCCCACCACCCGTTCCGAGAGGAGGACAGCTCCGTGTGCACCGTTTGGGACACCCCCTGTTGTTACAACCCGATGGTGACCCGATTGTCCCGATGGGCGGAGGCTGTCGACGACTGCTACGAGACGGCTCTGTTAGAGATCGACGAGCAGCACAGGCGTCTGATTGAGCTGGAGACCGAGGTGACTGATCTCACAGTGCAGCACCTACAGCTAGAGGAGGAGCACCAGACCCGGGGCAGTGAGATAGACTCACTGAAGACACAGCTCCAGGCTCGCAGCGACCAGTTGCAGCAGCTGTCAGGTCAGCAGGATGAGCGTCGCAGGATGATGGACACACTCGAGGAGCAGCTGAAGGTGAGTCAGGAGCACGTTAGTCAGCTTGCAGAGCAGCTCAGAGCCACCACAGTCAGTGCCACTGGGGCTTCCACTTCTGCAGCAGTCGGGCAGGACCGCTACTTCTTCCTCACCCCACCGTACCCGCCAGCGTTTCACTCACTAGTGGATGCCTTAGCCACCGAGTCAGCACCTTACCTGATAGATCCTACTGTGATATAGTCGCCAGTTGGAGAGCCAGCCCCTGCTACTTCCTCACCACCAGGATCTTGTGTGGAGACTCCGATCCAGGTTGACCCCGAGGCGGAGGATGAGGACGACCCAGAGGAGATAGAGCCACACGTCACCGACCCCTCGGAGGACGAGACTCCGGCCTACCGCATCACATTCGCCGGTGGCCCTCGCACCCGCAGCACGGCACGCAAGAGCACACGACCACCGCCGAAGAGGACCAAGCCAGACCCAGAGGCTACCACCTCCGAGACGGGAGAGCTCAAGTTCGCGTCTGCCAGCGACTACCCACTCCCTGCACCAGGATCCTGCGGATGGCTGGACGACTAGATTGGAGGTCCACTACGGCTCGATCTCGCTGGGATGGTTTTTGGAGAGCGAGACACCTTTACCCCCCTATGTATGTCGACGAGTAGTTTGAAGTCGTAGTTCGATGATTGTAATGTTTGAACCTTATTATGACTGCACACATATGCAGTCATTTGTGTTTGGGTTTGTGAACTCTACGATGTTTTTATGAATGTTATTGTTATGTTGCAAATGAGTTTATTCCGCCATGCTTACCAAACAAAGTTCACATCAGAAACAACATCCCGATTGGGATAAAACCCTAGGGGGTTGGTTCGAAAAACGGAATACTTACCCAACTAATCCACACAGATGGCCAACCGACGCCGGACGACAAATAACAATGAGGGGGCCCCCGAGCCTGACCTAACCACATTAACCGGGATTATGGCCGCACAGACCCAACTCCTACAAGCCATCGCGAACAATCAAGGCAATCGTGGGGGATCCAGCTTTGGGGAATTCATGAGAACCAAGCCACCCACGTTCTCCACAGCAGAAGAGCCCATGGATGCTGAGGACTGGCTGCGTATCATTGAGAAGAAGTTGACCCTAGTACGAGTAAGAGAGGCAGACAAAGTGATTTTTGCAGTGAATCAACTGGAAGGACCAGCCGGAGACTGGTGGGATACTTATAAAGAGGCACGGGAAGAAGATGCCGGTGAACCCACATGGGAGGAATTCACTACCGCCTTCCGCGACAACTTCGTGCCCGCCGCAGTGATGCGCATGAAGAAAAATGAGTTCAGGAGGCTGCGTCAAGGAAATACCACCGTACAGGAATATCTGAATCGTTTTACCCAGCTGGCCCGTTATGCAACCGGAGACCTCGCGGATGAGGAAGAAAAGGTTGACAAGTTCATTGAAGGATTGAACGATGAGCTGCGTGGGCCCATGATAGGGCAAGATCATGACAACTTCCAGAGTCTCATCAACAAGGTGGTTAGACTGGAAAACGATCGGAAGATCGTGGAGCACAATCGCAAAAGAAGGCTGGCTATGAATCGCCCGCCTCAAGTTGCGTCTCAGCGACCCAAAGGAGCTACTTCGTCGGGATGGAAACCCGCGATAGTGACTGTCAACCGCTCCGCTACACCGAGCACTTACAACAGGCCGGTTGCTGCCCAGACACGCACACCTGCGCCAAACCAGGCTACTACCGGGATAAAAAGGCCGGGGAGCTGTTTTAACTGTGGAGAATATGGGCATTTCGCCAATAAGTGCCTGCATCCCAACAAAACGCCTATCCGCACCGGAGCCAATGCCACAACAATCCAAGGAACTGCTACCCCAACAGCCGGGAGAGGACTGTTCAGGACACCGCAGACAGGCAGGCTCGCGACCGGATTCGGACGCGGGCAAGTGAACCACGTGCGAGCGGAAGAAGCCCAGGAAGATCAGGGCGTGCTAATGGGTACGTTCTCTATAAATTCTACTCCAGTTAAAGTTCTCTTCGACTCAGGCGCTTCGCATTCATTTATATCCTTAAAAGCTAGTCAACAACATAACCTAACCCGGGTAGAACTACGGAAACCTATGATAGTACATTCACCGGGAGGGGAGATAAATGTGAACCAAGCTTGTGTCGACGTACCAATCCGTTTTAGGGATGTGGTGTTTCCCTCAAATCTTATGGTCCTAGTACCGCAAACCCTCGATGTCATACTAGGCATGGATTGGTTAACAAGAAACGGAGGCATCATAGATTGCAGCCGAAGGGAAATCACGTTAACCACACCCTGGGGATCAGCAATGAGAGCGACTATGGATCAAGACCCCAGGTTACCTGAACGTGCCGGTGGCATATTCACCATGCTACCCCTGAAAGGAATGCCGGTAGTTCAGAAGTTTCCCGATGTATTCCCTGAAGATCTACCTGGGATGCCACCCGATCGTGACATTGAATTCGTCATCGATTTGATGCCCGGAACTGCCCCCATATCCAAGAGGCCATATCGGATGCCAGTTAATGAGTTAGAAGAGCTCAAGAAGCAAATTAGGGAACTACAAGAGAAGGGATTCGTACGCCCTAGCTCATCACCTTGGGGAGCCCCAGTATTATTCGTCAAGAAGAAGGATGGAAGCATGAGGATGTGTGTGGATTACCGCTCATTGAATGAAGTGACCATCAAGAACAAATACCCGTTACCACGGATAGACGATCTTTTCGATCAACTTAAAGGAGCCAAGATATTCTCTAAGATCGATCTTCGATCCGGATACCACCAACTAAAGATCAGGGCTGGAGACATCCCCAAGACCGCGTTCTCGACGCGCTACGGGTTATACGAGTTTACCGTAATGTCTTTTGGATTGACCAATGCTCCGGCTTATTTCATGAATCTTATGAACAAGGTATTCATGGAATATTTGGATAAATTCGTGGTAGTATTTATCGATGATATCCTTATTTATTCCAAGGATGAAGATGAACACGCTGAACATCTACGCCTGGTATTAAAGAAACTCCGGGAACATCAGCTCTACGCAAAGTTCAGCAAGTGCGAATTCTGGTTGAAGGAAGTGGCATTTTTAGGTCATGTGATATCAGCCGGTGGCGTAGCAGTAGACCCTGCTAAAGTTGAGGCAGTTACCGAATGGAAAGCACCCAAGTCTGTAACGGAGATCCGGAGCTTTCTGGGATTGGCCGGATACTACCGAAGATTCATCGAAGGGTTCTCTAAGATAGCCCGACCCATGACCCAGCTACTCAAGAAGGAAAAAGAATTTAAGTGGACTGAGCAATGTCAAGAAAGTTTTGAACGGTTGAAAGAAAAGTTAACCACTGCCCCTGTTCTAGTTCTCCCTGATAACCGGAAGGATTTCGTGGTATACTGCGATGCCTCGAGGCAGGGGTTGGGAGGAGTGTTAATGCAAGAAGGAAAAGTCGTGGCGTATGCTTCGCGACAACTACGACCACACGAGGAAAATTATCCTACCCATGATCTAGAGTTGGCAGCAGTGGTTCACGTGCTGAAGATTTGGAGACATTATTTGATCGGAAATCATTGCGACATTTACACGGACCACAAGAGCCTGAAATACATCTTTACGCAACCCGATCTAAACCTGAGGCAGAGACGGTGGTTAGAACTAATCAAGGATTATGACTTGGAGGTTCACTACCACCCCGGAAAGGCAAACGTTGTAGCCGACGCACTGAGCCGCAAAAGCCATTGTAATCACCTGGGCATAGATGGCACGGCCCCTGAGCTTAGGAAGGAAATAGCCCACCTGAACTTGCACCTAATCCCGCAAGGACAGATAAACACTCTGGAAATACAGCCCCTACTGAGGAAACAGATAGAAGAGGCTCAAAAGGATAACGAAGAGGTTCGAGAAGTAAAGAAGCGCATGGCCGCAGGACATGCGAAGGAGTTCTCGGTTAGCGAGGAGGGAATATTATGGTATAAAAAGAGGATCTATGTGCCGGAGCAAGGAGGATTGAGGAAGTTAATACTAAAGGAGGCACATGAATCGGCTTACTCCCTACACCCGGGGGGTACGAAAATGTACCAGGATTTGAAGGAGGAATACTGGTGGCCCAACATGAAACGAGATGTGGCAGAGTACGTGGCGCTCTGCGACGTGTGCCAGAAAGTGAAGGCCGAACACCAGCGACCGGCAGGTTTACTACAACCTCTCAAAATTCCCGAATGGAAATGGGATGAGATCGGTATGGATTTTATTGTTGGATTACCTAAGACCGCAACAGGTTATGATTCCATTTGGGTAATCGTGGATCGACTCACCAAGACCGCGAGATTCATCCCTGTGAAGACGAACTATAGCAGTGCCAAGCTAGCCGAGCTATACATGTCTAGGATCGTGTGTCTTCACGGTGTACCAAAAAGGATTATATCCGACCGAGGTACCCAGTTTACCTCACACTTCTGGAATAAAGTGCATGAGGCCCTCGGAAGCTACCTCGCATTTAGCACGGCATATCACCCCCAGACCGATGGCCAGACTGAAAGGACGAACCAAGTATTGGAGGATATGCTGAGAGCATGCGCACTGGACTTTAGCAAAGACTAGGAAAGGTGTCTACCGTACGCTGAGTTCTCCTACAACAACAGTTACCAAGCTAGCCTAAAAATGTCGCCAAATGAAGCGTTGTTTGGACGACGATGCCGTACCCCGTTAATGTGGTCCGAAACCGGAGAGCGTGCCGTATTCGGACCCGATATAATTAAAGAGGCTGAAGAGAAGGTTCGCCTAATCCGTGACCGTCTAAAGGTGGCACAGTCACGCCAAAAGAGTTACGCTGACGCTCGGAGAAGAGATCTAGAATTTAAGGAAGGAGATTACGTATACCTAAAGGTCTCCCCGCTGAGAGGTACAAAAAGGTTTAAAGTCAAAGGGAAGCTAGCACCAAGATACGTAGGACCGTTCCAAATACTCGCTAGACGAGGAGAAGTAGCCTACCAGCTCCAACTACCAGAAAGCATTTCCGACGTACACCCGGTTTTTCACGTATCCCAGTTAAAGAAGTGCTTGAGGGTACCTGAAGAGCAAGCCCCGTTGGAGGAAATCCACATCGCAAACGACCTCACTTATCCGGAGCACCCTGTGAAGATTTTGGATGAGGCCGAAAAAGGAACCCGAACCAAAGTATGGCGTATGTACAAAGTACAGTGGAGTAATCACACGGAGGATGAAGCTACATGGGAAAGCGAGGAGTTCTTGCAGACTGAGTACCTGCATCTATTCGACAACCGGTAAGAAATCTCGGGACGAGATTTACCTAGGGGGGTAGGTTTGTAACGCCCTAAAAATTCGACCAACAAAATCGAAGCCCTAAATTACGAACCGCCAAAATTTTTTTTTTTTTAATAAATCGCATCGTACCGGATTTGTTTGCACTTTTATTCAGGTCTATGCGGAGTTTTAACTAATGTTGAGCCTAACAAATAATGTACCTATTTTAGGAGGGGGTTATAACAAATGCATATATAAGTGTAGGTATATGAGAGGATATTGGGTGCGAGAAAAGAATAAATAAAATAAATATATGTATATATATAAACGATAGATAAACTGTTGCAAACATTAAAACAATTGGTCACGTGGATTTGTCTAAATTTACAAATTTTAAAGCGAATTTTTTTGGTCGGAAAAACCCTAGTCATCAAAAATTACCCTGGCGGCACTGTTCATTGGCCGCCAGGTGTTCGGCCGAGTTCCCCGGCCTGCGCCCACGCGCCCGCGCGCGCCCGAACCCGCCGCGGCCGCGCCCTGGCACCCTGCCCCGCCCCGCGCCAGCGCGACCGCGCCGCCCGCCGCGCCGCACGCGCTCCCTCGCCTGCCGCCCACGCCGCGCGCGCGCCGAACCCGCCGCCGCCGCGCCCTGGCGCCCTGCCCCGCCCCGCGCCAGCGCGACCGCGCCGCACGCGCTCCCTCGCCCTGCCGCGCCCACGCCGCGCGCCGCTCGCGCCCACGCGCGCCCTAGCGCCCGCACGTCGCCCGCGCCGTGCGCCTGCGCCGCCCGTGCACCGCCGTACCGCCGCCCGCGCCGCCGTACCGCCGCCCGTGCTGCCCGTACCGCCGCCCACGTCACCCCGAGCCGCGCGCCCACGTCACCCCGAGCCGCGCGCCCACGTCGCCCTCGCGCCGTGCGCCCGCACGACGCCGCCGTACCCGCGCCATACCGCCGCGCCGCCCCGCGCGTTGCCGCCCACGCCGCCGTACCACCCCACATCGCCACCCATGCCGCTGCCCGTCGCCGCCTCGAGCCGGCCGCCCCCCCTCTTCCACCCCCCGGCCTATAAACTCCCCCCGGGCCGAGCTCTCCTTCCCCCATCCCTCCTCCACCATCTCTTCTTCCTCCCCTCCTCGCTGCCGACTACCGCCGCCGACGCCGTTCGGGACACCGCCGCGCTGCCGCCCCTACCGCCGGTCGCCGCCGCCGCCACAGCCGGGTAAGCCCCCTCCCCTCCCTGCCGGCTGTACAGAGAAGAAAGAGAGAGAGAAGAGAGGAAAGAAGAAGAAGAAGGCAGAAACAGAGAGAGAGGAGGAGAAAAAGAAAAAAAAAGAAAAGAGAGAAAGGAGAGAGAGAGAAAGAAAATAAAAATAAAAATAATATAAAAATAAAAATAGAATAGAGAGAGGTAAAATTAGTGGATTACGAACTTAATTTTATCTCGAATATATGTGCTAGATTAAGATAGAGTGTTAGTTTAATTAAATAATAAGATGGACCGACCTCGGTTATTTTGGGAACGCGGGTAGAATTATATCGGGTATTTAATTGCGATTTCAAAATGTTCACCTAACTAGATTATTCTTTAATGGTAATGCTTAGCAATGTACTTATCCGATTATGTAGATTTTTATTAGTTAAATTTCGCTAGTCGTTGATATATATATATATAATCGGAGGATTAATTACCGGTCGCTTTTAAATTTGCTATCGTATGTATGCGATTGTTCGCATCTATTTAAATATTTATTTAGTCGGTATCTAGTTGGTTCCTACTCCATAATAGGGCTAACCGCTAAATTACCCGTCATGATTATTTTAGCCGACTATTCACTGGGTAGGGTTACCTTTTATTATCGGAATCTAATTTATTCGAGACGCGTAAATTAAATCGGATTAATGTTTTTAATTGGCTAGCGCTAATATTTTAGGATAACGATATTAAAAATCAAAGTAGGATTACTTCATAAATAAAATGGAGTCGATATCGACATTCAAACGCTCGCGCTCGATCTTTTCTTTAATTGGATTTTGTTGGATTTTAATTGAATTCTAAAAGAATTCAATTTCTTTCGCGCGTAATTTTAGACACCGAGGGAGTTGCGAGTCCGACTGAAGACCAAGACCCGCAAGACTTCGAACAAGGCAAGTCATCACTATTTCTTGAACATATTGATCCCTAATTGCGAAATTATTTTGTTTGCAAATAAAGTTGCATGCAATGATGAATATCCTACTTGTTGTTATGCCATGCCTTGAATATTGTTTACCCCATATTCCCTTGAAACCATGTTTACGTATGGGTCCCTAGTCAATTATGACAAATGCTTAGTAATGCTATTCTAGTATCATGCATACTCATATTTATCAAAATGCTATATGCTTGGGCAATTACCTTTGGGAAGGTAATTGAGATGCGGCATGTGGAGACATGAGCGCCACATTGCCAAGATATGATGACATAAATTGTGAAAGGAGAAATGAAACTAAACAACTGTTTTCGACCAGGGCGGATGGTGGATTTGGGTGGAATCTGGAAAAAGGCTAGTACCGTCCCCGGTCAGTTAAGGACCGAGCCATGAAGTTAAGCATGAAACGACCCTCGTACAACCGCACTTCTCGGATGGGTATAGACCTAGCGGACTAGATAGCCGAGCAGAGGCAGTATCCTTGCATAGATGGTTCACCCCCGTGTGTGAGGCAGGTGCGCTACGGTGGGGCAGCCGTTGAGGTAGGGCCGCGATGCGTGCCCTACGTCGGTGTCGCCATTTGTAGGACTGCCACGTGTGTGAGAGTGAGAATCCAAACTTAAACTATAAACTATAAACTTTACGTGCGTGTGAGACTTCCCTTCCCGGGAGCGCCAGAACTCCTCTCACTGCTAGAAACAGATACGCCTAGAGTGCATGAGGATGATAGTTCATGGAGCGGGTACTGCCAATGCAAGGTTATCGAAATGCTTTGCCGTGACGCGTCTCATGTGTTGAGACGAGGCTCATGTGTTGGGCAGTCGCGGAGTGCGGGTAAAGTGTACATCCACTGCAGTGTGAGTAAATCAAAATCTATTCGAATAGCCGTGCTCGCGGATATTGAGCACCGGGACATGTATTACACTTGGCTAGACTCTAAACTCTTAACCTGTGTGGGATGGGTTATTGCATGATGAATTTTATGCTACTGGAGCCACTCCCCGAGAGCAGGGAAGGTGGGCGTCCACAGAAAACCATGACGACCAACGGCGGAAAGCCATCCTTGGGATCACAATGGATGGTAGACAGAACCGCCGTTGTTTAAATTAAACTCTGGTATTAAAACCTGACCAGTTATGCTAAGTCTTAGGTTTGTGAAAATGATTGCAAAACCAGCTTTATGCAAATGAGCCTTTGCCTTGCCTTGAATAAATCCTGCATGTGCATCGTTGTTGTGGTGACTTGTTGAGTACGGTTGGTACTCACCCTTGCAACTATAAACTTCATCAGAAGCCGAAGATGACACCGCGGAAGATCCGTACGCCTACTACGAAGAGGATGCGGAAGATGAGGGTGCCCACTAGGTCTAGATACGGTCGTTGCCTGTGGCAATGACAATGCCGCTGCCTTCGCTCCGCTACTTATCTATATTCTGCTTTTGGACTGTATTCCGGACCGCTTGGTCCTTTGTTCTAAGACTACGCCTTCGGGCCTATGATGTAATAATTCGTACACGACGCATATGTATGCGCTTTTGGTGATTCAACTATGTATCGTGTGTGCCAAACTACTTGATCCAGGGAAATGGCACAGAATACACGAGTGATTTCTGTTGCAAAACGGGGGTCCTTACAGTTGCGTGAGGCCGGCCTCCTACCGTTGTGTCGGCTTGTGGAGGCCGCCACCGCTGACGACGAGGTGGCCACACGCTGGGATGCGGACAGGTCACTACTAGCAGCTTTGGCCAACCGGTGGAGGCCTGAGACGCACACTTTTCACCTGCCGTGCGGTGAGGTAGCCCCCACCCTACAGGACGTGTCGTACTTGTTGGGGCTACCGCTCGCGGGAGACGCTGTCGGGCCAGTTGACACGGGTGCGAACTGGAGGGACGATCTGACGGCACGTTTCGCACCCGTTCAGCGCGCACCAGGCCTCCCGCTCGAGCCGTTGCAGCACCACCGCAACACCGGGCCTACGAAGAGGTGGCTGTTTCAGTTCACCGTGAGTTTTTCTCTACCTTAATTGAGTACCATACTACTTACGTAACTCATAAGTTGCCTAACATTTCATCCAATGCTTGCAGGTCGACCAGCTACAGGCTGAGGCCGACGAGTACTCCTACAGCCGTTGTTTGGAGGCGTACCTGCTCTGGCTGTTCGGGTGGGTAATGTTCTGTGGAGGACACGGGCACACGGTCGACAAGGGTCTCGTGTACTACGCCAGGACCATCGCCGACGCCGCGCCTGGCGAGGTGCCTCAGTGGAGCTGGGGTTCCGCGTTGCTCGCGGCTCAGTACCGTGGTCTTTGTGAGGCTTGCACAAAGACGGACCCCGGGGCGATATTCGGTGGGTGCCCTCTCTTTGTTTCTCTTTGGGCGGCTGAGAGGTTTGCGATCGGCACGCCCGTTGTGGACCACCACCCGTACGAGGCATCGCTGTACGAGAACAGGCCGGAGATCGACTACCCAACAATGGGTACTGTGTGGTGTTCACGTCAGGTACGTCAGAACCGAGGTTGATATTAGAGTACTATTGTTATGTTCATCGTACATCACATCGAGCATGTTATCTTGCAGAGCCGATGGGCTCAGGTCCAAGTTAGGCGGTCGTATGCGGAGTTTGTTATGGAGTTCGACCGCCTTCTGCCGACCGACGTAGTGTGGGAGCCCTACAGCGTCGCGGCTACACAGTACCGTGCGCTGTTAGGCCTGTCCACACTCTGCACTAGGGACCAGGCGTACTGGATGACTAGGGTTCCGATGGTTTTCGACATCTGTGTCGAGCCTCACGCAGCCTACCGCGTGATGCGCCAGTTCGGCTTCCGTCAGGCCTTTCCAGTACCGTTTCAGACGGGCGTCACAGCTGCCGTTCACCGGTAAGTGACTTAACTTTGCTTTCATATGTTCCATTGACAACCACCACTACAGAATAACTTGGTTTTTCTTAATTCACACTAATACAATACATTTATTTGCAGGTACTCGCGCAAGGGTCAGCAGTCAGCTGGCAACTGGCCCGCCAAGCTGGCCCCTTTTGTCGACGACTGGTTGCTCGCAACCGAAGATGTGGTTGCCCACACGGGAGAGCCACACACGGAGGAGGGGTACGAGGCGTACCTAGCCTGGTACCAGCCACGCACCCGTACTAGGGTCACCTACGCTCCCAGGGATGTAAAGGCCCATGTTGCGAGCGTGACAGACCTCTACGCCAAGCACCGCGACCAGGACTTCGCTCGTGCTGTAAGTACCATGCATCGCACCAACTCCTTTTAAGCCTTTCTGTTAGTCTAGTGTTACGAGTATTTACGTACAAATGTTCCGTGCAGGTTGTTGAGTGCAACAGGGTCGTCGTTGATGCATCAACGGCGATCCAACGGATAGGTGCGGGGATTGAGGTGAGCACAGATGAGCACCTATCGACGTACACGCGGATACGGGACTCGATGCGCTCGATTCTTCGTGCGCTCTCCTGTCGGGCTGCCGACGTAGCTCAGGCAGACGCAGCACCCCAGGTTCGACCCCGGCCGCTTGCTCCTCGTCAAGCTACGCACGTTCCTAGGCCGACACCCCCTCCCTTCGGAGGTACGTATATTCATTATTTTTTTATATATTCACTATTTATTTATACATGCCACTACAAGTTATAAGATTAATATTATATGGACAATCAATTGATATGCAATTTATGTATAGGCTTCCCTCAGTTCGGGACGACGCAGGCCACCCACTCCTGGCAGGCTGCAGGGTCATCGTCTCAGGCAGGTGCGTTGGCCTCGCAGTCTGCGTCGTTCTGGCAGGACGCCGGGACTTCGTCACAGGCGGCCGACACGTCGTGGCAGGCTCCTAGCGGGGCATCGTTGGAGCACGGGTGGGCTTCCGCCACGCAGTTCGACCTCAGCGACTTCGACTTCGACGAGTCGACCGAGGACGTCCTCGATCCCTCCCAACTAGGAGGCGCACCGCCGGTGCATACGCAGGAGCAGTCGCCCTCCACTCCGCACCCACACACCCGCGCTACCCGGGCTGTCCCACCCGATCGCTTCACGTACTCCCAGGACCACGTGCGAGCGCAGGCCCGGAGGACCAACCGTGGTCGCGGTGCGGGGCAGGGCTAGTAGAGTAGACTTATGTTTTGTTATTTTGTTGATGTGTTATTTACTCCATGCTTGTAGACTTTGTACATTGTTCGTATTCGAGGTTTGCTTTCGTAGACTTCGCCGTTACTTTTTACAAAGCACGATACCTTTCGTCGCATGCACGGATACTTTCGGCTACACCGATACAACCTCATTTATTCACGTGAAGTACGACTGCGGAATCGCTGCTAACGCCCTTACGCTTTCTCAAACGTAAAATCTACCATGTCAAATCGGCACACGTCCATTCTTACTTTCTGCGTCATGCCGTCCAATCTACTTTCGGCGGCATGCCGCCCTTTACTAGGGCGGCAGGGATGTACACATGTGAAGATTATCACTGCGATTTTGGTGCCTATATAACGAGCGTCGCAACACAAGATTTCTTCATCTAAGACCTCCAACTAGAGCTAGCACAATACTTCATCCTAGCAGCTTTCGGCAATGGCTGGACGCCGGGGCGTTGAGGATCCCAACTGGCGTAACGATCCTTGTGCATACCTGTTTCCACCTTGGTGCGAGCGGCCTCTCTGCCTTTGCGGTGACCCATGCCAACTAATGGCTGCCCGGGATCCAAACCTACGAGGAATGCGCTATTTTAGGTGCCCTAACTATGACCAAGAGGTATTTCACTCTTGTCGACTATGCTTATACACATGAAGCATGCGTGATTGTTTACTCTTCATCCTACTCTATTTGTTAGACCCGCGCTACGGCTTGTCGATACATCCAATGGGTCGACACAGCACCTCCAGTTCTCGACATGACCACCTGTTTACAAGAACGACGCTGGTATTTCTCATCAGAAAGTACTGAGCAATATTTGCAGAGAAAGGAAGCTTATGAACGCCAATGTCGTGAACAACAGTGCGACTGGCGGGTGCTAACGATGGCACTACCTCCATGGGAAGCCCGTCCAAGCTGCATATGCGGTGATCGTTGTACGGTTCTCCGTTCTTACAAGCCTAGTACTTTGGGTCAGCGGTGCTTTGTTTGCCCAAATATTCTAGACCGTGCATTTCTGGTAAAAATATTTTCATTACCAAGAATCCTATTTTATCACAACATTCACTAACTTTGTTCGCTTCACATCTATTCGTTTCTCCCAGGAGGGTCCAAGAAGATGTCCATACAAACAATGGATAGACACCACAAAGGTTATAAGAGATCCAAATTTCCTTGTAGTGCAGCTTGAATTGCCAGAACAATACTGGTTCAAAAAAGCGCAGTTCGAGAGGGGAGAGGGAACCTCACGTAGGGATTAGCTATTATTGGACAACTTATTTTACTCAAATATGTAATGCCCTGTTTCGTTGTCCCATTACTATATCCTCGTCGTGTCCAATCTTGCCCTACAACCCTTCTAGTTCGAATATATTCTCATCTATGTAACTGCAATGGAATCAGATGTACCCTGTTTAAATTGTACTACTACTTATTTACGTGACATAATTATCCTTGTTTCATTATATATACTGTTTCTGCGACCGAGACTATTATAGTCCATTATTATTTTCGTACAATTATAACACAAATAAGTTACAACATCAACTCTTATTTAAAATAGGAATTGCAAAACAACCGACTTCAATAAAATTTGCAAAAAAACGTCCACAGTATTTATCAACAAGTGGGGTAGCCCACCCTGCCGCCCTTGCCTAGGGCGGCAAGGGACCATAATTAGACTTTTTAAACCCTAAGGCCAACCGGCTAGGGGCAAAACGAAAATTACCACCCTTGGCGGCAAGGTGCAGTACAGTGAAAGCCGCAACCGACGCTATGAAAGCTCACACGGCGCCGTATGCCACGTCAGCTTGCCGCCCTTGCAGAGGGCGGCAGGGTCTATTTCTGCTATTTTTTTCCGCGCTATAATATTTCTGTAAATATTAATAAATAATATATAAAAATAAAAAAAATTCCCTTGGATCGAACGTCTCACAGAGAGTACATCCTGGAACGGGATTGCCCACTACGGGTGTGTTTGGTTGCCTGCGCGGAACCTAGCTCGCACCGTGCGTGCAGGCGAGGGCCTGTTTGGTTGGCTGCCAAGCCATCCGAGCCAGGCTCCGCTCATGCAAAATTCACCCCACAGCCAGACCCGTGAGGAACGCAGAGATTGAGTTTCGTTCGGCAGCTAGGCTAGCCTCGGGCAGGCGCGGGTGCAGCAGCGGATGTAGGCAACCCTGCTTCCCCTCACTCCCTCTTCCATTTGCCTCGGCTCGAGCGGCGTGGCTGGGGAGGTGGGCGGCGGCTGGCGTGGTGTAGGAGGAAAGGGAGGGGCTGGTGGGGCGGAGGAAGAGGTCGGCGACTGCACGGTTGCGGCCGAGGTCACGGCGGCATTTTTCTTTTTTCCCCTTTTTTTTTCTTGTTTTTTCCGTTTTCTTTGATTTGAGCGGTCCTACCTGATCTGTCGTTAAATAATCACTTTACAATTTTGAGAAATGCTCCGTGATTGACGAAAAGAAATATATTTCATTCACCGTTTACATATGGAATGGAATATATAAAATTTATTTGGTTGAATATTAGACATGCAGGTTTTTTATTCATAGATTGCAAGGGGTAATCTCACCATAGGATATAGACGTAACCAAACTCAGCCATAGAACACCCAACCAAACAAAATCTCTCACATACGGTATGTGTTCGTACAATGTAACACTCAGTTTTTCAAAAAAAAAAACAAATAACTCGCCGCGCGCCGTCGCCGTCCCATCGCCGCGCGCGCCATGTCGCCGTCCGCCGCACGCCGGCCGTCTCCCCTCCCCTATAAATACCCCCTTTCTCCCCCCTCCTCCACACATCTTTCTCCCCCTCCCCTCCCCTCTCCGCCACCGGTCACCGCCGCCGTGCGCCTGCCGCCACCGCCGCCGGTCACTGCCGCCGTTTTCTTTTTTCTCTCTCCCCCTTTTCCCCCCTTTGCCGACCGTTGCCGCGTCGCTAGGGCTGGCTCGGTAGAGAGAGGAGAGGGAGAAGCAGAAGGGAGAGGAGGAAGAAGAAGAGAGAGGGGAGAGACAAAAAGAAAAGGGAGAGAGAAAAAAGAAAAAGGAGGGAGAAAAAAAGGGAGAGAGAAAAAAAGAATGGAGAGAAAAAGAGAGAAGAGAGAGAGGTGTGATATGTGGGTCCCACCAGGGTTAAAGGGGCCGGTTTGACCCTAGATCAACAAAGCCAGGCCCACTTGTTAGTGACATTTCACAATTATTTGAATTAATTTAAATTGAAAATTTTAAACTAGCATAACTCACTCGTTTTAACTCGGATTTGAGTGAAACTTGAACCTAAATTCATCTAAAATCAAGATCTAACTATTGGTACCACTTTTGCAATTTATTTTGTATTACATGAATTCCTGGTGATTTAATTTGAATTCTAACCAAATTCAAACCAAATCTTTCGCACGTAAAAATATATTCCGAGGGAGTTGCTGAGTTGATCGAGGATCCAGGTTAGCAGGGCTGTGAGCAAGGCAAGTCATCACTAATCTTTGAGCATGTTGAATCCAATTGCGAAATTAGTTTGTTTATAAATAAATTTGCATGCAATGATGAATATCCTACTTATTGTTATGCCATGTCTTTGATAGTTGTTTATCTTATTCCCTTATACCCATAATTATGTATGGGTCCCTAGTCACTTATGATAAATGCTTAGCAATGCTAATTTAGATTTCTGCACTCTCATATTTATTAAATGCTATATGCTTGGATAATTACCTAAGGGTAGGTAATAGACATACGGTATGTGGAGACATGAGCGCCACATTACCATGACATTGATGAGATGATTTGCGAAAGAAACTAAACTAAACAAATGTTTTCGACTGGGACGGCTGGATGACTTGGGTGGATTCGGTTAAGGCTAGTGCCGTGCCTGGTCAATTAAGTACCGAGCCATGAAACTATGCATGAAACAACCTTAGTACGACCCTTCTCGCTTTGGGTATAGACCTAGCGGAGTAGATAGCCGAGTGGAGGCGGTACCCAAGACGTGGTGGATTCACCTAGGTGTGTGAATAGGTGAGAAGCCTACATGTGGATAAACATCGGAGGGTAACCTAAAATGAAACTTGATTTAATCACAACTTAACGCATGTGTGAGTTCTCCCCCCCGGGAACGCCAGAACTCCTCTCACTGCTAGAAACCGTGTACGCCTAGAGTGCATGAGGGCTCAAGTTCATGGAGCGGGTACAGCCAAAGTAAGGTTATTGAAAGGCTTTGCTGTGACGCGTCTCATTCGTTGGGACTTTGGCTCATGTTTTGGGAAAGTCACAGGGTACGGGTTAAAGCGTACATCCACTGCAGTGTGAGTAAACCAATCTATTCGAATAGCCATGCTCGCGGATATTGAGCACCGGGACATGTATTACACTTGGCTAGACTCTAATTTTTAAATTGATTGGGTTGGGATTATGCATATTATTTTATACTGGTGCATCAACTTCTCGAGAGGCGAGAAGGGGTACACCCCAGAAAACCATGATGACCCAGTGGCGGGAAGCCATCCTTGAGAACACAATGGATGGTGAACAGAACCGTCGCTGATTAAAGAACAATGGAGTTAAAACTTGATCAGTTATGCCAGGTGTTAGTCTTGTGAAAAATAACTACAAAATTGGCTTTATGCAAAAGAAACCTTATCCACTCCTTGGAATTATCCCTATCATATGCATAATTGATGTGGTGGCTTGTTGAGTACGGTTGGTACTCGCCCTTGCTATTTATTGATTCATCAGAAGCGGGCGATGGAGTGATCCTTACGAGTACTATCAGAAGGCTGTTGAAGACGATGACGCTTAGCAGGTGTTAGTTATGGTCATTTTCTGTGGCAATAGCATTGCCGCTGCCTTGATTCCGCTGGCTTATTTACATTCTGTTTTTGCATGTATTCCGGATTATTTAGTCCTATATTCTAGACTATGCCTACGGGCTTATAATGTAATAATTCACTTTTAACGCTCTATATATGTGCACTTGATATTCGTTATGAACTCGTATGTACCAACTACTTGATCCAGATAAATGATACTGTTAACACGAATAATTCATGTTATAAAAATGATGGTCTACATATAACCAATCAATATCTCATATCATCAAGGTTTAACATATACGTCAAACAACACAAGCCCTTTTGTATCCACCCATCCTGATCACATTGAGCCTGGATGGCTCGTACGGGGTGCGAGCAACCAAACATCCCTACGTGCCCGGTGCAAACATGTGGAGTAAATCCAAAATTCCAAGGAAGGTGAGGGTCCTTCGTGAAAATTAACAGGACCTCACATCCGGAACGTAACGTGGGGTCCCGCTCGAAGGTGGGCCCAACAGTCAAACGAGGAAGAACCGAAGAAGAGTCTCTGCATGCATGCGGCCGCCGTTTTTGTAGGTCGGTCAACGTAGTCGTAGAAGGCCGCCCGCCGCAGTATGATGTATTACTAAATTTTATATTTGATCTAATACATGACAAGATATACGAAAATTTCCATTACATTTCTTCGCTAAGTCGCACCGAACGCAACTTATGTGTTTAATAATGTTAATGGATCCAAGATAATCGCCACAGATTGCACACGTACTAATGGCTTCTGAATACTATTTAATTTGATGAAAACATGAAACGCACTCGATATAATCATCTCAATAAAAACTTGGCAACGATGCATGAGAATTTATTACAAAGACCGCAAATCATCTAATTAACTTTTAGGCTTCTAAATAAGGAGCAAGAAAGCCGTCACGGCGAGGATACCGGCTCCACCGGCGAAGGCAACGGCGCCAGCGGACGAACTCTCCGGCGCCGGAGCCGGCGCAGGCGAGGGGTAGTACCCGTAGTAGCTAGGTGCTTGAGCGCCTTCGTCAGCGCTAGGCGGGGTCGACGGCGGTGGCGACTGATGGCTGCCGGCACCGGGAGTAGGAGACGGAGAATATTGAACATGCGATGACGATGATGGCGCTGGCGCCGGCGCTCGGTGGGTGTTCGTCCCGTGGATCGCCGCTGGCGCTGGCACCGGGGCGACATGCTGATGCGGGCTCGGCGCGTGGGCCGGCCAGCTGGCGTGCACCGGCGTCGGCACCGGAGCATGGTGGTGACGATGGTCGTGATGATGATGCGAACTCGGGGCGTGCGCCGGGGCAGTAGCACGACGGTGTTGATGGCAATGGTGATGATTATGTGAGGAGCTTGGAGCGTGGGTCGGCTTGTCGTCGCGGACCGGCGTCGGGGCAGGAGCGTGGTGATGCCACTCTGGAGCTTGCACCGGTTGTTCGGCGTAGTGGCCGTGAGGACTCGGCGCCGGCGAAGAATGGGTGGCACCGTGGACGGGAGCGCTCGGCGAGTGAGCCAGCGCCGGCGAGGGAGCGCGATGGCTGGGGCTGGGCGCCGGAGAGTGGTGCTGAGGGTAAGGCGCGTAGGCTAGCGAGTGGTGGCCTGCGTGCGGGGTGGACGGCGCAGCCAGGAGCGAGGAGGCCAGCAGAATTGCCATCACAAAGGCCATTGGCGAGATGGAGGTGGCCATGGAGAGAAGCTGTGAGGTTCAGAGAATGCGAGCTACGTGTTGCCGTCGAAGGGGAGCGCGCATATATATAGCCACAGTTCAAAGATTTGTTTCCAAGGATTAAAACTTGGAAACATTGCTGACTATTTGTCGGGCATAGTTGGCAAGGAGGGAAACCTTAATCATGGCAAGAATTTCATTTTGCATGCTGTTATGTTAGGATGTAATATGATTCGTTTGCTCAAATACTGAAACAAATCAGTGGCATGATTAAGGTATGAACCAGAGGTTTCTCAGATAATTGATTTCCTTTCGAAGCAGGAACGAATAAATTCGGGGAAGTATTGGCAATTAGAATACCGTAATTCCAGCATGATGGGTATATCAATTCATAGTTTGAAAGGAAATAAAACTTCCATCTTATCGTTTTATAAAAAATTATCATGGTTCACAGGTACAAGGAAATGAGCCGGTTTCCGTATCTCAAGCAAACAAATGCAAAACATTTCTCTCAAAGTAAATCATACATTCCAGAGAATTGTGCCCCCCCCCCACCCCCCCCCCCCCCCCCCCCCCCCCCGGCGCCCCCAACAAAACAGAAACAGAAACGACATTCCCCTAATTCAAAAGTTTCTTTGCATTCTGGAACCGGATGAATAAATTTCCTTGAGAATTGGCCAATTCATTATTACAAGGTTACAACATCATTACAACAACTCAGTTCATTGGCGGCGCACATCTGCTAGTACGCGCTACTTCCATAGAACAACACAAGAGTTACAGATATCGATATAGAGTTATATACAGGATGAACTAGATGATGATGAGCGGGGCTTCAAGGATACCGTCAGTTGATAAAAAAAAATTGGGAATGATGAGTTGAGAAAATCTAATTTGCATATGCAACAATTTTCTGCTAACACCTCCTCACGCCAGCTCCACTGTTCATTGAAAACTTCAACTTTGCATATGTTGTTTACCACCAGGTATGAACCAGAGGTTTCTCAACCAATGGAGTCGAGATCTAAAACCTTGGCTATGTAATGCTATCGATGCTGGTTGTTACAAGCCTGGCAGTTTCTGGCAGATCTGGGGTTAGCATATGTGCACTGGTCACACGTCCAAATGTTGCTTTCATCGACACCACGGCTCGAGCCACCACCTGTTTTGGAGCTGGTACTGGATGCTCTGCTCTTGCCACTCTTACTTTTACCACCAAGACTCTTCGAAGTTGCGCTCTTGCTGCATGTGCCATGGCTAGTGGAAGGACCTACATCATTTAATCCGGTCTCCAAAGCCCGCACAAGGTTCTCAAAATAATTGCGAGTCACACTGTCAAATAAAGAGAGAACTTCAGATGAAGATATAGTATGAACATAAGAAATTTAAATGATCATCTTTCTACAATCATGAGTGATCATGTGGTCAAAAGAATCAAAGAAAACCTTCCAGAAGACACAAGCATCCGAGTAATAAGGATAAGAAACATGAAAAACAGAATGATCTGCAGTACCTAGTTAATCCAGCCAGCTTTGTACGGAAGTCATTGAAATCTTTTGAGGGAGATTCTGCTTCAAGGTATACTTGAAGTTCTTTCTCTGCACATTGATGCAGCCGCTCCAAACCTGATTCCGCCTCACCTAGATAAATAAGCAACAAGAATAAACCAGGTAAGTAACTGATACTTGCGTATGCTATTTAGTATTACAGCAAAACTACAAACCTTGCAGATATTCAAAGAACTGTCTTTTGGCATGTTCATGCTCTGGGAGATAAAAACCATAAGCATAAGTCCACTTCAATACCCTCCTACATTCGACAATCTGCGTATTGAAATGATTAAACTCGGCCATGAGAGATCTAGAAGGCTTATGAGAGAACTACACTTGGCAATGAAAACTAACCTGTAACCAAGCCTCTATGATGAACTTGAGCTGTGACTCTGGTTGGCTTTGTATATCACTTAACTTTTCAAGCTGAAAAATGATTTGTGAATGTCGCTGTTAGCATATGTTCTGGACAGGCTGAAGTAGCTGTATTATAAATGATCTATCTATCTATCTATCTATCTATCTATCTATCTATTACATTATTAAGACAGCTCGAAAAGAAGACACCACATTCACTATGGATTAATCGAAGAAAAAGAAAAGAAGAGTCCAAGTAGAAATACAATCTAAAAAATAACTGAAATTCGGAATTAAAAATAAGCAATATCGAAACAGTAGTCCATATAAGAATCCAATACGTGATTAATTAGAATTCGTAATAAAAAATAAATAAATTTCTGAAATTTGGAAAGAAAAAGAAAAGCTCAAGTAGGAAAACAATTTTGAAATAACTATAATTCAGAATAAAAAAGAAATATTGAAACAACAATTAATCCATCTATAACACAACATGAGATTAGTTAGAATTTAAAATAAAAATAAAATAAATTCAGAAATTAGAAAAATAAAAATAAGAGTTCAACTAGAAATACAATTTTATAAATAACTAAAATTCGTAATAAAAAATAAAGACTATTGAAAGAGTAGACCATCTAGAACATATAACGAGATTAATTAAAATTCGGAATAACAAATAAAATAAATTTTGAAAATAGAAAAATAATATAAGAGTTCAAGTAGGAATACAATTTACAAATAAAAAATAAAATAAAAAATATGGATTTTTCGAAAAGAATAGTTCATCTAGAACACAATGATATCAAATGACAATAAAGAGGGGAAAAAACAATAGGCCCGTAAAGGAGTAAAATGGTGGCAGTTGATGCGACATATAATAACTATAAACATATAAATAAACCCAAATAGAATACCAATGACGATTAAGAGGAGTGACGACGGGTAAGCCATTAAGCAGCACGGTCGCGGCGGTTGGCGGGATTCTAGAAAGTAAAAAATAAACCCCAACGATAATCATGTTCAATTTTTAAAATCTCAATGATAATAAAGAGGTGAGGCAGCGGGCAGGCCGTAGAGGAGTACAGTGGCGGTGTTTGATGGAACTTTAAAAAATTTATAAAAACAAAACCCAACAAGACAATCAACTCTAAAAACTAAAATGTCTAATTTTTAAAGGTTTTGAGGAAAATGAATAGAAACAGTGATAGATCGACAAGCAAATAAAGTACTGACAAATGAGTAAGGGGTAGCGATCGAAGCGAATTTTAAAAACTATAAAATTAGAAACACGGGGATGATAAAGTTCGGTGTATCAAAATCCTAAGACAACAAGATAAATATTTAACAAATTTTAAGTAAAATAATATGTAAAAAATAGATAATTTTGTATGGGTGCTAGCCACGCAATTGCACAGGCCACCCAGCTGGTTATATTATTGAAACAATCTTGAAAGGAGGCACCACGTTCGCTGTAGTGGTTAGAAATTCCCACAATAATCGGAGAAAAAGAAAAGGAGAGTCCAACTAGGAGTACATTTAGAAATAACAGAAATTCGGAATTGAAAATAAGTAATATTGGAAGAAGAGTCAATATAGAACCGACTATGAGATTAATTAAAATTCGGAATAAAAAATAAAATAAATTCTGAAATTACAAAAGGAAAAAAGAGAGTTTAAGTATGAATACAATTTAGTAATAACTGAAATTCGAAATAAAAAATAAGCAATATTTGAAGAAGAGTCCATGACTATGAGATTAATTAAAATTCGGAATAAAAAACAAAATAAATTCTGAAAATAGAAAAGGAGAAAAGAGAACTCATGTAGGAATACAATTTAGTAACAATTCAAATTCGGAATTAAAAATAAGTAATATTTGAAGAAGAGTCCATATAGAACAGAATACGAGATTAATTAAAATTCGGAATAAAAAACGAAATAAATTCTGAAATTAGAAAAAGAAAAATAAGAGTTCATGTAGGAATACAATTTTAAAATAACGAAAATTCGGAATAAAAAATAAGCAATATCGAAAGAAGAGACCATCTTGAACACAACACGAGTTTAATTAAAATTTGGAATTAAAAAATAAATTAAATTCCGAAAATATAACAATAAATATAAGATTTCAAGTAGGAATACAATTTATAAATAACATAGTATCGGAAGGAAAAATATGGAATTTTCAAAAAACACAATCTATTTAGAAACACAAGGATGACAAATGACAATAAAGAGGGGAAAAGCAATAATCCCGTAAAGGAGTGGAGTAACAGCGATTGGACAAATGACAATAAAGAGGGGAGAAGCAATAATCTCGTAAAGGAGTGGAGTAACAGCGATTGATAGGACATCTAAAAACTATAAACAAAATCCCAAATAGAATCCTAATAACGATTAAGAGGAGGGACGACGGACAGGTTGTTAAAGCAACATGATCACGGTGTTTGGCGGGACTTCTAATAAGTAAAAAATAAACCCCTATGATAATCACGTTCGACTTTTAAAATCTCAATGATAATAAAGAGGAAAGAGAGTGGACGCAAAAACTATAAATAAAACCTCACATAGAATCTCAATGATATTAAGAGGAGAGATAACGAGCAATCCGTTAAGCAGCACAATCACGGTGGTTGGTGGGACTTTTAGAAAGTAAAAATAAACCACAATGATAATCTTGTTTAATTTTTAAAATCTCGATGATAATTAAAAGGAAAGGCATCGGGCGGGGCCATAGATGAGTATAATAGCGATGTCGTTGACAGTTTGGCAGGACTTCTAGAAAGTTAAAGATGAACACCGATGATAATTATGTTCGATTTTGAAAATCCCAATGATAATAAAGAGAGGAGGCGGCGGACAGGCCGTAGAGTAGAGTGATGGCGTTTAACAAGACTTCTAAAAATTATAAAAATGAAAGTCAACGAGATAATTAACTCTAAAATTTATAAGGTCAAATTTTAAAGTTCCAAGGAGGATGAATAGAAGCCGTAGTAGATCGAGCAAGTAAATAAAGGGGTGACAGAAGTAAGAGGTAGCGACTGGTGTGACTTTTAAAAAATATAAAATTAGAAACATAGACGCGATAAGGTTTGGTCTTTTAAAACCCTAAAATTAGAAACATGGAGGTGATAAGGTTCGATCTTTTATAGATAACGAGATAGCTATTTAACAAATATTAAGTAAACTCATATGTAAAAGAAGGTAATTTTGTATGGATACTAGCCGCGCAATTGCGTGGGCCACCCAACTAGTTAATACATGAACCTAACATGGCTTCAATGCTTTTGGGTGAAATTGGATATAAAGAGGATAAAGGAGAGATAAATATAAAGTATCATATCTATATACCTTGTCGTTTTGCAGACTCAGTAGATCTCCTAATGCCTTTTGCCTCGACTGCATAATGAGAGAAGATATTAAAGAAACCAGAAAAGTTCCTTTTGAGTATTGATTGGAAATCTATTTTACCACTTATGTAAAACACAATGCTTTGTTCAGGTAACTTTTCTTGTACCCAATAACTTACCGACTGATTGGCTGCCCACCGTTCATAATAGTGTGTATATCTCTCAAGCGAGTTCTTTGCCATTTCTCTTCTCCTTTCAGATTCATCATACTGTAACCAGTGCGAAACAGCACAAATTAGGCACAATATTAAATAAAAAATAATAAAGCATTAAGAAAACATCTCAGATTAGAACTGTACCGCTCCTTCTTGCCTTGCTGCCTCATAACGGTTACAAGCATAAAATCCACCAGTCCGTTCTCCATGCTCCGACCATGGACCAAGACACAGCCTGCGTTATATAGAACAAGTACATACTAGCCATATGAGATTGCAAGTGCTATGAAGAGCATAAACAGAGAGATTATGATTACGTACCAGCAAAACTCAAATTTGCATGGAGGTGTGCACGTAATGTGCATGCATCCCTGGTTTTTTTCAATGGGTCGCTTGCACTTAGGACAAGGCTTTGAATTAGCTAGAATCCTGAAACCATAACCAACAGAAAGTTCAACATAGTTGACACAAGAAATAACTTGTAGTAAAAACATAAGAACTACTAGTAGTATGACAAAAAGATCAGGTCAAAATATTAGTGTTTCAGAAAATCACCAAACAATAAAATAGCAAAAGCCAACCTACCCTTTTTACACACAACCAAAAGGAGACATGAGATTAGGACAAAGTTTCAGAAGAAAGATCAAATGCAATTAAAGGAACAGAACATACAATAAGAAAAATGTCAGTAGTAATGAAAAAAGAAAGCCATGTTATTCTGACAATACCAGTTCATATTTTCAGACTCCGCACTGTTCTTGAGGATCCACTTTGAAACAGTGGCACAGTCTACCGGACGATGAGCTTCCTCAGTGCACTGCAAATTTTATTTCAAATGGTTTATGCCCTGCTGATCACAATGAAATGAAATGGCAGGTCCAGTACTCACGTTCCAACAAAAGCCGTATGAACAGTTGCAGTTCACATCATAGCTGCCACTGCCCATGACAAATTCTACAGCATATTCACATCCAGGAGCAGGACACCATTTTGTCTGTTCCAAATAGGAATAAACTTAATGAACATATGCTTAAAAAATAGATACATAAATACCAAAACTTGAGAATCGGCCAAATATAGCACTTGATCATTTTCTACGAAGGCATTCGCACTAATTACAAACTGTCAGAACCATTTCAAAAATATACTATGATTGCCACATTAACTGTACGAACATCAAGGTATCAAAATACAGAGAATTCACTCCATTTTTAGGAAAAACAAGATGCAAAGGCAGGAGAATGGTTTGTTTACATAGAACATATAATAATTCACAGTAGCAGCCATACAGATTTTCATTTATTCATTTGTATTATGATCAACCTACCTTTCTATTATCTTCGATGTAAGATCTGCGAAGATATCGCCCATACTTTTCCCTATCCTCGTCGTCAGCCAGTGAATTCATCATATCTTGACCAACAGCAGCTGTGCAGGAAGGATCAGGACATCTCAACATCAAGCATCCCGGACCATCACTTATAGAAGTGCTAATGTAACCTGTCAATGTGCACTATGTTAGTGGTGATTCCACACAAAACAGAAACTGAGGTTGATAAAGAGAAATATCTCAAGGTTGGATTGTCAAACCTCTCCAACATGCACTACAGAACGGATGGCCACATGCAGCAGCACTCATTGACGTAAGAGGACAATTTTCGAAACAAATTCCACATGTCAACTGTCGAGTGAACAAAACGTATTATATTGAATAGCTGATGATAGTCATGTGTTCTAAGTAATGACGGGTAAAAACCATCAAACAGGCAAGACAAAAAATGAGATATGAAATGTCGAATGCACATTCTTCCCACAACTCACAAGTCACAATGGATAGCACTATAGTACAGGCAAAACTGAGTGCCAATACATGTGCACTGCAAACCTGCAATAACACAAGCATGCTATCCTTTTTTTTCTCAAAAAATCCTAGCTCGCAGGCATACAACTGCTAGAAGTTCAAATTGTTTGTATGTCCCCCAAATTTTTTTAATTGTTTAACTAGTAAAGCAAAGGCATACTTCTCTGTCATTTGGCATTTCGATGCGCTTTTCCGGCAAACCAACAACCTTACGAACATGTTCTTCATCAGCAAACCATTCATCGTGCACCTTACTGACACTCCTGCAGGGGGACAAAACCAAATAATAGATGTATCATTCCTTGTGCTCTGCCTCCATATGGCAATAACAGATGAAGTACTTCCTTCGTCCACAAATACAACGGATTCTAGGTTGTTTAGCAGAGTTCAAGGTTGAGGTGAAATTACTTTGATGCGGGGAAGTTTACTTGATTGAGAAAGATCACGCCTAGCAATGCAACTACCAAAAAGCAATAAATGCAGTAGTTGGATAGATTAGGAAAGTAGTACTCCAAAATCCCTTGTATTTGTGGACAAGTTTTGAACCCCCAAATCCCTTATGTTTGTGGACGGAGGGAGTAGCACGTTTGGGCTAGATTACATGGTGTACTGCATTAATGAGCCAATGCAGCATGAAATAATATCCCACAACCACGATTAAGCCCTCAATACAGTAAATTTTGATAATTCACAACCATGTAAGTTTAAATCAGTTTGCTTATTAATAGCATGTACATGAATAAACAAATATGACATGGACATGGATGAATTATCAGGTATGAGAATCAAAGACATAACAAACTTGATACAGATAGAACACCAAAAAAGACAAAAAAAAATACAGGGGTATGAGGCAGCAATGTGAAAGGCAGGTAATGGCTAACCAGTTATAATTGCGGAGAAGAACACATGCTTCTGACTTTGAAATTGAAAGAACAGTTGAAACCCTATTTATATCATCCTCTTGGCGCTGTTGTATATCAGCTTCACTTAATACACTGTAATTTTGCTGGGGCATGAAAAGTTCATATAATGTCAAAATCACACATAACAGAATAACGCTGGACAATCAATTCATATAATGTCAAAACAATTAAATGTCAAAGATTGGAAGAAAAAAATCAAACAACATTTCTTCCACTGCAAAATTTTGATTTGTAACAAGGCAAAAGGACACTACTCCCATTAAAATCTAGCACATTGATTGGAATATAGGTCATTGCTAATTTTCTACAACATGGCCTTCTCCAACATTATGCCGAAACGTGAGTACGATTTTTTTGTTAGCTTATATCGTGCAAAGGCCTTCTCCAGCTTTTGGAAATAAGAGAACTTCTATGAGATGACCTAAAAACTGTTAGAAAGAAGTCTGGCTTTAGGGACAAATAATCATTTTGGTATATTTTCATAAAAACAATGTACTTCAGGAACCAATAGCAACTTTCACACAAAACATTCCTTATACCTGAACAGAAAGATCAACTGGAGAAGTCCATAAAAAATTCTTTGACAAATAAACTGGTCGGCAGTGACCAGGATATGGTGGGATAAGCCACTTAAGACATTAAGACATAACCTCAATGGATAGTACGCCTAACGGCAAGATTGATGGGAAAGCACAGGGTGCCAAAACTCGTCACTTGTCTATGTTCAAAGGCAGGGTAAAGCCAGCTGGGTGCCAGTGACAGCAACATGTGGCAAGGGCGGTTGGCTGGACAAAGGACAAAACTCATTGTTGGATGGAGACCTCGGCATCAGTTTATTTGGCTAGCTTAGGTGACAAGAAAGCAAGAGATAAGAGGTGTACTTGTGCAGATGGAACAAGGAATAGAAACAAGCAGGAACCAGAAAAGCTAAGTTTGGAAGGATATTAATTCAGGAGGCTTCTAGACAGCGTACCGACAAAAAAACTGTTATCCACAAGTAATTACTAATAACCACAGTCCTTTCAAAATGGAATCAAGCACCTATACAATAATCAATATCTTATCTAGAAATAAATTCAATCATCTACAACCAGTTAGAACTAAATCTGGGTAAAAATATGCAAGTTGGCATAGCACGTTGTACCTAATTAGTTGAAGGGTATGCCACAGAAAACATTGTGCACAATTCCTATATAAACATAATAGAAACTAAGTACCAACATCGTATGACTGATTGGCTATTACTAGCAAGTCCTACTTCATGAAGACAATTTATAACCTGCATTTCCAACTGAAGATCAGATTTTTGGAGTTAGCTCATCCTCATAATATCGCAACCCTTTGCGAATAATGGCAGTTGTTTCGGTATGTTAAGGATACGGATATATCCACAATTCATTTACAGTTATGTGGTAGCCTATTTCCTGTAGACCATCTTTATCCCATGATATTCTCGATTTGTCATGCCATGCTCGTAATAAATTGCATAATCAGACCAAATATTGTCAATCCGAAGGTACAAAGAACTACAGACTGAACTACAAAATACCCTATCTCAGCTTACTACCTCCACACCAAATGACCATGTGCCAATACATGAAAAAGAAAGGAAAACATTCAGAGAAACAGATGAAGTAAGATTTGAACATGCAGTTCATCATCTCATTTGTTTGGCCATCACAAAATTCTTCAGAACTACAAGGAGCTCCAGTCAACTATGGTTTTTTGGTACATAAATAACATTTTTTTTTGCTGCCACATTATTAATGGCTACGTACTTGAATAGGCCTAGCATGAGCTATTGTAAGTTTCTTCCTTTGGTTGTTCTCCCTTCATTTAGCACATCTGCCAGTGGATAATCGAAAATCTACACATTACATATCCCCACCCCCCACCCTCCCAAACACACCCATAAAATTCCCATTGTTTTTTTGAACAAAACATAAAACTCCACTAATCTTGTAATTAGTTTACGTTTGTCCTACGGAACAAGATGTAGTTGTTGATGACAAAGTATAAGACGCCTACTACCCCACATGTATTTTATTCGTCAACACTATCGCCCACACCACCAAAAATCCCGGATCCCCACACTTCCTGTAAGAAATATAAATGCAAAAATGTATAAATGTTTCAGGGAGGTCCTAGCTAGCATCGACGCATTGATTATGGATGGCAGCCAATGCAATATGATTCTCCCGGACTACATCAAAATCCACCAACCAACGAAAGCATATTCGTGCAGCATTGGCAGCAACCTTCTCATCGATCGCCTAGATTCACGCTCCTGCAATTTTCGGGCATTCCCACCCCGTGACAGATCAAACCACGAAACTAAGCCTCACCACCCCACGCCATTACAAGCACTCGTCGCCCACAGGGCGCGCGCGAACCCGAGATCACCTGCTGCCGGTGCGAGAGGAGCTCCGCGGAATCGTCGGAGTCGTGGTCGGCGAAGTCGTAGTCGGCGTCCCCGTCGTCGCTCCCGCCGAGCCCGGCCTCCCCGCCGCTGTAGAAGTCGTCGTCGGCGGAGTCGTTCGCGTCGAGCATGTCGTCCTCGGAGTCCATCGCCGCCCCTCCCCCACCGCCGCCGCCGCCGCCCCCGCTCGCCGCGCGCCGAAGCCCCAGGAGCAGCGCGGATCGGGCGGATCGGAGCGGCGCCCACCACGAGGAGGAAGCAATCGGGCCCGGGTGGTGAGGCGCCCGAGCGGATTCGGGGCGGAGGGAGAGGCGAGAGGAGGGTGGGGGTGGGATGCGAGGAGGAAGGAATAGGGTGGAAATGGGGGAGGAGGGATTAGTAGGTCGGATTCGCTTGCTCGGGCTGCACAGGAAGGAAGCTACGAATGCGAGCTATTTTTCCCTCTCCTTTCCCCTCGTCTCTTTGCCCCTTTTTTTTCGTCCCCTTGTAATAGTGTTTTCGTGTGTTTTTGTTAAAAGCTTTTCTTCCTTGTTTTTATAGCTGCTTTTGCTTTCCTACAACCGATGGTTTCCTACCAGCTTTGAGTGTAAGCTAGCTGGTTAGCCTAGGCTTCAGATTCAAAAGCATTGCGCAATATTAATGTTCTCTAACTTGGCTGATACGAGGATCACATGATTAGCGGATCCATATATCAGCCATCCATATCACAAGATAGAGCGAGCTTCATTCATTACCGGTGAATACTCTAGAAATATAAATATAGTATGAGTTGAATTGAATGAATATAATAAAAAATCACGAAATGTGTACTCACGGTGACAAACCTAATAAATTTAACTCAAGTACAATAGGTATAAATGGTTATGACAGTTATCAGAATTCATATCAGAATTCAGACACACCAATAACACAGGACATCTAAAGAGTCATTAATAGAATTACTTGTATAGTTCTAGGACTATAAATTTTCTAATAAACCAAACAAAATATATATGGGTAGTCGAAAATGTTATTGAATGCTTAGTAACACTAGGCAGCTTGCACTGTGAGCAAGGGTACCAATCCTTGGGACCGCTAATGATCATGCATGAGCCTAATGAAACAAAATTATTCGATGTTACTTGTAAAGTTGCACCAATGCTTATATAGGCATCAATACTTATGCACAAAGGAGTATCTAATTAATGAAATACTATATAATTGGAATATACATACTTAATATAGTTATTAGTATAAATTCAGCATGTGTTAAAGCCATATCATTCATAAACAAGAGTTGTTGGATCATGCACATACTTGATAATAAGTTCGCAACTGTACATATGTTTTACCATCCATTTGTCATTAATTGGTATAAAAGTTAAACTATATTGAGCATTTCATTGTCTCGGCTTAACTTAACTTAGCTCTTCAAGTGTTCTGAGAAGGATTTCTACATTACTGCAACAACTGGCAAAGAGTATGCACTAGTATATAATAAATCCTCCCATAAAGTATCTCACGTTGTACATGCCTTTGTTGTAAGAAATTATACATTACTCAACGATGAACCCACAAGTATACCCTACTTGCCATTGGTAGGGGTGAAAACGGGTCGGGTTTGGTTGGATCTCACTTTTCCCATATTCTAACCCACATTTTATAATCAGAATCGGGTCGGACACGGATAGTACTGAATACGGATACAAACTCGGATAATTTCGGGCAAAATTATGGAACGGATACGTACAAAATAGATATGTACACTATCGGTTACGAATACTTATTCATATATCACGTCGAAGCAACAATCATATATATCACATAGACAATAACCATCCAACAATTCTATATATCCATAATACGATTATATTAGGCCATTAGGACCTTAGGAAATAAAAAAGGTACAGTACTTCATAATTGAAAATCATTTCATATATGATATACTTTTTATTTCGATGAGACCGCTCTGATCGGGATCTGACTCCACTAATGTAACCGTTTTCGTACCATGTTTTTCACCTAGGGCCTTCTCTTGATGCTGCAACAGGCCGTCAGGTTGGTTTTGGTGGGCTAAACAATGAACATTATATCCGTAAGGGCATTCTTGAAGAATCAGTTGAGAATATTAGGTCATTAAGCATAGTATATTTCACATTTGAGTCACAATATCAGTATATCACCCCATATAAGCTATTAGTAGGCATCATTCATAAGATCACAGAGGCACAAAACTAATAGACATCATTCAAATTATCACTAATTCATCATAACAATAGTACCTCATAGTAGTACCCATACATAGTACCAAAAAGTGCCTCACAAAAACATAATACGGGTAATATCCGTATATTTATCTGGGTAATACCCAGATTTTTTACCAGATAATCCATATCCGTCGGATACTACGTTCCCGAACACGATCTCATATCCGAAAAAAACCCGTATTCGGACCCGATATCTGTGAAAAGTCTCGGGTACCCGAATTTGTTCCGAAATAATGTGGCTGGGCGGGCGGGCGGGAAATACCCATCCTGTTTTCACCTCTAGCCATTGGGCTTCTTTCATGCGGCTGGTCATTTTTTTTCCTCGGCCAACCTTTTTCTACATGCGTGAGTACATCACTTATGCAATTGCTTTTATCGTCGACTTACTTACCTTGGCCATTGTATGTTATACCTACAATGGTGTTGTGGTAAATGAGTTATCCTTATGTAAGTGTTAAACACCTTCAATACATCGAGAACACAATAGGCTCACAGCCGACGAGGTCGAAGATGCATTCTTTGCTATACGAACTTGTTAGCTACCTCGTTCTCTGGATGGATGGCCTTAGGTAATTGTCAATCTTACGAAACGGTTGTGGGCAAACAATTTGCCGGAGACTTTTGACGTGCGACTGCTCGAAGGAAGAATTATGGAACAACAACACAAGTTAAAATAGACCAGTTACATTGGGATTTTTAGAGGTAGTTACATATGTTTGGAGACTAGATATGATACAGGTGCTTGGGCTATGTTTTCAAGTGTTTGGAGCACTAAAGAGTAGTTGATTGGTCTAGAGTTTTTGCAAGTGGTTTAACCACATTTAACAAATTACTAGTATGTGCTTATGTATCCACAAAGTAACTTAGTAACTCACCTACAAATAGCATGGGTAAAATTACAAAAAATGGTAAATAGGTAATAACACATAATCCTACATGCATAATAAAAAAAACTAGTAATGAGTGGTGAAAGAGAGATATTGAACAACTGTGAAGACATGCGTTTACTACCAACTTCCAATGGCAAACGAAATCACAAATATGGGTTGTTCAATGGATATCTCAAATGATTGGCTCTCTAACCCTGATAGATCATCAATAATATGAGATGGTCTAAGGGGATGTTCGTGAAAGGACCTTGATGTCGCCTAGAGGGGTGTGAATAGGTGTTCCTAAAATTATTATAACTTCATAGCATATTAGAATGATGAGAACTTTCGGTTCAAATCGGAACTTCCGGTATAGGATTGGAAGTTCTGGTCTCAACCAAAAAGTTCGGCGGATAACGAAATAAAACACTAGCTATGAACTTGTAGCTTGAACAAACAAAATGTATATGAATTAAAAGGTGACAAACAAGGTATCTAAGCAAGATATAATGTCACCAACTATATCAAGTAAGCATACAAGTAGATCGGGTTAAAACAAGCTCAAGCAATATGAGAGATGGCAAGAACGAGCAGACCAAGAGAGGAGATACGTTGATTTGTTCCCGAAGTTCGGATCCACGGATCCTATGTCTCCATTGAGGGGCCACAAAGGCCGGGTCTATTTCAACCCTTTCCTCACGAGGGTGCACAAATGCACTTCTTGTTTTCACTCTTGATTTCTTTCCTTGCGGAGGCGAAATCAAAGCCTTCACAAACTTTCCATGGCACACCACAACCTTGGGTGCTCACCGGCGACGCCTAGCCTTCTAGGAGACCTTAGTCCCTAAGAGTAACAAACACAAACGAAGATTTGCTTGCTACGAACTCGAGTGCTCAAAGTATGGAGTGAAACTCACTAGCTCTCAACTTCTCAATCTCTCAATCCTACTCTCTCCCCTTCTCAAATCCCACTCACAAAGAGGCACCACAAAGGTAGGAAAATGGGGAAGGCTATTTGGCTTGGATGTGTCTAATATTGCCCAAGAACAGTCGCCACTCAAAGGAGGGGTGGAGGAGTTTATATACTCGAGCCTCTCAAAACTAGCCGTCGGAGACCAAGACTGCATTTTTCGGAATTTCCAAAATGCATTCCGAAAATCAACATAGAGCAATCTCAGTTTCGCGGCCATTTTCAGAATTTCCGAAAAATTTTCGGACTTTCCGAAATATTTTCGGACTTTCCGAGATTTTTTCGGAATTTCCGAAAATCACAGAGTAAAACGACCATAACTTTTTGCTCGGAAGTCCGTTTTTGATGATCTTGGACTCTACGGAAAGCTCACTTAGAGGGCTACCCAACTCAACCAAAATCAAGGTTTAAAACCACTCAAAGTATAGATTAAAGCTTGGATTTCTCTTAAGGTAGCACTAGGATAGGTCACTTTGAGCACCAAGACATACACAAACATATCGACGTTGCATCCCTCTTAATAGTACGGCATTCCTATACTCAAAAGTAAATAGGAAGAGAATTATACCAATAGGAATGCCTTGTTTCCATCTTTATTTCTTTGTCTTTAAGAGATGCCAACATCAAAACCGTTTCACCATATATTCTTCAAATGATTGATGTGGTTACTTGTAGCTTTAAATGGTCTTGCACGGTCCATCATGACAAAGCCGTCACTCGCCCTTCACCACCGGATTTGGTTCTTCGGCGCCAAGCCCCTTACTCGCCATTCACCACCGCATGGTCCATCACGACCGAGCATCGTTTGCCCTTCACTGTTTTGCCATAGTAGCCACTTCGTATCTCACATCTTCAATATCTTCTCTTTGTCATCCTTGGTATCTTTAGGTGTAATGATATCACTTGAGCACCAACACCTTTCCAATCCTTGAGACCTATTTCTCTCATTCAACTCAATGAAATTATTAGTCCCAATGATTCGGTTGTCAACCTCCACATGTTGACCAATCGATCGCATATATAAAATGATATGAATAAGTGATGAGTATTAATCAACACCACAAGTGTCATATACTCAAATATATGCTCAAATGTAAATATCCCAATTAAATAAAAGTGAATAACTTGGACCAAGAACATGCATAACTAAGGTATAGGATTTGCTCCCCTTAAATGTATGCATACGAAATATTTTGTGTGAAGCAAAAGTATGCATAACTAGAGATAAAACATTGGGAGCTTACCTTATACAAGAATAGAAGATATTGATCATATGTGGACATTAAGATAGAAGTATACCTTCATCATCTCCATGTTCTCAATGTGAAGAGACTAAACAAGATATGGCTCAAACAAAACATTAGTCTCAAATACATATGTCACTCACATGAAAATATTATATATGAACATATCAATATGTGCATATGAAGAGAAAGATGATACATATAGCTTGATCTCCATGCATTTCATCCTTGTGATTTAGGTCCACCATCAATGAACGTTTCTATCTTAACTCATATGAAATCCGGGAATCACCTCCAACACATTCCACTTTCATATCCACATAAGACTAGGCAAAGAAATGCTTATAAAAATATTAGTCTCATATAATTGGATTTGTCATTAATCACCAAAACCAAAATAATGGCACTTGAACTTTCAGTTCAAAATATTTCAAAGGATTGTGTCACTCCCTGGTGGGCCCTCTGTAACACCCCGCTTTTTGCGAGACGTTAAAAATTTAAATTAATAAAAGTCTATTCGCGAAATTTTCGTTCTTTGTGTGAGAGTCTAAGTCATGCCATAGATCTTGATTAAACTCTACCCTTGTTCCCTCTCCTTGTTACCAAAAATCGTCTCCTCGAAATTCCTATTCCAAATAAATCCCTGAAATTTGATCCTCCTCTCCTTTGAATTCTCACAAAATACTTCTCTCAATTACGAAAATATCAAATTCCTATTTTGAATCCCTTCCTTGACTCCTTTGTATTTTCCGAGTTCAAATATGTAATTTGGAATCACATCCGAGTTAAATTCTAAACTTAAATCCCTTCATTTTCAATTTCCAGGAAAAGTCTAGTTTGCATCCCTGTTGCTTGGGCCAAAACCTTTCCTTGGTCCTTCTCTCGGCCGGTCTCTCTCTCCCCTACTCCTCTCCCCCTCATGGGCCATGCCCAGCCCGGCCAAACCCCCCCACCGCAGGTCCGTTTCTCCTCCCCGGCCTACTCCCTCATCTCTCTCTCCCTCTCGTTGCGCTGTCCCCAGCTCGACCCAACTCCCCACCGCGGCCCACTTCCCCTTCCAGGGCGCGTGCGCCGCACGTGCCGAGGAAGAGCGCCGTCTCCCTCGCGCCTCTCTCTTTGCTTCTCTCTCTCTTCCGCTGCGTTTGCCGCCAAGCGCCGCTCGAATTTGGTCACCCGCCGTTGGCTTCCTGCCCACGTCCGCGCGTGGCCGACCGGGAGGACGAGCCGGTGTCACCACACCAGCCCGACCACTGCGGTCGCCGCCACCATCACCTCGGCCTGGCCACTCCATGCCGCATGCATCCAAAGCCGGGACGCCGAGCTCGTGCTCCTGTCCCCTCTCTCACTAAAAGTGGCAAGGAGCCTACCTCCTTTTTCCCTCTCCCTTTTCTCTTTTTCCCCTACCGTCGCTTGTCTCCAAGCGCCGCTGACGCTGCCCGGTAGCCGCAGTCCGTTGCCCCATCTTGACCGTGCCCGTTTCCCTCCACCCGAAGCCTCGCGAGCTCCTATAAACTCCACCCTCCCCCGAAAACTCGTGCACCTCCCTCTCCTCTTCCCCGCTGCACCTTCTCGGTGCCGTGCCGCCTCGTCGTTCGCCGCCGCTGCGAACAGCTTCTCCCACCAGACCCGGCGCCCCTTTCCTCGAAACCCGGCCGCGACTCGTCGCCGACATCCTCGTTCCCCCCAATCCGCGCCGGTGAGCCCCTACTCCCCTTCTCCCTCTTGCTGTGCTGCGCCCACAGCCACTCCCGCCGCCGCGACACGCAGCCGCGCGCCGCGCGTCTTTTCTCCTCTCTCGTCGCGCTCCCCCTTTTTTCACTGTCGTGCGTCGCCGTCAGCTTCCCCCTTGCTCTCGCCGCGCCTACCTTTTCCACCGCGGCCGCTCGGCTTTCCTCCCTTCACGCCATTCTTGCCGCCGCCGTTGGCCCCTCTTCTCGCCATAGCTGTGCGCCGCACGGCCACGCCCACTCCCCTCGTCGCGCCGCCACTTCCGCAGCCACCGCACACGGGAGCGCGTCGCCGCCGTCCACCTTCACCCCTCCTCTCTCGAATCCGAGCCGACGAATGGATTCTCCTTCCCCTCCTCTTGCCGCAGGTGCATGCCACCCTCTCCGGTTCGCCGCCGCTCGCCGGAAATCCCCGCGCGCCATCGGTCGTCCGATCCGGGCGAGCTCTGCCCTCCTTCCTCTTGCGCATTCATGACAGTCACGCGGACGCCACGTCCTCGACCCCCCATTCGTCCCGTGCGCGCGGACCACCGTGAGCCTTGAGGCTGCACGTGGGCCTTGAACCGCGCCCACCAAACCCTAGCGCCACATCCCGCGTGCGCCCTTCCTTCGTGAGACCGGTCGCTACCATGCGGGTGCCGCTCGTGCGCCCCGTGCAGTGGACCGCGTCCACCTAGCCGCCTCACGCGTGCGCGCTCGCTGCGTGGGCCGCGCCTTGCTCGCCGGCCCACTCTCTCTCCTGCGCTCCCCGCTCGGCCGCGTGGGGCGCGACTCGCTCACCCACGCCCGCCGTGGGCCGCCTTCTTCGCGCGTCGGCCCGGTTCGCCCAACCGCGCCCGCGCACTTCCTTGGGCCGCGGCCTCACCCTCGGCCCATGGACAAAAGTCCATCTCCCATCCCCCACTTAATCCATTGCTCTTTCCCTTGAAACCTAGGTCTAACAGAAGTCTACCCTCCCTCCCTTCTCCTTGAACTAGCCACCTATAGCCTTAAGTCCATACACCCTCCCTCACCTTTTGCTGGCCCCACATGTCAATGAGTGTAAGAAATATTCTTGAGAATATTCCTTTTCTAGAAATTCAATAATTCCATTTCCTTTGTCCTGAAAATCAAATAAAACTTCCAAAATTCATATCTCACGATCCGTAACCCCGATTGACTCCGTTCCACTTCCAGTAATTCCGTAAAATTGAGATCTATCTAATGGCACTATTAACTAGTTTAAATAGGATATTTCTTTGGTCCTTGTATAGGTTTTCCCTGTTTGCGTATAGTTACGGGTTGCGGATTTTCGTTCGAGTGTGGATTTCAAGAAGCTTCATGAAGACCTTGAACAAGGCAAGTCACCCTTTGACCATATTGCTCCTATAATTGAAAAGTCATTATTATTTTGTTTGCTACTTGCATTATTAGGAGTACACACTTAATTTGCTTGGCCTCGGTTTGCGTGCCAAACCGACGGACCTACCCGGTAGTCGCACTACTTCCTGTAGGCCGAAATACCATATTTCCTTGTTGCTCCACCTTTGTAGTACTTCGATATCCGTGCTCTCTGAGCATGAGTACCAATTACTCCTCATACGTCGTTGCTTGTCGAAAAGTTGGGATATGGGTTTGAAAAGCCTTGAAAACCCGACACGTGGTGTCGGGTTTTTGAAAATAAAATAATTGTGAAATCTCGTAATACGGGTGTTGCGCCTGCGTGGTGCTGTTCCTGAAGTCGCATATAAGGACTGATTCCTGTGGGAATTACATCCGAGCATAGCAAGTGGAACCACATGGTGGAATGGGACACCCTGGCTAAGTAATTAGCTGCTTCTGGGAAATCTTATATGCCAATAGGGGTGGAAAGCCGGGATGTGGCGTTAGAGACATCCTGGGAGTCCTAAACAGAGGAAGGCAACCGGGAGTCCTATATGGAAAGCCGGAGTTGACCTGATGTTTGTGTGGGAGACCCTCTATGTGGCATGAGGTGACCTAGGGATAGCTTTGGAAAGGCTTTGTCACGAACCTCTGACACCGGTCAGTGTCTGGAGTAAGTTTGTGTTATGTGGCTAAAGTGTATCCCTCTGCAGAGGTTAACAAACTATTCGAACAGCCGTGCCCACGGTCATGGGTGGATGCAAGGTGGTTCCCGTTGAGTAGTTTTGTTTGCCTGTGCATTGTGAAAAGTGTTGTGGATTGAGAATCGTTACCAGAATCAGCCTGTGTGGCAGATGGATGACCTGGGTGGTCAAAAACGGGTCTGTGTGATCCGAGATGTCTAAGTGCATCATAGACTAGGCTTCCCGGGTGGAAGCAGAATGTTGTGCTGCGAGGCAGCGGGACTCTTGGAGTCTGAGGAAATGAAAATGGCTCAGGGAGCCGCTTAATCAAGTGAAATGGCTATGTGAGCCGAGAATTAATGAACCGAACTGGGAAGTCGGGGCATTACCATTTGAGTTGTTGAAAAGCATCTCTTAAGTCGATTTGAGACGCAAGTCTCTTTTCGACCTAAACTCAAATAGAAGAAAGTCACTTAGTGGTTTCATAATGGTTCCAAATACATGATTTGCAAAACAACCTTTCCCCTATTTCAAGCTTGCACTAAACACCTAAGTTCCCGTGACTTGCTGAGTACGTAAGTACTCACTCTTGCTCTATATATTTAGTTCCTCCGGCCTGAAGGTGAAGTCGAAGAGAAGTGAAGGCTAGGGTTTTGTCCCGGTTCCCAACCGTCGCCTGTGGTGTTGGGTGTTAGTTCGTTGATTTCCGTTGCTGTTGTCTCTGATGTTGCCGCTTCTGCGTCGTCTGTTGCAATCTCGTGTTCTCCCGAGAGTTGCAACTTAAGTCAAGGTAAATAAGTCCTCTATTTAAATTAAGGATTGCAATGATTCCTAATTGTCACCGTGGGTACCAGCGCTATGTCCTGGGACTGGTACATATATCGCGATCTCGTAGGAAGCGGTTCGCACCGTTTTTCCTACGACGCGCTCCTGTCAGGTGCCATTGTACGACGGTGTCGGATCGGGGCGTGACACCCTCCTATCAGTGTGACCTGATGGGCGATGGCCACGAGCCCACGACTCGGCGAGGAGGCACACTTTTTTGGTGAAGCCCACAACCATTGAACCTCACCAGCAACGAAAACATGAGCTCAAAGAGGATTTTGCATTTCTTCGTGAGTGGTACCTCCTCTCTCTCTCTCTCCTCCTCATGGTCCTGCAGAGGTAGCGATAGACGGCAATGCACCAGTGCCCCGTGACCAATGGACATACGCTCTAAGGAGAGTGCACAGTCAGAGGCACATAAAATTCAGGCATGGCACTGCCCCATGAGATCCATATTTTTGCATGCCTCAAAGCTAACGAGTGTTGCACCGTGGACTTCGACAACTTAGCAACCCAGCAACACAATAGGGAGAAAATCGAGCTAAGCAAATTCTCAAACACATGTTTAGAGAAGCTGCAAGTTAGTAGGCTCATGAGAAGAAGAATTGAAACAACAACACTACATAAATCATCAACGCCATCAGGTAGATACATTCTCATGTGACATGTCTCCGAGCAGGTGCTTTTCGAAAAGAAAATGGCCATAAGGGCGGGATTTGGATTGGTGCTAATTTGGGTTCTGCCAATATTCTAGTAACTTCAATAATACTTTGGTGGAATTTGGATTAAGACGATTTTTCCTAGGTAGTAGCAAATCTACTCTATCAAATTTGGTGATGCCTAGGTTTTGGCCATACCAACATTTTGGTAGGGTTTCAGATTAAACAACTTAAATTTGTTACTTCATACCACAGTCTATTGACTCATTCTTGTTGAATCCATCCCTTCAAAATTGGGCCTTATTGGTTGAATGAATAACATAATATCTGGTTTTTGATGATATTTAAGTATACAAATGAATAAATTAACAATTTTAAAGTTGAAAGGTTCTTTCATGAAAAAAATTCTAAGAAGTTTATATTTTTTTACAAAAATTACCATCTATGAGCTTATTTGGAAAATGTGACATGATTATATTTTTTCGACCAGCCCGAGGACGGAAGATCAGCCAATTCTATTAAGATTGTGAAGTAATTTTATATAACCTTAGAAATCCAACAAACTGCAAGCTCAAGGCCGCAACCTGATGGGAACCGAGCAAGAGACACATGCATGTGTTGTGACTCTACCAGGAGAAAGCTACAACTATGAAAACCTATGGGTTGCTCCCACCAATCCCACAACATGTCATGTCCACCACCCCTCTGTGATGACATCTATTAACTCAATTAGCGATTTGCTAAGACCATTGAAGACTTGGGTGTTTCACTCTTTCCAACTTATCCAATTGGCTGAGGTAATGGCCATGTTGAACGCTGCTCTACTTTGTTTTGCCACGGCTTGCCACGCCTGGGACCACCAGCCATCGATTTTATGCTATACTGATGGCCCAATCAAGAACTTATGTTGCCACTTAATATTCTCCTAGACCTGTTGGGTGTATGGACATTAGGCGGACAAGTGTGCACATGTCTCTGGCAAAGCGACACACAACGGGCATGATGGATGACTTGGCCAGCTGCGGGGTAGTGGTTGTGCGATGTAGGCAACTACCCCTTGTTGCTAAGAACATGGAGAACTTACATTGACCTAGGATTTCTGCCTTTTGGGATGAATTTGCCACATGGAGCCAACATTTCCAAGGAAAAACATCCGATAAGCAGATGCCATTGCATACCATCCATCTGAAGTGAACTTCCGCCTTAGTTTGTTCGTGGCGTTTGGTTTCAACTTGATATTTGCCGAAACTACCCACAAGTCAAGGTACTCCAGTAGAGCTTGCATGGAGAGACCCTCACGGGTGTCGCCGTGTTGTGCACCAATTGATTGTTGTGTATCGTTGTCGCCATTAATCTCCTAGCCCTTGGATCGAAAGAGAATAGAACAAGGGTTGTGTAGGAGCATCGAGCGGGCTTTGTGCCCACAATAATCTATAATTCATACGAGGAATGGGACGGAGTGAGTACTTAATTAACCATGCATTAATCCGTTGCTTCGTTTTACGTGTGGAGTAGAGGGATTCTCAACCCCTCAAAAAGAACACAGCCTTACTAAAGATGCTGCACCATCTGTCAACACTTCATGATCAGAACATGCCAAGTTAAAGTTCCATTAACTAAATCCTTAAAGAATGTTCCGTGGTGCATAGATTTCGAGGGTCTAATCTTGAGCACGTCAGGACACTTCCTAGCTCCACAAATGAATGGGCATGGCGAGTTGGCGACCGGAACAGAGAGGGAGACGGTCAGACGGCGGTGATGAAGTCTCATGAAGATGCATTCCGTGGCCTCTGCCCGTGGTGCTCGAGCTTGACGCGCGCTAGGCCGATGGGCGCGCTGGGCGCTGCTAACTCTGCTAGCTCGCGCGAGTCGTGGCCATGGCGTACGTCCTCCGGTGGAAGTGCCCCGTGTGGCCGTGAGACGCACGTGAGTGCGTGACCATGGACATGGCCACCCGCAGGCCCAGCTATTCTCTTGCCTCGAGGATGAAAAGCGCCGGAGAGGCGGGCTAGCTTGAGCCTGACGAACACAGCGTCCGTCGACGAGTGGCTCGGCCGGATGTCCGACGCTGCATACCCAACAAATCAGTAATCGATGTCCCGCCGTGCAGCGTGCCCAGCGAGGGCAGTGGAACTGATCGCCCAGGAGCAAGACGTACGACTTCACCAGCGCCGGCCGGTGCCCGTGGCCACGTGCAAAGGCGCATCATGCGAGAGGTCGGGCCTCGCAGCCGTGGAGCGGGGCCCTGCGCTGCGACGACAACGACGCGGCCGGTTTCCGCAGCCACGAACCGCTCGCCCATCCCGTTTCATCTCTCATCCGCCACGAGCGCATCCCCGTCAACCTCCCAGGGCAATCACAGCCGCGGTGACGTGACTCGTGAGGCAGTTGGGACGGATGGCCCGGTGCTCCGGGTCCCAAGCGGCGGCGACACCTCACCGCGCTGATCCACACCCAACGGACGCCGACGCCGACGCGCTCGGACAGAATAAACAGATCGGATAATGGCACAGGAGCAGAGATCGACGGCGGAGATGCGCTTCATCCGAGCATCTCACCGTCCGAGCCCGAACCACGTTTCCGGCTCAAAGCCTCAAAGGGCTTTCGGCTGATGCGGTTCACCTCTGGCCCACGCCCATATCTCCCGTTGCGTCTAGACGCTTTTTTTTTTCATGTGACGAAAAATGAATTAATACCGGATAAAATGATACGGCTACAGCTAAATTTGCAGCTTATCTTTGTTCGTCGATTAATGATTTTCTCCATTTGCAATTCTAGCTTTATTTGCGACTTCGTAAGATTACGGAAGTACATTACGACTTCCATTAATTTATTCCCATATCGCGCTCTTTTCCCTTTTGAATCGAGAGCACAAGATCTTTAAAAAACTTTCTTTTGTGGAGGCATTTCAACGATGTCATCTGCGAAGTGTTTGCTGTATGGATTAGGATTACCATAAGCTTGAGTGCTTGACCACGTCCGTCTCTCGCGGTCTCGCTCGGTTCCCCCTCCGAATTCCGAATTTCCGATCCCCACGGTGGCGTGCCGTGACTGCCGTCTCCTTTTCTTTCGTTCGTCAACCAAACAAAAGGAAACTCGAAGCGTATCGGCTTCATCAATCGACGCGACGATGCTGATCTGAACCCAACAAAATTCTCCTTCCAAACCTGCAACAAGCTCACCTTCCTCCCCCTTCTCCAGCTCTCCTCCGAGTCCGATCATTTGCCCAGCAACAACCACCACACCCCAGCCAGCCGTGCGAGCGCAGCTCTCCTCCGAGTCCGATCATTTCCTATTTAAGCCGCGCCTCGCTGGCTCGCTGCCGTTGTCCCCGAATGCTGGTCTCTCGTCGCCCCGTCCCCTGGAATCTCTCCCTTTCTACCTTGTCCGGGACCGCGGCTCCTGAAATCTCTCTCTGTCTCTAGAAATTTCTGCGCGTGTCTTTTGTTCTTCCCCCAGTTTGGTTGGTTCCCTTCCCGAGCCTGTGTCCTCGGGGGTGGCCGAAAGTTTGGATTTTGGAGAGCAGACTTTACTTGCATCTGGGCGAAGATTGGATTTTTCTTGGAGCGATTTTGGGGTCTTGATTTTGGTGGTTGTTTGCTTGGGCACCTGTTGTTGCGCTGAAGGTTGGATTTTGGGAGGAGTTTTGGGGGTTCGGTGAGATTTGGTGGTAGCGGAGCACATGACGATCGATTTGTCCATGCCCGGGAGCTCCGGGCTCCTGGACGCCGTAGAGGGGAAGAAGCACATGAACTTCTTCAGCAACCGCTACGTGCTCGCGCTCACGGGCGCCGCAGGAATCGGCGGGTTCCTCTTTGGCTATGACACAGGTATATGGGTGTTTGTGTGTATCATTTACCTTCCAACTTTTTGTCTGAACATTTCATGAAGTGTAGCTCTTCTTGATAAATTTCCCCTCGTAGTAAGCGGCAGAGACTTGCTGTGGGTTCCTTAATTTTCATATGGAAACTTTCAGATGGTGTTCGGTTCAGTTTTGATATATAACAAGATCTTCTGAATGCTTGTAGTTAGATATCATTGATACAAACGAACAAATTTGAAGTAAAAGTCTGAAATGAACCTTAAGGATAGTGGACACGGTTTAGAATTATTGGAGTACTATGGACTTATTTCGTTTAGTTCTTAATACGATCTCTACAATGCTGCATAAAGATAAATAGTAATTTTAATAGTGGGCTGAAACTAATGCTTGCATCGTGCTTTTTAATTTCTAGCAAAAGCTTTGAGTGTGTGTAACTTCACAGAAATACTGTACTGAATAATTCTGCCAAAAATATATATGATAAATTTATGCTCTTAGCTAAGAAATTTATTCTATCAGGTGTCATATCCGGAGCCCTTTTGTATGTTCGGGATGACTTTCCAGCAGTCAGAGACAATTATTTCTTACAGGTTCAATCTAATCTACAGATTACTGGTTATTAACATAAGGCAAGCCTGCACCAACTGATTTTGGTTCTTCCGTAGGAGACAATCGTTAGCATGGCATTGGTAGGAGCCATGATTGGAGCAGCTGGCGGTGGCTGGATCAATGATACATACGGCCGTAGGAATTCTACTCTTGTAGCTGACATGCTGTTTGCACTTGGCTCACTTGTTATGTGTGCTGCTGGTGGTCCTTACATTCTGATTCTTGGAAGGCTTCTTGTTGGATTGGGTGTGGGTATAGCGTCAGTCACAGCTCCAGTTTACATTGCTGAAGCTGCTCCTTCGGAAATTAGGGGAGGTTTGGTGTCGACTAATGTACTTATGATTACCGGTGGTCAGTTCTTCTCCTACCTCATCAATCTCGGCTTTACTGAGGTAGCCATTCAACCTCCACTTAATTAGCATATTTTATTCCATTAGTCCTACACATTAGCAGTTTTTAGTTTAAGTTCTTTTAACATTCAACTATAAACGGCTCAAGTTCAAGCTGAAAGCATTGCAGTTGAAATTTTTTTATTGAGCTTGCACAAACCAGGTCTTGGACTACCATGTTGACGGAACCTAACTGCTAACTGCAACTAAGTATATATATGAGCTCGCATCATATCTTTAATGAAAAAATAACAAGCTTGGGGTTGGTGCTCTTGCACAAGAACCATGGAAAAGCTGCACATGTTATGTTATTCAAGATGAACTCCCTTGAGAAAGGATTTCAACATCAATGCCACGTTTATACTACCCTTTTTCCCTTTTCATATATTTACTTTTATGGTATTAACATTCCTGTTGGTGCTAGTTAACTGGGTAACACTTAATTAGCAATGAACAAGAGTCAGCTTCCTTGCCAGCAGCAATGGATGAATCACCAACAAGGTGTTGTTTGGTGCGTAGCATCTCAAGTGTTGTTTAAATGCTCCATCTTTCTGTTTCTGAAATTCACTGCAGTATATACATCATTCTGTTTTCTTTTTCTTAAATGAACTTCCTGTATTTATCTGAAATGCACAATTTATCGCTTGGCATCATATGATTTTGTGATTTCTGTAGCCTATTCACTATTTGTTCTTCAAGTATCAGTTTACTCACCTGAGGATGAAAAATTATGTGACATTTGAATCAAATAATTCAGTAAACTAAAAACTTATAAAGCAATGGCCAATAATATTAAATTTGACTTGGGGTTTCATAAACTTGTCGTGTAACAAATCCTGCATTATAAGATGTCCTATAAAAAAAGAGATATAACCATCTTTGTTTAGAGAGTTATAGTGGAGATATTTGTAAGCTGGTAATACATTAGTACTAGTTACAAACTTGCAATGATATGCATGCTACATGTCATAGGTTCCTGGAACATGGCGATGGATGCTCGGAGTTGCTGCTGTGCCTGCAATTCTACAGTTTGTTCTGATGCTTTTCTTGCCTGAATCTCCCCGTTGGCTTTTCTGGAAGGTTACTTATTTTTGAAGCTTTGATTAAGTCATGTATTGTCTCCTTTTATTTGCATTTTGTTCTTACATTATTTTTTCTTTACAGGATCAGAAGGCAAAAGCTATTTCTGTCCTAGAGAAGATTTATGACTCTGACCGTCTAGAGGAAGAGTTAGAGCTTCTTGCTTCATCTTCAATGCATGAATTCCAGTCTGACGGTACTGGGAGCTATTTGGACATTTTCAAGTCAAAGGAACTAAGGCTAGCATTTTTTGCTGGAGCTGGTCTTCAGGTATGTTCATCATCTAGCCACTCATTTTAGTTATGTCTTAGACTCTTAGTCACAGTGAGACAAATGGTTCACTGTGCTCCGTGCATCCCTCGTGGAGCATTTGATTTTTATCCTGTTGGTAACTACATGGAGTTTTCTCCCCTAATACATGTTAATCTGTGCAGGCCTTCCAACAATTTACTGGCATCAACACTGTCATGTACTACAGTCCAACAATCGTCCAGATGGCTGGGTTTACCTCCAACAAGTTGGCCTTGCTCCTTTCCCTCATAGTCGCTGGTATGAATGCTGCTGGGACCATCGTTGGAATCTACCTGATTGACCGCTGTGGCCGGCGTCGCCTGGCCCTTACAAGCTTGGCTGGTGTGGTGATCTCCCTCGTCATTCTCGCGATGGCCTTCATACTGCAGTCATCATCAGATCTCTGTTCGAGCACACTCAGTGGTGGCTGCCAAGGTGCATTGGGATGGTTTGCCGTGGTGGGACTCGCTCTGTACATCGCCTTCTTCTCCCCAGGCATGGGGCCAGTCCCATGGGCAGTGAACTCTGAGATTTACCCCGAGGCATACCGTGGAATGTGCGGTGGCATGTCAGCCACTGTTAACTGGGTATCTAACCTGATCGTGGCACAAACATTCCTCTCGATCGTCGGGTTGGTCGGGACCGGCCCGACCTTCCTGATCATCGCCGGAATAGCGGTGCTGGCGTTCATCTTCGTGGCTCTCTATGTGCCGGAGACAAAAGGCCTAAGCTTTGAGCAGGTTGAGCTCATGTGGAAGGAGAGAGCATGGGGAAACCAGGGCAACTACCAGGGCCTTTTGACTTCTGCACCTTAGCTGTTGTTGGCAAGGGGCGGTGGCTGGCCCCCTTTTTAAGATGGCCGTGCTGCCCTCGTTTTTATCGGCTCTCCAGCTGGGATGTTTTAGGAAGATCTGGATGCAGATCAAACTTTATCATGTGGTAGCGTCAAGATCATTGTTCTGTTACCTGGTTGCATGCATTTTCATGGTGGATATGTTCAGCATCGAGTGAAGAATCAGGCCGTGTTGGTGTCAAATCTTATACTACATGAGAAGGGGTGTACCAGCCATGTGTTGTGCAGTGCAGATAAGTGTACAGTTCCGGTGCTAGATGTGCCGGAGACACATAATTAAATTGTTATAGAGATAAATTATCGCGTTAATGTCCTTGTGCAAAGTCTTGCTTTGCTGACTATTCCTCTATCAAGTGTTTCTGATTTGGCAGGTCTTCAGTTTTAGTACTGACGAGCTGAATGTACTCAGGGTCTACGTTACCGCCGGTAACCGCGTGGTTACCGTGCTTACTGCGAGGTACGGTAAAAAAAAACCGCGATAACCGTCTCAAATTCAAATAAATTTAAAAAATAATTTAAAATTTTGATAAATTTTATACGAATTTTGTACGGTTTACCACGGTTACCGTGTGGTAACCGTGCTTATCGCCGGAGCACATTAACCGTGGTCCCGGTGGCCACGTAGTAACTACGGCCCGGCGGTAACGTAAACCTTGGTAATGCCATTGCCACAGATAATTCAGACTATAGCAACATCGCAGATTTTAATACCTGCCACAAAGCACAACGTTGATCGTTAGCATGCTCATAGATGCACATAACCGTGAACCATTTAAAAATGAAAACTTATATTTGTCTTGAGAGGAGGCTTTGTACAGCTCAAGATTTGTTGGCAGGAAATGGTTTGTTAAGCAGACCATAGATCATCATAGGAGGTTTCATGAACTGACAATACATAGAACATGATCACCATAAAACTATTCTGGCTAATAGTTATAATTTTTTTATTACTATATGCGTTAGGGTCTTCCACCTTCAGTAATCACCAGTACTGTTTCAGACGAAGCACAAAACTAGCTTGGAGGCAATCTCGTACTGTCCAATCTTTCCTCTGATCAGATGAAATGGAAAAGAGTAAAAGAAACAATGAAGGTTCAAGGTTCTGATGTATATATTATGCATCAACTGAATGCAGACGAAAGCTGTATATCTGTCTGCTTTCCCCACACCTCTGTTGCAAGTCTACCACCTCTTCGTCGTCGTCAGCGGCGGCGGCGAGGATCGTTTTGTGGCACCATCTTTGTCGTCGCCGTTGGCCATGGCATCTCAGCCTCAGCTCAGCAAGGGTGTACTCGATCTGCTCGCGGATGAAATCCCACGATTGCCTCCTCGGCTCGTCAGCATCCGTCGTCTTCTTCGCCGCATTGGCCTTGTCGTCGTCGCTTGCTACTCCGGCTCCCGCAATCCAATGCCCGTCGGATCGGATCCCGCATTCCCGCCTCGCCCGCCCCTGGACGGCGATCGCCGATCGGCGTGGTGCACTTGCGTGGTTTCCCAGATCAACTGGTGGGCCGGCACATTCGCGGGAATCCCGTTCCGGCCCAATTTAGTGGCCTGCATCCCGGCTTGGCCCAACATGTGGAGAAACAGCCCTTTTCCGGCCCAGCTTGTGCAACCGAGGTCCAGGCGATCACCTCCCCTCTCCACTCCCCTCACCCGGGCGCCCGGAGCGCCGGCCACGCCGCTTCTCCTCACGACCGTGATGCTCTGAGGGGACGCCGAGGAGGATGAGCCGAACGGCCCGAACCATCCGCTGTGCGCTGGAGCGCACGCGCGTCCAGGGGTAGAACCGTTGGAGGGGCAGGTGGGTCGCGGGGGTTGGGAGAGGAGAAGTGGTCTCCAACCAGCCTCCACGGAAGCCCGCGCGGCGAGCCAATGCGCTGGCCACACTGCCCCGGCGCCTCACGCTGCCCCGGCCCGGCGGTTGTGGGTGCAGACGGCGGAGCGAGTTGCAAACGGACAGTACTGCATGTGCTTTTGCTCGCGTCGCCCTTCTCCACGGCGAGGCGAGGCGCCCGTTCGCGCAGGTTGCGTCTGCCTCCCTCGTGGATCTTGTGGATATTATGATACCCATATACCTACAGATATAGAATATCCGTCTGGTAAGATTGTAAGTCAATTAGGAAATATCTAGACCGTGTCGGACTAGATTTTATCTTGTAAACCCTCATCTTCTGGGTATATAAGGAGGATAGGAGACCCCTTGGGGACATAAACTTTCGTAAGATCAATACATAACTCGGAGGCCAAACCACCGAAACAGGAGTAGGGTATTACTTCTTCGTGAATGCCTGAACCTGTCTAAACCCTTTGTCTGATAACCCATATACTTTTCTGTCTTGATTGCCACCCTTTTTTCATATTGCCAAAATCTAGTTTCGACAGTTGGCGCGCCAGGTAGGGGTGCATCAAGTTCATCGCTGATCAAGTAAGATGGGATCTTCATCAGGCATCGACGACTTCGTCTTCCCTCCCGGGCAGGCGTACCGCTTCGGCAGCCTCGACTTCATCACCGACAACTTCGGCAAGATTACTCTTTTTGACTCGGCTTCAAGCCAGTCAGGGAGAGATCGCATCTCTCGGCCGCTCGGGTTACCGAACATGGCTGAGACCAGCGCCAAGATGTTTTCCTGTAGCATGGCGTCAAACCACTCGGGGAAGGCTTCTACATCGACTTCACTTCCTATGTCAAGCTCACCTCAAGATAATCAGATCTATCCGACGATCGCCATGGAGTTACCGACGGGTCCAAAGATTGGGTCCGGCTTCAGGGATATCAACGTCGTTCTACCAAGACTCGGATCTTGCTCCTCCACCGAGCTCGCTGCCTACGCCAGCTCCTCGGAGGAAAGCGTTCACGGCAACCCACCCGACGCCGAAGCTGCTGACGACGTCAACTCCGACGACAACTACACACCGGTTTTCAACGGCGTCTTCATGGCCAACAACGAGATTGACGCCAAAGTAGCCGTAAGACTAGAAGCAGAACAAGCAGCCCGAGTTGGAGTCGAGCAAGAGAGGAGTCTACTGGAGCAAGAATGAGTCAGACTGCAAGAAGATAGAGCCAGACTTGAACAAGAACGGCAAGCCCAAGCAGAACAAGAGCGACAACGCAGAGAAGCTGAAGACGCGAGACGTAGAGAAGATGAAGAACGCAGAAACAGAGATCTGGCTATGGTAGGACGAAGGGCAAGAAACACGATCGGGCAGACCGTGGTCGACAACACCAACGTTTTCCTCACACCTCAACAAAACACAGTCGGGGCAGTCACCCTCCTTGACGCGTTACTCGGCGCAGCTCCAGCCCACATCACTCCAATGATAAATCAAGTCAAGACCCTGGTCGCAGCAATAGTACCACGTGCCGAGTCTAGCCGGTGACCCAGCAAGTTGACTTCAAAGGCACCAGGCGGCAGTCGCGCACCTCCATCAAGAGTAAGAGACAACAGAAGTAGAACCAACTCGCGCGCCGACCACCACAGCGGAGCACGCAAAGACCAGTCAGTCCATTCGCCCGCAGGCAACTTCGCCCGGCCGTCGCACCACACCAGAGATCGCTGGAATCAATCCGACTATCAAAGTCCACCCAGGGCTTCAATCGACCTGAGGGACACCCTCAATCAAAGACGAAAAGAGAGGGGCATCACGATTCAAGACGACGATGATTGCGATGGAGTTCCAGCTTTCACCAGAGATCTGCGTCGAGTGAATTGGCCGACTGGCTTCAAGCCGACTGGTATTGAGAAGTACGATGGGAAAACCGGCCCAGAGTCATGGTTAACCGTCTAAACGCTCGCAATTCGTGCAGCAAGAGGAGATAGCAAGGTCATGGCAAATTATTTACCGGTAGCACTGACCGACTCAGCCAGAAACTGGCTCGCCGGTTTGCCACGAGGCACAATCGGCTCCTAGAACGAACTCCGCGATCACTTCGTCGCCAATTTCCAAGGCACTTTCGAGCGCCCTGGAACCCACTTCGAGCTATACAACATCGTTCAGAAGCCGGACGAAACCCTCAACGAGTACATACGGCGTTTCTCCGAGAAGCGCAACAAGATCTCCGACATCACTGACGACAATATCATCGCCGCATTTACACGGGGGCTACGCAACGATCTACTCATCGGGAAATTCAGCCGCAAACCTCCAAGGACAGTCAAGCAGATGTTCGAGAAGGCAAACGAGTACGCCAAGTCGGACGACGCAGTGAAAGCATCAAGGTAGTCGGCGGGCACCTGAAAGAAGAAGGACCATGACACCACGGCAGGGCCTAGTGGGAGCAACGCGAAGCACAGGGAACGCAAGCGTAAGCCTGAAGATCTAGTCGCCACAGCTTCAAATCAAAACCACCAAAGCCAGCGCCCTCGGGTCAACTCCTACAATGTCCTACGTCAACATTGTAGATGAATGTTTGCTTCATCTACAAACAGTTCGCGGAGAAATACGCCGCTCAAACCAAGAAGCCGACTGAAGGAGAAGGAACTTCAACTCAAAAGAAGAAAGACGATGAGGAGCCAAGCCAAGGAGCATATCAAGATCCCAGAAGCGAGCTCAATCACATTTTTGGCGGTACGCTTGCCTACGAGTCCAAGAGAAAACAAAAGATCACCGATAGGGAAGTCAACGCGGTGCAACCCGCAGTCCCCCAATATCTGCGATGGTCGGAGGTCCCCATCAAGTTTGACCGCTCGGATCATCCCAACCGAGTGGTCCACCCGGGGCGGTACCCCCTGGTACAAGACCCAGTCGTCCGGAATGTCAAGTTGAAGCGCACCCTCATTTACGGCGGTAGCTCACTCAATATTCTCTTTGCCAAGACTCTGGATGAGATGCAGATTCCTCGATCCGAGATGAAGCCGAGTAACGCCCCTTTTCACGGAGTCATCCCGGGGCTATCTTCAACTCCACTCGGCCAAATCACTCTCCCGATGACCTTTGGGACCAAGGATAATTTCAGGACGGAGAATATCAGTTTCGAGGTAGCCGACTTCGAGACAGCCTACCACGCCATCCTCGGTCGCCCGGCGTTAGCCAAGTTCATGGCGATTCCCCACTACACCTACATGATGATGAAGATGCCAGGGCCACGTGGTGTCATATCCTTACGGAGCGACGTCAAGCAAGCCCTCACATGCGACAAGGACAGCTGCGAGTTGGCCCAATCTCGTGAGAGATCAGTCGGTCAACAGGAAGTCAGACTAGCTACATCAACATCACAAGAAGGCGAGATCCCAGCCAGCAAGGTGGCCAAAACTGGAGAAGGCGACGCCAAGACAAAGAAAATTCTCTTGATCCTTCTGATCCCACCAAAACTGCTGTAATAGGCACCGAGTTAGATAGCAAATAGGAAAGCGCGCTTATCACCTTTCTTCAAGCTAATAAAGATATTTTTACCTGGAAGCCATCTGATATGCCTGGTATTCCTAGAGAGGTGATTGAGCGCTCTTTAAATGTTAAAGAAGATGCTAAACCTATCAAGCAACGACTCCGCCGATTTGCACAGGACAGAAGAGAAGCTATCAAGTAGGAATTAACCAAGCTGCTCGCAGCAGGATTCATCAAGGAGGTATACCATCCCGACTGGCTCGCCAACCCGGTACTGGTTCGTAAGAAGACTGGCCAATGGTGCATGTGCGTCGACTACACGTTTTTAAACAAAGCTTGCCCCAAAGATCTTTTCGGCTTACCCAGGATAGATCAAGTGGTGGATTCAACAGCCGGGTGTGGACTGCTCAGTTTTCTCGATTGTTACTTGGGTTACCACCAGATCAGCCTTAAAGAGTTCGACTGCTTGAAGACTTCATTCATCACCCCGTTCGGTGCATACTGCTACATCACCATGCCTTTTGGGTTGAAGAATGCAGGGGCTACATATCAGCGCATGATCCAGCGATGCCTTGCATCACAACTTGGACGGAATGTGGAAGCTTACGTCGATGACGTCGTCATCAAGACCAAGCAGAAAGACAACTTGATACAAGACCTGGAGGAGACATTTGCCAACATACGTGCTTTCAAGATGAAGTTAAACCCCGAGAAATGTATTTTCGGAGTACCATCAGGAAAACTACTCGGCTTCATGGTGTCCCGTAGAGGAATCGAGGCCAACCTAGAAAAGATCAACGCCATATTGAATATGTAACCCCCGAGTTCTCAGAAGGATGTCCAGAAACTTACCGGGTGCATGGCTGCTCTTAGCAGATTCGTCTCAAGACTTGGAGAGCTTGGGATGCCTTTTTTCAAGTTACTCAAGAAGAATGACGATTTTCAATGGACACTGGAAGCACAAAAGGCGTTTGACGATTTCAAAATCTTCTTGACAACTCAACCGGCGTTAGCTTCACCACTACCGCAAGAACTATTACTCCTTTATGTGTCAGCGACTGCAAAGGTGGTGAGTACAGTTCTAGTCGTTGAGCGCGAAGAGGATGACCGCACCCAAAAAGTTCAGCGACCAATCTACTTCGTCAGCGAAGTTCTTCCCGACTCCAAAACTCGATACCCTCAAGTGCAGAAGCTGTTATATGGAGTTTTAATCACCGTCAGGAAGTTGGCTCACTATTTTCAAGGTCACCCGGTCACGGTGGTTACATCATTCCCGCTCGGTGAAATCCTTCGCAACAAAGAAGTCACTGGCCGCATTGCAAAATGGGCCCTAGAGCTGATGCCCTTGGACATTACCTTCAAGCCTCGAGTTTCTATCAAGTCACAAGTATTAGCCGACTTCGTCGCCGAGTGGACCGAGTGCCAAGAAGATGTCCCGGTAGAAAAGATCGAATACTGGATGATGCACTTCGACGGGTCAAAGAGGATCTCAGGCTGCGGAGCGGGAGTTGTTTTGATTTCCCCGACTGGAGAACGCCTCAGCTATGTTCTATGGATTCATTTCCTAGCATCCCACAACGTGGCAGAATATGAAGCGCTCCTACATGGATTACGGATCGCCATATCCCTAGGGATTCGCAGGCTAATAGTCCGGGGAGATTCCCAACTTGTGGTCAACCAAGTAATGAAAGACTGGACATGCCTTGACGACAACATGGCGGCTTACCGACAGGAAGTGCGCAAGTTAGAAGACAAATTCGACGGGTTAGAACTAACCCACGTTCTCCGGCACAACAATGAGGCGGCCGACCGACTGGCTAATTTTGGATCGAAGAGGGAAGCCGCCCCGTCAGACATTTTTGTCGAGCACCTTCACCAACCCATAGTTTCAAACAATTCAACTGTCGAGAGGGAAGCTGGAGAACAAGTACTGATGCTTGACGCCGACTGGAGGACACCTTTCATCAAGTATCTGAAAAATCATGAGTTGCCTCCTGACAAAAATGAAGCCGAACGAATTCACCGTCACTCCAAGACTTACGCCCTTGTGGAGGAGGAATTATACAAGAAAAGTCCGTCCGGAATATCGCAAAGATGCATCTCCATCAAAGAAGGCATACAACTTCTTAACGACATTCACTCGGGAGTATGCGGAAATCATGCGGCAGCAAGAACTCTAGTCGGGAAGGCATATCGACAAGGCTTTTTCTGGCCTACAGCAGTCAGCGATGCAGATAAAATCGTTCACACATGTGAAGGTTATCAGTTCTTCGCTAAACAGACCCACTTGCCAGCCCAGGAGTTACAAACTATTCCCCTCTCTTGGCCTTTCGCGGTCTGGGGACTGGACATGGTAGGCCCTTTCAAACGGGCGCAAGGCGGATATACTCATCTGTTTGTCGCGGTAGACAAATTCTCCAAATGGATTGAGGCAAAACCAGTGGCAACCATCACTGCCGATAAAGCACGCGACTTCTTCATCAACATTGTACATCGTTTTGGCGTGCCAAATCGAATCATCACCGACAACGGAACTCAGTTTACTGGTGGCGTCTTCAAAGATTTTTGTGAGGACTTTGGTACCAAAATCTGCTATGCTTCAATCGCTCACCCAATGAGTAACGGCCAAGTTGAGCGTGCAAACGGCATGGTACTTCAAGGAATCAAGACTCGAGTTTTCGACAGGCTGCGTCCGTACGCTGGCCGGTGGACGGAAGAATTGCCCTCAGTACTTTGGTCATTGCGTACAACCCCGAGTCGGGCTACGGGCCAGTCACCTTTCTTCTTGGTATACGACGCAGAAACTATGTTGCCGAGTGAGATGGAGTTCGAGTCCCTGCGAGTTCGCAGTTTTAACGAAGAACGCCACGAGTTTGACAGAATCGATGATCTCACCCAACTGGAAGAAGCAAGGGAAGCAGCACTTATCCAGTCGGCCAGATACCTCCAAGGTCTACGACGCTATCATAATCGCAACGTCAAGTCACGCGCCTTTATAGTCGGCGATATGGTTTTACGGAAGATTCAAACAACTAAAGACAGGCACAAATTATCTCCTTTGTGGGAAGGGCCGTTTATAATAGCAGAAGTTACTCGGCCGGGAGCCTACCGACTGAAGCGTGAAGACGGAACTATTGTGGACAACTCATGGAATATAGAGCATCTTCGACGCTTCTACGCTTAAGAGCTGTTTTGTAAATTTCTCCCTTAGACTGCCCACTCGCTTGTCTCAGCCGAGTGGTCAGTCGGGGGCTATCGATAATAATACAGTATTAAGTTAGTTTTGTTCATGACTTGTCATTGACCCCATTTAAATCTAGGTCCAGCAGATAAGGACTAAAAATTTTTCAATGGCTGTAACAAGTTCTAGGCTTGAAGCAGTCAGACAAAAATTTTAAGAAATTTGAAACTGGATCTTTGGTTTACTGCATGGCATAAATGAGTCATTGTACATTGCTAAGAATACTTTACATATCTTCATACATGACATAAACTGGATCTACGATTGAAAATTTTCCAGGACATCTGTGGCAAGCTTCTCAGCAGAATCTTGAGCTTGGTTGATCAGCTCCATAGCTTGCTCGTCAGTCGTCCCGTCAGCAAAGCCATCCCCGACTGCGTCGACTTCTACTCGGGGATACAAGGACTTCACTATCGCCAAAGCCTGGCTGACACCCATCATAGCTGCATCTTTAATGTTGCCGAAGTACTTTGCCGGCGCAGTTCTGAGCCCTTCAAATATTTGAACCGCATCCTCCTGACTGGTCCCAAGCCCGTTCTGGAATATCGCGTTCAGCTCTGGAGCAGCGACGTTGGCGATGTCATCCCGGACACTTTCAGCCTTTTTTACTTTGTCGGCAAAGACTTCAAACTAAGCTTTGGTTCTCACTTTGTGTTCTGCATTTGTACAAGTCAGAGACAGAATTCGGCGGTACGGCACAATTTTAATTCGCACAATAGAGATGGGATAATACCTTCGAGGGCATCTTCAGCCTGGATCTTGCCAGCCGCTAGTTGAGCATTGGCCTCTTCAAGTTTTTTTACTCGGGCAGCTAAGGATTCTATCTTGGTAGCTTGAGCTGTGGAACAATAAACAGATAAATCAGTCACACAGATTGGATGAGCAGCAAGTTTATGGCAGAGTAATCTATACCTCCGATTGTGCCCCGATAATTAAAGCTGGCATCCATGAGCTAATTGATCTGGTCCTTTAATTTTCTCTCTTTGACCTGAGCGTCTTCTCAGGTCTTCGCTAATTAAGCTTGGACTTGCTCAAGATTTTCGAGGTGAGGCACGAGTTTTTTTAGTGCACTCGTTTTAGCCTCGTTCCTCAGATGGATTCTCTGGATAATACATTAAGTTAGCAGTATGGCCAGACTGGACTATTTAATACAAAGAAGAAAAATACTTACATTCATAAGGAGAGTTGACTCGGTCAGGCTCTTTTTCAGCATCTCGAGCTCCTTGTCCTCACTTTGACGGTTGATGATGATACCTTGCAAAACGCCATCTCGATCCCTCCATTGGAGTTTAGTCGGAGGAAAGGAGTCCTCGACTGCTTTTATTCTCGGGATCTCCTCTTTGACATCATTGATCAAAGGACCTAGTTTGCAAACTTTAAGATGACTGGAGCACAGCAAAAAAATCGAATTGAAATACAGCAAAGTGACGTACCAGATACTATCTTGGAGTTCTTCCTTGGAGTTTTTTCCGATCCGCCGACTGGATCATTTGTCATGCTTGGCTCTGCGGAAGTCGGTGGAAGAATCTCGGATGTTTTCCCTTCGTCTCTTTTTGTGACATTCTCGGGAGTTGGTCCTTGGTCAGATTCTTTAGGATCCTCTCCGACTGGTTCGGCAGACGTTTCGGGAGCACCAGTCAGGATATCCGTTTCCCCTGTTCGATTCCCGGTTGGAGGACCAACTTCAGGGCCACTTGTATCTTGCTCCGACTGGCTGCTAGTCGGGGGCTGGGCTTCGGCAGTATCAATGGTTTTCCCCGACTGACTGTAAGTCCGGGGCTCAGGGCGTGGTTCGTTTGGCGTTGTAGCAGGTGGAATATCATTTGTGCTACCCAGATCAATATCTTGGGGTTTCCTAAACCACGCAAGATGGCTTTCGACGTCAATATGTTTTTCCAAGAAATCAAAAATAACAAGAACGACAGCAAAGAGTGATACCTTGTGGATCTCCGAATTTTGGGCGCGGGCCCACTGACTGGAGATTTTGCCGGAATTGGCTTGGCGCTCGGTTGCGACTCAGTCTGCTCATCTTCGGAGTCGCTGCAGACCAGTTTTCTTCTCTTCAGTTTCTGCTTAGGGTTATTTTCCTCGACAGCTCGTTTAATTTTCCCAGCTAGGTTGATCTTTGGTCCGCCAGTCGGGTGAAGCTTTTTTGGAGCAGTTTCTTCATGAGCTGGAGTGGGTGGACTTGAGAAGGCGCTTGTTGTCCTAATCAGTGGAATATAAGTATGAGCTAAGATAATAGACAGATTGGTAACAGTTGGATAAAAAGGCTAGCGGATTCTTACCTCTGGAGGGGGCCGCACTAGGCCATATGGAGTCACCGGGAGCTTATGGCTGTAGTCGACAGTGATCCCTGGGGAGAATACCTTGTACATCCGGTTGCACATGACTTTGTAGTCGATGGAATCCGGATCTTCTCGGTTGGGATCTGACTGCCCCTCGTATTCGTACGCCGGCTTGCTCCTTTCTTTGATTGGGGCCAGTCGGCACTTGATGAAGTGCCGAGTGACTTGCTCCCCTCGTAGGCCTCGTTGCTTAATTTCCATTAACCGGAGTAGCAACTCATTGGCTTGGGCGAGTTCATCGCCATCCGGGAAATTTTTCCAGTTTTCATGAGGGATAGGAGGAAGGCCAACAAACTCGGGAAGACTTGGAGAAGGGTTCGAGATATAGAACCAGTTTGAATGCCATCCTTTGTTGGAAGTTTTAAAAGGAAGAGAAAAGTACTTTTGGGTCAGAGTTCCCCGCAACTGGAACCCAGACCCGCCGACTACGCACGGGTTGTTCTTGTCAGGTTGGGGTTTGAGATAAAAAATACGTCGGAACAAAGCAAAATGAGGTTGAATGCCGAGAAAATCTTCGCAGAGATGGATGAAATAGGCTATGTGGAGAACAGAGTTGGGATTCAAGTGATATAATTGGATTTTATAAAAAGAAAGAAGACCGCGGAAGAAAGAAGAAGCCGGAAGAGCGAAGCCAGAGTAGAAGGAGGAAAATACCACAATCTCGGCGATGTCGGGGGTTGGAAAATCCTCGCCGTACGCAGGGTGCCACCTGATGATTTCTCTAGCCGGCCTAACCCCGTCCTTCACCATCTCCAGCAAATTTGACTCCTTTACATCAGATTTCGCCCACTGCTCGAAGGGGATTTCTCTTTCCTCAGCCATGGATGTGGATTGGATCTAAGCGAAATGGTTCGATTTTTGCGGGTGAGATGGAAGAAAGATTGGGATGGAGGTGAATCGCAGAGAAGCTTGATGCACGGGATCGAAGTTTGGAGCTTGTGCGCGCGTGGATTTGGAACCCTAGTTTGCTGTCACCGTGCGCGGTTTGGGGATTTTTGGCGAAGAAGATGAAGCGGCAAGTGTTTTAACAGTTAGGTCAGCATTTTCGTGCGCAGAATAGGCCGGGAATTGCGGCTTAACTGTAGCTTATGAATTTTGGAAAGTCTGACATATGTCCTTAGGGTCTTAATCTTTTCTGTGATGAGCGGAAAGGAATATATCAAGAATATTTCATACTGTTGTGACTTGGACTCTTCGGAGAGCATACAGTAAATTTTTTTTGCCACGTCAGTGAGCATATCAAATTAATCAAGTATTATTACTTCGGTTTATTAATCATTTTTGGTTAATTCTAGGCGATTGGAGAATCTTGTAGGAGATTTCTGCCATATATGCCTTATTGTCTCCAAATAAGGTGAAGTCATGTGTCCTTAGAGGCTGAAACACATTTATTTTAATAATGTGTACATAATATGACTAACTGTTTGGAAGACTTATGTTTATAAAATAAATGGTTTTGAATAACCAATCTTATTGACAAACTTTTTGGTATAAACAATTTTAGGATTGTTTATCGTTTTGCTACTTAGGTGGCTAATAAATCACTTGGCTGGTACATTTTTATTGATTTTGACTATATGTTTAGTTTTCCAACTAAGCACATAGTCGGGGGCTACACCTAATTAGGTGCATCTAGTCGATACACCTGGAAATATTCTTTGAAATTTTTTAAGGATTTTCAGCCCTTCACAGTCTTGCGATCTGGATTTTGCACCCAGGATATTATGGCAGAGATAATTGAAGTACTTGGAGCTGATGATTTTCTATTTGGGAGAAGATTATCTCATCGACTGTAAAGGTCTCAGGGGCTACTGTGGATATTATGATACCCATATACCCACAGATATAGAATATCCGACTGATTAAAAAGTATGTAATGTAAACAGAATATGAGTAGTATTAGGATTCGGGTGTTTTATTACTTTGTTTGTTAAGACATAGCCCGGATACCTAGTATGGTAAGATTGTAAGTCAATTAGGAAATATCTAGACCATGTCGGACTAGATTTTATCTTGTAAACCCTCATCTTCCGGGTATATAAGGAGGATAGGGGACCCCTTGAGGACATAAACTTTCGTAAGATCAATACATAACTCGGAGGCCAAACCACCGAAACAGGAGTAGGGTATTACTTCTTCGTGAAGGCCTGAACCTGTCTAAACCCTTTGTCTCATAACCCATCTACTTTTCCGTCTTGATTGCCACCCCTTTTCATATTGCCGAAATCTAGTTTCGATAGACCTCATACGCTAGCTCCCGCGGGGAAAGCGGAGCTCCCCTCTCTCCTGTGCTATGTCCATGGCCATGGGTAAGACCGTAAGAGCAGCTATTGCCTTTGCGGCTTTGCCGTTTCATACTAGCAGTCCCGATTTGTCTAACTTTCTCACTTTTGCCTTTCATTCTTTCAGGTTGCAGCATGTCAATTGAAATCTTGCTCCGTCTGCTTCTTCCATAGGAGAGCATGGCCCCTTTGCTTCTTCCCTCGTGCACTGATGCGCGAGTCAGCTGCAACATTGGGGGTTGGTTTACTGGATTGCACTGCAACCTTGCGGGCCTCCAAGGCAGGCACTTTAGATGCTCGATGAAATGCTTCACCTGTACTCCTGTAGCCTCCTGCTTGGCACTTTTCGAGGCGCGATGTCCTGAGAGAAGGAAAAATACACTGGGCCGGATAAGCACCGTGTTTTCTTTAATGTGTTCTTGGCAGTTGGGATGCAGAGGGGAGACTCATGGATGGCACTAGGCAGAACAGATGTGGGATGATGAGACCAGGCTGGTTGTTGAAATTACTACATGGATACGTCCTTAACGCCGCTCAGTGTTCACACTTCACTTTGCTTTGTATAGTTTGTAACTAGATGACCTGATGCTGAATAAAGTCATATCAACATGGAGGTCAACAAATGCAACTATCCGTGAATTGTGCTTGAGAAGAAAAAATGCTGGATTGCTTGATCAAGTATGTCATCAGGGCTGTTCACCTGTCGAAAGAAGATCAATAATTGTTCGAATTGAAGACCAGCCCTGAAGATGGAGGACTAAAATAACTCAAGGATTATGCCTCTTGGGCTGGAGCTGTGTGGAGGACCTATGAAGGTGGTTGAGATCAGACTGATAGGGGTAGCTGATGGGTGAGACCATATTGATATCAGCATCCTTTTCTTACTGCGAAAAAATTATGTCCCAATCTTCTTGCTCCTGTCTTTACATGCTATGCCTTTGGTCAGATCTCCCCGACCCTACCCATCTTATTCTAGGCATGAAAGTTGAATCCTTATGACTCCTCGTATCGAAGCATCCTGTAATAATACATAACTAGCATGGTGACCCGTACAAATTGCGCGGCTAACATCCTTATGTTTTCTCTCATATAATACCATATATATTTTCTTATCGTATTATTAAAATATCTTAAAGTAATAACATAATTTAAATTTTATACTAACTTTACCAAACTATCAATCTGTAATATTCATATTGTGTTGTATATATGTGATAGTTATTAATTATTTTTAATACCGAATTTTAAGTTATTTCTCAATTATATTTCTATATGGACTCTAGATTGTTCTACTAATATTTCTTATTTTTCAACTCCGAATTTCTGTTATTTATAAATTGTATTTCTATATGGACTCTAACTCTTCTTCTAATATTTTTTATTTTTTTTAATTTTGAATTTTTATTATTTCTAATTATATTTCTATATGGACTTTAAACTCATCTTTCAATATTATTTATTTTTTAATTTCGAATTTCATTTACTTTTAAATTGTATTCCTATATGGATTCTAGACTATTGTTCCAATATTTCTTTTTTAATTTCTAATTTTAGTTATTTGTAAATTGTATTTCTATATGTACTCTAAACTCTACTTTTAGTTTTATTATTTTTATTCCAAATTTTAATTAATTCTAAATTCCTATATGGACTCTATACTCTTTTTCCAATATTCCTTATTTTAATTCCTGTTATTTCTAAATTGTATTTATATATGAACTCTAAACTTATATTTCAATATTTTTTAATTACGAATTTTATTTATTTTTAACTTGTATTTCTATATGAACTCTATGGTCTTCTTCCAATATTCCTTATTTAAAATTTCGAATTTTTCGTTATTTCTAAATTATATTTCTATATGGACTCTAACATCTAATTTTAATTTTCTTATTTATTTAATTCTCAATTTCCATTAGTTCTATTGTATACCGACATGGACTCTAGTCTTCTCTTCCCATATTCCTTATTTTTAATTCCGAATTTTAGCTATTTTTAAATTTTATTTCTATATGGAATCTATTTTTTCTTTTTTATTTATATATGGACTCTAAACTTATCTTTCAATCCTTTTTAATTACGAATTTTATTTATTTTTAATTGTATTTCTATATGAACTCTATAGTTTTCTTCTAATATTCCTTATTTTTTAATTTCGAATTTTTCGTTATTTCTAAATTGTATTTCTATATGGACTCTAACATCTACTTTTAATTTTCTTATTTATTTAATTCCGAATTTCCATTAGTTCTAGTGTATATCGACATGGACTCTAGTCTTCTCTTCTCATATTCCTTATTTTTAATTCTGAATTTCAGCTATTTTTAAATTGTATTCCTATATGAACTCTATTTTTTATTTTTCTTCGATTAATATGAGAATTTCTAGGCCATGAGAGCGAACGTGGAGGCTTCTTTTTCTATTCTTTTAATAAGTTAATAGATAGTTGGAGTAGGATGCGCTAAGATTCGCACTGATAGTGTCATGATACAAGTGTTGACTGCTAAGGGAAAATGATTGTCAAGGTCAAAATCATATTACCACGTAAACTGCAATTATGGAGAACATATGTCCAAGCTAGTATAGACTCCAGCTTGTTCGTTTCCACGAAATTTATTAAAATTTCTATATTTGCTTTTGGTTGTGAACGTTTCCAGTTTACCACCATTTGGTTGTGGAGTGAGATAGTTGCCTTTCCAGAGGACTTTCTATGTAAAAAAATTATAAGGGCTATTCAATACAATTAATGGATATTAGGGCTTTGTTACAATTTAGGACAGTCCAGCAATTTAAGATTTTCTCATCGCACATGTTCTGACTTCTGAGTTATTTACATTTCTATATATAAAGTATAATGCCCATTAAGTCAGTATTCAGTAGGTACATTATAAGTCAACAATTGTCTGTGGTTGGTTCTGCTGGGGCAATATTTATTGGATAGACTATCCAATGATCTCTTACTTGGCATCTTTGTTTATTTAGCTGGGGCCACTCTGTGAAAAAGAAAAAAGGATACCATGTGTCTATATATTCCTCCTTTGATGGAAGTAAGCAATGAAGAAGTAGTAATCAAGTGCAAGAAGATACTAGTTCATCAGTAGCTGATGGCAGTTGGAAGCTTTGTGGACTGGAGGGGAAACCCGATAGACAGAAAGGTGCATGGAGGAGTTAGAGCTGCATGGTTTATGTTCTGTAAGTTGCTCTACTGAATCCATTGATTGATGTACTGTTCCTGGCTTCCTGTGTTATGTGTGTGATTAGTTAATTACTCAGTAACGGTAGGTTTGCCAATTGAAATTGAAGCTTTTTTATGCTTGTTTCTCTTACAGTTCTGTCAGTGGTGACAAACATGGTGAATATTCCAAACATGCTGAATTTGGTTACATATCTCAATGGAACCATGCATATGGGAGTTTCAAGCTCTTCAACGACAGTTACTAACTTCTTTGGTGCTACATCTGGATTTGCTTTATTAGGGGCTTTCCTCTCAGACTCCTACATCACTCGCTCTAGAACCATACTACTCTTTGGTCCCTTGGAGTTTCTGGTAATTTTCCTCATGGTCTATTCAACGATCTAAATATTCTGGGCATTATCCATTGAAAATTTCTTGATTGCACTTTCTTTTTAGCTTTACTACTGACAGGCTGCCAAGAAAAGAGAAGACCATAATTACTCGTCACAGTTATTTTAGTCACAGTTAATGAATATAAAAATGTAACAAAGAGCATCATATAGTTACATCAGATGTTGAAATCCCATGAAAATTATTTGACATGTTGACTTTGTTCCTCTTTTTTTTTCAAACATTACTCTCAACTGTGACTACACCAATATTGAAAAGCTGCAGATTGTCTAGAATTTCAAAAGCTGAAGTTGCTGAATCATTTGCCCAACCTCAAGGTAGTTGGGAGCTTGGGATACATGCTATCATACAAAAAAATTGTTCTTGCAATTTGCCAAGGAGAACAACAGTAGCTGATGGCTGATGGAAGCTTTGTGGACTGGAGGGGAAACCCGATAGACAGAAAGGTGCATGGAGGAGTTAGAGCTGCATGGTTTATGTTCTGTAAGTTGCTCTACTGAATCCATTGATTGATGTACTGTTCCTGGCTTCCTGTGTTATGTGTGTGATTAGTTAATTACTCAGTAACGGTAGGTTTGCCAATTGAAATTGAAGCTTTTTTATGCTTGTTTCTCTTACAGTTCTGTCAGTGGTGACAAACATGGTGAATATTCCAAACATGCTGAATTTGGTTACATATCTCAATGGAACCATGCATATGGGAGTTTCAAGCTCTTCAACGACAGTTACTAACTTCTTTGGTGCTACATCTGGATTTGCTTTATTAGGGGCTTTCCTCTCAGACTCCTACATCACTCGCTCTAGAACCATACTACTCTTTGGTCCCTTGGAGTTTCTGGTAATTTTCCTCATGGTCTATTCAACGATCTAAATATTCTGGGCATTATCCATTGAAAATTTCTTGATTGCACTTTCTTTTTAGCTTTACTACTGACAGGCTGCCAAGAAAAGAGAAGACCATAATTACTCGTCACAGTTATTTTAGTCACAGTTAATGAATATAAAAATGTAACTAAGAGCATCATATAGTTACATCAGATGTTGAAATCCCATGAAAATTATTTGACATGTTGACTTTGTTCCTCTTTTTTTTTCAAACATTACTCTCAACTGTGACTACACCAATATTGAAAAGCTGCAGATTGTCTAGAATTTCAAAAGCTGAAGTTGCTGAATCATTTGCCCAACCTCAAGGTAGTTGGGAGCTTGGGATACATGCTATCATACAAAAAAATTGTTCTTGCAATTTGCCAAGGAGAACAACACTTGTGTCTCTTTCAGGATTAGTTAGGCGTGAATTATTCCGTGCATTCCTAAAAGAAACAGTGACGTGCCTCTAAAATATTTGAACAACCACAAATTCAATACTCTGGATCATATTCTGTTAATATTTCAACTATGATTTGATTCATCACTAGGAAAGCAACCACCTACTATAGGTCTGTGGCATAACATAACCTTGAACTTAAGTCCACTTGATAAAGACAATAAAGGACTTCTATGCAGAAAAGTACATTGACATCTTCTTGTTTGCTTGTGGTTAAATTAACATTGATGTTCTTCAGGTAATTTACTTATAGATACCTTCACTAGTTTAAAACATAATATCTGGACATAAATTTCCATCTTTGCTCACAGCCATTACATAAGTAGTTTCTGCTTTGTACTGGTTTAAGTTCCAAGGTAACATCTCAACAGCCAATTTCTGCAGGGTGTTGGATTGCTTGCTCTGCAAGCCTACCTTCCCTCGCTCCATCCACCAGCTTGCAATACTGAAGCAGAGCTAAGCAATTGCGAGGAGGTTCATGGCTTGAACAATGTCATATTGCATGTAGGCTTGTACATCTGGGCATTTAGTGAAGGCTGTATCCGTGCTTGCACACCATCACTTGGAGCAGACCAGTTTGACCATGAAGATCCCTCTGAATCCCGCCAACAATCCAGTTTCTTCAATTGGTTTACCTTTGGAATCTCCTTAGGAGGTTTTATAGGACTGATTCTAATAGTGTGGCTTGAGAACTACAAGGGGTGGGACATTGGATTTGGAGTGTGCGCACTGCTAATTCTTCTTGGGTTGCTCGTAGTTGCTGCCGGTCTCCCTTTCTACCGCAACCAAGTACCAGAAGGAAGCCCTCTAACTCGGATGCTGCAGGTTATTAACTTAAATTGCCATCTCTCAGAAGAAAATCACTGTTCGATATCTGCTACCTATCTGAAATTTGTTTTTTTCCAGGTTCTTGTGGTTGCATTCAAGAACAGGAAGTATGAACTTCCTGAGAAACTTGAGGAAGCACAAGAAAGTCGTAATGGACTGGATTCTATTGAAGTACCATGTCAAACAAATTTTCTGAAGTAAGCTTCAGCAAAATACACACATTTTTTCTGTTAGGGTATCATGCATGAAGTTTAAGAGAATTTGATCCTTTAATAAATGTTATAAATTCTTCTGCACGCTTGTTTTTGCCAGATTTCTTGACAAAGCCTCCATCAACCATGGTGAAGACGGAACCTGGTCGGTTTGCAGCACAATGAAAGTGGAAGAGACAAAGATTGTTCTTCGGATGCTTCCCCTCTTCATCAGCTCCATGGTTGGCTATATCTCAAACCCTCTCCTCCTCACATTCACTGTGCAACAAGGCAGCATGACAAACACAAGGCTGGGCAAGATACACATCTCCCCTGCAACGCTCTTCGTGATCCCCATCACATTCCAGATGCTAATGCTCGCCATCTATGACCGCTTCCTTGTTCCGTTCATGCGTAAGCGCACAGGATATGCCTGCGGTATCACTCACCTGCAGCGTGTCGGCTTAGGCTTTGCCTCCATGATAGTTGCGTCGGTCGTTGCAGCAGTCGTCGAGAGAAAGAGGAAGGAAGCAGCTGTGCAGATGTCCCTCTTCTGGCTTACACCTCAGTTCTTCTTGCTTGGAGTGTCGGACGTGACATCGTTCGTTGGGCTGCTCGAGTTCTTCAACAGCGAAGCGCCACGGGGCATGAAGTCCATTGGCACGGCGCTGTTCTGGTGCGAGCTGGGTCTCGCTTCATGGATGGGCACGTTCCTGGTGGAGCTGGTGAACAAGGCTACGAGGCATGGACACCATGGAGGGTGGCTCGAGGGTACAAGCTTGAACAACAGCCACCTTGACTTGTTTTACTGGGTTATTGCTGTTATTGGGCTGCTTGGCTTCTTGAATTACCTGTACTGGGCGAAGAAGTACGTCTACCAGCATAATCCACGCATGGTCACCCCATCCGCTGATCAGGACTCACCATGATAGATTGATTGCACTTGAAGCACCATTTACTTCACAGATGCAAAGCAAAAGGGTAACCATGTACTGATGTAAGTTGTACTTGTATCATGCTATTTGTGTTCAGTTGATTGGCTGGATTTGGTCATTGATCATTCCGACCCAAATGTACATTTTGTATTGATGTAAGTTGTATCATGCTGTTTGAGTTCAGTTGATTGGCTGGATTTGGTCGTTGATCGTTCCGACCCAAATGTACATTTGTTAAGTTGAAGGATTCAAATGTTGTGTGTAGAAGTGATGGTTTTCCGTGGCAAAGTATCTCATTCAGAGACAACTGTAATACAACTATGTCTATGACCGTACAAAGCTGTACTAATGATCACTCTTTCTATTTTCCTGGTACCTCTTGGAATTAATCGTGCATATCTTGCTGCCCCCATTGCAAGAGACTAGTATCAAGAGCAGTATTCAGAGGATCTTCTGAACCTTCTGGCACACAACAGTAATCAATGCTGCACTTTTTTTAATCATCTTTACAAACATAACCAAATCATCAACATATTTCATGTCTACTATTAATTTTACAGCACACAAAAACTTCCCTGAATAGAGGATCACGTGTCAAAGGACAGAAAATATTAAAATTGTCAAAGCAGCATGTGCTGCATCACAGCTTTACAAGCCATTTCAGTTTACTCTTACAAGTAACTCTACACCCTGCCTCTGTTCTCGTAATTTCAACTCGCAGAGCAGGGGAGATGTGGCGACCACTCAAAATCCAAATTATTCGGGGAAGATCTGCAGCGGTGGCGACAGGTAGCTCCAGGCTAACTGGAGATCTGACTAGCTAGCTACGGGACAATCCACGTAGTAAACACATGTTTCATACGGAGTGGCATGGAAAACGGCACAAGTTATTAGGCTGCGTTCGATTGAGAGTTAGATCGACTAATTATAGGTATCATGAAAAATAGTACATATAATTAATTAAATATTAACTATTATAAACTTAAAAAGATATATGTATAAAAAATTTATAATGAACACTATTAACAGTTTAAAAAACATAATCACAAATAAAGCTATAGTAGCTCCGCCGAAACCTAGCTCACGGCCTCACCCCAACGCAGCCTAAACGTGACGAGATCTTGGCCACGTCCCGGCGCCCCGCGGTCCAAACGCCGCGTCACCTGAAGAAATGTGGAAAATGCACAAGACCACGTGAGTAGCTACTTATATATATTACCATCGTCGCCTGACCGTGAGATGTCCAGGATATATACATCTCTCTTCTGAGACTCAAGAACACTCTCCAAACATATATAGCAGCAGCAGCAGTCTGTTTTGTTCGTTAATTACTTTGGAGCTTTTATACATTTGCCTGACAAGATATATTGGTAGTTAATTTGTGGTACAACGGCGTATATATATATGCATTAAGATTTTGGAGAAGCATATATAGATGGCACTTGATGAAGGGTATGTAGATTGGAGAGGGAACGCAGTGGATGCAAGGAAGCATGGAGGCACTAAGGCAACACTCTTTCTCTATGGTAAGCCTGCATGCGCTAGTACATTTGTGTTTAACTTTAAGTAGATTTAGTCTAGCTTGTCTATTGTTTCTAATCGTTTCTTGTAATAATATATAGCTACACATTTGTGTTTCTTCTTTCTTGTTTGAGGAGATGCATTTAGTTTGTCTCTTGTTTTCATACAGAGTAGTTCATGGAAAATATGAATTTAATTTGTTGTATATTGTGTTCTTGCAACCTTTTCTATGCTTCTTTTTTATGTTGTCCATCAGCTCCATGCATGGGGTATGAACTGAGGATATGAAGGAGGAGAAACCTTTAAGTTTAGAGCTTAAGTAGGATCCGTGATGTTGAATGTGGAGTCACCATATTCAGTCCTAAAAGCTAGAAATTTTCACCAAATTCAGTATTACTTTGAACAAAAAAAATCGTCGTCGTCGCTTATTAATTTGATCAAAATTGTTACATACAAGCAAACAAGATTATCACTAACTGTCTGGTGTTTTGAGCTGGGGGGACGATATGTATGCCACTGAAATCTGCAGGCTATGATCGATAAAACATTCTAACAATTTTTAAGAGAGCCTAAATGACACTCCAGCATAAAGAACTACTACATCCAAAATCTGCCGCTCTCGATGACTTTGACACAAAAATCAGTTAAAAGAGGACTGTGCTAAAATCGAAAAATTTAGCGCAAAAAGAAAAGCGTATGTTCATCCCATACTTCTTACAAGAATTAAGGTTTAAACAAATAACCACACATTGTCCAACAAAAACGAGAGAAAAGGCTTCGCTTCCAAACTCCTTCCTTCTAAAGTTATAATCAACCTTCGAAAAAATTCCATAGTCCTTGATTCCAACAAATTAATTAACAAGCGATCACAATATTTGCGCTATTTGAACGTTCAAATTAATAAGTGATAATGTCTTTTTTTTCAAAGTAATGCTGAATTTGGTGAAAATTTGTAGCTTTTGCACCATTTCTTAGCTATGGCCTCTTATTTTTTAAAAAAGAAAAAGCAACCAAGATCATTGGCACGTCCAGTACACCTCCTTAAAAGGTTACTGTATATAAGAGTTAATTTTAGAGCTATTCAATGTCATTATTTGTACGTAACCATACCATCCAGCAAGAAGCTGTCCTGAAATACGGGATTACGTGATTAAGGCTGAGTTCAGCTTAAACGATGTGAACTAATGACTCGTACACGTAAAACAGAATAGCTCATTAGCACATGATTAATTAAATATTTTTTTTTAAATAATAGATTAATATATTTTTTAAAAAACAATTTTCCTGTAGAGTTTTTATTTTAAAACGTGTTGTTTAGGAGTTTGAGAAGTATACACGTGAAAAATGGGAGAAATGAGAGAGTATAGTTAGGAAGATGCACCCAAAAACACAGCCAAGTGATAAGAAAGATCGATATATCATATCCGATTATCAGATATCAGTTTGTCAAAAAAAAATAATGTAACATCACAAAATATTATCATGATTGACACGCTCGCTAGCCGAATACGGAACAACTCTACACATAAAAAAGAAGTGGAAAATCATATAGAACGTGCAGTGGGGTAATGCTAATTGTATAGAACTCGAATAATTTAACGGGCATGCATGACACATCCAACATATCAACATCGAGTGGGTCTAGCAGGATTATATCCCGATCTTCCAGGATTGTTTAAATGAAATAAAATACTAATACACGTTGAGCAAATTAATACTAATGTAACTCAATTGATTAGGTTTCTTATGGTGAAACCTATCATCTGGGTTAAAGTTTTAAATTTGACATGTATGCTTATATTTATAATAAATTATTTTCCCAGTGGATAACGAGATATATGCAGTAAGTACATCAACCTTAAGATATATCAGTCCAATCGATATTCAGATATGCTCATAAGGAATAAGGATAAGGTGTACATATATACTTATAGGGATGAATGTGCATATATACGAGGATATCTGCGTCTGTATTGGGTTTCACTTATAATAAAGAAAAGAAAATAGGCCGAAGATTAAAGAAAGTAGTACAAAATCTTCCTTTACTATGCACCATCTACTTACCTCTCTCCACATATATAAACATTTTCTCTATGATTTGGACTGAAAAATCTCATGTCCAAGAACCAGTATTCCTTTTGTCTCCATCATGGCCAGCAGACCAATTAAAGGAGATCTTTCCCTTATTTGGTGCGTGCAACGCAACTACTGAAGGCAACAAAAAATATGAAGTCAACCAAAACGACATCACAACTGACAAAGCATTAGATACATTCATACATATCATCCCGGCCTGCAACGGCAACCATTTTTAGCTACTTAATTCTTTCCCGCAGATGTACAAGTAGGATGCATGCTACTCTAAATTATTTTGAATACGTGGTAATTTAAGCTGTAAAGAACTAGTACAGTAGAAAACTAGAAATCATCTCCTGTACAGAATATTTTGATCAGGATTCAGAATCAGAACTTAAACTCCTCAAATTAATTCAGAAGAAGAGACAGAAGTGAATTTGAGCAAAGCCTGACAGGCCCACACACACTTGTCTTTAGAAATTAGATGGTTAGGCCTGCAGGAATGATATGTTTGCATGAATTTCTGATTTGAATCTACTTGCATGAATTTTCTGGACTGAATCCCTATGTCCTTTTTTGTTTTTTGTTTTTGCAGTTTTGGTGGCTCTGCGCAGCTGCCCTAACAGCGCAAACTTCAGTTTAGTGGCATACTTCCATCGGACGTTGCATCTGGATATTGTCACCTCGTCATCTGTGATTACATATCTGGTTGGTGCTGTATCTTTCTTCGATGTGCTGATGAACATCCTCTCAAATGCATATATCAAGCCAACCACTGTCATCTTTATGTTTGGTCCCTTTGTAGTCCTGGTAATCTAATTTCTTGTTTCCAACCCGATTTAGAGAACTGTTATTTGTTTCAATGATTATTTACACGCATGGCATTATAAATGAGCAATTTTAGTTGTACAAAGTTTGAGTTGACAATAATAAATTATAGTAGCATATAAAATAGATTTTCTACGCGTTCGAGAAAAAAAAGCATGTAAAAGGTAACTTAATCAAGTTTCATTGGTTGGATAATATAGTTCAAGTTCGAAATTTTATTTGTACATTAGTTACTTATATAGTTAAAAATATTTATCCTTAGAATTTTAAAATTTAAAATTCATGCGGAATTCGAAGTGAAAGTATCATTTTTCTTTTTTTGGAATTTTTCGTTCGAAGGCAGCGAAACAGAAAAGCTTCACAGGAAATACTTGTCATAATAGGAACTCCCGAAAATGCCCTTGCCGTCCGATCTCTTCACCCCCATTCTCCGGCCGGAGAGGGAATTCCGGCCGGTCGCCGGATTTCTCCTCGCTCTCTCCGGTCGCTGCCACCACCGGCAATCGGCCTCGCATCCTCCGGGATGTGCACTCCTCGCCGCCTCGCGCGCGGATCTGTCCTCGCTGACCTGGAACCTGGAGGAAGAAGAGCAAGTGAGAGCGGAGAAGCAGGGGAATCGCCGATGGCCCGATGGCTACGAGAAGAGTTCGCCGGAGGAGCAGAAGGGAGGGGGGTTGGGGGGGGGGGGGGGAGGGGGTCAGTGAGGACTAGCCGGCGAGGTTAAGGAAGATGGAATAGGCAGAATTGGGACAAATTCGTACTAGTGTGGAGGTGAGTTTACGATGGCATCCCCAAATGTTAAAATCGACCGCTTCCGAAGCATGCTTTTCGTGTCATTTTGGATTTGCTAACATTTTGTTCCGATGAGTAATTAAATCGAAGCTTTTATTCGCCTAAAAGAATTAATACAAGATTTTAAGATGAAGGAAATAGTATATGTTTTCAGTACATTCAAGCTTCTAAGATGAGGAGGTAGATTTTAAAAATGCTGAGTTATAATCAATTTGTGTTCGAAATGCAGGGCTATTTGTTGCTAGCATTGCAAGCGCACTTGCCTTCGCTTCATCCTCCGTTTTGTGAGATAAACAAAGATCCAAGCAAATGTGAGCCAGCTCAAGGTTGGAACTTAACACTGCTCTACTTGAGTTTGTTAATGTTTGCCATTGGGGAGGGCTGCATGCGGGCTTGCGTACCAGCCCTTGGTGAAGATCAGTTCAGCAATGATGATCCGCAAGAATCGCATCTCAGGAGTAACTTATTAAGCTGGTTCCAGTTTGCAAACTCTCTTGGAGCACTTGTTGGATTGGTATTCCTAGTGTGGATCGAGAAGAATTTGGGTTGGGACATTGGCTTTTTGTTCTGTGCCCTTATTGTTATTGTAGGGCTGCTCATAGCAGCCAGTGGACTGCCTTTCTATGGAATGCGAAAACTCAATGGAAGTCCTCTAACTAGAATATTGCAGGTAAAAATTCATATGTCATGACTATACACGTTTGTCGGTCTAATTTGGTGTGCATGTCAATTATAATGAATTCGTGTATGATTAATTTATTTTGATGCCGACTGGTTAGTGCTGCTTTATATTATCCACTATCCATTTTGTTGAAATCAAATCTATACAAGAAGTATGCTGTTATCCAAGTTATGTTTTATACTCTTTTGCCTGGTAGCATTACATTTCATTATTCTACCTTTAATGCTTATCACTGGAAAGTCACCACATCTATTTTTAGAAATTTCAGATAACAGATTAATTACACATCAAGCAATAAAGAAATCAGGGCAGTCCCTTCCACACACCAATCTAAAACAAAATTGAATGTCACAAGATAAAGCAAGGAAAACAGAATAATATATGGTTTTGAAGTTGTATTACTGGTACCTCTCCAGGTTCTTGTCACTTCATCAAAGAAGAGGCAAGCTGCTGTTGTTGATGTTATTGAGCTGCAAGAGATCAGTACATCAGATTATATAGATGAAGATGGGGAAGACAAATCTGACAGCAAAAATATTTGGTAAGTTCCCTGATAATAAAAATATTCGCAGAAAACAATGTATGAACTTTTAACCTTTAAATAAATGGTGAGAACTAAGAGTATAATAATCCCTTTTCTTGGTGGAAATCATAATCTCCGTAAGACCCTATGTATTTTTGGACAAATCCTGAATACATGATGGGAAAAAACAATTTGTATTTTCTGCAGCAGCACTCGAGTTGATGAGAAAACAGAGGCTATTACTCGGATGCTTCCAATCTTCATCAGCTGCATATTCGCCTACTTGCCATTCACATTGCTCATGATATTAACCATACAAGTTGGCAGCACGATGGACGCAGGGATCGGAATGATCCAGATACCCTCTGCCTCTCTCATCGCAATCCCAATAGCATTTCACATGCTGATGCAACCGTGCTACAGGAGAATCTTGATACCGCTGCTGAGGAGATTCACAGGCCACACCAGTGGTATCACCCCTCTGCAGCACGTCGGTGTTGCCTCTGCATGTGGGATAGTGGCAGCATGCATTGCCATGTTGGTGGAAGCAAAGAGGCTGATGATCGTGGAGCAGCAAGGGCTAACATTAGTAGCAGACGCTGTCCCAATGTCCGTCTTCTGGTTGGTGATGCAGTTCTTCCTGCTAAGCATCATGGATATAGCATATATTGGTGGGCTGGTTGAGTTCATAAAGAGCGAGGCACCTGATCCAAAAACAAAGCATATTGCACCAGCAGTGCAGTCTCTTTTGGCCGGAATAGCAGCCTGGTCAGGATGTGCCTTTGTCCAGCTCATCAACAGAGTGACAAGGCATGGAGACAATGGAAGAGGATGGTTAGATGGAACAAACTTCATCAGGACACGCCTTGATCGCTTCTTCTTGTTATTGGCAACCTTCGAGCTGGTGGCGTTTATCAATTATGCATTCTGGGCAAGGAGATATGCCAACAAGAAAAGGGTCAGTACTGTTAGATCAGACGGTGACAAATTGGGAGCTTAAATATCCAAACAGTATGCAATAGATAGGTGAGAGAAAACAAAGAGTTGTGATTAATTTTCTTTAGTTAGCCTGTCTATATTGTATAGATCATAACAAAGATATCCTATAATCTCCATTGGTTTATGGCAGCTTGACAGAACTTATAAGTTACAATCGGTACATCTAGCGTACAATGATGTTTTCTCTATCTGTCGCTATCTTGCAAGGCCATAAAATATTTTTTCAATATTGAAAGTATATGTGTAAATTGTGTCTTAGGAACAACATCAATATCCGTGGTACCTAAACTGATGACTACAAGGCTTGTAAAAATAGTATAGCTGACTAGTTTACTGAAGAAGAGTATGTACTGTACTGACATAAAAGTATCATTTCTGATTGGCCTTCAAGCTTCAATTATGTCATGTCATAATAGAAGTATGTAATTTTATACTAAGAATGAGAAGTTGAAATCTTTGTGCTCAATAAATGCCTTCCGAAATAAGGATGTCAACAGGGCACCACAAACCTTAACAGAAAACTATATTTGCTTCTTTCAAATTGAAACCAATCAACAATACCCAGAAGTTGATTTTCTCTGTATATGTGTTGCATCTTGCATGCTCGAAGTTCAGCTTGATGAAATTTAATTGCTTTTGGATAATGGACAAGTAAATCATTGTTTTAGCCACCATGACCTCTCTAATCTAGTATGGTTAAGGGTGTGGTTGAATTTGAAACCTTTTCTTTTTGCTACCGATGTGCATTTCAGACAAACTGTATTAATTGCATCAGCCCATGATTAAAAATAATAGCTACTCCCTCTGTTCCCTTTTATTTCACACTAGATACCATGTACAAACTTTGACCATTCATCTGTTTTGAAAAAAATATATAAATATTTAAAGAGATATGGTATTATCAAAGTACTTTGCATGTTAAATATAATTATACTACTTGTGTTCATCAAAACATCATAATTTAAAAGTTTTTATTGGTTAAAGATAAAATCAAACTGGTCAACAGTGCCAAGTAAAAGGGAACAAAGGGAGTAGCAAATATGTTTTGGTTATCTTTTTTAACCAACATTTTTAGGGTTTTAGGTTTTAATCTCTTATTTATACTTTTTCATATGCGCATCCTGTTCGAGCTGATGCCATCTCCTTGAAGATGCATTGTAGAGTAGTGGATGCTTAGGTTAAAAGGTAAAACCACAATTGGGTTGTTCCATGATGATTAATATGGGGGAAATCAACCGTAAGTTACAAACCTGAGTTTTGGACAGATAATCAAGAGTAATAGTAGGTTAACCTAATTGGTAGAGTTTATTATGTAACTTATGCATAAGCATTTCGTGCTCATAATTTGAGCAGCAGTGCTTCTGATAGGAAGTGTGTCTTTAAAGAGTTCTTCTCGAAACAATTAATAAATTAAGAGCTTAGTTCCAAGATATAGTCCAGAATGATGGCTTGAACTTGACGACTCCTATACTACATGCATTTTATCTAAGATATTTGTACATCAGTGTCAATGCGTGCCAGTGACAGATTGCTTAAAAAAATTGTCAGTGATATGTGTGTGTGTGTGTGTGTGTGTGAGAACTAATTGTCAGTGATACACCTCCATATTTTGGCCAGTAGGGAGTAGGAACTCTGAATCTGATAGTCAACTTTAGTGTTGGACTGTTGGTGCTTGCAAGTGGCAAGGTGACGGCTATACTATTCAAGAATATTTTTTTGTCATTTTGTTGTTCTGACTTCTTCAAATTTGACTTATCCATCTGTGATTAATACCCCTGGGCCCTGACTTCGACTGTCCATCTACTATGATTTATACCCCCTGATGCTGCAATGGGCAGGCAGTAATCAAGAGGGAAATACTTGAACTCATCAGAAGAACCATGGCAGTCGGAGGCTTTGTGGACTGGAGGGGAAATCCTATCAACAGAAAGGTGCATGGAGGAGTCAGAGCAGCATGGTTTGTATACTGTAAGTGATCGCCTGTTGACTTGCTTTATCCATGTTTCCTGAATTATGCTATTTTGTCTAGTTACTAGTAGTAATACAGACATGTCAGGCATGCGACGAGTTAACTCTTTCCATTTGAAGCTTCTTTTCTTTCTTTATATCACTGAAGCATTTTATGTTTCTCTTACAGTTCTGACTGTGGTGACAAGCACAGTCAATGTCCCAAACATGCTGAATATGGTTACATATCTCCATGGAACAATGCATATGGGAATCTCAAGCTCTTCAACTACAGTCACTAATGTTCTTGGTGCCACGTCTGGGTTTGCTCTGTTGGGAGCTTTCCTCTCGGACTCTTACATAACTCGAGCTAGAACAATCCTCCTCTTTGGTCCATTGGAATTTCTGGTAATTCGCTTTTTGTTCTACTCAACTATCTACATGAAGCCTAATATGATCAATGGAAACTGTTTTTGTTTAATTCTCCGATGCTAATTACTGAGTGCAAACCTAGCAATTACAAAGTTGGCATTTTTTTTTTCTGGTAATCTGCTACTTGGTCTAAACTATCTAAAAATAAATTATTGGCAATCATATATGCAGGGTTATGGCTTGCTCGCACTGCAAGCGTACCTTCCCTCTCTCCGCCCACCGCCTTGCAACGCTGAAGCAGAGGTAAGCAGCTGCAAAGAGGTCCATGGCAGGAACGCTTTCCTACTGTACGCAGCCTTGTACATCAGTGCTTTTGGTGATGGCTTCATGCGTGCTTGCATGCCGCCCCTCGGAGCAGACCAGTTCGACCATGAAGATCCCTCCGAGTCACGCCAGCAGTCCAGCTTCTTCAACTGGTACACCTTCGGAATCTCCTTTGGGGGTTTCATAGGGTTGATCCTCATAGTTTGGCTGGAGAACAGCAAAGGGTGGGATGTCGGGTTTGGGGTGTGCACGCTCCTGATCCTGCTTGGGTTGCTTGTGGTTGCTGCTGGACTCCCTTTGTACCGCAACCATGTACCTGAAGGAAGTCCGCTAACTCGGATACTCCAGGTAGGTTGTGCTCCTTCTTGGGTCAGAACATGATGTCAACATCAATTCTGAAGAAAAGAAGGGGTTTCAGAAAAAAGAATCTGAAGAAAAATCTTGTGCATACTTGTTAACTGCATTCTTATCTATCTATCCCAGGTTCTTGTGGTTGCATTCAAGAACAGGAAGCTTCAACTTCCTGAGAAGCTGGAAGAAGCTCAGGAACAAAGAATCACCGAGCAAGGCTTTACTGAAGTAACTGAAGTACCTTCTCAAACAAACAGTAGTCTGAAGTATGTTCAACGAAATACTGAGTACTTTTTCTAGACTACTTTGGACACAGAGTAGACACTATAGTAGAGTTGAATACTAAAAAGTCTGTCTTTGCATGCATCTTGCCAGATTCCTTGACAAAGCTTGCATCAATGGAGGCATAGACGGGCCCTGGTCAGTGTGCAGCGCGAAGAACGTGGAGGAGACGAAGGCCGTGCTCCGCGTGCTCCCCGTCTTCATCAGCTCCCTGATCGGCTACATGTCGAACCCGCTCCTGTTCACCTTCACCGTGCAGCAGGGCGGCATGACCAACACCCGGCTGGGGAGGATCCACGTCTCTCCGGCGACGCTCTTCATCATCCCCAGCGCGTTCCAGATGGCGTTGCTCCCGGTGTACGACCGCTTCCTCGTGCCGCTCCTGCGCCAGCGCACGGGCTACGCCAGCGGTGTCACCCACCTGCAGCGCGTCGGCGCCGGGTTCGCCGCCGTGATCCTGGCGTCGGCCATCGCCGCCGTCGTGGAGAGGAAGCGGAAGGCCGACGTCGCGGCGGGGCAGATGTCGCTGTTCTGGCTGGCGCCGCAGTTCTTCCTGCTCGGCGTCTCCGACGTGACGTCGTTCCCGGGGCTCCTCGAGTTCTTCAGCAGCGAGGCACCCCGCGGCATGAAGTCCATCGCGTCGGCGCTGTTCTGGTGCGAGCTCGGACTCTCGTCGTGGCTCGCCACGCTGCTGGTGCAGGTGGTGAACAGGGCCACGAGGCGGCGCGGCGGCGGCGGGTGGCTCGAGGGCGCCACCCTCAACAGCAGCCGCCTCGACCTCTTCTACTGGGTCGTCGCCGCCGTCGGGCTGCTCGGCTTCGTCAACTACCTCTACTGGGCGAGCAGGTACAAATACCGGCAAGATCCACGCGTCGTCGTCGACGTTGAGCCATCGGCGGATCACGATTCGCCTTGAGAAATATCGCGCCTGTCATGTTGGTCATGTTCTCTGTCCCATCTATAGTTTAATGCTTCGTCCGCTAATCAAAGGATTAGTCAAGTTTTACGTTGATGTGATGTTACCTAGTACTATTAATCAAATTTGTTTCTAGCGCACACTTTTTTTTTTGAAAACTTCCATTCAAAAAACTTTAATCGAATAAAATTTATATGGAAATTTTCATATGAAAAAGTGTGCGCTAAATAGCAATCCTGTGTTTGTCTAGATGATTTGTTGGATTTCATCCGTGTTATCCCTCCTAGTAATTTGCAATAGCGAGATGCTTTGAGAAGGTAGCTGTCGTGTGTGCTGTGTTTAGTTAGCATCATACTAACATGTATGTATGGTTGTCCCTGGCGGCAAAGCTATGTAACATCTGATTTAAGCTTGGATAAGCATTGCTGTAGCTTCACTTGAATGTTAGCGACAAGACATGTTGGATTTTCACTTGAATGTTCATATACAATAGACAGTAAAACAATTAAGCTTGGATAAGCATTGTTGCAGCTTCACTTGAATGTTAGCGACAAGACATGTGGGAGTTTCACTTGAAGTAGCATGGTGGCCCGCGTAAATTGCGCGGCTAGCATCCTTATATTTTCTCTCATATAATATCATATATATTTTCTTATTTTATTATTAAAATATCTCAAAATAGTAGCATAATTTAAATGTGTAATATTCATATTGTGTTGTATACACGTGATATTTATTAATTATTTTTAATACCAAATTTTAGTTATTTCTCAATTATATTTCTATATGACCTCTAGACTCCTCTTCCAACATTCTTTATTTTTTAATTATGAATTTTATTCCTATATTTCTTATTTTAAACTTAAAATTTCAGTTATTTATAAATTATACTCCTATATGAACTCTTGACTCCTCTTCCAATATTTCTTATTTTTCAATTACGAATTTCCGTTATTTATAAATTGTATTTCTATGGACTCTAGACTCTTTTTTCTATTATTTCTTATTTTTTAATTATGAATTTTCATTATTTCTAATTGTATTTCTATATGGACTCTAAACTCATCTTTAAATATTGTTTATTTTTTAATTTTGAATTTCAGTTACTTCTAAATTGTATTCCTATATAGACTCTAGACTATTGTTCCACTATTCCTTTTTTTTAATTTCTAATTTTAGTTATTTGTAAATTGTATTTCTATATGTACTCTAAACTCTACTTTTAATTTTATTATTTTTATTTGAAAATTTAATTAATTCTAAATTCATATATGGACTCTATACTCTTCTTTCAATATTTCTTATTTTAATTCCTAATTTCTATTATTTCTAAATTGTATTTCTATATGGACTCTAAACTTATCTTTCAATACTTCTTTTTTTAATTCCGAATTTCAGTTATTTTTAGATTATATTTCTATATGTACTCTAGACTTCTTCCAATAATCCTTATTTTTTAATTTCGAATTTTTGTTATTTCTAAATTGTATTTCTATATAGACTCTAACCTCTACTTTTAATTTTCTTATTTTTTTAATTCCGAATTTCCATTAGTTCTACTGTATACCGGCATGGACTCTAGTCTTCTCTTTCTATATTCCTTATTTTTAATTCCGAATTTCAGCTATTTTTAAATTATATTCCTATATGGATTCTGTTTTTTCTTTTTCTTCGATTAATATGAGAATTTCTAGGTCATGAGATTGAACGTAGAGATTTCTTTTTCCATTCCTTTAATAAGTTAATAGATAGATGTTCACATACAAAAGACAGTAAAACAACGGTTTCTCTTCTACACAAACTTGCGATCGACGCCATGATGAATCGCTTTGGCCGCTGGAAGGATTTCGTTGCCATCGTATTCCGGGCCTCCCGAGTTCTGACTAGTACTCTTGGTGGCACTAATATTTGTGGAGGTTTTGTGAACGAATTCGATTTATGTACGGTACCGGCAGGATACCGTCCGATTCCGAGCCGTACATACTACATACTAATGTGGTGTGTTTATAAATCGGGCAATTCGCTCAAGAAATGAAGTTCAGCACCCTATAAGAGTTCAGAAAAATGGAGTTGAATTTCACTCATCTGCAGACTGCAGCAGGATGAAGTTGATTGCACCAGAGTTCTAGTCTGGCCTGGTCAGACTGGTACTCAAATATTCGTGTGCATCTTCTTTCAACTCATCAGTAGGAGGTTCACAACAAGATGCCAGGAAGACGGGAGAGGATGGCTGTATGGAGTCATGGAGCCAACTTCAAAACAAGTTGATCCCTTGTTACTTGCAGCTTTCAAGCCTATGCAACCAATAGATGAGTACATTTTCTTTTTTGACTTATGTTGCCCAATAAATCTGTAAACATTCGACAATGTGAAAGTATGCAAGGATTTGTGCTTAGAAATGTAACACGGTTAGAAGTGTAGTATCTTTATATATGCTGCAGGACAATTGCCATCTTACCAAACAGTGATTAGCAATGTCTTCAGAATTCAGATATACTGCCGATCAAATATCCTTTAGTATTTCCGTTTCCAGGCAGTAAAACTTCAGGTCAACACAGGTGCAATCGTTCCATTCGGTTCTTTCCGCCATAACCCTTTTCGGCAGTAAGGCCAGTGCTGTAGATTTTCACATTCATGTGCCTCCAAAACATCGAGTTTCCTGAATGAATCATGAAGGGCAGTCCATGAATAGTTCATATGTTTGAGGAACCTTAGCCGAAGTACAGTCACCTCCCAGCACTTCAAATCACCCAGGTCACTGATGTTACCTCCGCTGATGTAGAGCTTCTTCAATTTTCTCAGCTTTTCAGGACTAACCCAGTGAGGCAATTCTACAAGGGGAAAACAACGGAGCTCCAGCTTCTCAAGACCTAAGGGGAGAACACAAGGCATCGCATGAGAAGCAGCATGACTTGGAGAACTCCCATGTGTAGATATTGAGTGTGCCCCCCAAATAAGTGTAAGCGACCGGAGAGCACAGAACTCACCAAAATTCGCAAACTGACCGCTATCTATGCTATAACCAATTCTAATGCTCAGCTTTCGTAACATTTTTAGCATGAAAAGTTCATTGAGATGGCATGGATCTTTGCTCTTGGCGTTTGATAGAACAAATCCCTTCAGAACTTCAAGTTGAAAAAGCTTGCCTAGTCCTTTAGGCATACCTGAGAGCAGGTAACAATCAGAAACGTCCAAGTACTCCAGCTTCACTAGTTTTACTATTTCTTTAGGAAGATCCTCTAGATTATGGCACGCTTTGAGATCAAGGATGACAAGTCTTGAGAGCTTTCCGATTGAGTTCGGAAGGGCCTCAATTCTTGATATGCCTCTCAAACTCAGGTACTTCAACTGCTTGCAGGATTTGACCTGTTTTAGGAACTTGGCATTGTTGATCTCAACATGATGTGCCCTAGGGTCATAATTTGCATCCTGCCATTGTCCTAACTGCAAAGTGGTCAAACAGTTCTTTTCAGAAAACCATGTCTTGTCTAACTCTACATACTGTTGCTTGATATTGTAAATCGTCAAAACATCAGGATGGAAGTTTGTAAGGATCTTTCCAGCATGCAAGCATGCACGTCGGGTCCTGGTGAAGTCATTCCTGGAGCTGCCATCTGAACTGAGCTCAACAAATGCTTTGCTCTTTGCAGCTTCAATCAGTAGCCCACGGATCCAAGGTTGCACCTTGCACGAGTGCACTTTGTCACAGTGGTATTTCTTTACTGGCTTAATGAACCCATTGGACAGCAGCAGTTTATTGAAGAAGCTCTTGCCTTCAGAAACTGAAGTTACAAAACCTTCTCCAATCCACCAGTGAATTAGCAGTCTCTTCTTGATGATGGCATCCACTGGGAACACAGCAAGGCATAGAAGGCATTGTCTCAATCTTGTCTCTAGTTCGTCAATTATAACTTTGAGCTGCCACATCTGCGCACTTTCCATGGTAATGCAGAAGGTATCTGATGCTGACAACTGATGAGAAGATGAAGCTTCATGTGCTGCGATCATGCCCATGACACGGCATGAGACCTCCTGGACCTTGAAAGAGTCATCCACCTTTCCCCGTATATTTGTTATCTCTTCATGAATCAACTGGAGCTTGTCTCGCAGACAACCCATCTGGTTAAGTTTTAAGGAACCTTCAACATTCATATGTCCGTCATAAATCTCATCAATATGTTCTTCAATTGCATCAAAGTTACTGTATATCCCGTGCTCTTTCTTTTGAACCATCTGAAGTACGTCTTTGAGCTGTGACAACTCATCTCTGATCCTGTCCAACAGAATAAAAGCATCTGATTTATCTTCATGAGCTAAGGCTTCCAACGAGATGCGCCTGAAGGTGTACATGCAGGTAAACAATGGTGAGAAAGCTGCTTTGACAATGTGGAAATTATCATTTCCATCCCGCTGCTTCTGCTCAATCTTGTCAAGTACACCTTCCAAGTAATTCACTCCATGTTTGACTGCATCTAAGAAGCTCAAAGATTCTGATTGATCATTGTATGTGGCCTTAAGACATGTCAATAATGGCAGTATAAGATCTTCTATTAATCTGAAGTTCTCAAAAACCTCATTCTTATTTCTATCAATCAAATCTAGTGCATCCTGTAAGCAGTTGACTTCAGCATCGATCTTGACAAGGATCTTATAGTTCTCAGACTTGTTGTTGCGGGCGGCTGCTTCTGATACTAGATGATTGATAGTTTTCAAAAGTTTCAGTAGCGGGGAGAAGACCTGTTCCACAATGCACCAGCTCCTGTTGTCTGCTTCCTTTCTTGATCGAATGGTGGCTAACACATTCTTTATGCCTTGCATGCCACTCTTGATACTTTCCAGGAGATGAGCTTCTGAACCACCTTGTGCAGTCTTAACATATCTAAGTGATTCAAAAAGCTCATGTTCATCAAAATCCAATATCTCATCACCGACTCCTATTATATCATCGTCTTCAACCCACATCTCATGATACTCCATTGCCCATTTCATTCCCTCAAAAGGACGAGGATCTCTAGCTGCATTTTGGTATGCTATAGCCAATCTTCTCTGCCACTCGGAGATTGCCAGGCTAACAGACTTAAAACCCTCATAGATCTCCTCCTTGTCTTCCTTGATGCCCTCAAACAATTCTTCGAGATGTTGCACTTCCCATTTGATCTTCTCTGGAAATTCAGGCACTGTAGGACCCTTCTCACCAGTTTCAGATGAGCCCACTGTCCCAAAAAAGTGTTGCCCAATTTCAGAAATACGCATCACAAGTGGCTCAAATACATCTTTCTCAATGCTTCTGTGGACAAGCATGCTGATCAACGACACAAATACCGAAGATCTAAATATGGATCAAGCCAATATGATGGAGAAAGAAGAGTTCAGCTGAAAACTGTTCTGCTTGAAAACTAAAACTGGTTAACAGAACAATTATGTATATTGGAAAGTGATGAACAGCTGAAAGCTTGAATATCACAGTACCTTGTTATTTTACAGTGCTCCAGAGTCCAGACCATTCAAACCTATTGTTCTCTGAACCATAGATAAGTTGAGAATGCAGTGTCATCTGTTTTTGAAGAACAAGTTAGCAGGTTCATAAACTGAATTTGCATGAGGTGAAACCAGGAAGGTGCTCAGCAGGTTCCTACAATCACGACAGAATCCACCAATAATATTCTAATACTGTTCGTCTTTTACTCTGTACTATGAGATGTGACAAATGACCATTGGGAACTCAGGAAAGTGTGATACAACTGTGACTTTTCAATAAAGTATGAAAATGGTCTTAGGAAGAAAAGTCACAACACAACAACCATATAGACTTTGTCTTCACTAAGAAGTTTCCTATGTAATGCACCTAACCAAGCCAAAGAAAATAGTTTGGCAGAGAAAACCAAGGCTGCATTAATTTCCCATCAAACGATATCCTTCATTCTTTAACATGAACAAGCTCCCCTTCAAGTCTGGGCATAATCCATGGTAATCATATCTCTCAAAGGAAAGGAAGAAAAAGCTCATGTCAGTGGAACATCAACTGCAAGCAATGGTGGAAAAGCTTTACACCGAGTCTGTGCAGGAGCAGGGTAAGCTGCTTGGCATTGGAAGCCTGCTCCAGGACCTGCATACGCATTTCAGGATGGTCCATAGGAGGATCAGTGGCATCAATGACAGTGCACTTCTCATGATCAGCGCCAACAACGAGCAGTACCACCAGCTTCTACAGAGGCTCTGGTCTCTCACACTTGACATTGATGAGATGCTCAGCAAGGTCTCTTGCTATCTAACAAAAACAAGGGTCCTCTCAATTCAGGTACACAACTCGTTCATCCTTAGAAGGCTCCCTTTTCGACGCCGCATCATCCATAAGATCAAACAATCAATAGTTGCATTGCAAGAGTGCTATGCACAGACATATAGAATCCGATTCCCAGCCAAACATAGAGATATCAGCACACCTATGGTTTGCCAAGGAGCACATAGCATACGGCCAGAAGGGATACTAGGAAGGGAAAAGGAAGTGGATGATATTATAAAAATGATGCAAGCTGATTGTGGCAAAGCTGGCCTGTCAGTGCTTCCCATAACCGGAATGGCAGGAATTGGGAAGACAACCATTGCTCAGTTAGTGTTCTCGCATCCATGGGCTGTCAAGACATTTGGTGATGACCGAATTTGGGTCGTGGTGTCTAGTAGTTTTGATGCTATGATAATATTGAGCAGACTAGCAGAATTTCTAACCACCAGACAATGCAACACAGTGGACTCTGAGAGCCTCCAGTGCCTTGTCAAGCAGAACCTAAGTGGGCGAAAGTTTCTTATTGTCTTGGATGATGTTTGGGATCAGAATCTGCAGAAATGGAAGTTATTGATTGAGGTCCTTGAGAGTTCTGGCAAGTCAGGAAGCAAGATGATTGTCACTAGTCGTGTTCCAGATGTTGTAACAATGACCAACTCTCTCAGACCATACACTTTGCAGCGTCTCTTACCAATTGATTCTTCAAACCTTCTCACACAATGGATGCAAGATTCTGCAGAGTTGCCACCGCGGCTAATTCCAATCAGAAAAATGATCGCTGATGCATGTTGTGGTGTGCCCTCACTACTACTCAGTGCATCAAACAAGCTCAAGAGCATACGGAAGACTGAAGTTGCATGGCAGCATGTCCTGAGCAGATTTGACCTAGTTTTCTACAAAGATCCACTTCTGTTGGATGCAACTTACGTCAGTTATCAACGACTCCCTTCCAATATCCAGCAATGCTTTCTATACTGTTCACTGTTCCCAGTTCATAGCTTTACTCCCGAACAATTGACTGACATGTTTGTTGCTGATGATCTCATAAAGCTGTCAAGCAGCAAATCTGACATGCATATGTACTTCTCCAAGATAATGACAGAACACTACCAAGATGTAGTGCAGAAACCTCGATACGGAGCATACGTTATTTACAAGATGCACCCTGGGATGCAACTTCTTGCACAAAAGATTAGCAGGGGATTTCACTTAGCAATAGATGCCAGGAAGGAATTAGTTTGGCCTGCAGAAAATGCAAAAAATGCTCAGTGCCTCTCCTTACTCGTTGACTCCAAGACAACTGAGCTTCCAACAGAATTGTTTGAAATGGGAAATTTGAGGACACTAATCTTGCTCAGAGATGAAAACATGCTTTTGTCTGACAAGAAGTGCTCAATCACAGACATCCCAGAAGAATTCTGCAAATGTCTGACAGATATGCGTGTGCTGCACATGCAATCTTGCAGGATCAAAAGAGTACCTAAGGTAATTGATATGCTTAAAAAATTAGCCTATATTAATCTCTCCCACAATGATATAGAGATTATACCAGATTCAATATGCAACCTTCAGTTTTTGACGAATTTCAACCTTTCACGAACTGAGATTGCTGAATTGCCAGAATCAGTTGGAAAGATGCAAGCTTTGCAGGTTTTGGATCTATCTCATTGTGAAAAACTTCTTCATTTGCATGAATCTGTAAGCAACCTTGTGAATCTTCAAACTCTAAACCTTGAAGGTTGTCATTACCTTGCTATTTTACCAAGAAGCATGAAAAACTTGAAAAGTCTTGCCTACCTAAACATTCTTGAATGTCCTTTACTAACTCAAATGCCCTGTCAGATGAACCAACTCAGAAACCTCGAGATATTGCCAAGGTACATTGCAGCGGAAAATCACGAGCATACCATCTCAGAGTTGCGTCCCTTAGTTAGTTTGAAGGAACTCAGTATTTGCAACATGGAAAATGCTTCTTTTGATGACGCAAGGAATGTAATCCTGCAAGAGAAAAACAGCCTTGAGTCTTTGGCATTAAGTTGGACAGGAAGTTGTGCAGATCCTACGACTAGTTCAAGAGCACAGCAAATACTTGAACTTCTTAAGCCAAGCCGTGGTTTGAAAGTGTTACACATTTTCTCATGTCCAGCAAAGAAGCTTTCATCATGGATAACAAGCATGCCACCATACTTAAAATCACTTACTGAGATCAAGCTAGTTAATTTGGCATGTGAATGCCTACCTCCACTGGGGCAATTACCTCTTCTCAAGATTGTTGAATTAAGTGGAATAAATGCTGTCACGTGTGTAGGTGACGAATTCTATGGGGATGATGGCACATTCGCCTCACTGGAGAAACTCTCGTTCATTCACATGCACAACCTAGAAATATGGCTTCCATCACAGAGAGAAGCAATTTTCCCAAACCTTCAAGAATTGACTATCACCCAATGCCCAAAATTTATAGCAGTGCATGTGAAACTCCCAGTTGTCAAAAGCTTAATCATGTTAATGAACAACGATAAATTGATTGGATCTAGAGGAGCACTAGAAGGTTTCTCTCAGAACCTGAAATCTCTGTCGGTTTCCCAGTGTGATGGGCTATTAGAGTGTTCAGAATGTGAGGGGCTGCGAGAACTTCGAGGGATTGAGGAACTTCATATTTCAAGGTGCACAGAATTGATTTCTTTGCCCCTTGGCATGCAGCATTTGTCATTCCTCCAAACCTTGACGATAACAGAGTGCACAAATTTGGAAACTTTCCCAGAATGGTTGAAGAATTTCACCTCTCTGAGATCCTTGCGCATATCTGATTGTCCAAAGCTGTGCATACCCAAGAATTTGAATAATCTGTCAAATCTCCAGATTAGTCTAGAGTAAAGGCCCTCAGTTCCACGTTGGGACAGAAATGTTTATGCAACAGATGTGACAAAATATATACACATCGAAATAACATTGTCCCTACCAGTCATAGCTTCTGTATTTTTGCAGACAAATTTCTTTGAGCTATCATGCTTCTCTCTTGTTCTAATAGACCGTGTTCCTATTTATGGAACATGTGCAAATATGTCCTAACTTATATATTTAATGGAGCACTCCCTCCTTTGTTTTTTGAAAATAGTCTTGTCTATTAGTGTACGCCTCATTTATATTCAAAGCAAAATAATCGTGTTCTTGCCTCCATATGCCTGAGGCCTTGAGAAATGCCCATCTTTACCTTATACATACAAATGCATGCATTTCATACATCCCTTAGATTTTTTAGAGAAATTTTAAGAAAAATAGAGATTTTTTGGGAACACTTCGATACAACAATTTTAAGCAAATCATTTTCAATGTCTCGTCCTATTGCCAGATGAAACTGACCTATAATAGTTTGGACTTTAGATGGAGGGAGTTTATTTTTCCCGAATATTGGAGGCGCATGATACCTCATACCTTTTTTTGCATTAGAATTTTACTAAGAACGAAGGAGAAAACGGTACAAACACGACACAATAAAACTTCTGAACAAAAGCATACAATCTTCTGGGTGTGCCGAGACCCAGAAGCTGAAATACAAGCACACAGAACACTAACGTACTAGCCCAGCTAAACGCCACTCACAGAGTTCTTCCAGGTTAAGTTGTGCTTTTGTGAACACTCCAGGTAAAAGAAGAGGATAGAATCTGCAGTAGCCTGTAAGGAAGAAAAAGTCAACCGATCCCCCCGACTTCCCCCTCCCTCAGTTCTTTCGTCGTTAGGCCTAAAATCAAACAGCAGCACTCCTGGGTAATTTTGCTACGGCCATTGGAGTTACTGAGTACTGACACAGTAATCGCAAAATGCAGACTTTGCAAGTCTGAAATAGATTGCGAACTCCATTAGGTTGGGAGCAAAACTTTAGTCTCCATCAGATCACGTCACCGATCTACTAGTGCGGGCTTTTCCTCAAACACCAAGCGCGCGTGGCGCGACGCCCCCTGCGCCCGAGAGTCGAGACAGCACCCACCTCACCTCAATGCCGCCCTCCCTACTCTCTCGCACTGTCGTACACAGAAGTAGAAAGAGCACGCACCTCCATCCGCCGTCTTGCCCGGAGCGGATGCCGCCTCGCCGCTCCACGCCTCCACCACTGCACGGCGGAGAGGGAGGTGGTGCCATGGACTCTCTCGTAGTTTCCTGTCCTTCGCGGAAATTTGATGTGAACTTCAGATCGAGCCATCGAGGCGAGGAGTAAAATGGAAAAAAAAAAAAGAGAGGGTATTGATCGGCTGGGCCTAAAATGTGAAAAATAAGAGGAGTACTGATGGGCTAGACCCCTCGCCACCTCGTGTCATGCTAGGCCTTGAATATTAATTAGCCCATCAACGCTCTCTGAACTCTGAAGTCTGAACACGAGCAACTGACACACGTTCGACGACACGCCGTGCCATTATGCAAAGAGAATTCTACACGAGTCGCTGATTGCTAGTACTTGCTAATACTACTTTGCTAGTAGCATCTTACAGTTTGCAGTTGCGAATTTGCAATATTAGACAGTACAAGATTCGATACAAGCTACTCAGGTGGTCAGTTTTGACCATCAGGCTTTAGTTCGTTTATTCTCTCAAAGCTAGAGATTGATGAGGATTTGAAGGGTGTGGAATATTCCCTTTCGATCCTCTCCAATCTCTCTCTTTTTTTTTTTAAGATTAAACGAATAAGGTCTCAGGTGATTCAGCACGTCCAGCAGAATGGGTCATGCGCACGTCTCCACGACGCCGCCGATGGATCCGGCCGAGGCGGCGACGGACATGACGAGGCACCCGGCGTTGAGCGCCTGGAGGGACAGCCACTGCGCGCTCCCCCGCGACACCCGGCGCTGCGCGATGTACATCTCCACGGGGAAGTAGACGGTGAGCGGCCAGAACGACGCCGCCCCGATGAGCCCCACCATGGAGCCGAAGAACGGCAGCAGCGTCGACGCCGCCGTGGTCACACACACGAATTTCGTGCGCCACGCCAGCCGGAACGGGCTCACCTCGATCGCGGCCAGGGAGCCCACGCAGACCACCCGCCTCTTGCCTAGCGCCGAGCTCCCAGGCCACGCGCCCGCCGCAGCGCGCCCGTCGAGGAACGCGAACACCGGCTGCGCCACCACCTGGTACGTGCCGACGAGGTGCACCACGACACCGGCGTTGCCCAGGTCGAACAGGATAGTGATTCGGGTGAACGGTGGTGACTTGCATGGATCTCGAGGAGGATGAACGAGAAGCCGTATGCGAACGCGATGTTCCCGAACGCCTGGAAGCTCCACCAAACCTTCTGCATCGAGGCGACGCCGGCGCCGGCACCGACGAAAACGCTCATGATGGTGCCCCTGACTCCCCCGTTCGCTGCAAACTCGATCTCAAACATGTCAAGCATTTCAAAAATCACAACGAAACAACTGGCTCCCCGCGCGGTTTTCGATGAGCCCCTCGCTCCTCACTCACCTACGATCTGCACAACGCCGAGGGCGATGCCAATGGCGGAGTAGGACAGCGACATGACGGAGGCGAGCGTGGAGAGCCACCACATCTTGTGGAGGTTCGGGATCTGCGAGAACACGATCTGCAACGCGCTGTAGAGCACCATGTACGGCTGGCTTGACCCGCCGCACGCCTCCCTCTGGTCGTGCCCTCTCACGTGGAAGCACCCCGCCCTCTTGATCGCCCTGCTCGCCGTCGGCGCCATGCAGCACACACACACACAAACAAGAAGCGAAGAAAGAAAGCGTAAAGACTCACGGTGAGATGAGGCGCGCAGCGGCGGAGAGAGAGAAAGGGTTTTGGTTTACTACAGCATGGCAGCATGCTGATGGAGGAGGCGAAGGTGATGCCGACGCAGACGCCGAAGAAGTTGGTAAATTGCAGCACGCCGCAGAACCTCACCTTGGTCCCGCCGAGGCTGGCGCGGACGACGTCCATGTAGGTGCGGTTGCGCTGCCCGGTGAACGGGTCGCCGGAGCGGTAGCACTCGACGAGGAGCACGGAGCAGCAGTAGATGACGGCGCCGAAGAGCACCATCACGGAGGGGTCCGCCACCCACCCAAGCTGCGCGACACCCCACGCCAGCGACAGCACGCCGAACCCGATCACTGCCGTGATGATGTGCGCGCTCGCCGTCCACATGGTGCCCGTCCACCGCGGCTGCCCATCCCCCTCGCTGCCGCCGCCGTCACCCGCGGCCTTCGACAGCACCATGTGGCCGCCGCGCTTGACGGCAACCAGCTCGGCGGTGTGGGACATCGCCGGAGAACGAAGAAAAATGGGAAGCCGAGGAAGAACCGGATGCGTAATGGGAGTACGAGGCACAGGTGGATTCATTTTTTCAAGATTATGGAAATAATTTACGTCTCTTGTCTATGCCATGAGACACACGACCAACAAATTTTGATACCTAAAAACAAGCCATAAGAAAATAGGATAAACCCCCAACTCATTCTAAACAAGTTTAACTTCAAAAAATCACATAGATTCTAGCACATTATTCGATAGACGCTACATCATCTAAAGTGGAACAAAAAACAAAAAACTCTTAGACTACCGATTACAAGAGTATAGCACTATTACGCATAGTATACTATTCTTTTTTGATAGCATAGTCACATGTGGATTCAGGCTAGGAATTTAAAGACTTTGAGATTTGAAAGCTGAAAGAGATTTGGCACTATGTGGACGCATTTAATGAAGGAGTAAAAACCTATGTTTGTCGTACTTAGAGCAAGGTCAATAGTGTAGCTAGCAGGTATCTCCAAAATTTTGTCAAGTGAGGTAGAGCTAACTTAAGAGCCAACTCATACAACAAGCTAGCTATAAGTTGGCTACAAGCCGCCTTGGTTAAAGCACAAAAGCATTAAATACTTGTAGGGATATACCAGCTGTTGTGATCAATTCTAACCTCTATCTTTGTGGCTATTTTGGTGCACCAACGAATGCACACAACATGATCAATACCAAATCAGGAACATGGTTTCAGACAATAAACCGTTAGATACCATCCTCACATCGATCAAATCAGGAACTTTGGTGCTAAATCAGGAACATGGTGCACCAATAAATGCACACAACATAATCAATACCAAATCAGAAACATGGTTTCAGACAATAAACCGTTTATAGAGATTCAAAAGTCACGATACTTAGATTAAAAGGAATTCTGTAAACAAGCCAAACTTAGATTAAAGTTCTTGATCTAAGTAAAGACTGAAAAGCCACACTAGGCTATTTTTCAGGAATACTGACGACATCACATTTAACAAAAGGACAACTAAAATGAGATAAAAGTTCTTGGTCTCCCTTGACTAACTGCCATCTTGCTTTATTGCCGGTACCCACTCTGTTTGTCATCTCTGTAGGAAGAATTGAGCAGAATATAAGATTATAGATGTAAATATAAACAAAAACAAGTAACTAATACAAGTGTACTTCCAGTAAGGTATTTGTGAAATTAATAACTTTATTTTGTCACATACCAATAATTTTGATTGAACAAGTGACATAATCTACACAGCTACAGTTCAAATAGGACAAATTCTTGCAACAATAACACACTATGGTAATCAAGGTCACCATTATATATGATAATCCAGTACTGCTAATTTGATGGAATAAGTAATGAATTCATAAGAATTTAATTCAGTGCACAACTTATAAACAATCCAATCTATCACAGACCCTACCATTCTCTCTCTTATTTGAAAATACATAATCCAAACTACAACAATTATGTTGCTTGGGGCAATGATGCACAGAACTTCAAATGGTTCAGGAAATCGACAAAGTAAGCAAGCTACTTGCTTGGATTATAGTTCTCAAGTTTTAAAATAGATCATTGGATTGTTTAGCCCCTTTTAGAATAGGATGGTTACCTGAAAGAAGTACATCATCATTCAATGGACAACAGAGCACATATGTTCCTAAAAGAAAACAAATAGAAAGGTAAATTAAAATGCTCTATATATGACAAAAATAAATTAAAATGTTGGTATGCATATTACCCTACCATGATTATGTACGCTGCATATTTCCAAACCGATTCCAAATGTGCTCAATTAAATCCTTTTTTAGTTGGGTATGCATAGAACGAGCACGGATAGCAGATTTCCTACGTAGCACATCAGCAAAACATGGGTTATCACCGGTAGTTACTTCAGGAGGCAGAACTATTGATGTCCTAGGAACTCTATTGAGATCAAGGTCACATATCGCATCTTCTTTCTCATCTTCAACAATCATATTGTGGAGAATAACACAAGCTAGCATGATTCTCCCTACATTCTTTCGTTTCCACTTCTTTGCTGGAGACGCACAATGTTAAAACGGGCTTGCAATACCCCAAAAGCCCGCTCCACGTCTTTCCTTGCCCCTTCTTGACGTTCAGCAAATAACTGGTGCTTCTCAATTTGTGGAAGTGATATAGTCTTCACAAAGGCAGCCCATTCTGGGTATATACCATCAGCAAGATAGTACCCATTGTTGTACTCATTCCTGTTGACGAAAAAATTAACCCGAAGAGCTTCCCCTCTCACTTGTTCAAGGAATAAAGGGGATTGATTCAGCACATTGATGTCATTGTTAGAACCAGCGACACCAAAGAATGCATGCCAAATCCAGAGATCATGAGAAGCAACCGCTTCAAGGATAATTGTTGGGACTTTATAGTCACCACGGGTGAATTGCCCCCTCCAAGCTCTCGGACAACTCTCCCACCTCCAGTGCATGCAATCAATACTCCCTAGCATACCCGGAAAGCCACGAGACTCATTAACCTGCAGTATGTGCTCTATATCCTCACTTGTTGGGCATCACAAATACTGCCCACCAAAGACCTCAATCACCCCCCGTGAAAAAGTGTCCAAGCACTCTAAGGAAGTGCTCTTGCCAATTAGTAAGTACTCATCTAAGGCATCAGCAGGAGTGCCATATGCTAACATACGGATCGCAGCTGTGCATTTTTGAAGTGGAGAAAGGCCTGTGCGACCAGAACAATCTTTTCTTTGGGTAAAGTAAGGAGACCACTGACCTAGGGCTTCCACAATCCGTAAAAAGAGATGCTTTCGCATACGGAATCGTGTGCGAAACATTCTCTCAGGGTAGAGTGGACACTCTGCAAAGTAATCAGCCACCAAACGTCGGTGACCTTCTCCATGAACCGTTGCAATGGTCTTCCTTGATCCACTTTGGCGCTTGAGTAGCCCAGCTGCAAACTTAGCCTTAATCTTCTCTATGATTCTACTAGCAAAGGAGTCTAGGGCATTCTGATCAGAAATGTATTTCTCTAGAATTTTGGATGGGTCTAGTTCATCTGAGTGAGAGGATGTGTTTGAAGATGAGTCTGACATGGCAGTTTCAGAATAGGATGAATTGGTTTGATAGTTTCAGAATAGATGAGTCAGAATATATAGATGGATGTTGCAATAAATATAGATTGATGTGCAGTTAGACTGATTGCAATAAAAATTTTATGTTGACTGCATGGTTATTTGGAGTGACTGTTGTTATTCAGCATGAAATAGGGGACTGCAATTAATTTGGGTTGGCTGCTATTAATATGGCATAGAAGTTTTCATTGACTACATGGTTTTTTGGACTAATGCAAATTAAATTCAATTGATTGCCAGGGCCTGGAGCTTCTAATTTTCTTCCTCGCATCAGGTTAAGTAAAAACAAATTAGTGGCGGTGCTATTTATTTACATGTGTATCTAATAACTTTAATTCAGTGTAGTATAATTTAATTTCAACAATTGGACAGACAGCATATATAGATATTATTGTTGACAACTTTTTCTAAAATATAGTATTTAGATATAAATTGATATAAAATATTCATTTGTCTAGTTTTAGGCTACTACTGCTCACGTTTGACATCAACTTTGAATTATAGACATATGATTGCTTAATTATCTCTGTATTGCCTGATTTCTAGATTAATAGGTGGGTTCATCTCATTTCTCTATTGTTTACCATTAATTTTAAACTTTTCGTATGTATTATTGATTGTACTTAGAAATCAAGCTTCTTATTAGAGTTTATGCTAACACCATCGATCAAAAATACTGGATCCGCCCCTGTCAATACTAATCAACTTGAGAATCCACATTACTTAATAGCAGTAGCAATCTCACAGTCAACAAATCCAAGTATTGATATCTATATATGACAACCAAACATACAAACAATAGCAATTTCTGACAGATAAAATTAAAAGGGCTCGTCTTATACAAATTGCTTACCATCCTTCAAGATCAGGATGCACATCCATCACGCCGGCTGCAGGGGGAGGGCAAGCACCAATGCCACCACCAATCAGATCAGTGGATGAGCCGGCCATGGCTTGTGACAGTGTTGTGGCAAACCAACCAGGCGGAAAGGAGCTCGACGGCTCATATGAATATGGCACTCCAGATGGCACAGGACCTCCATATGGATATGGTACTGCCGATGGCGCAGGAACACCTCGAGTACAAGAAGAGCTTGCGGTGGTCTGAGGAGGCGGCGCAACCTCCCCCTTTGTCCGGCGAGACATGGGTTGGAGAACTAGGGATTGGCGTGCGGGCGGAGCAAAAGAGGCAGCGAGCTTGGGGGCGGTGATTTTGCGAGCACTGGCTAGGAAGATTGGGAGGGGTAGGAAGAACTAGAAGATTGGGAGGGGTGGGTGATGAATGGGGTTTTTCGGGGAGCCGGCTGGGGAGATTGTCGGGCATCAATTTGGCTTCGATTTGGTGGGAGAGAGGCATTTCCGCGCGCATCCGGGGCAAGATTTGGCGGGATCAGAGAGAGGCAATGGTGGAGGGCTGGCGTGCGGCGGGGCTATGGAAGAGGAACACGAGGCACCGGCGATTTCGCGCGCACAGGCGGAGGGGATTTTGCGCGCACGGGCAGAAGAGGGAGAGGAACGCCAGGCGTCGCCGGAGATTTCGCGCGCAAGGGGGTGGAGAAGATTCGCGCGCAGGGAGCGAAGAGGAACGCGCAGTGAGGGCGGCGGAGCGATGGGACTTTCGATGGTTGAGATCGGTGGAGGAGGGGATCAGGGATTTTTCCTGTGGGACCCACATAACACGTTTTTAATCGCCTTCGTGGGCTGCATGCGAGCGATACGGCGTCGGATGAAGCGCTAGCGCCCGACGCCAAGTTAAGCGCCTGCTCGTTTCTCTCTCTTCAATTTTGCTAGCTTAATCTAGGATTAGGAAGGTGAGAGAAAATTTGGAGCCAGCTTAATCATGTTATTGTACCTGCTCTTAGATGCAGCAAATTTGACATTATTGTATAACACTATAGCTCAATGTGTAAGCCATGTATTGCTAAAGTTGGCTAACGTAACTATTAGTGTAGTGATTATTTTTTGTTATGAGGAAATCTCTTTTCAACATAGAATAGATTCTATACATATATACAATGAAGGACCTAATTCCAGCAAAAAGTGGAAAGCATCTGATCCTACCTAGCTACATTACTCTTGTGTGCACTGGAGCTTTAAATTGAGTAATATTACAATTTGCTTTGATTTGACGGACAGGCCGTTGCCTCTTGCGCGTTCAACATTCCAGGAGTATAAGTAAGTTGCAATACAAAAGCATACTCCAACGATTTACACATTAAACAAAATTTAATGGATCATTATCCTCCTACTTGCAAGTTTCAACGCTACAAACAACTATCCACATCCCAACCAACATAATAGGAACCGCCAATATTTCCAACACCCCTTATCATGATTCCCACCTCAATATAGCTAACATATGTTGCCACACGGAAAAGGATCCTCGGATTTATTTTCCTCTAACTTTAAGTCATTGACATGTAGATCCGTTGAGTAGAGGGTCCGCGTTAGAAGTAAGTAAGTCAAAGGATTTCAATATGCTGCGTCACCCTTTCACAACAATTTTTCCTTTATATATGGTTTTTCCTAGCTCAAACACCTACAAAGTTTAGACTACCACCATCATGTATTATCATCGTGTTTTTCCATCAAATGAAATATTTGATAGAGCTAAATAAAGTTGGGAGATGGTATTCACTTGTTTTTTTTCAGGAATACGTAAAAGAATTGTGTATATTTATATTAAAATTAGGAGTTATTTTACAATAGTGAAACAACCAAAATAGAGAAAAGCAGAAGAAGAAAATGAAAAAGACTTGAAGAGCTAGGCTATATCTCGCGATACAATATGGTGATTAGGCGACCAGCGTGCTCAGGTCAGAGACGCATGCCTGTAGAGTGTCGTAGTGCAGCTTCCTCTGCTTCAGTGCGTGCTACCTCAGGCCAGGTCTTCACTAGGTTGTTGAAGACTCGTTTGTTCCGCTCTTTCCATATTGTCCAAGTCGTCAAGGTGACGATCGTGTCGTAGCCATGCCGCTGGACCTTGGTAACTTTCTTCCGGCTATCACACCACCACCCAAGGAAGGAGTAGCCAGCTGGGAAGCAGAGCGGCTTGCCAATTGCGCTAAGGATTGTCCACCAAAGCTGGCGCAACTCCGAGCACTCGATGAGGATGTGATTAATGGATTCATCGGCCTGGTCACAGAATATTCACCGCGGCCATGGGAAAAGATGAGAAAGAGAACACATATGTGTACTATATTGCTATACATTTTGTACATTATGCCAATGGTGCTATCCTATACCTCTCAAATGGAATCAGATCCTTTAACTTACTTCTCTCTGATTTTTGAGAGACTGATTTATGGTTCCGCTAATATGTCAACTCTTCAAAATCAGAGAAAAGTACGTTAGATATTCCCCATCCATCCGAAGGTAAAAAGTTCTAATCAACATTTGTTCGCTCCCAAGTCTTGACCACGTAAGTAAATTAAGCAATATCATACCTTAAAAAATTCACAATATATTTGTTTATGCAACAAAAGGCCAAAACGGCACAACGCCTAATATAAAGGTTGTAAATGATTCTTCATTAAAAAAATACGCAAATATTGTTACTAACTAATTAAGCTCACCATAGGCAACCCCTGATTTATAAGGACCAATATGAAAACTACTTCAAAGCAAAGCATTGCAAAAGGCCCGGCGAAAAAAAATTGGCCCAACAAAAAAAAGGTTTGCAAATTTTTTTAAGTGCAAACCCACGTGTTTTTATACAAGGCACTGTGTTATCCAACAAACAAAACGTATTATATGACAGAGTAAATTCTGTTCCTCCGGTCTCATATGTAACCTACAGATAAGAGAACATCTTAGGACCAATTTAAAACTATACCATAGCAAGCTTGCAAAATCTTTTAGTATAAACTCACAGGTTGTTATACACATGACACTTTGTCAAACAAACAAAGCGTGCTATAAAAAAAAATTCCATCCCTCCGATCTTATATGTAACCTACAAGTAAGAATGTATATCGGACTTTTGGGATAGAGGGAGTATGTCTCAAAGAGAGCACGAAACCCCTAAAAGTAGCCTGAAATACATTCATATGTCGGACTTTCGTGCCTCCTCTCCTCGCGGCCTCACAGGCGCCGTGCCGATGTGCCATTGACAGCCACAACGCTAGCCCACACCCCAAATCCCTAATCCCTCCTCTCCTCTACTCCCAGCCACAAACCATCGCCACATGAGCAGCAGCAGCAGCAGCACAGCACTCGTCTGCTACACATATACTCCTACGTGACCGTTACATTTGCCGAAACCGAAACGCCACCAACCAACCAAACCAAACGCCACCGGATAAACAAAAACACGCGTAGCAGCAGCCGCGATGCTCCTGACGCGCGCCTCCCCCACCTTCCTCCCCTCCACCTCCGCCGCCTCGCCCTCGCCGCAGCAGGCGGCGCCGCCGCCGACCTCCCAGACCTTCGGGAGGAGGCAACACCGCCGGGGAGGTGGATTGGTCTCCGTTTCTTCTCCGGTGGTCGGTCAGCGGAGTGGTGCCAGGAGGTCCGTGATGACGGCGGCCGGCGCGGTCCCGGCGGCGAAGCTGGAGGACGCCGACGCGCTCATCGACTCCGTCGAGACGTTCATATTCGACTGCGACGGTGAGACGGCACGCTGATCACTCGACGGGTTAAGGGATTGTGTGATTTTGTTATGAATTGGCGCGTTCTTTTTGTTTGCGTAGGTGTGATTTGGAAGGGCGACAAGCTGATCGATGGAGTGCCGGAGACGCTCGACATGCTCAGATCAAAGGTTCGTTGCAAACTGCAATGATCCCCTCGAACTACTCCCGTGGCAACTCGCCAATCGATCGAACCTGCTGGGATTGTGGTTTTGCAGGGCAAGAGGCTGGTGTTCGTGACGAACAACTCGACCAAGTCGAGGAAGCAGTACGGGAAGAAGTTTGAGACGCTGGGACTAAACGTCAATGAGGTAGTAGGATTCATGCCATGAACTGCCAATTTTTCTTGTCCAACCAATCTGGTCTGAAGAGCCTGGAATGCTCTACGCAGGAAGAGATCTTCGCTTCGTCGTTCGCAGCTGCTGCGTACCTGCAGTCCATCGATTTCCCCAAAGACAAGAAGGTATGTAATTTACATCATCATCTTCGGTAAATTTGACACGGTTTGTTACAAGACAATGTCTACTGTTTGTATTTAGTGATTTTGGTAAATAATGTGTGCAAAGTTAAACACTTCTATTGTGCAGGTTTATGTGATTGGAGAGGACGGGATTCTGAAGGAGCTGGAGCTGGCTGGATTTCAGCACCTCGGCGGGCCAGTAAGTAATAGAAGGCGCTCTTTTTATGTGGAAATCCTGATTAGTTAACATTTCTGAATCCATGTTCAGTGCTGCATTATTGGGATACTAACACACATAACATCATCTTGCAGTCTGATGGGGACAAGAAGATAGAGCTAAAGCCTGGATTTTACATGGAGCATGACAAAGATGTAATTACGATCCCTATTCTAGTTTGAAGTAAAATGCGATCGGTGCCCTGAGAGCCATTTGGATTTGTCACAGGTTGGAGCAGTTGTTGTCGGATTTGATCGCTATTTTAACTACTACAAAGTACAGTAAGTTTCTTCTTTCCTCCATTGTCAAGAAGACATGAACATAAATGTAAGTCAAGCAGAATCAGATTAGTAGTTCTATCATAACCATATGCATCCATCTGATAATTGATGCATGCACGATGTCTCATTTGATAATTGCAGTTCTTCTTTACTGACTACTGTTGTCTGCCCGTGTTGCATGATCACATTTTTTAGCTCTCGCCTTCATGTAAATAAGTTTGGCATTAACCATAACTGATACACAAGATATGCTAACTTACTATAATCAACTTCTGAAGGTACGGGACACTCTGCATTCGTGAGAATCCAGGGTGCCTTTTCATTGCCACAAACCGGGACGCCGTCACCCATCTTACTGATGCCCAAGAGTGGGCAGGTTAGTCAGGCATTCCAGCACTCCCTACATTAGAGTATGATGGAGAAGAACATACCAGTTATGCTTAAGATGATGAACATTTTTTGCCTTCATCCAGGTGGAGGATCAATGGTTGGTGCAATTCTTGGTTCAACTAAACAAGAACCACTCGTCGTCGGGAAGCCGTCAACATTCATGATGGACTACCTGGCAAAGAAGTGAGAGGCCAACTATCTCAGCAGCAGTCATGCTTCATCCATCAGCATCAGAAATGTAACTGGATGGATGGTTTCAGATTCTTACCTTTCTTCTCGTTTATCTCTGTGGCAGGTTTGGGATCACAACATCGCAGATATGCATGGTTGGTGACCGTTTGGATACTGACATCTTGTTTGGCCAAAACGGAGGCTGCAAAACTCTTCTGGTTCTTTCAGGTTCCTTGATCTTTCTCTCCTTCTGAACTATGCATGCTCTGCTGATTTTATGTTTAGTACAATCACCAAGTGTTGGTTGCATTTTGCAGGCGTCACTTCTGTAGAGATGCTTCAGAGCCCCGACAACTCGATCCAGCCAGATTTCTACACAAACCAAATTTCTGATTTTCTCACTCTCAAAGCAGCAACAGTCTGAAGAAATGGGAAGTAATTGTGTTTACAGATGGGCGAGGCCCCTTACTTTTGTTTGGGCGGCATCCGCCAATTTTTAGCAATTAAGATCACAAGGATGCTTTTTCTTTCCACATTGTTTTGTAATCATGAGACAATTGTTTATACACTATTATATGTAACACAAGTGCATATCACAATCGATACAATTGACCACTTGTCCTTAGCTCAAAATCAACAGTGAGCAACCAGAACTGTTTCTAATAAAGAAAATGGCAGTCAAGTACACATAGGTACGCTTTAAGTCAACATTGAGTGAGCAAATGAATGGGGCAATCAGAGATATGCTGTTATTCACAAGGCTGAACCAAGGCCTGGGAAAATATAAACACAAATAGAACAGCCAAGACGATGATTCACAAAAGATAAACATTACTGTCCATGTGGCAGTATTTCCAGTTGGTATTTCACTAGGAACATTACAGATAGCCGCATCGCATTCTTATCGGTATCGGCACTAATTCAATAAGGGTTACTAAAGCATTAAAGATGACCCCGAAGAAAGCATTAGAGATGTCAATTAGGCATGTGTTGTATACATGTACGTACAGAAGGTCATATAAAAGTGGGCTGATATGGATGAAATGCTCCAGAAGTAGAACCGCCCCAAAACACATTCTGGGAATTCCATTACCTCAGTAAAAGCAAGAAGAATGCACTGTACAGAGGTAACAAAAGAAAATCTATAAACAACAAAATTACATGATGAAAACCTATAGTCCCAGTTTTTTTCCTTATGTCTTTACTTTGCTGTTTTCTTTAAGTTGCTCATCAGCGCGCCCAAAGCTTCCTTTATATGTTGGCCACTTGTTTGCCTCACTTCCTGCGATGTGAGGCGCAGGATCTCAAGACCACGTCCCAGAGTGACAATCATGGGAACAGAAGGTGCGACCTCAGCAGCACACTCAATCCCGTCTCCATGCATCAGGAGACCAGCACATGCAGCCATGCTGCAACCAAATGTTGCCCAAGGAGTTATCCTAAAAGGTTGTTTTTGCCTCTTCTGCATTATTTCATAGAACGAAGTTCGCATAGCCATCAAGCTAGTCCTCTTTGCTGATGAAATTACAGTGTGAGTAACTGCTCGAATTTTCTCCGATGAAGCTGTGAATTGTAAAACGGATGCGTTTGAACTAGCACTAAAAACACCATTTGATAGGACCTTGCTTAACACGATGGAAGCATGCCTTTGCAGCTGTATTAAGCCATACTTCAGGACCACCGGTGTTTTATAGGGAACCAGCTTAAGAAAGGCAGATGCCTGTACAGTTTTTGATAAAGATGAAAAGCCCAGAATCGCTGTTCCTCCTGCACCAACTACGACCACAGGTTTCCCAGCCACCCAACTCTTTTTATCTGTGCTGTCAATTGATGGTAGCTCGTTGTCCTCACTGTCATTTTTATTGCTGTAATGCTTGAAGCAACTGCTGGTTAATTGTGCAAGCTCTGAAGGAACGGGGGTATCCCAGTGTCTCCTTATTCCAGCTAAGCAACTGGCGTCAACTATAGCCACCACAGAACCAAACTCCCTTAGCTGACTTCTGAGGGCTTGCACAAGAAGAATATGGCACTTCTCCTCAGAATTGAGTTCTGAAAAATCCAGTTTTTTTGAAACATGATTATCTCTGGTGTCAATGTGACTTCTTCCTGCGTTGTTTAAACCTATCCTGAGGGCTTCTATTGCGATCCTAAATACATACACATCAGACAGCATTTCAGTGGAAATTGGCTTCCCATCATGAACTTGTCTGAGCAATTCCTGAGCAGAAGCCATAGCTTTTCCAATTGACGGAATGTCCACAAATATTTCATGAAGATCAGCAAGCAACGGATAAACAGTCTGTGCAAAAGGTGGAGCCTCATATCTGTCCGATGGCTTGCATTCAGTCAGTTTGCACTCTGAAACACCACCAGAAGAGATAGCCTGGGACATCAACAAATTTACGGTCGGCGCTAGCGACTTCACGAGTTGTCTCCCAATGTCATCCACAAGGCATATCTTCCTAACGTGCGAGCTTAGGATTGAAGTGGTGCTTTGAGGGAGCAAGCAGCTACCCTGTGACTGTCCACCTGTGTCATCATCCGTTGAACTTTGAGCGAGCGAGCAGCTACTCGCCAGTTGCTGACCTGAGCCTTCTTCCATGGTAGATTGGCCACTCGATGCGCCGCCATTGCAATTCCTCTCATACGGAGACTCGAGCAAAAGAAAACACGACCCCGTCTCCTCCGCGGCTCTCTTTGCGGCCAAGACATGGCCGTAGAACCCGACCCCGAAAATCTCCTGCAAGACCTGGCACGCCGCCGCCTTGACGTACTGATCCTTGCTCCTCTTCTCCGTGACGCACCTCTTGATCACCTGGAACGGAGACGCCGGGACGCCGCCGGCACCGCCGCCCTCGAGGCACTCCTCCTCGGCCCGGACGTCGTCAGCTGCCGTGTGCGCCAGCTGGGTGACCACGGCCCCGGGGCGCACCTGCCTGATCAGGGAGTCGGCGTCGGAGGCCGACCGCTCGGACAGGTTCTGCGCCGCGAGGATGTAGATCACGCCGCCCCGCGAATCGGGCTCGCGGAGCGCGAGCACGAACTGCTTCGTCTCCTCTGGCACGGGGACGCCCCGCAGCAGCCGCGCCGACGCGCGCAGGTCGTCCTCCCTCAGGAGAGCGGAGAGCGGCCACAGGCCCTGCAGATAGGTGAGCACCGCCGTGGCCATGGGCGCCGCATCAGCCGCCGCCCGGCGACGAGGAGGAGGGTTATCGCCTCCGATCAGAGAGAGGGGCGGAGGGTGGGTTGACTCACCCCCTCCTCCGGTCTGGATCGCGCGACCGACGGAATAATGCGCCGCCGCCTCGGCCGGTTCTGCGCGAGCAGCTGGTCCGCCGTGGCGGTGTCCGCGTCCGCCGCCGCGGTGTCCGGCTGAGATGGGGCGGCGCGGGGCGGCGCCGAGGAAGACGAGACTCGAGAGGCTACGGGAAATTTGGGTGGCGTGTGTCTGCGAGACTAGCCCTAAGATTTTTCTTTTTCTTTTTCTTTTTCTTTTTCTCTTTTCGGTTTTCTCCACCGAGCCGTGTTATCTGTTCCGGAAGAGCCGGACCCTTTCCAGAGTCCACTTCAGAGTCCGGACTCGAATACTCGATCCGTGTCGTGCACTCGTGCTCCATGTCACAAGTCGTCCCGTCCACATATGGCTGGGTGGATGGAGCTCGGAAAGGTTTGTATGCCATATTGCCATGTTAGCAAATCACTATAAGATTTGCACGTCTGTTAGCGTGCCGCCTAATTTATAGCCTGTACTATGGCCCATTTGCAATATATATAGAAAATTTACCTACCTCTAATTTTATATTATTTGTCATTCTAGTAAAATTTAACATCAAACAAGGAGATGTGACAAAGGCTATATTAACTTTGATTAACAGTTATACATAGCATGTTAAAAGGTGAATATAGAAGACCACGATCTAAAAAAAATACTTTGAAATGTGAGAGTGACCCGTACAGAGTAATATATTACTACATGAGTAAGTTTAACACTGAAAAAAATTCTTTCAAAAGGACATATTAATAGAATTCAATTTTATGTTTGTATTAGAATGATGAGAAAAACCAAATTAAGATTGTAATTAATGATGGCTAATAATTTGACAAATGATTAGAGATTCTATTAGAAATTTAATGTTATGTTTCCTTAAAATTGTTACGATTTCATTAACCAAAAAATCGTACATATAGTATCAACAATAAAATGTATATTTGAAGAAATGGTTCTTAGTATTACAAATTCTCATCCAATCTTTCACTTTATTTTTGTTATTTAGTTTTTCCCAACTATTTTTTATTTTATAGAAACACAGGATATCAATATGGTTAGGTATGTGGCTCATTCTTTGGTTTTAACCATATGATATTGTGCTTATGCAGATACCTTTTTACGAAATTATTTATAATTTTGCTACATCCGTTTTTCCTATTTCTGCTTGGTCCTGTTTGTGTGATTACTAATTAGCCTGAGTAGGCAAAGTGCAACATGCAAATGTTGTAGCAACTAGCAACAACGCTAGATGACCAGGTCTCATGCGTGACTGGGCTGTACATCCCGTGTCAGCCAATGAATGAACCAATGCCTTTTTTTTTTCCTTTTTCCTTTTTTCACGGTGCAGTGTCCGGACTAATCGAGAGGGCAAACGCAGGTATAAGAGACACACATTCACTAAATTGGTGATAATTTAAGATGCCACGTGGACCAATAAAACGTTGGCAGAACGGCCAGCTTTAGATTAATAGATAGATAGATGCGTATCCACCCTAACCAGTGGCATTGATTTTTTCTAAGGCCGATTATAGTAATACTTTTTCTAAACACAGTATGGCTTATATAAAGAAGGAAAAGTTTAAGTCCGTGTAGCACAATACTAAAAATGATTTTTTAAGGCGTCACCTTAAAATTTTTGCTAGCGGCTAAACGCAAAAACACCAGCAACTACATAACGAGAGGTGGGGGGCTATAGGCTACCGGCGAAAATTGATCTTCACTGGTGGCCAAATTAAGAGAGCCGCTAGCGACGATGTACACCTTTCGCTAGTGACCTACTTAAACGTCCGCCAGCGAAAATCGGGTTTTCATAGGCGGTAGGTAAAGAGCAGCGCCAGCGAAATAAATTTTGACGCTATTACAAATCCACCGCTCGTACCGCCCCACTGAAATCCCTCGGTCTCTCCGTCTCCTCAGCTCCTTCACTCCCTCCTCCCTCCGCCTCCTCGCCTCCTTCTCTCCCTCCACCGTGGCCTCCACCACCGCCTGGTACCACCGCCACGTCGGTCAACAGCAAGGCCAGGGCCTCCAGATCTGGCACCGACTCGGCCTCCACGCTGGTGGACCGGCTGGTCGGAGCGGGCCGAGCCGAGCGATGACGACGACGATGACAGTGAGAGGGCGCTGCGCGGGAAAGGGGCGGTGGCGGCTCTCGGCGGCAACGGCGCAAGGAAGGAGGGCGGGTGGAGCGGATCCGGCGCCTCCTCCTCCCTCCCCACTGGCGGCGGCGGTGACAAAGGGGTGGGATGGTGGCGGTGAGGTGGCGGTGACTCCGGCAGCGGTGCTAGGGAGGACGGAGGCGGCGGCTAGGTCGTCGGTTGCGGGAGGCGGCGGTAGATCCGACTACGGAGCTCGAGGCGTATGCGGTGCCCTAGGGAGCAAATCCGACAGGCACGGCGGTGGGGCTCCACGGAGTTGGTTCAACGTTGTTCCAGATTTTGCCGAGCTAAGTCCTCCCTTTCTCACTCCCTCTCCTACTCCACCGACAACAATGCAATCAGCACGGTGGCACTGTGACAATGACGACCAGCACGGCGACGGTCGATGGTTTTGATGCTATTTCATATGCATGTATTCATGTTTGCTTGTTGAAAATTCTATCAAAAAATGATATAGTTCTCTCTGGATGTGGATTGGAATATGAATATGATGTGAATTGAATTGATTAGGATTTGGGTTGGATTTGGAAATGCAGCGCTAGCTGGGTGTTTGATTAGGATTTGGAAATGATATAATTTTTTTTTGGCAAAAAATCTTTTCGCTGGTGGTTCTCTTAAGGACCCGCCAGCGAAAATCGATTTTCGCAAGCGATCCTCTTAAGGGTACGCATGAGAAAATCGATTTTCGCAAGCGGTCAATGAGCTGCCGCCGATGAAAATTGATTTTCGCTAGCGGTCGACCGACCGCCAGCAAAAGTGCATTATTTTCATTGGCTTTTTGTTACTGGCGGCGCCTCTGGCCACCAGCGAAAACCTATTTTGGTCGCTAGCAAAAATCTTTTTTTAGTAGTGGCACCCTAAACTTTGAAACCGGACATTCAATCCCTAAACTTTACAATACCGTTTATATAACCCCATAAGGTAGTTTTGTATAGTAATTTTTATCTAATTTGTCTATAAGTTGGATGAGTTTGATCACATGACATATACATTAGACACAAACACACACACATATATATATATTAAAATTTCAACTTAAATATTTCTTTTTTCTTCTTATTAGCTCTCATTTACAAAACAGGTATCAAGATAATAATAGTATGATATCATCGTATAACGATAAATTGATTACTTACAACTAATCATATGCAAATATATTATATTAGTTACTCAAAGTTATTTGTTTAAGCTTCCAAAATATGCAAAACCACCATCAAAAACCACTTTAGAGGGTAATATGGATGGTATGGCAAAGTTCAGGGGGTTGGATGCCCGATTTTAAAGTTCAAGGTGCTAGATGGACTTCCATCCAAAGTTTAGGAGAGTATTTGGACCTTTTCCTATAAAGAATACAAACTCACCCATAAATAAACACACACATGTACACCCTACCTTTATTAGCACCTCCAGAAATTGGATCATCTTCATCTCATGAAGATTTTTGCTTATATCATTCTTCATCTGTTTCATAGAGAGTTAAGTTATAAGCTATACCTGCTCCAAAGTTGCATTTAACTAGAGCAAATTGTAACCGTGGATTATTGAGGAGCATATTGATCATTTCACTACACTACTAATTTGTTCTAGAATTGCTAGAAATAAGGTCTTCGTGGGATGGAGGGAATAAGAAATATAATTAATAACCTTGTTGTCCAAGAACAAGAAGTATAAAATCTCACAAAATAGATAAATGGCTCCATATGTTGGATTGTTGCAATGCAAATAGACGAGCACAATCACATCGTTGAAAAACTCAAGACACGCACGAAAGAACATAATTGAGCATCATCCGACATATTTGTTCATCATCCGACATATTTGTTCCTATAACACATCAGCGAACTAGCAACACCAAATAAATTGGTGGCTCGGACCCTAAAGCCAATGCTACGGATTGTATCATCAACAACCCAATAGACAAACCCTTCTAGGTCTTGATGGAGGATTCACCAAACGAAATAGACATCGACAAAAGAGATAGAAAAGGCAAACTCAACTTTATGGACAAAAGCCAAACTCTATTTAATAGATCTAAAGCAGTAGATTTTGTTTAAGACAATCCTGAAGAGTTACTTGAGTCCTCTTCCCCTCATCGTGTCCTCTTCCCCTCATCGTCGACAAGAATGCCAGAGGCGGATAAGGAAAAGGACCTATGAGACGACGTGAAGGAGAATCGTGAGTTGGAACTGACCCGACTATGGGCACCTACGAGTGAGAGTTGTAACATGACAATTTCTACATACACTATTTGATTTTGGCTTGTGGATTATTGAAGGGATAAATTTTAAACCCCGAATTTTTTTTATTTGTGAACGAAGAGAGTATATAATTAGAAAAGGAAAGATACAAATTATGTAAACAAGGAACCTAAGTACTTTAATCATGACCTTTCATGATCGTATTTGTATGACTCTTGAAAATGGATTTTTTTAAAACAGTTTTTGGTATTTGTACGTGAAATGAGCTTTTATTACTACTAGCTTCCAAGAAAAGGTAAACTATAAGGGCAAATAACGTGAAAGAGTAATACAAGGGCAAATGATAAGCCAATAGTTGTGTGCACTCTTGCGCAACCTACACCCCATTGCAAACAACTCCAACAAAGACATGCGATCGAAAACTTAATTGGGATTACCTTTGTCCACTCAAAAACATCTTACTAGGCCTTTTGGACCCGTATCTTTCTATAGTTGTACATGGGGTCACCAAAAAGAAGGGAAAATAACTTTACTCAGAATGTCAAAATTTGATCCCACAACATAAGAAATTAATCGACATACTATAAATAATCCGCTCAAAATTATGGATATGTTCGGCTCAGATTGTTGCAGCAGCGGCTGCAGCTGCACCTATAATACAATTATTGTATAAGAATCACAACTACTACAACGGTTGCAGTTGTATAGCTGCAGTGGAAGGGTACCGAACAAGTCATGTACTGAGATCGATTCAAAAATAGATTTGTCCGGAGTCCGGATACATAATAGTAACCACAACTGAATTTCACACTATTTTCATACAAGGACGGCACAAATATGAATAGAAAACCATGACTCTCGCTGCAAATTCAGAAAGTATTACACTACATAGCAGTAATTACCTTTTGTAGATAGGTTTTTGCATCCACTTTCAGTTCACTAATGGAAATATTGGTGGGCAGTGTGGTCCAAGCAAATTGCTTATGACCACTCTCTATCAAAAGCAACGCCAAAGGCTCAATTCAACAAGCTCTCATAGATAGAGAAAAAGAAAAACTCAAAATGCTACTGTAGCGGTGGTGTGATCGTGTCGGCTGCTCTTCCTTGCGATAGAGACGGGAATCAATTAGAATATTCGTCTGATAATTTGCCAGTGTGTTTGGACCTGGACCTAACATGCGTGGAATGGAAAGATTTGAATATACACGCTGGCAACGTGCTCCAATAGGAAGCGAGTAATGACACACAAGAAGTTACTACTACTACTACTATAGCGCGAATCGCAAAGGAAAAGGTCAAGAGAGTGAACTGCGAATAACAGTGATCTGTTTTGCGCCTCTCTCCCTCTCACATATTTTGTAGGATTGGTTTGAATATAATTTGCTTATCCACCGTTTATGTAATAACTCGTAAATATATCTCAGCTCAGAATATCCAGAGTAACATTCACAAGTAATATCTATGTTAACTTCTCGATGAAATACTAACAATTATATTCACTTAAGTGAACAAATGGTGTGTTCGGCTGCACCATTTAAACTGTTGCCCAAGTCATCTTGGACAGTAATTAGTGTAAGAGCAGTAGCCGTGTGGCTGCGTTGCAGCGGTTGAAATCGTGCAGCCGAACACGACCAAATGCTACATCCATTCGTAAATATAAGAATTCAAGCTATACACTTAGACTGAGTTTTTTTCCGTATTTGGGAAGAGAGATGTTTCCTCGTTTAGTGTAAAAGCACTCCATGAACCGCTAAATGGTATGAAAAAATTATTTTTTAAAAAGTTCAAAGATATCTATTTTCAAAATTATAAATAGTTATTTCTTAATCTAACAAGCTTTCCTGTTTCACATGCCGTTGAAAATTGAATGCATCCTTAGACACAACCTATGTATATGGATAAGTATTCATCCAAATACATATATAAAGCCTGAACCTTATATTTGTAAATGGGGTAATATGAGTCAAGGTATTACTCCATAGCTTATACATGGAATCAACTTTAGTGTGAAGGTGCAGTTATAGCATGACATTATCAGCCTGGCGTAAAATGACCAAACTTACCAATTTTTCATTACACAGCTGCAAGAAAAAAAAAGTTACGGAGTACTACAAATACAAATGTGAACAAGAGAAATCACGAACATCTCAAAAAAAGAGAAAGAAACGTGAATAAATACACGCGAAGCGCACGCCCCCGCCTTCGCCGTCCTCCTGCTCCTCTCCCTCTCCCACCACCTCTTCCACTTTCCTCCCTCCCGCCGGAACTTGACGAAATCTCGGCGGCGAGCCAAGGAGGAGGGGAGACCCCGCGCCGCCACCACTCGATCTCCCCGTGCGGCGCCGGGGGGCGGAGCGCCCGCGCCGATTCGGACAGGGGCCGCCAGATTCGCCGAGCGGTCGGCGCCCAGCGCCCAGGCGGCGTTAGATCCCGCCGCCCGGCCCCCACCTTCCCCGCGGTACGGTCCCAGATACGAGCTCCTCGGATCTCTACGTCGTTCAGCTCACCTGTGATTGTGCTACTTTTTTTTGGTGTGTGGTGTTGATTGTGTGATCTAGTAGATAGAAGCACGCGCTTGCTGCATTTGGTCGTGATTTAGTTATCTGTATGTTTTTATTGGATGTTTATTAGCGAAGTTAGCTTCTAGTGATCTGATATGGATTATCTAGCTGATTGGGTGATTTGAAGTTTAGTGCTGGTATTTGTAGTTTACTTCGGTTGATGCTGTCGGCCATGATGTGTTTTGGTGAGATGGGTTGGGTAGCGGTGTTACACATGAATTTGCGAGATTTTGTGAATTTAGAGAGAAATGTGTTCAGTTTTCATCGACTAGTTTGCTTAGTTCACAAGTTTTTTTTTTCCTGCAGGCATGCAAAGGGATCAAAGGACACGGGTATAATAGAGTGATACAGATATCTTGCTGCTGTGCTTTTGGGGCCTCCGGTCCTGCATAGTTAGAGGAGATGCAGAGGAACGGAGTGATGGAATGCAGTGTATGCCACTCCAAGGTGGTGGCCCCGAGCCCCAGGAGTTATTCGAGGGCATATGACAAGCACCGCAGCAAGATATCATCCAAGTACCGCGCGCTTAACTTCCTTCTTGTGTCAGGGGACTGCATTTTGGTTGGCCTCCAGGTACTCCACTCTACTTAAAAGTGTTTGACTTCAATGTGGATGTGCTGCCAAATTGTAGGACATATCTGATTGCCAACCTTTTCAAACCATGCTAATTTTTCACTTTGTATCTGCAGCCTATTCTAGTCTTTATGTCCAAGGTTGATGGGAAGTTTCAGTTCAGTCCTATCAGTGTCAACTTTTTGACAGAGGTCACAAAAGTTATATTTGCTATTGTAATGCTAATAATCCAGGTTAGTTCTAGCTGATCCATGCTATCTACAAGTGTTTTTTTAAAAATGTTCCATCTCTTATTAGCATGCATGATCCTTCTATGTAATATCAATATTTTGCATACATAGTTTCTGGAATGACTAATCAAAGTATTATTAATAATTCATCATTTTCAGTAGACCAGCAGTATAGTCATGTATTTACTATTGGCAGCCTTCCTAGCTCTTATTGTGTTAGTATTTCCCCCTAATGTTGTTATTTGTGTCTGACAGTCTAGAAAACAAAAGGTTGGGGAGAAGCCACTTCTGTCACTTCCAACTTTTGTACAGGTGATTTATCTTGTCAATGCAAGCACAGCATGCACTCTTTGTTGACTGTGCTCAACATGCACACAGATTAGATATATGACTTATGTTTATAATGTTAACCACAAATTGTGTTTGTCTATTTGTTTTTAATTCCTTAAAAGAAGCTCATTTGTAGTTTTTATTCCTTAATGACTTGCCTTCAGCTTTCGTTTATTTATTTATAACTTTATGCATCAAATTGCTCTAATTCCACCTTTCTAGTTATGGCAACTTATCATTTGATTCTTGAATCCTTCTCTTTTTAGGCCGCCCGTAATAATGTACTCTTAGCTGTTCCTGCTCTCCTATATGCCATCAACAACTACCTAAAGTTCATCATGCAGGTAAATGTTCATTGAACTTTATGATATCTTGTTCTCCTGCACAGTGTATCAGTATTTTATGCTTATGTTAAATACAAGAGTTTCAAGGGAAATAAAATGCTGTGAACTAATTCCCAAAAGGAGTTTATGGCATATGATGAGAAACTAATGCTCAAAAAGATATAATTATTCAGCTACTAGTAAACTATTTATAAACTTTTAGTTAATATGAATGCAAAAGAGATGGCCTTTCTTAAGTGTTTCTCAAGGCCTCTTGAACTGTTCTATTGTCATTGCAACTTGTCCAATCATTTGAGTTAGTTAATATGAATTTTAATACTTATCAATGTTTCCAAGCCATTGCAGTAGGAATCTATCTATCTAATGAGAGACCAAATGGTGTTTCAAGAATTTTTTTTCCAGAGTTCGGACTTAGAGTCTTCCAATCTGATCTAGCTTTTGGTCTTTGTTTTAATTTAATCTGTTGTACTGCACGTGCAGTTATACTTCAGCCCTGCAACTGTGAAGATGCTAAGCAACCTGAAGGTACCCTCTTTCGCCATTTTCCCATGCTTTATTCATGTGGTTTGTGCAAGACACGAGTGTGTATTTTCCCTATGTTTAGCAAGAAGCAAGATTACTAATATCATATTCTTTTATACCTGATCAAGGTACTCGTCATAGCTATCCTCCTAAAATTCATAATGAGAAGGAAATTCTCTATAATTCAGGTGAGAGTGAGATTGGCATTGTGGTCATTTTATTCCTGAATCTTCGTTATTGGAAAAAATTACAATTAGCCATTACATGTTAAACTGCACAGTGCATGTAGTCTCTATAATTCAGCTAAGAAATTCTCTCATTTAGATGGTGTTTCCTGAAAAGGCTATTGGTTTGTTATTGTGAATATAGTGCATGCCGTTTCCATGTTTTACTACTGCTAGGATTTTAGAAATCAATAGGTAATTCGCTTCTTTTCTCAAGGTTTTTGCCTTGCCTTTTGCTGACTATATTTTTCACAAACTCTGTTAGTACCAATGCATAATCGTAACTAGCAATGATGGTTGAGTAGTTGACACTTTTAGATGCAGTGCCAAATTAATGAAAAATGGACTTGAAGTCTAGAATTGGACACAACTTAAGCTGAATCAAATCCTAGGGAATATGTAGAGCAATTGTGTTATTCAAATGTTTTCAACAATGCTGATCTATGACCCTGTTCTTTTCTGATGGCTATCAGTGGGAAGCCCTTGCTCTGTTGCTTATTGGAATCAGTGTCAATCAACTAAGCTCCATACCTGATGGAACCAAATCTTTTGGTCTTGCAGTCACCACTATTGCATACATATATACACTTATATTTGTAAGTTTTACTCAACTACATGGTATCTTGATCTGTATAGTTTCTCACTTTTTTTTCAGCCAACCGAACAAATTTTGAATCAAGAAGTTCATATTTATATTCATTTGAGATTGTAGGTTACTGTCCCATCACTTGCCTCAGTCTACAATGAGTATGCTTTGAAAAGCCAGTTCGACACAAGCATCTATCTTCAGGTGATCTACACTAAAAAAGTTTGCCTTACAACTCTTTCAAATTATTACTTATAACACACACACACACACATAATACTGAAAACAATAAGCTGGTAAGATCAAGTCCCTTGGTTTTTTATGCTTATCTATTCACATATTTTTTTCCTTGACTTCTCTCTCCCTTCATTCACACTAAGTCTTGGCATAACATGCAGAATTTGTTTCTATATGGTTATGGTGCAATTTTCAACTTCCTTGGCATCCTGGGGACTGTCATATTTCAAGGTAAGCAACTTAGATTCTAAGGTGATGAATATGCTGTTATGCATGATAATGTACTCCAGTATTTGAAAGTCAACGTGTGGGGTGGGTGAGGCCTGAAGGAAAACGGCATGCATGCAATATTCTCGTTAGTATTTCAGGTGTTGCAAACAACAGATGTGGTACCCAAGAGGACTCTTGTGTCTTTTGTGTTACAAAACAAAGGAAATTGGATATCTATTTAGAGCTTGGTATATGGTTGAATATGTACTGCGAAATCAGTGCGTTTCTTCATCCTGCAAATTTTGTATAGTGCTATTAGTCAGAAACTGAAAATCATTGATGTGTTACAAACTCTGGGTCTTACAAACTGTCGAGTTGGCCAAACCATTGATGTGTTACTTTACTACCTTCCATTAGTGTCGTACCGTGTCTTATGTTTTGTTTTGGACTGTTGGTATATGAGTATAATGTCTATGTAACTTTGCCCCATTGTTTGCAGGGCCAGAGAGTTTTGACATCCTTCGAGGGCATTCAAGGGCCACAATGTTTCTCATTTGTAACAATGCTGCACAAGGCATTCTCTCTTCATTCTTCTTTAAGTATGCAGGTAAAGGATGGTATACCTGATTTACTCTCTTATACAATCTTGAGGTTCCAGTTCTTTGGTTCTGTGTTTCAGTTACATGATGTTATGATTATCCATGCTTTAGCAACAATGGACTAAAATCATAATGCAGACACAATTTTGAAGAAGTATTCATCAACCGTGGCCACAATATTTACCGGTCTAGCATCTGCTGCATTTTTGGGACATACCTTGACAGTTAACTTTCTCCTAGGCATCTCAATAGTGTTTATTTCGATGCACCAGGTGATTTGTTATTGTCTATTCTTTAGCTTACTACTTATTGCGTCTCAGTTGAAAATATGTAAGTGGCTAGGTGCTGTTCTTGTTCAGTTTTTCTCCCCACTGGCAAAGATCAAAGATGACAAACCAGCTGGAGAATTAGAGCTGGAAGATGCACAGAATCATAGGTAAACATCGCTTATCCCTTGCATTTCTACTTCATATTAATGACATTTGAAGTGAAAGGTGTCATGATTTTATGAAATATTTCAGAACATCTAATCTCATAAAACAATTTTTGTTTGGCAGGTCATCCGACTCTTCTTTTGTAAATATGACTGCTGGCGCTGCTGATGATGTAAGTGGCACATTGTTTTGTTAAATAAAATCAAGAATTACAACTTTATTTCTCATGGACTTATCTCTTGTGCTGACTATGTTTTCAGGCAAGCCATCTTACGGCAACCGATGAGAGAAAACCATTGTTGCCAATTTAGCCTTCTGTTTGAGGTGAATCTCAATACACTTTTCTCATGGACAACTATATTGCAGCGTCATTTCAGTGTTTGTTGGATGAAACAGTCACTTTGTTGCAACTGTAAACCAGTTGTCAGTGAAACTGCATTCGCAAGGAACTGCTTACGATCAGTTTCTGTATTACTGTTAGCGTTAGTCACCTCAGATCGAAATTCAAAACATGGGTTACTTGTGGGTGGGTGGGTGAGGGGTCACCTATTAGGAAGTTAAGACTATGATGGTAGGAGGTGATTTTATAGACCTGGTTGCGGCAACCTGCAGCTGCCATCAGTGAGACTGACAGAGACAGTTGATGATTTGGTGTTATGCACTATTATCAGTAGCTTCTCTTTTGCTTAGAGTAGAGATGGATGTTAGAGCAGATGCTTGTGACTTTGAAGGCAAGGAGTGGAGAATCGGTTGGGTGTAATATAGTTGGAATCAGAGTTCATCTTAGTTATATGACTAGTAAGATTGGTATCTATCACTACTAGTAAGCCAGTATTAGTTCATGGTTGTAAAACAACAGGTGCTCTCTTGGGCATGGAATAGAAGCCCTTAGTAGCACCAAACAAAACTAAAACTTTGAGAGCCTACTGGCTTACAGCAACCCAAAAATACCAATTTTTGTTGCAAACAATTTCTATTCTTGTCAGTTGGTATTACATCGTTCATTCTCAATAGCTCTGATAAACTCTTCCATTTGATTCTGCAGGTAGGTATAGAAGAAATTCTTTTTGCCATGAATCACACAGAATTTAGTAGCATGATGAGTAAAATAAACAGTTGTAAACTATAGAAGGAAACGAAATATTCATAGCTCCGTTTCAGGTCATCCTATTCTTCTCTTCTTTTTTTTTTACCCCAACATTTTTGGGGCAAACATTCGGATGGCAAGACTTCCGATCCTATACAAATTCACTGATACTATACAAAAGTTCCCTTTGTTCTTTTGGCAAAACCGATGTATGTTAACGGGACACATATTTGTACTGAACATTCGTACCATTTATACTACTGAGCTGTTTTTTTCCTAACAAGCTCAGTTTTCTGTTCAGTACATTTTTTTTCCCTTCGATGATGCATCTTCAGGAGAAAAGAAAAAGAAACAACTCCATCCAAAATTGGGCGATTTACTGTACTACTAGCCTGCTCTTGCACGTCTAACTAGCTTGCACACATGGCCTTAATAAGGCCTTCTGTTCTGTTTTTTCCCCTGTGGACTACTAAGCTTTGGGCAAGTTTTACCGGTACTAGTTTATATATCAACCTTGGATATTGTCTCTCTCTTCAACTGTTACTGCAAGAATTGCATCTCTTGCATGTCTAACTAGCTTGCACGACGCAAGGCATATTATACACGGTTGATTCACAGGAACGAATCAAAATGAACAACTGCAAAAAAAATCTTGTGTGGCAAGCGTACACGATAGATGGATCATCAGACCACGCCTTGCTGGTCTCGCACGACGGCGTAGTTGATGACGCGGGCGACGGTGCCCATCGACGGCCGGAATGTTGGGTCGTACTGCAGGCACTGCACCGCAATCCTCCCCAGCTGCAAGGTGAAAATGCCACACCTGACTGTTAGAACCAGAAGCCCATATGGTTATAGAGATGGCAATAATTGGGTGCAAACATGCAATGCGGGTGAATGGCTAGGGAGAGAGACCTTGAGAGCTCCGGTAGGTGGATACTTGTCGCCGAGCTTGGGGTCGATGCAGTCCTGGACTCTGTCTTCAGTCAGCATTGGAGTTGCCTAGCACAAATCAAATGGAGCAGGAGATACGTCAGGTCAGAGTCAGTCTACCAGTTGATTTCGTCGGAACTTTGTGTGTGATAGCATCATCTTTGTTTCAAGATATGCTACTACTAAGCTCATACTGCCAATTGTTTTTCTGTTTCGCTTGATTATGTAGTTTAGTACTAGTAGTTAGGAAGAAACAGATGCAATTTGTTTGCTGCGTCATTGCACACATAGCTCCTACTCTTCTGCCTTATCGCCGTTAGAAAGTGACCTCCATAAAATTTTTAATCAAGGGGCTAGAAGCTTCTGGTTTGAGGTTTATTGAAATTTGACAGACGAATCGCAATTTCATTAGTACGTACTCGGTATTCCACAGTTAGCTAGCTAAGTAGCTATCAGATAAATCTTTCACTAAAAAAACTTTTCAGCTGCCTTCTTAGGTAAGAAAGATATAAAAAAGATGATAAATAGACGAGGTAGGTGACCAATAATATACTTATGTTCTTTGGGGTAGCTAACCATACTAGTTAGAAATGCTCACTCTCTATAGCGAGATGGAAATGCGTGATTGAGACAAAACAAAAGGAAATGTGAAAACCAGAGAAAAAATAAAGGAGTATAAAAAAACTATCGTAAATTTTTTGGGTCAAAAATTTTTAGATATAACTATAAGTATAATTGCATTATAACTATATTATAATTGTAACCACATTATAATTATACTGTAACTACATTATAACTATACCGTAATTACACTGTAACTGCAATATAACTTATTAAAACTTGTAATGTTTTGGTTAGATAGTATTGGAATCTTACGCATGATACGTGTGAAAATTTCTTCCTAGCAATTTTTTTCTCTTCATGCATAAATCTTAAGACGATCCGATGATCACAAATCTAAAAGTTTTAAAGGTAAAAAAAAAACTTATGATAGTTTTCTAGCAAATCCGAAAAAAAAAAAAGCTTACCCAGTTAACCAGACTTCTCTGACCCTGCGGCAAAGTCCTGTCCAGCGGCTTCCTCCCCGTCAAGAGCTCCAGCAGAACAATCCCAAAACTGTAAACATCGCTCTTATCATTCATCTGACCAGTCATGGCATACCTGGAACATTCACAACCAACGAAAATTTCAGCAAATCGTTCGACGACCCAATCCATCATCAAGAAAGCCATGACGAGATCGATCAGCCATGGCCAGACAGAGATCAGCTGGGCTTGCGTGTGCACGTACTCGGGGGCCTGGTAGCCGAAGGAGCCGAGGGTGTGGGTGGAGCGGTTGAGGCGAGCCATGTCGGCGGCCTGGCTGAACATGTTGTAGTCGGCGATCTTGGCCCTGAACCCCTCGAACAGCAGCACGTTGGTGGACCGGACGTCCTTGTGCGTCACCGCCGGCTGCACCTTCTCGTGCAGGTACTCCAGCCCGCGCGCCGCGTCCAGCGCGATCCGCACCCGCTGCTCCCAGCTCACCACCGCTTTCGCCTCCCCGCCCCACGCCTGTCCGTCCCTCGGCCCTGCACACACGATGACACGAATGGTTCAGTCTCAGGCTAGTGCTAGCTAACGCACCGTTTAGCGGTGGGGCAATCCGTGCTTGCGAAAAACGAGGGAGTAAGCTAAGCCTAAAAGCAGAATCAAATTAACGGCGGGATTGTACCGTGCAGGACGTCGTGGAGGGTGCCCATAGCGGCGTACTCGTAGACCAGCACGCGGAGGTCGCCGCTGATCGTGTACCCGAGCAGCCTGACGAAGTTCTCATGCTTCAGCCGCGACGCCACCGACAGCTGCAGATATGGTAAGTAGAAGAGTGAGCATTGGTAAAAGCCGCGCGTGCCTGACAGAAAGCACCGGGAAGCTGATGATGAGCTACCTGCTTGAGGAAGACGACGTTGGAGGCGTGCTTGGACGGCTTCTCGAGCTTCTTGACGACGGCGGGCCTCGCGGCGCGCATCAGGACCCTGTACACCTTGGCGTAGGAGCCCTGCCCGATCAGGTTCTCGTTCGAGAAGGAGTTGGTGATCTCGTTCAGCTCGCGCACGGGCACCTCCGGCACCTCCACCGTCACCACCTCCTCCGCGGCCGCACGGTCCGGTCCTTTCCGTTTCTCTGAACACAACAATGGAACCATAAGTTGTACGAAACTTGTATGAAAGCAGAGATTCTAATCCTCTACACATGGAAATGGTTAGTTGTTTCCTGTTTAATCACTGTCGATTATCACTTATCAAAGCAGAGCTAGAAAGAACGCAAAGATTGAGGGGCTGAGGGCCTGCCTGTCTACTGACACAATAAGAATACCAAAATTGAACTGACAAAACTGCAGCTAACCGGAGTAGAGAAACAGTTGCAAATTCAGGACCAAAAGCAACGTGATCGAATTGTCAACAAAATGGAGCAACGAACAACACACACAGAGACAGAAACACATACCATGATCCACTGGATAAGAGTAAAGATCCTCAGACCCTTTCTTCCCAATCCGAGGTAGGCAGCCGTTGCCTCCCTCCCCGAACAAGTTCCTGACGCTCTCCCACAAGCCCATCACCGGCATCAACTGATGATCAGCTTGCAAGCAGCACGAGTTAAGTATCTATAATTAACTCCTCTGGGTATGTTTGCACGAACACGAGAGGCGGCTAAGCTGCGTAAAGTAGTCGCCTGCTTATGTATTGCACGGAAATCTATCGACTGATCGCGTTGCTGAAGTTTCGTGCCAGCCTGTGGACGATATCGTTGCAAGGGAGCCCAGGGCGAGGGGAAGTAGACAAATTTCCGAGACTTTGAAGTGAACCGGCGATATTTAGTCGTCCAGCCGCCGTGACATCTCGCCGCGGACTTCTTCTTCTTCTTCCCGCTCTTTGTAGCGGGCCCCGGAGATCAGCTACTACAGTCGTTGGAGTTGAACGACCAAGTCTCGGGCTATATCTCTCGATAAGCGAATTTTATTATTCTTTAAACTTTTTAATTTTAAAAATAAACCCTTGATATATTTATAAGTCTCAATATTTTTAGCTACGCCACTATATCTAACATGACAAAACAACATTACCATATCACCCGTAGTTGATGTGATAGGTTTATTTTGTCATGCCAATACGAATGGTGTGGCAAGACAACGTTAACCCGAGTGGTGTTATGAAATAACGTTGTCATGCCAAGCAAAGTGGCATGACAGTATTTTGGTGTGGTTAAAAGGTTTAGATTTTGAAATAAGTTTATGATAATTTGTTTTTAAAATTAAAAAATAGAATGGTTAAAAAATAAAAATAAAATTCTCGATAGGCTGCACTGCAGCCTGAACCGCCCGATACGTAAGTATATTACCTGCTGGTAGTACGCTGTTATTGGCAGCGTGCTGTTGCTAGGTGGGACACCGGGATTCGTCCTACCCATCCCCTTTTGTGTTATCCCGATCGATCGATAGACTTTGATGACTACATTGACGCGTAGCGGTTCAGAGGGAAAAGCGTGCTTCGCTCGCTGCTTTCATCCACCCGTACGTCGTCCGGTCCTGGTCTGGGTCCTGTTACCGTTTCACCGTCGCTTTTGCGTGCGGCTGCACGTTATTTCGGCCTGCGTGCGCGTCGCCGGGCAGAGCTAGCCGCGCCGCGCCGCGCACCCGCGGGCAACACACCGCAGCGCGAGAGCCGGCACGGCGCCAACCGTTCGTAGCAACGCGCGGGGCGACATCTCTCTATCAACCGCGGGGCGGCAGTGCGTCACCCGCACGCGGGCGGCGGATCGACCGCAACCTCCCCTACAGAATTCGTTGGTTCCCACCACCCTCCCCGGCTCCCCGCGCGTGAGCCCTTGTCGCGGACGCGCACGCTGCTGCACGGGCGTCAGTCGCGCGGCAGTCAGGGAATATATTATGTATGCCAATCTCACGCGACGCCGTGACGCGGTGGGCGACTCCGGCGCGTACGCGAAGCCGTCGTAACGTCTCGGTTTTTTGGGGGCCTCACCGGACGAATCAGCTAGGACTACGTTTAGGTACGCGTTTTTTTTGGACGGGGACATATGGAGTAGTCCAATCCGTAGACGGTAGTAGTTCGTAAACGGTATACCAGCTACCGGAGTACTCTGTAGTCTGTACTGGTATGTGCGTCTCGCTTTTCACGCAGCGCAGGCGATCTGAACTCCGAACGCATGCACGGCAGGCTAAGGTTATGATCAGCCCGGTGGACAGACACGCCTACTTATACCGACCATTCCTATTTATTGTCTGATCCTTGTTCAAGTAAAGTTTGGGTCTTGTCAGGATAGTTGACTAGCACTCGAAAGATGAGGACATGTATTAGGCCCCGTTCTTTGCATCCTCTTCCCAACTCCTCTCCCTCGTTTTTCGCACGTACGCTTTTCAAACTACTAAACGGTGGGTATTTTACAAAAAGTTTCTATACAAAAGTTGTTTAAAAAAATCAAATTAATCCATTTTAAAAAAAAAATTAGCAAAAACTTAATTAATCACGTGCTAATGGATCGCTCCGTTTTCCGTAAATAGTGCGTGTTTGGAACTGCCGCGTGCGAACGCAGCCTTAGGAGTTAGGAGCACTGTCCAAATTGCAATGCGGTGGACCATCAATGTATCAGCAACTTTCTTTCCAAGAAGGGGTCTTTCATCTCCCATGTTGCATGGAAACCAGCGGCAGATTAGACACGCGCACGAGTTTAGTCTGTAGTATCAGAATCCTCGGAAACAAGGATGAGATGCCACAAAGAATCCATGATTAAATTTTCAGTGGATTTAGTTTCACATCTTATGAATTTTACTATATTCATTTATGTTCTTATGTTGGAGCCTTTATTTGGCCAACACGTAATCAATAAAGATTTACGGTGCAGTTGATGATGTAGGGGTGTTTGATCTTGAACCACTAACAGTGTAGCTACCAATTAATGATCCAATCTTAGATGGTGATAGGATCGAACCGGTCACTACGCCAGATCAATCCATCTGTGATGGTCTACCTGTGACGGACCAAAATATCTCGTCACGATTGATATCATCTCTGACGGGTTAAAATAAATCTCGTTGTAGATGGGACTCAAGAAAATATCCTGTCACAGGTAAGTACTCACCTGTAACGGATTTATATAAGGACCTGACACATAACGTCTTTGACGTGTCCACATATAAACCCATCACCGATGACCTCTTACCTGTGACGGGTTTTAAGTTTGCACCCACCACAGGTGAGATACCTCACCTCAAACGTGTTCAATTTTTATACCGTCAGTGGTGACTTCAAAAAAAGAAACCCCCACCCCCACCAGGGGGCCCACCGCCCACCAGTCCGCCCCTTCTCCTCCTCTTCTCCGCTCCCTCCCCATCTCCTCCACTTTCTCTTCTCTCTTCTCTCTTCCTCCTCTCTTCTCGCTTCCTTCAACAGCCCGCCGACCGCCAGCTGTCGCCCCTCCCCTCCGATCGTCGACTGCCACAACCTCCTTCCCACGACCGCGTCGCCGTCTCTTTCGCTCGCTGCCGGCCTCTAGGAGCTCAGGGCCGCCGCCCAAGGTCGCTAGTTGCCAACTCTTTGTCGCCCCGAGCTCCTTGGCGCCAGATTGTAAGTTCGAGTGTCTTAATTTGGTTTTGGTGATTAATAACAAATCTAATTATATGAGACTAACGGTTTTATGATCTTTTCTTTGACTAGTATCATTTGGATATGAAAATGAAAACGATGAGAGAGAGAAAAGATTGAAAGATCTTGGATTAAACAATTTGTGTAATTGTTACTTTGGTGATAGATGATAAACCAATGATTATAAGATAAACTTCTCTTTCACATAAGTTGTCAACTAGGTTATTTCCCGATGATGAGATGTGATAGAAATGCATGGAGATCAAACGATATGTATCACTCTTTCTCTCCATCATCATATATATATGATTTCCATGTTTTTGATTGTGAGACTAATGTTTGTTTGAGACTTATCTTATTTATTCACCTTTACATTGAGAACATGGAGATCATGAAGATATGTGTTTATATTGGTCTACATCATTACTACATATGCATTCTCTATATGTATAGGATAAACCCCCATTGGTCATTCTCTAATTATGAATACACTTGCCTCTCTTGTATATTCCTTTGCATGCATATATTTAGGGGGAGCAAATCCTATACACTTGTTGTGCGTGTTCTAGATCCATATTGTTCACCTATTATTTATATTGGATCTTTACATTTGAGCTTGCATGCGAGTATATGACACTTGTGGTGTTAATGAATACTCAACAAATATATCCATATCTTTCATATGCAACCGGTTTGTCACCAAGTGAAGGATGACAACCGATTTGTTGGGACTAATGATTTCTTTGAGCTGTGTAAAGGAATAGGTCTAATTGTTATGAGGCAAATAGATGACACCATTGGTTGATAGTCACCAAGCTAAGGACATTGATATGTTGACAAGAATGAAATCAAGCTTGTGATAAGAAAGTCTTGACAAAGGTTGGTCAAGACCTCGGTATAAAGATGGTTCAACCGAATGATCACAAAGAATTGAACCTGAGTTGGATGGACACAAGGCAAAGGTATAATGAAGCTAAGAATGCTTTTCTTAGTCTTTTACCGATCTTGGTGTTTGGAGTAAAGACTGGGTTGCTAGATAGGTGTCTTACTATTAAGAGGGGTCAATGACTATTGGCTTGATTTGAACCATATGCAAATCACTCAATCTCAAATGCATGATCTCTTTCCCTAGGCATGCACTTTAAGGTTTAGGTCTAGTTGAAGTGAGGAATCCGGGTTGGATCTTGATCTTTTTGATACTCAACTAAAGCCTTTGACATGCATGTGGTGAGAGTTGGTTAGATATGTATCATGCATAGCTTTTATATCTTGTCCACCCATAATTCTCGTTGGAGTTGGTTTTGTGGACAAAGAGAGAAAGAGACATGTATTGGGGGTGTCTATTCAAGTGTGATGAGTTTTCTCTAGTCCCAAACAAAGGGAGAAGTGAGCATGTCCAATAGGAGTGAGTGACATCTTGTGGGTATATGTCCGGTGAAATATCCTTTGGAGTGTGAGACCCTTAGCCTTGAGAAAAGTTGTGTTTCTTGGATGGAATATTCATGGGTTGGATATCCCTTTGAATAAGCTTTACATAGAGTCCAAGAACATCCAATTCCGTCATCCGAGTCATGAGATATCAGCGTTTTACTATCGGTGGGTTGTGCTGAAAAATGGCCGGGGTCAGACCGCTCGAAGGTCCCGAAAGCCCCCAACGGCTAGTTTTCAATCGTTGGACCGAGGGCCGGTCAGACCGGGCTCAAAATGGCGGTTAGACCGGCAGACATGTCCTGAAAAGTGTTTTAGACCCCCAACGGCTAGTTTTTGGTGTGGGCTAATATAAGGCCATGAGTTTGAGTGGGTTGTCTACTGCTCTTGGTCCAAATGGATGCATATACATGAGAGCCAACCTTTGTGAGTATATTGTGCATTCTTGAGCTTGGGTGAGGCCTCTCCTCTCCTCTAGTGCATGAGTTGCAACTAAAGTGCATTAGTTGCAAATTGAGAAGTGGTATAGGCAAGATTGCTTAGCGCTTGTGCATGAGATTGAGCTTTGGCACTTGGGAAGAGTCAAGTGGGTCTTGACTTGTTACTCTTGGTGTTTGCCGACACCTAGACGACTTGGCGGCGGTTGACCCGGTGACCTCTCCAAGAAGGTTGTGAGGGAGGCCCAGTGTTGATTGTGAGTGGCTCGTGTTCACCATCTTCGGAGTGGAGGAAGAAAAACCATAGTGATAGAGGCTTGGGAGACCACTTCGTGGGCCGGCTCCCACCTTGCCCACCCCTTGACGAAGGGGGCTTGTGGTGGATTCGTGGTTTAAGCGGTGAAGTTGGACTCGCCTCAACGGTGACGTAGGAAGTTGGCAAGCTTCCGAACATCGGGTGAAAAAATCCTTTGTCACTTGTCTCCTTTATTTTGTGCAAATTTACTTTGAGCAAGTTTACATACTAGAGTTTATTTGTGCTATTATCACCCTAGGCTTACAAACCTCAACATAGGCTAGCTTCTTTGTGCACTTAGTTGAGACTAGTTGATTTAGGTTTTGAATTGTGCAAAACCATTTTGATTTACGCTTCCACATACAAAACTCGGTTTTAGCCAAAAGTTTTAAAACCGCCTATTCACCCCCCATCTAGTCGGCCTCCTTGATCCTACATAGATCCAGTCTCTAGGTGGTTGGGGACCACAGGATCTGGATGCCCCATGCTCCAATCGATGCCTCCTTCTCCCTCCGTCCCAAGGTCGCCGGTCACTGTCTCTCCACCACCTCGAGCTCCTTGGCGCCATATCCGGTCTCAAAGTGGTTGCAGACCACCAGATCTGGACGACCCTATGCTCCGGCCACCTCCTCCTTCGCCCTCTACCCAAGGTCACCGACAGCCACCTCCTATAGATCCGCTCAAGCGATGATGACCGTCGAAGCACCATCGGTGTTGACTTTCTCTTCCAGCGTCGAGCTTGGCAACAACAGCTTTAGGATTTCATCGTCAATGGTAAGTTTTTGTTTTATTCTCATTGATTTTGTGATGCGTTTCTGTTGATGATGAAATTTGGTAAGCCTCAAAGTCATCATCGGCCTAGAGTCAGTATCGGCTTCAGAGTTCTGGAATCGGCCGATGGGTATTATCAGATCGCCAACAGTTGTGTTCTTGATGGATTCGGTTAATGAGATAGATCAAAGTCCGAGTTCAAGAAGGATGCGGCATGACAAGTTATCTATTAATTAGGCAGAGTCGTTAGTTTCCTTTTAATTTTAGGAAAGTGTGTTTAGTGTCCAATAAGGACTTTATATGTTTCCTTTTATCTTTAGGAAAGTTTGAGTCGTGTCCGATATGGACTAGTATCTACCCATGGGTATAAATATGTACACCCGGGGTCTATGTAAATTATCTCTCGATCAATACAACTTCGGCGCATCGCCACCTTTTACCTTTTTACTTTCGACAAGTTCTTCTTTCAAATGGGGCTGCATCGACTTCGATCTCCGATGAGGAGTAAGGCTTGTTATGGCGGCTTGCGTTATCGGGATTAGTGCTTTCATCGCTTCGACACTCTAATCTTGTTCATGTAAGTCGTCGAGTTATCATATACGTTATATAATCTACATTGACAATGTTTTCTACTTGCATCGGCCGATCTCTATCTAGGGTTTTGTCGATATCGGCTAGATTACTTTGTTGATTTAGATTATATAATGTATCCACCACCCTGAAAATCAGTCAAAGGCTTGATTGTCTAGATATTATGTTTCTTTTCATACTTAGTGCTGCATCAGTTAAGTTTGATCTACTAAGTCGTGCTTAGAACCATAATCTCTAGCCTGCTTCTTGATTGCCAATAAGGGTTTCATCGGGATTTCAGCCGATGAGTTATCTGGACGTTGTATCGGCTTATAAGGATTATATACAAGATGGATTTAGCCGATGACAACAAAGATTTCACTGTTTATATAATCATTTGGATCTATTGACATCGGACCACCAGCCGATGAATGCTTCAACCTTCAGATCAGTGCTTATTTAATATATCATTACTAGCCGATTGGTTTCTACTGGATTATTTTATTTTATTTTCATCAGCCGATTATCTTTATGTCATTATTTACTCAGTATCAAGATGTATACTGGATATCGGCTGGTATCGGCATCGGCTGGAATCACTCCATCGGCTTGTCAGCCGATCGGCTATCTTTTGATCTTCAACTTATATATCTTGTCAGTAGCAGGATCAAACTGACTGGCACGCCCGCATCTTATTATTATTTTGGACCTGCACTGGAGCTAAGAAGATCTCCCAGGCCGTCGTGTTTTTACGTCAACAGTTTCATATTGATTTCGTGACACCCAGATGTGTGTTTGGATGTGAATCTGTGTTTAGAGGTCAAGCGCGGAGGCGAAGGCGGAGGCGGTGGGAGATTGATGGCGGACCTTGGGATCGGAGGCCATGTCGATGCCAGAAGGAGCTCTGGGGTGGAGGTCGCCTCTCGAGGTCCCAACGCCGTTGGCCCCTCCGCCTCCAGATCCAGCCTACCCGAGGTGGGGGGTCACCGGATCTGACCCTCCTGACCTTGCGGCGGTCAGATTTGGTGGGGGCAGATGGTGGCGCTTGGGAGGTGGAGGTGGATGCGATGGCGATGCTCAGGAGGTCTTTCTCTCCTCCTTTGCTAGACTCATCTTTTGTGATTATTTGGTTTGATCAATTACGATGTCCTGATGTGCAGATTGTTTGATTTCGTGATGTGTTTAGAACGATTGCCAGTGCAAGTTAATTTATATGTAAACCTATTATGTGATGCACTCTTTCATCTTTTGTGTGTGAATTTGTGAGACAAATGCAACTACAACTAGCAAAAGAATATATTATATTTTGTTTTTTTCACCGGTAACCAGCACCATTGATAGGCCACATTGCGCTACCCATCATACGTAACTCACATGTGACGGGTTGTGATGCGACCAGTCAAAAGGGGTTAACATTACATTTGATAAGTTGTAATTTGTAATCCGAATCCATACCAATGACGAGCATTTACCCGTCAAAGATGAGTTTAATCATCAGTGACTATTAATCTTTGACCAAAGTCAAACCTGTCAAAGTTGAGGGTTAGAGTCCGTCATAGGTAATCTGATCCGGCGTAGTGGGTCAGCATGGCCGTTTTAGATTGATCCGGTGTATATACCCATCTCATGGACATACTGACAGGTTTGCGGGGTAAAACTACTTCTCCCTCTCGTAGCAAAGGCAAGCGGATTCCAACACAAACTAACGAAGATGAGAGGATTAAAGCTAAAACCAGGGCAAAAGGTAAAAGGATAGAAGAACGATTTTTCTCATTGGATTGTGTGCTAATTGTCCAATTTAAAGTAGCTATAACTCTTATAAAGGGTTATTCTTGTGTAAATAGGGACTATCCATGTTCTAGTAGTTCTTAGGATGCACTGAGAGTTAAAGACTTGAATAACCTCATGCCCTAGAAAAAAAGAACATAAGAAATAAACTAAAATGTATTCAAGCTTAAAGTCTATATCGGTCATATCGGGCAATGGCCCTTGATCGAACCATCATAGGGACTTCAATCAGACTAGCCATCTAGGTGTTGCCAAAGACGCCATTGGTCCGATCAAATCAGGGTGTGAATATCGTTTTGACCAACATTTGACTCGAAGGTTATGAATTTATCAAGTTTAGCCTAAATTCGTTTTAAATACATAATAGTACCAAATTGACTCATAGCAGTCTAGCACCAAGACATCCAGGAATCCAGCTTTGCTCGCACTTGTACTAGGGTTCTTCTAGTGATTTCAGTTCAAATTAGAAAGTTCTTCGTACATCAGAGACTCTTTTATGAAGTTTTGGATCTCAAACACAGATCACGATCCAAATTAATTCCCAAAATAAGGGACTCATTTACAAAGTTCCAGTACGGGACGTCGAGCAGCCGTTACCCGTTGGATAGAAAAGTGGGCAACTAGGATTGACAGGAGAGGGATATTTGCAGAAAGAACCCTGGATACTTGGCTATATTTTAATTGTCTTTCTATCAGACGAACCATCTGTCAAGTCTGCGACCGTAAGGAAGAACAAAACCCATCAAAACCCTCGTTCGCCGCCGCCGCTGCCGCTCGCCAGCGAAGAACCCCTGAACCCTCCGATAAGCCCTGGTAGCTGGAAACCGAGTACCCCATCTCATGGCGCTCTTCCTGCGCAGAGGCGCCGCCCTTGCTGCCCGCTCCATCCGCGCAACCGCCGCATCCTCCGCTTCCACCTCCGTCCACCGCCTACCGTCCGTCGGATCCCTCGCCGGCGCGGGGGAGTTGGCCCCCACGAAGCTGTTCCTCCTGGAGCCCCGGAGAGGCTTCGCGAAGGGGAAGAAATCGAGTAAGATATCCATCCGCTCTCCCCGTGTACTCCCCCACTCCCCCTCCCCATTCCTCATTCGATTTTTGTTGGCAAAAAATATTTCATGCCTGTCAACTACTACTTGTATTAGATGTAGTTTTATTGAGTTAATAATTTACAAATTAGATTTATGCAGTTGGCGTGGGATTTGCATCATAGCTTTGTAGGGCTTAAATGAAAGCATTCACTCTGATGAATCACCCACATTTGTTTTGTTGTATGTGATTAGAGGATGATGGTCGAGGCGATACAGTTCAGGACGCTCCTGACATTGGACCGACCGTCAAATCTGCTGCAACTCAGCAGATGGAGGCAGCCGTTGTTGCGTTGTCACGAGAGCTTAGTAAATTGCGAACGGGAAGAGCTTCTCCTGGTACTGTATCGTTGTAATCTCAATATTTACCGTGTCATTGTTTCTTTGGATAGTTCTATCTCTTGAACAGAAGATGCGGCGAATTTCTTCTGCAGGTATGCTTGATCACATCATGGTGGAGACTACGGGTGTTAAGGTTGCGTTGAATCGCATGGCCGTTGTTTCTGTCCTTGATGCGCATACCCTGTCGGTGATGCCTTATGATCCGAGTGTAAGAGATTTTCTTGCTTCCTTAAATTGTTGCTTTGACAAACCAATAGATTTTGTTGTCACTTTGTCTTTTTTAATCCATATTTTATATGTAGAAAACTGTGATTAATTTTCTCAGAATATCATGTTTTCTTGTTGTCATTTTAATCACAAGTTATACACAAGCCCAATATACTAAACTAGCCTTCGTGCAAATGTGTTTGCTATGTAGTCAATGAAGTCTATTGAGCATGCGATCATCTCATCTCCTTTGGGCATTAATCCAACACCTGATGGCAACAGGATCATTGCAAACATCCCTCCGTAAGTAATGCCTATACTGTTTCTATCTATTATTTATCATAGTTTTCTACTCCATATGTATTGCTGTGGGATTGTTTTTTCAACCATACCAGTGATGTTCTGCTGAGTGCTGACCACCTGATAAATCAGCAACTTGGATCTTGTAGAGGGCATGTGAGAATGGAGTTAATTTCCATGCTCATTTTGTACTCATAGAAATGGTTCAACGATTTAATTCATTGGTTAATTATGGTCCACAAACTTTCTGGACTTATCATTCAGTAGCATTTTTCTTCTGTTTCCAGTATATGATATGCATATTCCACTAGTCTGAAATTTTCTTTCTTTTGCTAATTTAATTTTTGTGCATGTCCAGGTTGACAAAGGAGAATATACAGGTGAGATTCTAAACTTGAACATCTTTTATATTCTTGAAATGCTGATTATTTTCTTTATCCACAATATAGGCACTGTGTAAGGTCGTCACTAAATCTGCTGAGGATTTTAAACAAAGTATTAGACGAGCGCGCCAAAAGGTAATAACACGTTAACTTGTGGCAGATCTGGATTACTATTATGCCGTGTTCAGAACTTTTAGTTGATGAATGTTTTTAAGCCTTTAGTTAGCATTTCTTGGTGTGAGACATACATTTTGTTAATACAACCAGATATTTATTTTCATTTGAAATTGTTATCTAATATACAAGTGTGGTGCACCATATTTTTTAGTGTATTCTTGTATACCCTCTTCTCTGTAGCATATTGCCACGCATTAAAATGGGAAGTACTTTCAGCTAGTTTAACAAGTTATTGTCTTAATTTGTGGTGGGGCTAGGATTGAGTAATTAAGGTTTTTCTGATCTATTACTCTTATAAATTTGGTTCAACTATCATTGTAGAGTTCTGAAGACAGAATATTATATAGCTTCGGATTATTGACACCAAAATAGTTTCTTCAAAATCTAACATTATGTAGAGTAAACACTTATTCTCGGACTATAAATATATTAATTGGATTTGTTGCATCCAATGCTTAATGCTGATGTAGTAGAAGTTGTATTGTACATCTGAATTCTGTATTATTCTTTGTTTCTAGGCACTTGATACAATAAAGAAATCTGCATCTGGTATGCCAAAGGATGATGTAAAACGGCTTGAGAAGGAGGTGAGTAACTGAACTTGTTATCCTGGAAGCAAGAAGTCTGTATAGCTAAGAAACATGTACCTGTTATGTACTAGGTTGAAGAATTGACCAAGAAGTTCATAAAGTCAGCAGATGATATGTGCAAGGCTAAGGAGAAGGAAATCTCTGGAAACTGAGGACGTTAATCTGGCAGAAGTTTTTTCTTTTCCTTACACAACTTTGATGCCAATGAGTTCACGGGTTGCAATTCTGCAGCAGCCGTACGGAAGAGATATCTTTTTTGTTTGTGCCCGTTCTAACTATGATGTTATTAGAAATTCGAAAGTGTGATACCAAGGGCGATCTGCCAGCTTGTGACAAAACATTGATTCGGTTGCATGGCACTCATGAATTCACGAATCGAGAATGAGTTTACCCTAATGTGTGCAACTGCTCGTTGATGAGTTTATTTACCTTAAATCATTAGAATTTCTTCTATCCTATCTTGGGATGATTAATTACATTATTGACAGTGCTTATATGTTCTATGTGTCCAATTCTCAGTAGATAAAGTGGTGAGACGCACTGTGAAATTTCGGGAATGATAATAATATTTCAGAGGGAAAGCAACTACAAGCAGTCAGCTAAAACAACTTTAGCCAAGCAAACACCCGCCAAAGGCTATACAAACTCCAGGCCCCCGAACCAAAAAGACATCATGGCAAGCCAACCCAACCAAACCCAGCCTTCGAGCTGAAGGCCAGCAGCTGAGCACACCCAGTACTACACTTCGCGTTCTCACCCCCTCTACGCCCCTACTCTTTACAGGCACGCTCGCTGCAAACTACCAAAGCCTACGGGGAGCAACAAAACACAGCGTCTCACTCTTTCCCTCTCTTGCCGTACACCGCCCTGGTCACAACCCGGATGCCCCTCACCCACAGCTCCGCCGCCTCCTCGCCGCCCTCGCACACGAAGTGCACCTCCCTTCCCGTCGCCGTCGCCACGCGGAACAGCCCGGGCTCGTACGCGTCGCAGCCCCGCCTCTGCCTGTGCAGCTGGAACGCCGAGCTGCCCCCGAGCTCGGCCTCCCGGCACACCACGTTGCGCCGCCCCGACCCGCCCCACCGGAGCACGCCCGCCGCGGCGACCATCCGCAGGGACTTGCCGTGCGGCTTGCCGCGCCCGCACTTGGTGTGCTTCTTGACGTGCGCGCCCTCGAGGACGAGCTGGCGGCCCAGCTCGTCCATGATCACGTCCTCGGCCTTGTTGAACGACGCGGTGGCCAGCGCCGCCCTTGCCAGGGAGAGCGCCGTCTCGCCACGCGGGGTCCGGATGTCGCACCGTGCGCCGTAGGAGATGAGGAGCTCGCACACGGCCGCGTGCCCTTCCCTCGCCGCCAGCATGAGCGGGGTATAGCCGTCGCCGTCTGGGATGTTGACGTCGCAGCCCGCGCTAGCCAGGTGGCGCACCGCCGCGGTGTCGCCGCGCCGGGACGCACAGTGGAGCGCGTAGAAGCCCCCGGGCATGCCCTTCTCCAGCGCGAACTCGAGCATGACCTGCTCGAACAGGTCCCTCTTCTTGCTCTGTTGGGCAATCCCGATGGCCGTCTCGCCACGCTTGTTGCTCAGCTTCACGTTTGCACCGGCGAACACGAGCGCGCGAAAGGCATCGACGTTGCCCTCCTTGGCCGCTGCCATTATCGGGGAGCAACCGTCCACGTCCTGCTCGTCGACGTCCACGTCTGGCTGGGCCAGGAGCACTTCCATCGCGGCGGCGTCACCGCAGCGCGCCGTGAACATCATCGGCGAGAACACGTTCCGGTCGCTCGACCGCGGGATCGTCCCGGACCTAATCACGCCAAGAACGGCGCGCTCAAAGCCGGTCTTCCAGCCCCCGGAACAAGCGACGGAAGCCGCGGACTCGCCGGCCGAGTTCAACAGCGCCACGTCTGCTCCAGCGGACACGAGAATCCTCAGGCAATCCTCGCGCTTGTGGCGCGCAGCGAGTATGGCAGCGACGTCGCCGCCCTCCGCCCTCGCGTTCACTTCACAGCCCTTGCCAATCAGCATCTCCAGGATCTCCGGCTGGCCGAGGCGAGCGGCCATGTGAACAGGCCTGGACCTGGAGCTCCTGGACGTCTTCACGGTCGCTTCGTTGTCCGCGCCGGACGCCAGCAGCGTCTGCACGGCGCCGGCGCTCCCGCAGAGGACGGCGTGGTGGAGGAGATTCCGGCCGAGATGGGTGGCGCCCGACGAGTACCCGTTCTGGAGGAGCATGCGGAGGATGGCGCCTGTAGACTCGTAGTACTCCACGGCGCACCAGACCGCGTCGTACGGGTCCGCAAGGCCGGCGCCGACGCGCAGCTCCTCGCCGGTGGCCGTGTCCCATGACCACGCGCCCAGCCTCACCTTGGTGTCCCTCTTTACTCCGGCCTGGACATGAGTCAGAAAACGGTGTTAATTTAGCTCCGACTGCTGAAGAGCAAGTGTGTGTGGCTGCCACAAGTGGAGTGGTGCATACCTGAAGTAGCTGACGAACGACGGCGATTTGCCGGCTAACGATTGCGGCGAAGAGTGCCGTGCAGTCGACATTGGCATGCAGAGACGGCTTCAGAGAGCGCAGGAGCACTCGTGAAGTGGCATTTGGGTCAGCTCCACACTGCGAAAAATCAAAGAAATTAGCTGGTGCAATTTAGTCGTGTATTGAATTGAAGCAAGAACTCCTGCTCATACTGCGTATAAAAAGGCAAGAACGCCTGAAAGATTGTACTCTAAACGAAGTGCAAATGTAAAACATGTGAAGGGCGAAGGGCACATGTGTACGAAGTGCAAAAGTTAAAGAACTCAGACGCAAACGTAAAACATGTGAAAGGGACAAGTGTACGATCTACGAAGTGCAAAGGTAAAATATTTGAAGGACCCAAGTTCAAATGGGAAAAAAGTGAGGGGCACGGATGCAAAAAAATTTGGGTAAGATCCGCCGAAGCGGGTAGCCTTAACCGCAATGTGTAGAGGAAAGTCCAAAGACTGTTCCCGTCCCTGTCAGGGGAGATGCCAACCGTCTCTCCTTTCTACGAACACGCCGAGTGTGGTACCGCTTCACTTTATAAACCGGTTCAAACGAGCACGAATAAGCGAGGTGGGACTAAACCACACTACGGCTATCTATTTCTTCCTATGGGCCACGGCCCATGTGACTAGGCATACTGGGCTCGACAGCATCTCTACTCTTGCAAACAGTACAACACCATCCGCACCGCTCGCTATCGGGGATCAAATTGTGTCCTATACATCTTTAATCGCTCGATCTCATGGAACGAGAACAAAGTCTCTACAGATGCACGAAGCCGTGGAGCAAAGTACTTACCTTGATGAGCGAGTCCACCACGTCCACGAAGCCGCGGGCGGCGGCCGACACGAGCGCGTGCACGGCGACGCGAGGGCGGATGAGGTCGGAGCCCAAGAAGATGGCGGCGAGGGCGGGCTGCCCCTGCAGCGCCGCCTCCACGACGGCCTCCTCGCACGCCGGCTGCGACGCCCCGGCGCGCACCAGCAACGCCGCCACCTCCGCGCGCCCCTCCCGCGCCGCGGCCGTCGCTGGGTACCCACGGAACACCTTGCCGTTCACGTCCGCCCCCTTCGCCTGCACGCCATGCACATTTTCGCCAAAACATTAGACTGTGTTAAAGAATGTACTTCCTGTAGCTCCCACCACAAGTTTCTGCTTGTAATAATGAAATGGACAAGCCAAAACGACAATGTTAGCACAAGTTGATCAGACAATTTCTCAGATTTTGGACAGTAACTCAGCAAACAAGAATTGATATGCCTCCTTTTACCGCATGCTCTCTTTCACCTACACTGCTCCACGCACCGCAAGATAAGGAGTACCATCTGGATGGACCAACACAGTACTAGCACAGAACAGGGCACAACAACAGCCATCGGGACTTGGAAACATAGCTGGCCGAGTAGCAAATTTCGCTGTTACTACAATGTCTGGTCAGGTCGGTGATGTGGAGACTTGGTAACCAATGGACTGGCTGGCCAGTCTGTGCAGGTCTTGTGGCAATGGCACTGTGCCATGATTCAATATAGCAAGAGACAGAAGGGGCCTCCTACTGGATGAAGGAATCTGGTCAAAATTCTGCTGGGTGATGCTATCCATCTATATATGAAATCTTGATGCGTGGTTTCACCGCAATGTCAGCTCAGCCTCGCTGAATACAGTAGTTGCTTTAAAGGTGGCCACAACTAACTGAAAATTATCTAAACTGGAACCATTTTTCTCTTTCAACATCATATATATAAGAATATTTAATTACCCATCCTTGAACATACTTCCATGTTCTTACTGTATTGAAGTTCAAGGAAAGACAAATCGAGCAAGAAATGAACAATGCGGGCACGGAAATAAAAGATGCTAGTCCTTGGTCCTTGCTACTCCTACATTCTGATTCTGATGATCCCACCATCAGGTCAGATCATGTTGTAAACTCCTGCTTAACCAATCCTCCGCATTTTATCAAAGATCCACCGGACAAGAAGACAAGAGACGCACCATTCAATTCTACATCCAGGATTCTCATCACACAATAAATTCGTCGCACCACCACCACCACGACGAGTACAGTTCCGTGCATGCTGCTATTACCACACTGAAAACTCTGAACCGAGGTGATGTTCTCAAACAGCAGTTACGTGGCACACTGGCACCCCCATGCCATAATCAATATTCCACCGGGGGCCATCCGGCCATGAACACGCGGGGCTGAGCAGAGCAGAGCAGCGGCCGGCATACGCAGATGCCCGATCGCGAAGCCCCACGGGCGTAAGCACGGGGGCCGCGAAAGGCGCTGTGCGTTGCATGGGCGCCAGGTGCGCCCAGCAGCAAGGGAGGGTACAGCTGGCCGCGCGGCCGGCCGGTGTCAGGGGGAGCAGATGGCTACAGGGCAAAGAACACGACACCATCCATACATATACGGGGTGCGGACGGCGTGCGAGCCGTACCGCGTCGGCCCAGCCGATCGATCAGGCGGGGCACGCACGCACTGGCCGCCGCTGGGGCACATCTATGCATCGCACCTGGGCGGGCTTCTTCGGTGACGGACGTGCGCGTTGCTGTCAATTAATAGGAACGCCCTTGGCGCTGCCTGCCGTGGAGGAGGCCGCGGCCAGATCGGGCTATACTCGGTGAGGTGTTGGTTTTCATTTCTAAGGCGTGATCAAATACAGCTGGTGCGGCTTGGACGTATTGGAAGCGGCGGACATCGGATTCGGTTACTTGGCTGTGTACCCAGGTGCAGGACATGTGAGCTCACTGATGATGCGCATGGCCAAAACCCGGGAGACATGACATGAGCTGCCGAGCGACGCTGGCCTGGCCTGGCCTGGAGGCTGGAGCCTTGGATGGCCACAAGACCTCGGACTCTCGGAGTTACGCGGCCAGTCCAGTCTGTGGACTGTGGGAGACAGGGAGATGTTCCAGTGTAGAGGATGGAAGACCCCGCAAAATGCAGATCAGAGAGCGGTGATTATTGATGGACAGTTCACGGCTGATTCCACCGTCTGTGGACTGTGGCCTGTGGGACTCAGGGAGAAGTTCCAATGAAGAAGATGGAAGAGACCCCGCAAATGTAGATCAGAGAGGGCATGGGGCGGTGATTAGTGACGGACAGCTAGCATGACATGCACGCGCGTGAATTTCATGCTCGCCAAACGGGTTCAGGACAACTGAGATCGTTCAGTTTTTCCCCTTTGGAAAAAAAAAGATCCTTCAGATTTTCACCTCCTATGCGTTTTGGGATAGAAGCCATGGCCATGGGGCTGCCGTCCTTGGCAATGGCATTTATTGATCTTAGCAGAGGCCATGGAACGCGCCGGTACAGTCGTACATAGGCCCCCATCGCCCATGGGCGTGGCCCGTGCGAGCTCATCTGCCTGCAAGGCAAAAAGGTACACGCATGGCCGTGGACGGCTGCTCCCCTACGCCCCGTCGCAGCGCGAACCACTCCCCTAGTCCCCTGCCACTCCCATTCAATTCAATGCCGCCCCATGACATCGGCGGATCACCCGGTCCGCGCACCAGACCTCACCTCTCCACTCAGCAACACACAACTTCTCAAACAGTCAGAGAGTACTCATAGCCGTCCGATCGAGGTGACGCGATCAGGATCACAAGAGTGACGGGCATGTCGGACCCCGGGTGTTGAATGAGTCATTAGTGTGATCAGGGTGACAGGGCCAAGGCGAAGTACCATAGGATCCAGGACCAAAGCGTAACTACTCAAAGATTACCGGAGTACATGAACAGGAGGGATCAAACGAGCGAGACCGGAAGCAGAGCCAGCAGATCACGTGATCCCACCCCCGACCAAGTTCACGAGGGGAATATATTGGTTTCTACCAAAGCGTTGAGCTCGTACTTAAGTACTTAAGCCCAGTACACTATGGAGGAGTACTTAACACCAGTGCCCTCTGATGCTTATACAGATTCATTACATTATCAATGTACTAAAGGAAAGATTCATTATATTATCAGCAGCAGTAAACAAAGAGGCTTGGTCAGGTAAAGTCAAACCCATCTACCCCTCTCCCCAAGCACCAGCCTCTCAAGCTAAAAACACTCACTCACGCAGTGTATATAATTAGGGTTGCCTTCTAGTCGCAGCATGCATGATGCTGGAAGCAGCAGGGAGAAGTTACTGGAAATCAGAATCCTTTAGCAGGGTACTTGCTCACAGTATCCTATCCTTGCTTAAAACTACATTTGCTAATAGGAAAGGCTTTTGATGGTAGAACTAATACTAAAATACAGGCATATACCGTATGTATGCGTGTACACCTTGATCAATGCGTACACGTATTTCTAGACAATAAAGAGTGCCCAGGAAGCTTCGCTGCCTAATTGCTTGTCCCAATTCCAGATTTTTATCATCGGTGCATAGAACAAATGCGTCCGTACGCATTAAAGACGAACTGCAAATCTGCAATGCAAAGCATGGTCCCATCGCAGATTTGCAGCCATGCGGGGTTGGTACTTGGTAACTTCCCTTCTAGAAACTAATAGTGGTAGTATAACTGTAAAAATACAAGTTCCTAAATACTTTGCTAATGCCTATAAAAAAAGATTTTGGTAACGAAGCATATAATTCGCTCTAAAACTTATTCGAAAATATCTCTTGATGAGTAATTTTTTCCCTTATGATTTCCCACCACAAAGAAATGAAAAGAAGTTCCGATATCATAGAGAGCGCCAAAAAAAGTTAGCGAAGTTGTGAAGTATGCTTGTTTTTTCTTTCCAACAAGTCCTACTTCTACTCATAATTTGGACTTATTAAAACGGCGATAAAACTAAAAAAAAGGATGATATTTGTCTAGCGCGTGCATTTATACAGTACATTAAATCATCATGGGCACACAGAAAAAACAATAGTACCTGAGCAACCATGAAAGAAAAAATCATTAGAATGAACAGTGGGCAACTTTATCTAGCACCTATTGGGTGTGGAGATGGCACTTGGCAGTGCCCGCTAAGCCCACTCGAAATGTCGTCCAAAGTTTCCACCAACTCGAATGCTTCAGGAGAAATGAAACTAAGCCCAGTTTGTAACACCGCGAATTTCGAGAAGCACGAGTGTTCAGTGCTTCCTTCCGAGAACTAAATTGATGGTAAATGTGCTCGAGCTCTGCAAATTGATGTTAATTCGCCACCGACACCAAACGCTAATATTACGGGGGAATGCGACGTAATGCAGTTCGAATGCACAAAAACGAGAGTGGCTAAGCATTCAAATCGCACCAAACGAGAGCATTCAACATGCAACGAACAGAGCATAATAATGCGGCGAAGTTGTAGAACAGAGCAGGAAGGAAACAGGGGAGGGAGGGAGCGGGGAGGGCACTCACAAGCAGAGCCCGGACGAGCGCGGCATCCCCGTTGCCGGCGGCAAGGAAGAGCGGCGACACGTCGGCGCGGATCTCCTCGTGCGACGCCCTCAGCTCGGCGGCGGCGCCGTCCCGCAGCGCGGCCTCCGCCACCCGCCGCGCCTTGAGCCACACCACGCCGGCGTAGTTGACGTCCGCGCGCCCGGACGTGAGCAGTTCCCCGGCCTCCCTCGCGTCCCCACGCGCCACGGCCTCCACCAGCCGCTGCGACGCGGCCTCCGCCTCCACCTCGTCCCGCAGCTGCCGGTGGTGGTCCTCCGCCACCGGCCACACCTGCCGCCCGCCGGCGATCGCCGCGGCCGGCCGCAGCAGCACCGCCATCCCTAGGAGAGCTTCTCGAAGCAACAACCTCTCCTCCACTCTCTCTCCCCCTATTCGCTCCGATCTCCCTGTGCGGCTGCGCTTTTCTGGGGAAACTTGAAGCGGCAGGGCGCGACGGGACGAAGCAATATATAGGTGGGGACGGACTCGGTCGCTCTCGGCTCGGGACTCGGGAGGCGAGCAACAACAACAACACAAAAGCCGGCACGGTGGAGTTACCGCGTGGGTGAAAGGTGGAAATAGGGGGCCCACCTGTAAGCGGGGATGCGCTGCTGATGCGGTAATTATGAGAGGATATTGCTTTCTGATGGGGAAAAAGGGACGCATACGTGGAGTGGAGCGTAGGGCCCCACCCCTCGTAGGGTGGGCGTGACGGCGTGATATCCATCACGCTCTCCTCCACACCTCGCGGCTCGGCGCCTCCGGATCGATCAGCGCATTGGTTGAATCCACCACGCGCGCCGGGCGCCGCGACCACACGTCCACGCGCACCTAGCAAATCACGGCGCGGCGCAATCACGCGAAAACGTGAGGCGGCGGTCGCCCGCCCGCTCCGCCCTGCCCAGCGCGAGCCGCATCGCGCGGCGCACGAGCGATTCGTGTCGCGGATAGGGATGAATATGATCATGGAAATTTCCGACCAGCCGAACATCGTTTTAGAACGTTATCGTTTTTTATATGTAAATTTTATTTTTTCTAATATTTTTCTACATCATATTGATACCAAAATTAAGTAGTTTAAATTATAATATAATCAATTATTGATTTCAATCATTTCCATCTCTACTCACGGGGACGAGGAAATGACGGGGAGCGGAGAGGGTGGTGGTGGTGGACTGAACAGAGTACAATACGTGGCTTGGCGATCGCGGTCGACCATTGACGTGGCGCCCGATAAAGCCGGTGCCGGTGTTGCTGCCGGTGCAACGCTGGAGAAGGCCTTGCAAAGGCCCTTATTGGTTTGCTTTTTAAAAGGTAAAAGTGATACGGCTTATTAGCAATCCAAAAAATAATTTATGAGTAAAACTTTTATATATATATATATATATGTTCATAACGATTCAAAGATAAAACTATAAAATAAACCGAAAAAAAAACCATAGAATCAAATTTAAAATTAAGTTTTAAAATTTAAATTTTGGTTGAAAAATCGTAGAAGAAGCGAAACGATGCGATCCAAATAGTCTACCGATCGCTGTTTCCCCGCACTCCGCGTTGCTTGCTTCCGCTGGCGCGGGTGCCGCCTCCGCTGGGAGAAAAGAAAAACACACTGTAGCCACAAAAGCTGCCGCGTGTCTGTCCTCCTCCCGTCACGCCGGTTTTACGGTTTTACTACGCTCGCGTATACTACTCCCTAGGTAGATATACATACGGACAGTTCACAGTTGTACTACTAGTAGCATTCACTCGTCTTCTTGCTCACCTTTTACCCCACCTATACTAGTAGTACCAGCACGTATTTCTCGCTCATTTACTGCTTGCCACTACGGGCTCTGGAGCCCGGCTGATTTTACTATAGTAGATCGATCTCTGGAGCCTGGAGCGTACGTATGGGTTTCGCCTGCCGATGCGTCAGATCGATCGCTACCAGGCTACCAGCCCGTAAGAGTGAATGCAGGCTGCTGCTCTACGTGGTTTCCCGTGGCTGTAACGCGGGGAGTACTACGTGTCGGAGTCGAACGGTCGCCTTCTGTTTTTTTGCAATCCCTACCACCGGGCTGCCTGCCCTGCTGCGCTATCTGCATCCGGCCGGGCCGTGCAGGTGGTCCATCCAGTCCTCCAGGAGATCGAGGGAGCGATGAGAAAGAGTCAAGCCGGTGCCGAGGAGAACGGGTCGCCTGCGCGCGGCAGCGGATGGAGTTGGCAGGAGAAAGGATATGGTGATGTTGTCGTAGCGATAAGCGACGATACGTGTAAGTACGTACTTCCGACCCCCGTCTCGTCATCATGCCTGCGTTCGTTGCTCCCCTCTCTGGCTGCTCCTTTGGCTGTTTTCTGCATATGTGGAGACTGTTTGCTTTAGTTGGTGTTCTGGTCTATGAAGATAAAGTTAATGTTAGGATATGAAAAATAAGAAAATCATTTACACATGATTAATTAAGTATTATGAATTTTAAAAGTAGATTTATTTGGTATTTTAAATCAACTTTTATATACAGAGTTTTCACATAAAACATATCGTTTATCAGTTAAAAAATGTGCTAATAAAAATCGAGATAAAATATGTAAGGACAAACCTTACTCTCGTCGTGTACTTCTCCCGACACTGTTTTTTCTTTCTTCTTCGGTCTCTTTTGTCCTTGACAGTTGACACCAACTTCGTTTGCTACTCTGAATTTAGAGCGTTTTGCTCATCGGCAAAGTGGAAAGAATGCACACCGACACGGTGCCTCCATTTCTCATATGGAAGTGTAAACCGGGCCGGTTAATTACAGGTCGAGTGGTAAAATGACACAGGCCAGTTGCCATGTGTGCTCTAGCTACATTACGTGGCTGGCTCTACGTACGTACAGCTAGGCCATTTTGCCTTGTCGTTTTCGATGGGAAACTACACGACCTACTTGCAGTACTCCGTGGCATGCAGTTGTCAACTTGTCAAGTACACATATACACGCACTTGCCGGTGTTCGACGGCATGGTGACGGCAAGGGTGTATCGAGGCGGCCAAAAGAAAAAAACAAGCCTCGGAGAGCTCGCCCTTTTGCCCTATCGAGCCAAATACTTGCATTATACTGTACTAATCTCTATTATACTCGTGCATTGATGCGTAGTAAGCTGGAGTGTTAATGTAGCATCAAGTGCCGGCCACTTGTTTAGTATAACAAAATTAGTATACTCTACGGGGGTAGAGATCACAATCTGAGGAGGAACGTGCATGCAAATAGTGCGAGAGCTACGAGACAAGCGCTGGCTGCGCCGTACCCCCATCTGGTCGATCCGTGCATGGTGCAACATTTTTTTTCCCCTTTCGCTTTCTCTCTGCTTCTTTTCTGGTGAAGATTTTCTCGGCCTCTCTTCCTGACCAAGATCAACACATAAAAGTGTGCTACCAACGAGAGGAAAAAGAAAAGATGGAACGAAAAGAAAAGGGGAAAAAAATAAAGGGAGAAAGCTGTCGAGTGTCTAGGCAATTCATCACATATTTCGATCTGGTTGGTTGCTCTGTTTCCTTGGTTTTTTGTGAGATGGAAGAGATGAATGATAGGTCGCCACTCAGCAATGCACACACACCATGGTAGTAACCGTCGAGTACGGAGAGCCAGTAGAAAGTGAAAAAAGGGAGTGCAGATATGTGATGGAACAAAAGGGTGATTTTGTGCAGGTTTTTTGCAGCGTGGCAGAAACTGGCACGAGTCAACTCTTGCTAGGGCAATGATCATAATCGTCTGCTTGCTTGTGTCCGGAGTCATGCAGCATTCAACGATCGATTACTGGGTCTCCAATTGGAAGGCCGTGATTTACGAGAAATGTTCCAGTGCTTGCACGGATAAATGAAATAGTACTAGTAACAATGTAGTGATGAATGGTTAGAGCAAAAAAGAAATGCATCATAGGTGAGGCCAATGCATGGATTGCGTGCTTTAGCTACTCAATTTTCTGTTAGTCAAGTGGTATACATCATGTGTATTAGGCCAGAATACTAAGCTAGCTAGCTCATGGGTGGATCGAATCATCATGAGCATGACTGCATCCATGCATGTTGACATGTTGCAGCGGCTATCAGATAGCGTTTACAGTTTGTTAATCTGCCACGACCGCATAGTTGCATTAGGTGCACGATCGTTAGATACGGTCCGAATCTTCGAGGAAGCAACGTTGGAAGGGCAGGCTTAAGGCTGACCGAGAAATCGGTCCAGTGGTTGGGAAAATCCAGTGTTTAAGCTGCAGGTATATGGTGTCCTTTTTATTTATTTTATTTATAGGATCCTTTCCAGCCAAGCATACCAAATACTAGCATGGCTATAGCTTTTCTTTCTTCATTTCTTTAATAAAACAACCTCAAATTAACCCTAACAATCTCGCATTTTCTTTTAAGATACCTTGTACTACTGTTGTATGAAATACATGGAGTATGGTTTTTCGACCGGATGAACATATATCAGCGTATATATATTGGATTGCAAGCAGGCAGGAATGCAGGATTGATAGGACTACACGTGCGACCAAGAGATGCATATGCACATTTCAGCGCACTAGGTTGTCTAGACAGGAGCAAGAGGGGATAACAGTAAGAAACCTGTACAAGGAGTCAAGGATATGCTTCAGTCCAAAAACAACCAAACCATGCATATACCAACAAATTGCTCGCAGATATATATAACAAGAACTACTAGTCCTCGAGCAGATACCCAATTATTATGTGTGCTAGAAGCAGTTTAAAGGCCTTATCCCCTTGTCATTGGCAAGATGGTTAGGTAGCTACTTCTAGGCAATAGAGCATCGATCCTAGCTGCCGTTTTCTAGGGTTTTAGCTGGGTGTTGTGCATTTTTTGGGAGGCTACATTACTTGTAGCCATGTGCCACAAGGAGCTTGGGGCTGAGGATATTCATGCACACAATCACACAGTACATTTTCGGGATATATAGGACGGTGATGACACGTTCACTAACCAATTCAGCCATGGGTAGCTTGATATTATAACTGGTAGACACCGCTTGTCCTCTCCAACTAGCCATGTTCGAAATGGTTAGCCACCAAGCTCAACTCCTGTCGAGACCCGTTTGTTGCTAGGCAGGCGCTAGCCTTTGAGACCTAAGCTGTTCTTGGTCATTGGCATTGAACAAATCAAAATTTGCTTGGATTAAATAAAAACATAGGCTTCGTACGCAAGATTATTTTTAAGTACTTCTATGATGCTTCCCGCTTTTGCTTACAATATGTATCACAACAGAGAAGGAACCATTTGGCACTTGACCAAAACCCAGGCTGAGGACGGCATTGGGTGAGAATGAGTATGCATATAAGCTTAAAAAAGAAGCATGTTTATCTTTGCGACGTTTATATGTCAAACATAAGCAGGATTTTGTGTGATTCAAGGCACCAAAGGCAGTCGCAATGCAAACTAAAATGCATAGTTACAGTTTCAAACAAGCAACAAAAGTACAAAACACACCAGAAGCTTCATGCTCCCCATGGATATGGTCCATCCATTCCAATCCTCCAGACATGGAGAAAATAAACAAGGGCAATGCCTGCCTTTGGCTTTCCTATGGAGTAGCTCCTTTATGGCCAGTGACCGCCATGCTCATACAATACTAGGAAGGGTGTGCCCAAAAAGAAAAGTGCAACGAAGGACATAAAGCCTCAAGGAGTACCCTACTTATGTTTGCTTGTGCCCTAAAGTTCCCAAGGCTAAGCAAATGCCCCTCTTTTTTTCCTTACACCGAGCTCAAGCAAATATCATTTCAGACGACAAAATATTTGCCCCAATGTCTCCTATCATTCCCACTCCTGTGTCTCCTTCTTTTAGGTGGTTGCACTACTGCAAACCTTGTCTTGCATGTGTTCTTTTTTGATTGAACTGGGGCGGTTGCACTTTGATATGAACATGTCTCTAAAAAAATAGATAAATGATGTAGCTATAGTGAATATACACGGACCAAAACCAAGCTTCAAGCATCATATAATCCTGTGTGGCCCATGGTAGTTATGGAGTAGCCTAGACTTCAAAAAGGACACCAAAGATAAAAGAAACTAACATCATAATAATGCACAGAGCCAGTGGAGCACGCATATCGTACAAGTACATCTTTACCTGGATTCTCCGAAGACCCAGTTTTGTTTGCAAGCTGAACTGACCTTTCGACCTTTGGTCAATTGGGGTGTCAAACTGTGGCTACAAGTGGTAATCTATGGCCTAAAGCTAGTAGTGATATAGTAACAGTAACATGCAGTACATGACTAGTACTAATAAAGATGTATCATGACAAGGAAGACCTCTCTTGCCTATCCCAGAGGGATTGATGAGACACCACTAAAGTCAGTCAGAAATGGCTATTGATGTCAACCGGATGTAGAAGTTGTATGTTTTACTTCAAAAACGACAATGGCAGGGAAACAATTATACAAACTGGTCAGTAAGGCATGGATGAGATGACTAGTGTTCACAGGGTACATGGTAGAGTACTACCTAAAAGCTACTCCCTCCGTCCTAAAATATAAGGGTTTGTTTGGCAAATGGGATAGGGAAATAATATCCCACCCTCCATAGGGTAATATTGTATCTCAGCCATCCATTCTTCACACCTCATTTAATCATAGTCATTCATCCATTTCCCTTTCCCAATCCCACATCTCATAACCCATTTGCCAAACACACCCTAAGGAGTTTTGATTGGATGGGACACATCCTAGTACTACGAATCTGGACAGACAACATATCCAGATTCGTAGTACTAGGATGTGTCCCATCCAACCAAAACTCCTTATATTTTGGAACGGAGGGAGTATACATGAATAATAATGATAAGGAGACGTCTAAGATTGTGAGATAACAAGAGTCTTAAGCCTCAAGCAATATGAGAAATTGTACTGCTATTAAAACCAACAGGTCACATTGTACATACCATACTCTCAGAAACATTTTGAGAAATTTATTTGGTTGTCAAAAAAGAGTACATGTTAAGAATCACTGTTCAAAATAACATGAGCATCTCAAGCCACCAGAATGTCTTTTAAGACTATTTTCCCATCTTTACACGAGTGGATACACTACAGCAAGAGAAAAATACGAAACTGGAAATCATGTGAACATTTCAATCTACATACAGTGAGCAAATTTGTCTAAAATTGCTTAAGATCAGATACCTTAAATGTTAATTATCTTGATCTGTGCGAGATTCAAGATAAGAGATCACCAGGTCAGCAGCCTTGCTTCCTGAAGCTATAACATTTCCAACAGCCAACCCATCCTTGTTATTTCCTAAAGATACAGAAAAAGCGTCAATTATTTTTAGCAGTTAATTTCAAGGTAAAGTATTACATGCTGGGATTACAATTCCTGGCTTGCTCTAGGAAACTCGGACAAGACTGTCAATGTCATAAATGTTTTCCTTTATTTAAGCATCATTCTCAGCAAATCAAGGAGCACCATAAGTTGCTATCAGAAATACCAAATTGACTAGCTAGGAATTGCAAACTATTGACGTACTCAATCAACAGGAATATGTCCCAAATAACTAAGATTTCTTTTGTACAATAGCGGTGCCATCATTAACTTGCCTGCGTAAAAGAACCCTGGAAGATTTTTCTCCAGTTTTGCTATAGCTTCCAATACCAAATCGTAATTCTGGCCATATAAAGGAAAAGCATTTCTCCAATGTACATGCCTGTGAAAAGAACATCACATTGAATTTGCAAGTGGTAGTGCAAAAACCTGAATGAATCCTCAAAAGTCCCTAGTGATGGAAAACCATAACACAAGCACAAAAGGAGAAAACATATAGATACTCTAAAACCATGGCAGTAGTTTCTTATCACTTACTTCACAAAAGTAGGTTGTCCCTCAACACCCAAGAGCTTTCTTAGGTCAGAGGTCACAAGTTGTTTCAGAATAGCCCTACATAAGTAGTACATATATCAGAAAAATCTAGCAAGAAAAAAAAAACAACCAAAACATAAATGATCACAATATGCGGTATACGTTGGAGCCCCAGCGAGGTCTCTATTATGGCTCCCCCCAATGAAAGATGTATATAGATATTGATCATTAGGAGCTCGATCTGGAAACATCATTGAGGAGAAGAGGGTCCCTGTACAAGACGACATGTATAGATTAGAATAAATACAAATTCAGAGTAAATAATACCTGAGAAAAAGTAGAGCAATGTAGCAAGGTTGATTTGTATATTGAGTTCAATACTCCCTCCATTTTTATTTAGATGACGTTGGTTAGTTTCATTTTGAACTAACCAACGTCAAATAAAAAAACAGAGGTAGTACAATTTTAATTCGCAAATCAAAATATAAGCAGCTACAAGCTGAATAAAATATAAGTGTAAAGCTGAATTAACCTACCAAGGGTTTTGAGGCCATGCTTTTGCTGTTCCTTATAGGGTATCAAGACACCAAATCCTTCCAGTGGTTTTTTGACATCTTCCTTCTTAAAAGCTGTTACCATGAGAGATAGTGGTAGATAATCAACCTGCATATAATAAATAAATATGGATTAAGATTTCTATGCATACTCGATAATTCTATGGAGCCCAGCTAGGAGCTACATAGTTTGAGTATATCAAGTTAGTTAATCATTATGACAGAAATCAAAGTCCACCTATCTCATAATTCTGTAATATGGCAGCATATGTAGGCTGTAGCAGGCAAGCAGCTAATAATACCAATTTCCTGTTGTATTTCCAATCACATTCCAAATGCACATATATCTAAAGAAGAACACATTCAAATAATAGGGGAAGTGGTACTACAAGGCATCTTAACATGTGGAAGACAATATCAATAAGGAACAGAATATGGGAAACAAGAAAAGGTGACGAAAGGTCTGTCTTCACAGTGGAGAAGTAATCAAGCAATAATACCATCGTTACAATAATTTTGTATTCATGCCAGTAAAATAAAGTCTGATATCTCCAGCATAAAGTTCCATATTCAATTCAGTACATGTTCAACATATAACGTGACTTGTTTTGATTGGGAATGGAAAATTTACTTAAAAATCACCAGGTGCTGCTATACAAATGACTATTACTTTAATATACTGTTCAAAACTGTGGTGAAAATTTCAAACATGTGGCCTTTGGAAACAGTAGTTTCCGTTGCCTTCTCAAATAAACCATATTGCTGATGAACTACTGATATGCTCAGATTCAAGGAAGTGATGATTGACTCCTGTAAATTCACAAACTAAGAGACAGCCTTACATATATAATAGAAATCTAGAAGATAAACAGAATATTTTCTGTGACATGGATCCATCGACCTAATGGATGAAAATAAATACAATTCGAAGGATTAAGAGGAATTTCCCCCAGAACAAATTTCTCAAGAACATGCAACACTGCATTTGTTAAATCTAAAAGAGTGATTCTAACCTGACCTTAGGAAGAAAGTCTAGCACAAAGGGAGCTCCACCTTTTGTAAACTTCATCCTCTGGACATTAGACAATGGAGCCTAAAGGGGCAAAAAGAAAAAAAGGTAAAATATTTTAATTTGTGACTGTCAAATGGGACAAGCTTCTAAAAAGATGAACACAGATTTTTTTTTCTTACAGTCATTATAACAGCATCGAAAGATTGGTTCTTTCTGAGATCTTTCCCTTTAGCATCTTTTGAATCAACAGAAATTGACCAACCACCTGATAAAGAGACTCCATCACAGCTGCATGCCAATGACAACACTTCTGTACCAAGCTTCACGTTACCATCTCCAACTTCATTGTGAAGTGCATCTATTAGTGACTGAAAAGCAATGAACAACATAAACCTTTAAACACCCAGATGTAAACCATAAAACTTTTAAGCATGGTTAGCATGCAGTTGGGGCAAGCATCGGAATTCCCAACTGATAAAGAATACTACATGATAAATATTTCCCAAAAGGCACCTTCTGAGATTATTCGTTATCACTACCATTCAAACTATGTACTGGTGTCTAAGGCTCTTGTTATGTTTTATTCTTAGCAGCTTTGGCTCTTGTCGTACTTCTGTTCCATATCCCGTACTTATCAGGAGCTTTGACCTTTTTGTTTGACTTAGCTTCAACCTAACTTATGCAACCTAATAAGCTCATGTCAGGCTGATAAAAAAACGATTATGGCAGGATCAGGGTGCAGATGGATGGATAAGCTTGGCTGGATCATGAATATAAACCAGGAAATCAAGTCAAAAAAAAAAAACAGGACAGTTTTCTCTGGCATGTAAGACTCTTAAAGCAGCAATGATGTTTCACTGACTAAACATATGTCCTAGTTGCAGGAAAATAACAGCCGTTCAATTCGCAACATATGAATTCAGCATTTTTTTAATGGCATGAGTGGAATTGCTCAAACTACGGTTCAGGGTTTGTCACTGTCTTTGATATCTTTGATGCTGACAAAAGAAACTACAGGACATGTGGAGTACCTGCATCCCACCATGAAATGAAAATGACAGACGTTTATTCCTTCCTTTCCCTGGCGAAGCACCTCCTGTCTTCACTGAGTCCCCCTTAGTGGATAGTTTGGACAAGATGGCACCAGCAATGACAGAGCCATACCTGCGAGCATTGAAAGTGCATGGAGCAACAGATTATGAAGAAGATGACCAAAGAACATAACTGGCACTAAAGAAATGTTGTTGACCATATTTATTGCAATAAAAGTGCTGTAGGGTAAATTAAGTGGAAACAAGCTCATATAGTTAAGTATCATGGCTCATGAAGGAAAAAAATACAATATACTTATGAACCAATTTAGCTTCTAGTTCTAGGTCCGATGGTCCACATGTAAATCACTGCATATCTGCTTAAGAAGCCTTTGAAGCTTGTATAGTTGCATGAGTGGTACCAGAATTTCCTTACATCGTTTATCAGATAAATTTAACTTACAAAGTTGATCATGTTATGCTCCAACAAATTGAACATATAGCAACTGGACTTTGGTTCATGATCTTAAATTCTTGATACATATAGGTACCCACCGTATTCAACTGCCATGATTTTATATTTTGACATCATGATTTTTTTTATTTCGATTGCCAAAAATAAGTATTAATAATACCATCACTATAAAATACTAGAAATCATAACATTTAACTTCAAGTAGGTGCATATCAGGTTAACAAATAATAAGCAGTAAGGACTGAGAACACCATCTGTCCAATGAAAAACTGATAGTAAAGTAAGGTAACAGCAGGAATAAAAAACGAGCTAACAGCAGGAGCCAAAAAAGACATGCAAGCAACAAGGATACATGAAATCATGAAAATGCACTATGCAGTAAATATGAGCACATGGTGGTGTTGACATTTGAATGGACAGGATATAGCACGAGCATGGACGTGGACAAGCGAATTAATGATAAGGTAAATCTTGAATGAACATCAATGCACAAACTACAAACTTACTTATTCTCCAAATTCCATAATGCTGGAAATGCATGACGAATCTGCACGAAAGAAAATATTACTCAAAACCAGAACAGTTCTACATAACAAGGTGATATGTTTTGATCATTTTGAATGAGAACTGTTATGAGTTATTGATACAGCTGAAGGAGATTAGCCCCAAAAAGTTCTAGCCGTATCAGTTATCATCCCCAAGAACACATCACAAAGTCAAGCATATATGTTGTTTATATGCACAATTTACATAAAACAATATTTATGACTACAATTTACTGTAGAAGTACAAAGGTACAGATATAAAAATGCAAATAATGGGACATGTTATAATAACTTACTGATAATGACTCAGGATCTCCTGCGCTTGTTCCAGCCACAAATGGATCAATAAGATAATCAACAACCTGTAATAGAGTTATAAATTCTTAGCTTCCGCTGATTATAATGGGCATGTAAGTTGCAAGTGTTGATTTTATTCACTTAACAATCCATAAATTTCTTCATTAAAAATGAACTTGCCTCTTTTCCAAAGTGGCGTTCAAAGAAACTCGCAACACTGCAAAAGAGAAACCTGATTATCTCTACATATACACAGAAAAATCACACTGCAAACATATTCTCTCTGGTAAAAAAACATGTTGTTTTTGACATCAATAAGGTCTTCAAAGTATAACTTTGACCACTAAATTCTGTTGCAAAATATATGGAAAAAATGGTAAAATTGTAATATTACAAAAATACTTTCTCATGCATTCAATCTAAATATTGAACTGATTTTATGCTCAAAGTTTTAAAAGTTTGACATGAAACATGGCCAAAGGGAGTATGTGATATGAAGTATATATCTGCATTTCTCTAAAGATATTCACAAGGGCATGGGAATGAAGGAAGAACACAGGAAAAAAAATATAATTATATTATCAGTGGTTCATGTTTACAACAACTCAAAATAACATCAGTATGAAGGCTCACCTCTCACTTAAATGCTCATCAGACACTTTTCCTGAGGTTCTTCTGCTAGATTTCTCATAGAGAAATGGTTCCAGAAATAACTTGAGCTGCAAAGATAAGACCATGTTTTACTAAACTCAATACAGTAAATATAATATGACGGTTGCGATCAGTCAATCACACAGCTTGAATACGAAAGATAAGGAAATGTACAATTTTGTAATAGTGAATTGAAAACAAGTAATTCAAGTCACAGTGATCAGCATAAGAATTAGCAGTTTAATATGATTGTTTCTACATTAGTGAATTTTAATCCATCAGTGACAAGTGGAAACAACAAGAAACTTGTTGCAAATAGGTTAGGAGGTCATGATACGTTGTAGCAATTAGCACTCAATAACTTGCGTACCTTTGATTTTGTAGAAAGAACAGTGCTTTTCATGAGCGCAATGGGATCTGAGGGAATCTTATGTGACAAAAATATATTCAAAAGTGAGGCATACTATAGGAAGAACAAAAGAAGAGGCATCATATCATGAAAAATCTATTTACCAGTGTTGGTGCTCCATCTTTGACAATGTAACGCTTGTGTTGTGAGTTAGGCTAAAGGATATCGAAACATTAAACATATTAGTGTAAACTATGAAACAGAAGAATTCAAAGTAGTTAACCATTCACAGAGAACATTAGCACATACATACTGCTGTTTGCCTTGTAGGCCAAGATCGTCAATAAGCCTGCTTGCCTCCAATTCACTTTCTGTCTGGAGGCAAAATAATTAAGTTATAGAGAGACAAGCAAATTGAATCAAGCAGGCATGAGATAAGATTTGCACGCAGGTAAAAACAAATGCGACTAGTATTGCACATGTGCCAAAGCAATGAAACAATCTTAACCTATTTTGTCAGTGGAGTATTCAAATAATTTATTTTACTAAGTAACTAATATGGCAAGTATAATAGTTATAGATCATGGTGAATGAAATCGAATCAGGCTATGATAAGGGTTTTTTTTTTTTTTGCGGGGAAGGCTATGATAAGTTACATAATGGTGTTCAATGATGCTCATAGTAGAAAGGGTTCACGTCTATTGTGGGATACGAAATGCAGAAGAAAGCACTTTTCCATTTGCAGGAACAACTGTGTGCACCAGTGAGCAGCATGCATTTCGTTTGCAAACACATGCTTCACTCGCTAGTGTGCTCCAGCCCTCAAATAGCCGCAGTAGCGCCCGTGCGCCACAAATCCAAAACATACAGAAGTAGCATTGCAGAGCAATGCAGACCAAGACCAGCCCGAGATTGTGATCAAACAGAAGCAGCAAGGCACACCAAAGTGCGCTCACCATGGTGTTGGCCCCTTCGTCCCAGATGAACCCGCCCTCGGAGTTGGTCCGTATCTTCCCACCCGCCCTGTCGGCCGCCTCGAACACCGTCACCTGCACGCCGCGCTTCCTCAGCCTGTACGCCGCCGCGAGCCCACTGCAGAGAGCCACCATTTCATCAAAAACAACCTCCCACTCACACGCACCACCCAAACCTAGGGCAGAACTGAACCCCCACCACCCAGAGAGACACGGAGAGCGCGGATCCCCACCCACCTGACGCCGGCGCCGACGACGGCGACGGACCTGCCGCCGTGGGGGTCGTCGGAGGCGGCCATGGCGCGCGCTGGGCGGAACCGGGCGGCGCGCGCGGATGCTGCAGCTGCGAAGCGGGTGGGAGCGTGAGCGCGCGACGAGGAGGAGGAGGAGGAGGAGGAGGAGGAGAAGGTGGTGGTGGTGGCAGGAGAGAGCATCTGATTTGGGGCTTTGCTCTGTATAGCTATGGATGGATGGGGATTTGCTTGTTGTCTTGTGCGGTTCGTCCTTCTGATCGGAGCCAGTGGGGAAGGAAGGAAGAGAAGTGTGAGGCGTGGACTGTGTGGACTAGTCGCCGAGCAGAGGCCTTGAGGTCAAAACCCACAGGCTTCGCACGCAGTTTTGACTTTTTTTTTTAGTATACTCCACGGGCCAAGGCCCAGCTGGTCAGCCAGACTTGTCGTGCATACGGCCCACAATTCGGTTCATTCGAATTTCCGGTCAAACACCGGAGTGCACTGTTTGTGTGAGAGAGAATATCAGGAATATAAGTAAAATGAGATAAGTAGTTAGCGTATAATTGATTAGTTAAGTATTAATTATTTTAAATTTGAAAGGAGATTAATATGTATTTTTTAAAGCAATTTTCCTATAATTTTTTTTATAAAAAAACACTCTTTAAATGAGGGATTTTCTGTAGTTGTGCTTGTAACGGACGCAGACGCACCCAATTATGTTCCAAATAGGATTAGGCTAAAATGAATGGAGTTCCCTCTTTTTTAAAAAAAAAAATCTTCAATTTGGGTTGCATATTGTATATTAAGATTTATGACCTAAATTAATCCTTGTTACACATTTTGAGACCACACTTAGGCTGCATTCGCAAGCCCCTCTTCCCAACTCCTCTCTCTCGTTTTCCGTACGCACGCTTTTCAAACTGCTAAACGGTGTGTTTTTTGCAAAAAGTTTCTACACAAAAGTTGCTTAAAAAAATCAAATTAATCCATTTTTGAAAAAAAATTAGCTAATACTTAATTAATCACGCGCTAATGAACCGCTCCGTTTTCCGTGATCACTATGCGTGCTGGGAGAGCTGGCTTGCGAACGCAGCCTTAATCCTTGTTAACACATCTTGGCTTAAATTTTGGCAAAACACAACATGCAGGTTCAACCCTTTTTACTAATTTTGCCTTAGCACAAGGTTACTAGGTACAGAGAGATGGTCATGCGCGCATTATAAGTGAGACGAGTATGGATATCGCGACATGCGAGACGAACACGAGTGAGTCAACCCAACAGGAAGATAACATCATACTGCATTTGCCAAAGCTCACACTAGCTGACGTGGTTCTTTCCTTTGTTGATCAGCGTATGCCCCATTTCTTGAGCAGCCTGGCCAAGGCCCTCGTGAACCTTCTCAACTTCAACTTTGAATTGCGCAGCCGCGACATCTTGTCGCCGGTTGGCTCGCTGCTTTTATTCACAACCTCCGTCACTTGCTGCTGCTGCTGCTGCTGCTGTTGCTGCTCCTCATGCTGCGCGGTCGCTTGGCTCACCACCTCGTGCAGTTCCACCCTTGGCAGCAGCTGCTCGAGCTCCCGCTGCCGCTTCCCGCGAAACAGCAGGAGCAACCTCTGCGCCTTCTCCTTCGTCTTGCCCGTGCCGTTGGCTGTCAAGGACACCAGTGCCGGGATCACACCTTCCTGGAGCACCATCTGGCTGCCGCTGTCATCGCCGCTACAGATGATCCACAGGCAGGACACGGCCTTCTCCTTCTCGGCGGGATCCCCGTTCTCGAGGATGACGACGATGGCGCCCACCATGTCCGAGTCAGCCATGATCTCCTTCTTGCCGGCACGGGTCAGCGCCAAGTTGATCAGCACAGCCAGAGCCTTCTCCGTCGTCGGGGAGGATGGCGTCAGGACATTATGGAGGCTCTGCATGATGCCGGAGGAAATGAGGGTCGGGATGTTCGACGATTGCAGCGACAGGTTGTACAACGTCAGGAGAGCGTCGAGGCAACATGTCTTGCTTCGAAAGCCGTCCTCTTGCATGCCCCTAATCAAGAGAGGCGTGGCCTCGCTCTGTCCGATGATCGCCTGCGCCTCGGCGAGGCAGGATATGTTCAGGTACATTGCGACGGCAACCTCGTAGGTTTCAGGCTTCTGTATCATCTGCTCCATCAAGGGGATAACTCCACCTGAGAGAAGTTGTTTCTTGTTCCTGAAAATCAAATCTTACCAAGTGAAAAGAGAATTTGACCACAGAAGCAGGAAGAGCCACGTCATCTGGTGCATGATGGTCGTCCGATTGAAAAGCAGACAAAAATAAATAGAACGGATCACAACCGTACGATCAGTACAAATATTTGCATAACCATATATTCTCATATATTTACATTGAACACCTTACATAGTTTGATTTCTTAATACATAACAATATTGTCTCCCCTATCATCATCTGTACTACGTATCTGAGAAGAAAACTCACATGCATATTTTCAAGGAAAAATTCTAAGCTATATCCTAAAATAAGTTCAAATTTAATTTATAGCTTCATTTATCCGATTAAATTTTAACATACATGCTATTATAAATGATGCATTACAACGTCTCACATAAAAAGCCAGGTAATAGTCACAATTCATTTACTTTACTTCATTTGAAATGTCCATTTATCCTATTAAATTTTAGCATACGTATGCTATTTTTTTAGATGAAGCATACATGCTATTATATATGATGTGCTACAACATTTCACGTAAAAGCCAAGTAATAGTCACAATCATTTCCGCTACTTCTTTTAAAATGTCTACAAGACAAACATATTTCTTAAAACTTCTTTTAAAACTTATTGTCAGTAGCACATTATAGGATGGTTAAAGTTGTGGGAACGTGCGACTTGATAAGCTAGTGCAGAGGTGAAAAATGTGAGATGCTGGCAACTGAGCTCAAATGTGAGATACTTATACTTATAGTGTTACTGCAACTTGTACATATAATAAACTATTGTAACAATATGATTAGAAGGAACAAATAATAAACTATTGTAACAATATGATTAGAAGGAACAAAGCATAAATGACCTTTTACCTGTCATTGCTGACAGCAAGGTTGAATAGAGCCATTGTTCCAACCACCTGGCACTGAACATCATCTCTGTAGACTGCCTTCTTCACAAAGTGGATGAGTAACTCAGTAATACCATTAGCACCCGCATAGTTCCTAAGCTCATTGTCATCCTTCAACAGGAATCTGATATGCTCAATCACCTCACGTTGCTCGTCGACACACTCATCGTCATCCTTGCTCAGCACACGCAGCCAAAGCTCACATGCCGCGTCGGAGTTCCTATGAGGGTCTTTCTCTGGTGGGGGCTCAACTTCACATATCTCAGATGGAGCCTCTCCGGAATTCTGGCGAGTGCACTTCTCCGAAGCAACTTTACTGCCCGCCTTGATCTCACCCTTCGCACATGTGTCTTCAAACAAGATCGTGCTAACGCCATTGGTCACAAGACATTTGCTACTATTCAAGGATGATAACCTCAAGTACTTGAGCTTGGGAGAATCAGGTGGCGCTGATGGAACAAGAACCCTGTTCTGCTCGCACCATGAAGCTATCAAACCCTTGATGCAATAGTTGGGCGTCATGGAGAGCTGGGATAATTCATTCCGAGTCTTTGGGCAGGTTGTGTTGCCGCTGCTAAACCATTTCTCAATGCAAGCCCGCTCATATGTTTGACCAGATGCGATAACAACAGGGTCATGCATGAGCTGCAAGGAGATGGGGCACCTTAGTTCCTCAGGTGGCAATGGCATGCTACCTGATAAGCCTTTGATCTGCCTGAGATTGAAGGAGCCAACCCTAGATATCGGCTTCTCAATAGCATGACCATTTCCATGGAGATCAATCGAGTTGGACAATGAACTAGAAGAGAAAGAAGGGCTTGAGCACAAGGACGTGTTGGTGAAATCCGTCGTTTCGCTCCTAAAAATGCTTGAGTATTTCCTCATTAGGTGCAATAGATAAGATGCAACTGATTCTTTCTTCATGTCTTCCTCTGCATGAGCCCTCTCAAGAAGCCTTCTAAGTGCTCTTCTCTCGGTAAGAGCTGCTGCCGATGACGCAACGCCGACCCGAAAAGCAGTTTGTCGGAAAAATTCAAGTTCATTGTCATGAAGGAATCCATTGGATTTTGCCTCATTCTGAACTAATTGATTCACATCCACACCAGCTTGCTTTTCAATCAGATCCAAAGCAAAAACTTCTTTCTCCAGATCTTTTGCGATATCTAGTATCTGAATTTTCCCAAAGAAATGTGATTACTAGAGGAAAAGACATGTGGAAAAGGCTAAATTAAATCATGCAATCACAATAAGAGTGCAAGCTGCAACACGTCAAACTAATCCATCAATTTAGTAAATTAGATAATTGTGGTAAAGAATGATCATTCTGCAATATATTATAGGTATCTATTTAAGACAAAGCTGGCAAGGACAAATTATTGTGTAACCAGTGACAACCTGAGAACTGGTTGCTTCTGGAAGTGTTTCTTCCAATTGGTGAAGACTTTCCAGAAGTGCATATCTTGCTTTCTCAAATTTTGCCAGGACATTTTCTGCTGTAAAGGCCTGCATGCAGTTAGGATGTGTAAGTATGAAATTTTGTATTTCTATAATAACAAATAAATTTGGCAGTAGTTGCTATCCATATATGATGAAACATATCCAACATATTTGGAGATCAACTATGAGAATATCCAAGTACCATCAATTATATACAGTAGCACAAAGATATGTATTCATACTTCATACATTTTTATTTCTCAAAACTAGGAAACATAAATATGTTTGCACTTATGAAAACTGCATACCAAGTATAGCTTGCTACATTCTGAGCAATACTGAAGTAGATTCTTGGCCTTCTCGACAGCTATGCGCAAGGAACTCAATGCAAGAAGTCCAGAACTGTTTCCAGGCCTTGTAGCTTCAAGGACAGGAATAACATCCAAAACTTCAAGAACTATTTTGTGAAGTTGCTTACATAGTGCTCCATGCAACTACACAAAGAGGTAAGGAACAAACCAACTTAATCTACTATCCTAATACTGACATTATTAATAAGGAGAAATCATTCCTCCCAAAAAAAAGAGGGCAAAATTATGATATCCAATAGCGAAAGATTTTTTTTTAAAAAAAGAAAGAAAGTGGATGAAATCTATTATTTATCACGATTTACCAACTAACAATTGGTAACTTTATGAGATCAAATATCTTCATATACAAAAAATTATCATATATATATGATGCAACTATAATATGATTTCTTCTAATTTTTTGTTGAACTAGTGGCAGTATTGTGATATTTGTACTTTTATAGGAGGCGTTTGCCTTTGTTTTTAAATGATGGCTATATAGTATGTACACAAGTATCACAAAAACTCAATAGTGTTGTTATGAAAGTTCCCTACATTTTAAAATGATCTCAAATCAACTTAATTAATCATATTAACATTGTAGAACAATTAGCTTTTAGTCAAACAAGGTCAAGTTAATTACCTTCCAATTACCCGTAGCAATGAAGTTTCCATCGACCTCGACTTTCTCCATGGTGCCTCTCCTAATCAAATCTCATCTACTGAGAAACAAGAGATCATAGAATGAAGAAGTTATTAGTCCAAGAAGAAAATAATATATGCACAAGTATGTGGTAAGGGTGTTCGTCCACGGTTCCAACGGAACCAACCAAAACCAGACTAAGCAAACTTAGTTAAGCTAAGGATTAGCATAGCCACCTGCCAATTAGTTTATTGGCTTGCTGCAAAATTAATACAACCGGTTTGACCTTCTTTCAACCCATAGATGAACAACTTCTAGTATGTGTCGTGGAATCAACATAGTGCATTCTGTGTTCATGCATGAACTGACCACCATTAGAAATAAAGGGTTTAAATATCTCACCGTGTGTGAAAATTGATTGTATAATCTATTTTCTTATATTGATGATTTTTCACCTGAAACATGCAAAGTGCATAAGTTACATATCTTATCACTATAAGTAAACAAATACCAAATAAAGACAATTAAATAAATAAAAAATTTACAACCCTTTTATATAATAAATTACATTGATCATATAACCAGAAATAAAGCATATTAGCAACAAAGCACAAATCAAATGATGAAACCTTCACATGAAATTCAACACACACACCCCATCAGTAAGTGAAGCACCAAAAGTTCATGCCTTGCTCTTATCGGCAGTGTGGCACCTCTAGAAAAGAAGCAAATGGAGCCAATAGATATAGTTTTCACCTCTAGATGTGATTGGTAACCTTCACCCAATAAGGGGGCCAACTCATGGTAAAGTGAAGATAGAACAATAACTAAAAGTGCAAATTTCATCATCCAAACAACTAAACATACGTTAGGACAACTAGTTTCCCCCTGGAAAACATAGTTGCAGTTAATCAATTGATTAAGAACGAATTTTGCCCACATTATTTTCTTAATAATGGTGCGAACTCCGGGATTATTCTAAATAGCACGACATAATCAAACCACATGTTAAAGGACATGTAAAGTCACAAAAAATGAAGAAAAAAAGGTATGCCATGAAATTCAACCGAGCATAACTACTTTCCTCTACGCAGCTAGAGACCTGGTTATATTGTTTACAAGATGATATACTTTTTATTGGTTAACAGGATGTTGTTAGTAAGTTCATCACCAGACATCCCCTACTTGATACTTATCCACAAATCCAGAACCAAATATAGTTATACTTATCAAATTGCGAATTTCAAAAACTAGAAGGGCTCATTTTGCACTGACTTCTAATGGTGAGGGATGTCAAGTAGTATTCGGTTGTACCAGATCCAACTAAAGGAAAACGTACATACTGTGACAAGCGCCCAAGTGATGCCATCCTCAAGTTAAGGCGATGGGCTGCCATCGCCATGACACTATGGACGACGGACAGCGAAAATCACAAATAGCCATCTGCCCAAACCCCCAACCTTCACGCGGTCAATGAGACATTGTGCTATGGTGAAGCCATTTGGGGGCCTAGAGCTTCCAGCAGAGGAGAACAACGAAAGGGGCATGGGCGCGGTGTGGGCTACCTCCAGAGAAGGCGAGCGCATCAGCATCAATGGCGCAGGGGAGAGAGTGGGGGACTGGGCGGTACGGTTCAAAGGCATAGGGACTCAAATGAAAATTTTCAAACCGCTAACACTGCTAGCAGCCTAGCAAGCCTAAATAGGAACCAAAATACATAATTTAGAACCGTTGCCATTGACAGGAGTCCTAAAAGGGATTGCTTTGGAGATTTATCAACCCGCCATTAGTTTGGGCTGCATGCGCCCCGGTGGCAATGGCATTGCAGCCAATATCGATCCAAGCGCATATCCATTGGTTGTTCAAGGCCTCATGCTGAATTGCCGATGCTAAACATGTTGGCAATGTGTAAACTGAATAGAATTGAATACTAGCATATTGTAAAGGGGGTTGGGGTTTTTTTTCGCCATACCAGTAGAAGGACACCGGCTGATTTTATTAAGCAAGAGAGAAAAGACCACATTACAAAGGGCACAACATTATTGTTGATACAACATCCCTAAACTCCACGAACATGGCATCGGCCCCCCTTTCCTTTTTGGTTCTTTTTATGTTTTGCGGATTAAATTTTTCTTCAACAAAACTAGTTGAATTGAACTATAAAATCAGCACAACAACAGCTATAATAACCCCCTAATTCGTGCATTGGAAGATATAAACAATATGGTGTGCTTGTGCTGACGCAAACTCAATGAGAATATGTTTTAGAAAGGGGGTTATAGCTGCATGCTCTGTAGAATTCTGTTGTGCTGCTATTGTGGTGGCCTGGCTTTCTTTTGCATATCATGGTGTAATCAACCCTAATATTTGGACATATGTAAAATACACATAAAAATTGCAAATATTACATGAACGCACCGGTGTCAAAGAAGGCAGACGCAGAGAGTTGGAGGAAAAGAAATCAGGCAGAGCAACACCAGCTACCTAGCTAGCTAAAATGTCGACGTAGCGAAAAAATTCGCACCGTTTGCCTAAAAAGATTCCAACTCGAGAACAGATTAACCATAATGTTACTAGTGAGGCTGAGGAATAATCATATATGGCGGGAGATAAGGCTAGAATTTTATTCCATTATCTAAAAATATATATATATGGCGGGAGATCGTTAGTTCGTACTCGTACCCGAGGGAGACAAGGCGACGAAGGAGCGAGCCTTGAATTCCTCCATGGCTCGGTCCGTAGCTCGTCCTTTCGCCCCCTTGCTCGGTCGGGAGGAAGAAATTGATGTTTGGGCGAGGCACGAGGGGGGAGGTGGTGGACATAACACGGGGAGAAGAGGAAAAACGGTGGCTTAATTTGTCCTGAACCGGCGAAAATAGCGTATGGCCATGCCAAAGCGAGCTGCGGTCTTGGCGGTGGGCATGGCGCTACTATTCTCGTCGATCGCGGGTCGGGCAAATTTAGGGCGGCGAATGAACCCGCGCGCGTGGCTCAAATGTTTTCGTTCGTTCTTGCCAGATCGATCGAGCTCCGGGTGGGAGTGATATGGCTGCGCCTTGGGTTGAGTTCAGAAACGGGCGCAGGTCTCGCTGGCTGAGGACAATCACGGCGCCCGTGGGGTAACCGCTTCTGAGTTTGTGACGGGCCCTGCGCTGCGCTACGGCGCGGTCACGCGGAGCAGAGGGCTGAGGTGAGCGAGCGCGCGGCTGCTTGCCTGCTTGTTCCATGCCACGGCGGGTTCTTAATTTTGAATATAAAATTTTATACGGAGAAAATTACCGTATTAGCTGGTTTGCCCGAGTGGTTAAGGGGGAAGACTTAAGATCTTCTGCACTGAAGTGCGCGTGGGTTCGAACCCCACAGCCAGCACTTTTTTTATTTTTTTTTTCTTACAAACTGGATTTTTGAACAGTTTTTAACCCCAATAGAAAGAAGTTTGATTTATTTTTAAAAATAGTTTTCGGACTCCAATATACTTCATTTTTGAACCATTTAACACTTCTAAATTTTGTTCTAAAAAACTGGATGTTTGAACAATTTCGTGGCCCCAAAGAAGTTTAGTTTTTTTTTCTAAATAATTTTCGGACTCTAATACAAGTTTGAAAAGAACTGGATTTTAAACCATTTCGGGACCCAATTCACTGGATGTTAAACTGGATGTTTGAACAATTTCGTTGCCCCAAAGAAGTTTAGTTTTTTTTCTAAATAATTTTCGGACTCTAATACAAGTTTGAAAATAACTGGATTTTAAACCATTTCGGGACCCAATTCAAGTTTATTTTCTAAAAATGAATTTTTCGAATAATTTTTGGACTCCAATATAAGATTATTTATATATATTTTTTCAAAAAGTGGATTTCGAACAATTTTGGGACTCTAATACATGTTTATTGTGAAAAAATTTGGGACTCCAATACAAGTTTATTTCTTTATAAAAATGTGAACAATTTTGGGACCTTCATACATGTGTACAATTTTGGGACACCAATACAAGTTTATTTTCAAAATATATATATACCAATTTTGGGACCTCCATAAATGTGTACAGAAAGATTTTGTACAAAAATATGTAACATTTTTTGGGACTGCAATACATGCGTGTACTGAATCCATTTACGCTACGTTCTGGATTAAATTCAAAGAGAAAACAATTTTGGGACTCCAATAGCACTACGGTTTGTTCAGGCAGATTTCAGTTTTTCGCCCTGATGACCCATGCATGCTGCTACCCCGGACCAACCATGTCAATCTTCTGGAAAAAAATGTCCAAAAATCTGTATGAAACATAACACATCACTGAATCTTGTCTAATGTTGGCTGGAGAATACCCTGAAATCAGCAACCAGATTATTTGCTAACCGCCGAGTGAACCAATCACTATTTACCACAACAACAGGACAACTAGAAGCCTAACATCCAGAGCAGCAGAGCTCCTTGTTAAAGGAAGAAACAATTCTAGTCTAGTATCAATTAATTTTACAGCTCAACAAAAGGGGTTGGTCACACTGACAAAAAAAAAAGACTGAACTGATCGATTCACTGGTAAAGGTTTGATCAGATGACTTCGATCGTTCGTTTGGAAGAGACTGATGACCTCCATTACTTTGCTCTTGTCACGCTATATGCTGCCCGCTATACCTTTAATTTCCTGTTGCCAGGGCAAACATGTTTTGAGGACCAAGGAGAGATGTCATCAAACTAGCCAGCCCTGCAGATTGCTGCACATCCCGTTTTAGTCGGCTGGTCTGTTCCTTGATGCTTGCTTGCAGCTGCAGGTGCACTTCTCCTTGTCTTCCTTCAGAGTCTGCACACAGGGAAAAACTCAGTGTCTTTTCCAGGTTGCGTTGTGCTTATATGTTCCTCCCTCGGATCCATCCTAAAAGAAATCAACTTCTAGCGGTATCTACCTATATCCCAACATAAATCAACTTCTCACTATATCTATGTTTGTAGTTAGAAGTTGATTTATTTTGATTCAGAGGGAGTACTCAATTACTCATACTGAGCTGCTGTTTTTATAGGGCAATATATTGGTATTCCATCTAGCTATATATATTCTGATGCTAACAGGATCTTTGTAGCTGGACTGGTACATCGATCTATCAGAGTTCTTTAGGCAGCAGTGGCTTCAGTTTTGCCATTCTGAACATGCAAGTAGTAACACGCATATGCCATTATACCTGCAGCTGGCTCTGCAGTCCCTTGATGTGATCAACTGCTAGGTCCAGCATGTCTGAAGTACTCGTTTGCTGCCACATTAATTTGTGAGAAGAACAAATTAGAAAGATCATCAATTGGACTCCAACTCAATTTTTTTAGATAATTGAAAAATCCAACTCAATAACCTGAAGATTGTTATCTGACGAAAAAGTTCAGACAAAGACCGGTATATACTATACATAAAAAGAACACACGTATGGCACACACCTTGTCCATGTTGGGCACCAGGGCCTGCAACTTCCTGAGCTTCTCGCTGATCCTCGTTCTTCTCTCCTGTCATCATCGATCGATCATATGCCTGAAGATTAATCTGGCATGCACGATCCAAGGAGGAACAACAAGAATACTACTGGCTTGAAAGATTATCGATATTCTTATTTGGAAACATAGTATGTGCACACAAGCTTCGTGTGCACACTCTATACACACCAATTAACAAGTATCACAAAAAAATATGTATATACTTTTAAGGCAAAATTTGCTACAGTCACTTAAAAATTGTGCAATTTGCTGTAGATATCGTTAAAACGTGTCACGGCTGAAAGACACTTTAAAAACTGGTAATTTGCTAGAGGATACTTTCAACTCAATCGGAGAGAAAAATTCTTTAAAAAGACGAGAATACCACTAGGGTCAAAAGCTTTTGAGCTAAGACTACAATGAAGATGAAATATGATGTATACTAGTGATGTACTTAGGGTGATGGTAAATTTAGAGTTTTATAATTTCTAATTTTTTACTCTAACACAATGTTTAAAACATGTGGTCCTATAGGCATTCTTGTCTTTCTTAAAAAATTATCTCTCTAATTTAACCGAAAGTGCACTATAGCAAATTACCAGTTTTTTAGATGTCTTTAAGCCGTGACACGTTTTTTTCGATGCTTATTAGTAAATTACACAAATTTTGGATGTCTTGCAGCAAAATTTGCCTACTTTCAAATAATATTACACCTACGTGTAAAATCTTTATTATATTTTAGGCGCAACAAATTAAATCTGATGGTTTTAGACTATAAGTATGTTAGAATTTTATTATTTTTTTGCTCTTTCTTAATAATGAATTGAAGATAGGTCTTTACGTGTAAATGCAATACTATTGTAAATATATTTCTAGATATTTTTTATAATATCTGTTAGTTTGATATATGGTGTATACACTTGAAGGTTTATGTATCTAGGATACGTTCCGTTGCTAGTTGACATATATATATAGTATATAGTTCGTCCAGCTACGTACATAAAAAAGTTGGTACTACTATGACGCGTAGAATTAGTAAGGGAAAATGTAGTCTATACCCTCTCTGCGATGCTCCGTGGGTGTGTCGCGCATCCACGTTTGGCTCGTACTCTGAATGGCACCTGGTCGTGCTGCATCTGCAGGTATTTCTCTACGCCAGCCATCTCCCTGGGCGCACCAAGCTGCATATTGCAGATGTATATACAAATTAGACATGAAATCATGCAATGCACACATCTCCCTCACATGTGTACCCCCCCCCCCCCCCCCCACACACACACACACACACATTTTCCTAGTTATATATAGTATAATTATATCGGCTAAATGACTGAGTACTTTACTATAAATTAAAGTAAACACAAAAATGAAAAATAAAGACACAACGCATATATACCTGAGATTCGTAGTTGCTAAGGGTGGCAATGATGTCGTCGTTGCCGTGCGCTCCTGATTTGCCCGTTGACGTGGAGAACACGATGGAGTTGGAATCCTCCCATGACCCGATCGAGAACCCACCGGAGGAGAAGGAGCGGACGACATGGTCATGAGTGGAGACGTTCTCCTCAGAGCGCCCATGAGCGCCATGGATATTGTCAGTGAGGTCCGGGATGCCATCCTCGGATATCTGGGAGAGGCCAGAGCCCTGTCTGCTACTAGTAAAGCTCAGTGGGGCCTTCATCTTCTTGTTGTTGTTGCTACTCATGGCGCCATGGCGAACCTCACCGAGTGATCCTGCTCCTCTAGCACTTGATGAGAAACCTATTGCCATAAGAAGATGTATATCGTAAGTTGGTGAACTAATTAAGAAGATGTATTATTATTATTTTTTGGAAATGCTAAACATGCATGCAGCAGTCCGGACGACATCTCTGGGAAGTGAATTTGCTCCATACATGCATGTGTTAAATCTGTTTCACAGGATTCATCAGAGTGTAGCACTTTTGCGTTCAAAATACACGATGATACTGTTGAAAAAAACACAACAGTAACTTATTCCATAATGGAAAATTCTCCGTATACTGCTCCCAAATTTTTTTTTATTGAATTTAAGTCCGTCTAACACTCTGATTTTCTTTTCTCGAAAATAGAGGAGGGTTTGCCCTTCATTTCATTAAGAACAAGGGAATTAAAAAGGAAAATGATTATAATAATTAGAGGAAAAAATGTTCTCCCCACATAACACACTCACATATACTCGTCACCCAAAAGACCATCCTTAGCGTCCAAATTAAGCAGCCTACCTATGTACATAGAAGCTCATGGAACGCTCGGGATCCTGCTAAACACCACAAAATACTCTCAATTGCCACGGCACGTACTACCACCAAAACATTTGGAGAGGCACCATTGAAAACACAATAATTATGGTGCTTCCAAATCTTCTACGCTACTAGAATAATCAACAAGTTTAGGTCTTTGCATGTCTCTTTTGGAACTCCATTGATGGCTTTACACACCACCAACCTGAAAAATAAACTCACTAGCTGAGGCAAAACCCCAGTCAGTCCCATCTTCAAGAGAAGGGAAGTCCACACTTGGTGGGCAAAGACACGAGAGATAAGTATGTTGTATAGTTTCATCACTTTTGGTCACAAAGAGGGCATGCACTCGAGTGTGGAAGACCCTTTTTAGTAAGCCAATATGAAGTCGAGCATCTGTTATTAATTACCAGTAAAGGAGCCCAACTCTTTCACATTTTCTTTCGTAGGGAAAACTTGATAGTTCCTAGGAAGTAAGCATTGTATGAACTTTAAACCAGTTGTTATCTGGCACTCTGAAATCTGTAATATTGTCTACATAACCCTCTAAAATAGCTATGCTTGAGTGACATACTACAAGATTAGAAGTTCTGCTTACGAGTTATATACATACAACACATTAAAAATTTACCCTTATATTTCTCTATTGTACCCCTTTTCAATTATGGACCGACACAATGTCTACATTTGACACATATAGTCAATTCGATAACTGAAGATCGGTAACTCACTCCAAAGATTATGAGAATAATGGAGTATTGCAAAGTAAAAGAGGTTACATGTCTAGTTTTGAAGTTTAAGGTGTTAGTCGGGCTTCTGTTCAGATTTTTTTACGCTATTTTTCTTTCCACACAATCAACATATTGATGTTAATAGCTTTAGAAATATGATCGAGCCTTTGTTAAAACATTGTGTTTTCCACTGTAAATTTTTGTTTTCAATTCTATGTAGCAAAATATTAGGACGAAAATTGAAAGTTCTTTCTAAGTATAATATAGTATTGTGCTATATTAATATAATAATATATATAGTGTATGCAATTAATCAACTTGCACATGCGTGATGTTCATCAAAGACATTCTAATGTGTCGTGTGCATTTTACTTGGTGTTATTTTGTTTACAGTGCTACCATGCATGGCTAGCATTTCTCCCGCTAATTAAACCGTAACTGCCCTCGAACATGCATGTTGCATATACGGTGGAGAGTGATCACCCACACAAGTGGATTTACTAAACCGTACTGTACATGATTAGGATTATCACATGAACAATCTACTCCGATATATCCCATTGTCACACACAAGTCCCAATTCGCAATAGTGTGCGAGAAACATTTTCGATCAAATTGCAGTTTTTTAAATAAAACATGCCAAGCTGTCATCCCATGATCCCATCAGTAGTAGTAGACCAGGTTTACGATCGATCTGGCGGTGATGGACATATATGTCAGATACAGTTGATGGCTTTGGCGCTAGCTGCGTGCAGCGCTCTTCCAAGTTCCAATCACCCTAGCGAGTGAGAATGAACCCAAAATGAATTATCCCTCCTCGTCTTCTGGTGCTCGCATGCAAATGGAGGTGTGACATCACCTCTTCTCTTAATTGGTTCGCTGATGTCTGCACGCGAGATAGATCGATCAACTGAACCTAGATGGACGGATGACAGAACTTCCATGTGCGAGGTTAGTGGCCCAACGTAAGCTAGCTAGCTTATGTTCGATAATACTCCATACATATCAAGCGGAGATCACCCCGTCCAGCCCCTTGGTTAATCAATCTATACGACACGCGGCGGCCGTATTGCAGCGTAGGGCACCAATTCGATTAACCTCTTCGGGTTATTACGTACCGTCGTCTTGGCCATACATAATTTGAGACTTGGGAATCTAAGAAAAATCTACTTCGTTCTTTTTCAAGGATAAGGAAAAGCAACTTGAATTGCATAATTCAACACATTGTTGTATATGTTCACATGAGGTTGTGGTTACCCATTTAGTTCGAGTGCTACTGTTTGTTATGAAAGGAAGCTATAAAAACGGTAGGTAAGTAGAAGAAATGATCTCTTAAAGTGCAGACCAAATGTGTTACAAGTGGACAAGTTCAACACACCAATAATAAAAAAAGATATTTAGAAAAGGTATTCGCACTTTTCCCCATAGAATAGATGTACACATTTCAAACAAGGTGTACGCAAAAATTTACTAGTTTTATATATGAAGGGTGCATAATGCACATTATAAACAAGTTGTACGTTCAATTTATTAGTTTTATATCTAGTAAAGAGTAGATAGTACACGTACACCAAATAGAGTCTAATAAGATAAGGACAACTTACCAAATTATATCATGTAGGTTATAAATCTAGTGGAGGACTGATAGGACACGTCAAGTAAATCAAACGGCTCAAAAAGCAAGAGGAGAAAAGTAGCTAGGTCCATGGTAGTGGTGTTAGGCTGTCAGCAAAACAAATAAATATTAATAGCGTGTTAAAATATATAGTTTAGTAAATATTTCGGAATAAATAAATGTGTGTAAGAAGCATGTGGGAGTACATATATATACGTGGTTATACAATCCTAAGGACCCACACATTTCTCTCCTTGCTAGGGGCCCCACCATAAAACCACCGTAACTGTGCAGCCCGTAGTTTTCCATCAAATAATTCCAAGCCACCCGGTTTGAAAGTAACCCCATAAGATATCACGTATATAAAAAAAAAACGAAGACAAAGGTTTGGATATAGTTGGTGAAATCAGCAGATTGCAGAATCAGATTAGCTAGGAGACTATACTCTCAATATTGGTCAATGTGTGAAATTCTTAGTGTACACAAAGTCACCTATACTTTATATACGAACTTTGATTATACATCTATATATTTTCATATGTGTTTGTAGACCGGACACACAAATTAAAAACGGTATTTGCATACTATCGATCATATATATTTTTTGCTAAAGTAATTTGCTTACGATATTGTGATTTTGTTGCAAAAGTAACCCATCACAGACAAAGATTTATCGATCATATATATTTTTTGCTAAAGTAATTTGCTTACGATATTGTGATTCTGTTGCAAAAGTAACCCATTATAAACAAAAGATTTATCGATCATATTTCACTTTGCATATGGGTAGGTAATTTATTTTGATCCAAAAAGGGCCTTGGGGTTTCAAATAAGTAATTCATGGTAAAGCAACTTGAGTTTATGAAAACGATCACAAAGATGAACGACAGAGCGACAGTAACGAAATAAAGCCTGCGACAAATAAAAAGGATTTGGGTGCCGGTCTGCCTGCAGATATATAGAGTGAATTTTATTTTAATTTATCAAACCTGGTAGCATCGAACATCCGTTTTGTAGTCTAAACCCTCACTAAACCGATCATCCAGCTTTTTTTTTCAACATAAAATGGAGTAAAATATTGCTGCCCCCGAAAGAATATTAATTGCACTAATCGGTGGGCAGCTGCTAATGAACACATGCATGCGGCGTAAATATAACAGAAAAAGGAAGGCGCTGTTGCAAATGTATTTTATGACTACATTGTACAGCTGCTGATGTACGTGTAACCTGTGAAGTAGACCCAGAAACATTCCTCAAAAGCACTCAAATCTCAAGAAAATGAGGAAAAAACAATCAATATCACACTTGATTAAACATCGCACCACCACAAAAAAAAACTGCAGTAAAAAGAACAAAAAAGAAATTAAAAAAACAGGGAACAAATTAGAATACTCCAATGAGTCAAGCGAAAGAAGAACGGTCGCTAATTAGAACACTCCAAACTCGATCGATAGTAATGGAAGAGAGGAATTAAGACGGCAAAATCGAAGGTACACATAAGTGAGCAGAGAGTGCAGTACTTACCGTTGTCCATGACGGGGCTCGAGAAGAACCCGGGAGGCGAGCTGTTGTGCCGCGTCAGAAACCCCGACTGGTCGGCTCCGCCGCCGCCGCCGTCGCCACCGTCCTTCGCCTCGACGCCGAACTGATGGAAATGGTGCTGGCCGCCGTAGCCGTGGCCGTGGCCGTGCCCCAGCGAGATCTCGGCACCACTGCCGCCGCCGTAGTGCTGCTGCCTCATCGCGCGCTCCGTCGGCTGTTCCCCTCCCCCGCCCGGCACCGGGAAGAACGTCCTCGCGGTCGCGGCGCCCCCCTCCACCCCCGCCGGCGGGGCGTCAGCGAAGAACTGCAGCCCGCCGCCGCCGCCGCCGTAGCGCGACGGCATCTCCCCTCCGCGCTGCTGCCGCTGCGGCGCCCTCGACGGCGCCGGGTTCATGTGCTAGGCTGCTAGCTAGCTAGCTAACCAGACGGGAGTATAGCTCTAGCTTCTCCGCGCGGGGGCGCTGCGTCTGCGTGGTGTCGCTTTTGAGGCCGGTCTTTTCGTCGTCGCGTGCCGGGGGAGCGCAGCAAAGCGGGCGGACGCAGTCAAGCATAGTAGCTAGCGAGGCCAACGAGCGAGCGACTGATCAGCGGAGCGGGGGTAGATCGGACGACCGGAAATATTGGTGGCTTCGTGGGAGAAAAGCGGGACTCGCGCGCGCTCGTGATACGGTCTCGGGGGCCGGGGCGTGTGGAGGCCGTGCGCGCGGGGGATGGGAGCGAGCGAGATGGGGTGCGGGCGACGTGGACGACAAGTGGATTGTACTATACACCCCCTCTTACTGAAAGTGGCAAGTGGGGCGCTGGCCCGCGCGCGACGACGTGTTCTCTCTCTCGTTCCGATGACGCGCGCGCGCGGTGCGGGGATGCGGGAGTCGCGCGGGACCCCTCGCGCTGCGCATTTGGAAACCGCGGCCAGTCGGCCACCACCACCGGCGCCGCGCTGCTCGGACTACACATCCGCGCCGCCGGTTTGGGGTGATCCAGCTAGTGGTTATCAGCCATCGGGGGCCGGGTGGGGGCCCGCGCGTTATAGGGGATGAGATCGATCGGTGCCTCGAATAGCAGGGTTCGTTGCATTTGGATCGACAGTTGTTCACTTATACGTCACCTGTTGTTATCGTATTTATAACCTCGTAATAATGGAAGAGTTGTTTAAGTAGGTCTTCTCCTACTTGCAACCCATCAGTCGACTCTGTCTAATTAAACATACGAGCGTGCGAGTTTAGCGGCTTTGTTTGAGCTAGAGACGGTTTATATATAGAATCACAACCAGCGAGCATCTAGGACTGTTGTTATGACAGTAGCATACTAGCATTAGCATGTACGTACTCCTGTCCTGTGGTACGAGCTGGTCAAGTGGCAAGCTAGGTTAGCATTAGCTATACTCCAACTCCGTACTTGCATGACGGAAAATTCTGTTCAATCGTCTCTCGAGACCGTATGTACTTGTATACTAGTTCTCGTGTATTACGCTCACTCTCTGCATGTGTACTGTTCTGTTCAATCCCTATCTCTGTCCCCAAAACTTTCAGAACTACAGGCGCATGATTTTTTTCCTCTCTCCTCGGTCAGCTTCCAAACAAGCTAGCAGTCTCATCGATTGCTCACATCTTCTAATAAACCATTTTAACTTATTAAAAAAATAAAAACTAATTTATAGGTAAAAATTTAATATATATATTTGTAATGACTTAAAAGCAAATCTTAAAAAAGAAAGTAGATTGAAAATATATTTAAATCAACTTTAAAATTAAATTTGAAAATTTAAATTTTAGTTTTTTCTTTGATCCATTGGTTACCAATGAGGCCCTACGCATATCAGGTGGTAGTACCAGTTTTGGCCAAGAATCCTCGGGAGTCGGGTCTCTTGTAAAACAGTACTACCACAGTGCACTTGATGAGCATATAACCGCCCCTCTCATGCATGCATGCTGCACATCCAAAAGCAGAAGAAGGGCCCAGAATTCATGTCACGCACGAGCGCTGCTCCCGGCCGCACCACGGCCACAGTCCGCACTGCTACGACGGCGTACAACTTCTACTAGTACTTGAGCTCACCGGCTAGCTTCCGACGATGACTGGATTAGTGGACGAGGCAGCCAGCTCAGGCAGGCAGGCATGCCATCCAAGCACGGACAGAGATGGAGGGAGGAAACAAGCAACTGCAACTTGGCAGCGCTTGTGGAGTCTCCATGCATCCCCCCTAGCCGTGGTCTACCCGGCCGCTCCAAGTTGGCGTATAGATTTATGCCCACCTGGTACGGAAGCCTCGCGATAAACAACGCCCAACTGCCCAAGTTGGCGAGCGCGAGAGAGGGACACTAGGACGGACAGGAGGACGACGCCCAGTGCGCTCGCGGCCAACCATCCGTCGCCAACGTGCGGCCATCTATATATCCCACTATTATCTCCCGCGTCGCATACGTGTACGTAGCGCGCGCGACGCGGAGCGGAGGTGGGTGTGGGTGCAGTGGCTGCTGCTTCGGTTCGGGGAGACGCGTGTTTCTCTCCTCCGATCGATCACCGGCGCCGCTAGCTTGAACGGACGATAGGGTTAGCAATTTTCTGTTGGGACCGGATCCTAGCGGGTACCCACCCCAATGGGGTTGAGCAAGGGTGGAGCTAGAACAAGATGAACGGGGTGTTACTTGTTTAATTTACTCTGTTTTACATCGAGTTTAAGCTAATGCGGGTGCCTAAATTTATATTGAAGGGAGTGCACACTTGGTGAAAATAGGTAAGGTATAGCTACAAAATTTTCTTGATCGGATTCCTGAGCACCCCCCAATCAATACTCTAGAGCGGGGGCGGGGAATAGGATTGACCCACGGGTAACCCATGGGGACCAGGGATGTCGTTAATACCCTAGAAAAGAGCCAATGTCAAGGTCCGTTTGGCCCATTCAATTAAATGACTATAAAAGCTTAACCCTAAATTCTCCGCCACCCTTTCTTCAATTTATAGCGAGGCAGCGATTCATCCGTTGCGGTGCTACCGAAGCTGCTCCATGCGCCGAGCGAGTCAGGCATTCGGTGTAGCGAGGCGCGCCATCAACTCCATTCTCAACGCCCCCCCAACCAAGCCACCGTGCTGCCAACCCTCGTTGTCATCCCAAGCCATCAACCTTCCTCGCCTCGTTGCTGCTTAAGCCGGTGCGCCCGTATCACGCTACTCTGTCGGAGCTCGTCATCCCTAGCCCTTATCACTGTTCTTAGCTGGCTAACTACGACCAGCGCCCGGTGCCCTGTGGACACTACCCTATCGGAGTCCACGCGTCCTCACCACCCTCTGCATTCGACCATCCTCATCATCGGGTGGTGCAGGCCCCACTCACCCGCTAGGTCCACTAGCAAGGGTAGGGACGGGTGAGGTTTTCAAGCCGGTTGGCTATGCGGGGCTGGGGGCAGGGGCAGGGTCGTTCCTAACCAACCTGGCCCCGCTCCATCCCGTTGTCACCTCGTGCTTGTCTCATAAACAGGTTAACATTACATTATTACATGTCAACAAAATGATTATAATAAATTTAACTCATAGATATATTACATTCTAATCTATCTTATCATTTTTTTAGTTTTTAAAATTTATTTAGTTAATATGTAATAAACGGGTTGACATCCACCCGAGTGATTAATTAAAATCCCTCTCCGACGTTACCTCGCTATAACACAAGATAGATATATATGGCACAGTGGCTCTGCAAGAATAGTTGCAGTCACATCGGTTGCCCTGACCAACCAGGGTCACGGGGGTAGCGTTCGTCCATCGTCCTAGGTCGGAGATGGATTAGAAAACGAGATAAGTAACCGGTAATGATTTCTAGTAGCATGCACTCTGCGTGCATCATAGAAGTTCCATGCATGTGAGACGCATAGCCTTAGCAGCATATGGAGGCGCCATACGTCCTCGATCGTTCTAGGATATGTGGTTGGTACGCCGGAGCCCGGAATCATGTCTCTCTCTGAAAAGATGCAAACCTTAAATTCTAAGCCAACCAAATGAAAGAAAGCTTGGGCCAGAGATCGAATAAAATTGGTTTGCACTTTGCCCGGGGGAGGGGGGTGGGGGGTTAAGGGAAATGGGTACGAGATTGATCGGAACTGACGAAGACAAGCATCAGCATGCATGTAACCTAGCAAACGCATGCAAAGAAAGGAAATATATATATATTATGCGAATTCAGCTGAAAGAATCCCTTACGAAAGCCACCCTTGCGTGCCATCTGAAAGGCAGATCAACATAGAACGATACCAGCTATATATAATATATCCCCTTTTCTATGACGGAATGCGCATAGATTATTATATCATGATGGCACAACCAAACTTCAAACATGTTTTGCTCTTAATTAGGTTGACGAGACCTTGAAAGCGACGCAACTGGATTAAATAGAAACATAAGCAGAGATTCGCAAGCTACCGACGTGTCACACACAAAGAAAATAATTTGTGTAGCTGCCATCAGCTAATGGCATCGACCCCTTAATTTAACTCGCCAGTATTGAAGAATTTGCAGAGTTAGATCTTTTTGGTACCAGTGTCTCAATTTATCTATTTTTGATCAATGTATCAGTGTTCTTCCAAGTTCCGACGTAGATCAAGTGGTCAGCACCAACCCTTTTCAATGGTGACGTTTGTTTGTTTTAGAAACGTTTTGAATGGCGAAGTGATTCGGTTCCAACAGTTTGTTATGATTTTGGTAGTACTAGGAGTAATCTCAATAGATTTTTGGGCCAAATGGGCTTCTCAATTCGTCCATCTGTGGATAACGGGCTGTGTTTTTGGTAATACTAGGACTATCTCAATGGAATAGGCAGGCCGGCTGGCCCATCATATCCATCTATCGTAACCCCTAATTTCCGCCAAACCGGCATGGATGTAAACTGGGGCTAACATGTTAGCGTCTCGGCCCGAGGCCCCAACAGAGATAAAGAAAGACGCTTCCTCCGGAGGAATCTTCCTATCGGGTATCCGATACCTAAAAAAAAATATTGGTCGATCGATTATTCCGTTGATGAAATATTAAGTTTTATATGGTGAAAAAACTAATAGCTAAAAGATTTAAAAATTTAAAAATTTTGTGAAACATGGTGAAGATACACGTTGAAACATGTCGCTATCACATATAAAACAAGTGTTAACGGATTGAAACATATGTTTTTCTTTCATTAAAATATAATTATGTGATATCTTATTATAAATATTTAATTATAACGGATACAACTGTGTGATTGGATCGTAGATTGGATAAGCAATTTTGGAGAAAAATCGTTTGAAGCTTGCTAAAATACATGCATGCATGCATGGATGAGGTGAAGAGAGAGGGGAGAGAGTAGTAATAAGTAGTTTCGGAAATTTTGTGAAACAAGTTGAAGACACACATTGAAACATATCGCTATGACGTATGAAACAATAAGTGTTAACGGATTGAAACAAATATTTTTCTTTCAACAAAATATAATCATGTGATATTTTGTTATAAATCTTTAATTATAATGAATACAACGGTATGATCGGATCGTAGATTGGATAAGTATTTTAGGAGAAAAATCGTTTCGAAGCTCGCTAAAATATATACATGCATGGATGAGGTGGAGAGAGAGAGTAGTAACAAGTAGTTTCGGGAATTTTGTGAAACATATCGAAGATACACATTGAAACATATCACTATCACGTATGAAACATTGAGTTTTAACGGTTTGAAACAAATATTTTTCTTTTAACATAATATAATCATATGATATCTTATTGTAAATATTTAATTGTAACGTATACAATGGTGTGATCGGATCGTAGATCGGATAAGTATTTTAGGAGAAAAAATATTTAAAAAGAGGAAGAAGCAAGGAGAAGAAACAACTAATTATCTACTTTGCATACATGCGACAGTGACAGAGCATCCGATCCATCGGTAGTCCGATTTACAGCATTCTCGGCTTCCTCCTGTTCTTTCCAGCTTTTGTGGTGATGCTGCGCGGTAGAATAGATGCCTCACTTCCCGCGAGCTCCAAGCCTCCAGCCCTCCAACCCTTCATCCACCGACGCGAAGCCCGGGCAGCTGCCAGTGCCAGCCACGCCCTCCCAGCATCTCTGCCTGCATGCACCGGTGCCAAGATTGCACTGCGCACACTGCCACACCCTCCGGCTTGGCATTTACGTTGGCCAATGCAGGCATGCATGCACCCCCTGATCAAGCAAACGCCTCGTCCTATTGGCAGGGCCAAACAATGTACACGCACGTAGTACGCGATAATATTCTATTCTACCTCGGCGTCGCCCAAGCAAAGAACCGTCCTACTGGGCTGGCTGATGCCGCTCGCACGCCTCGCACCCCCGCGGGCGCGCGCGCCGCTACAAAAACGTCGCCCGGCCGCGCCCGCATGCACGGTGCCTCAGAGAACGGCGCTGCGCTGGCCTCTCCTCGATCGGCGCGTGCCATGCGGCCGCCGTTCCGGATCCGCGGGGTGCGCTGCATGTCCGCGGCGCTTGCGGCCGTGAACGTGGCGGCCGCGGCGGTCGGGGCGGCGGCCGAGTGGGTGGGCGTGACGGAGAGCTGCGGGCGGAGGGAGGAGGCCGCGGTCGGCGCGGCGGTCGCGCTGGCGGTGGTGAGGATCGTGGCCATGGTCGGCACGGCGCGCGCACAGGAAGTGACCGCGCTCGCCGTCGTCTCCGCGGGGGGCGGCGGCGAGGGGCCGACGGCGGAGTTCGCCAAGCGCGAGACGAGGGTAGGTCTCTCGCTCTCCGGCTCTCCGGTTCTCTGGCCTTGTTGTGTAACTTGTGCACTTGTGTTTTAGCTTCGTCCGTGTGGGAGCTGAGTCGCGTGACTTCGATTGGGCAGTTGCATATACAGCAGCACGATCGTTTTCAGCTTACCAAGAGAGCCTGAGAGACAAACGACGCCACGTACGACGCGCGCGAGTTCAAACTCGAGGCGTGCGTGACGCGATGATACGTAGTATATTGATATGAATGGGCCGCGCGCGGCACACACGCGTCTGTCATGGCCGGACCCCTGTTTCGTTTTTTTTTTTTTTTTTTTTTTTTTTTTTTTTTTTTTGAGATTGAGAACTGCCCCCTGTGTCGTTCGACAGGGAATTGGCGTTGGCGATATACCCCTATGTCAGGACACTCTTGTTTTTCCTTTGAACGACTCGCGTCAAAATAAGCCGTCGAGCACGAATTGTATTGTCTAGAAATTTAATTCGGTCAAAGGGTTGACAAGTTCTTTTGGCAAGCTAAAAAACGAATTATATATGCAGATCATATAGTCAAAAGGATTAAAATATTTTCAGCCGATGGAGATAAAATTACAGTCAAATGATTTTTTTTACAGGTAAGTCCAAATTAAGCTATTTCGACATGCTAGCTACTCTCTTTGTTTCTAAAATATAAGCTTATGTTTTAAAACACAGCGAGTAGAAGCTCGCCAACTCAAATATATAGGGAAGGTGATATTGGTGGTCAATAGGTAGAGGATAAGCAACTATCAACGCAGCAAAATGTGTTTTTAGAACAACATACTCCATTCAAAAAAAAAGAATATTGTTTTAAATCCGTATAGTTGTGTACAATGTTGGTTAATTTGGCATATAAATAAAAACAACATAGTCTTTTTTTATTAAAAGAACAATTCTCATTCTTTTTATGTTATGTATTTTTTTTCTTAATTTATGTAAACAACATAATTGGTTAAAAGTCACGTCTTATCAATTTGAAGTCTAAAATGATATTATTTTGTGACTAGAGAGTGTGTGATTTAGAATGTGGAAAAATGTAGTCCTTACTCTCACTGAAAAGGTGGGAAAACATGGTGGGTGGTACGGGTAGAATCAGGGCTCCTTTATATTGGAGGATTTTCAAAGGAAAAAAAAATTCAAATCCTTAGGAATTTGTTTCCTTTGAGGTTGTTTGGTTTGTAGGATTTGGAAATGCAAAATTCCTGTGGAATGCACTCCTAGACCTCAAATTCATAGGATTTTGAACATGGACCTCATGTTTTTTTGTTTCCTTTGAGAATTCCAAAGCAATCTCTCTCTCTCTCTCTCTCCAATCTCACTCAATCTAAGTAATATATAATCTCAGAATTCCTACATTTTTTTCCTATGAATCATCCAAACTTCACTTTGAGTAATTCCCGTGTTTTTGTTTCTCGTAGGATTCAACATTTTGTGACATTAATTCTAATCTTCCTGAATTTTTATGTTCCCACGTTTAAAGGAGCCCTCACTGCTTTTTTTTTTTATCATTTTACTTCATAAAAAATGTTTTGTTGGTGAAAGTGGAATCGATATATTAGGCTGATTTTGTTTGACACTTTACCAAAATTTGACAATGCTTGCTAAATTCCTGTCTAAGCTCCAGCATACCAAAATTCAGGAGGGAATGCGTTAAAATAAAATGTTTGGGTTGGTGCAAGTCAAAACTACGTGAATATGAGATAGACATGTGTTACCAAATTTTTGATAGGTCAAAGTTTTGGATGGAATTGTTTTGTCTTCTATTACATCAAAAAATTAGTGTCATCAAATTTTCGATAGGGTGGCAGACTGAACTAACCCATCTTTCTCCAAAATGTCAGTACGGTAGGCCTTTAAGGAATTGCCACTTTATTTGCAATCCTTTCATATTTTATCACTGGGAGTGGAATTTCTTCATTCCATGCCACTCCCGTAGTCCGTCCTTTTTTTTTCCGAACACCGAGTCTGTTCATCTTCCCCAACGCCGATTCCATTCGCCTTCCCTTCCTCCTCGCACTCATCGATGGCCGTTGATTCGACGTCACTCCGAGCACCGTCTCGTCTGTCTGCCGTGACCACCGCGGGCATAGAGCTCGTGCGCCTCGCCACCACGACAAGGGAGGACAACATGCCGAGGGAGCAGAGACCAACGTTGTGGGTGGTAGACAGGACGCACGACCGGCAGCTCGATGAGGCAGACCATCAGAGGTGCGTGAGCCACGACAACAACTCTTGGCGATGGTGGAGGCAACGCAGATTGAAGGTGACGGTGGCGGAATCTCGGAGTGGCGGTGGGGGGCCACGGAGCTCGCGGATGGCAGTGATGCCCGATAATGGCACGGACAAAAGGTGATGGTGGTGGTATCCCGGAGCGCATGGCGGCGGCGACCACAAAGCTCGGACATGTTGGCAGCGGTAGGACACGTGCTTGGAATGAAGGCGGACGAACTGAGGTACAATGAGGGCACTACCGAGCTCGAAGATGGCTTCGCGTGGACAGACGGTGTGGACGGGCTGATGGAGTGGCATGAAATGAAGAAATTCACACTCCTAGTGGTAAACTATGAATGGCTTACGAATGAAATGACAATTCCTTGAGGGCCTACCAATTGGATGGCAAATACTGAAATTTCTCTCTTTTTGCCATGGCTATGCATTCCACTTCGCACTAAAAAAATCTTAAAAAGATAATAGGCTTACAGATATAACAACAAACTCATAGCAAATTTATTCTTGTAAAGCCTCACCTCCCTCGTACCAAAAGTTCTTCCTTTCTATTTTATAACTATCATATTTAATAAGAAAAAAACATACATTTATTGTATAATGGTTGGATCAACAAGACAGCGGATGAGCTAGATAATTTCATATATTAGCCTATTACTTGAAGAAGTGAGAGACCAAAATCCTAACGCGCAAATTGCATAGTAAGATCTATTTAGCTGTATGGTTATATATTTTAAAATTGTGTCATAGTATGGCGTTTTCCAAACTCTAGCAGTTTCTTTCTTCCTTTTTAAAACTCACCTTTGGGCTTTCTTTTTTTTAATACATGTATTATACGAGTTTCGTTCACATGTCCCAAAGAAAATTCTTTGGTCTTATTTAGAATACATGATAGAAAAAACGAAGGGATAAACAGATGATTAGAAAGAATAGAAAAAGAATAAAACATGGTGTTCGGAACAAAGGAATTAACTAAACACATGAACCTTTCAAAACAATCACATTAAATTAAACAACATTCTTATGTTGTTCTTAAATTATAGTCAATTAATGTTTTAAGGATTGATCTGCCTTGGATCTAGCAAAGGAAAAAAAGGTTCTAGTGGATGTTTAGATTCCTATAAAATATATGTTAAAGAAATATTTCCTCTACATATCATAATCCCCCCCAATGAGTAAATAGTGTTAATTCCTAAAGAAATTTGAATCCTCCACTTTTCCTTAAAAAATCATCTAAATCGAATGAGCTCTTAGAGCAAGTACTATAAAACTTATTTGTTACCCCTACAAATATCACATAAGATTAGGTGGTGAGGTGGAGGAGAGAAGTGAAGAGAGATGATGAGTCACCTCTCATGTAAGGGGTAATCTCTACACAAACTTCAAGAAAAATGAAAAGATGAAGTGAAATAGTGTGACAGTGAGTCAATTAAAGAGGATTTTGGAGTTTGTTTGTTAGAGGTAACATATTGTACATGTTGTCTCTTAATTAATTTATAGATGATATAGTTAAAATTAGAGGTTATACTCACCTTCACTGTAAAACTCACCCTTAGCAGCTGGCTTTTTTTCGAAATTACCGTCAACAACAAACGAGGGCAGGAGTAGACGAAGAGAGACATTGCTTCGGATGAACGTCAAGTACTCAGGTCACGTGGTCCACGAACATTTAAGCCCAAGATCTAAAAAAGCGAATTCCCAAGGACAGCTTCAGAAGGAGAAAATAAAAGAAGAGATTTAAACCAGTTGTCACCTGCCAGTCATCAGCCCATCAGCTGCAGCTCGCGCACAGGACTCCTCTAGTCTATAGTCGTCTCGTCCGCCCCCGATCCACCTCCCGCGACCGCGACCCCAACCCAAGCCTCGGCTTCGCTACTTCCCGGTCCTTCCGATTTCTATTTCCGCGGCCGCCTCCAACCACCCGCGAGGCCGCGACCCTCTCCGCTTTCCATGGCCGCCACGGCCGGGTGAGATGCCTAGAAAGCCCCTCCTCCCCACCCTCGCCACCCGCGGGCCCCGTCCCCCGCTCCTCCTCCCCCTTCGCCGCCTGCTCCTCCCCCTCCTCCCCCGCCGCCGCCGCGCGCCCTCCTCGCCGCCGCCGCCGCCATCTGCTGCCCGACGGAGGGCCGCCGCCGCCGCCATGGCGGGCGCCGGCGACCCCATGGCCGCTGCTGCTGCGGCGGCGGTGGCGGCGTCGTCGTCGTCGGCCGGCGCGGCCGCCGCCTCCTTCCGGCTCGGGATGGTGCGGGTGGTCTCGTTCCTCGTCGGGGGCCTCAACGTGTCCGTGCTGCTGCTCGGGCTCTACCTCATCGATGGCGTGCTCCCGCCGGGGTGCGGCGGGGGGCTCGCGCTCGCCGCGGCGCCCGCGCTGGCGGGGGTCCGCGTGCTAGCCATGATCGGCACCGCGCGCGCGCAACACGCCACAGCGGATGCCATCGCGAGGCGCCACCTCGACGAGGCCGCTGCCTCCGTCGCCGCTGACGCCGTTGCGCGCCACGAGATCAGGGTGAGAACTCGAGCTCCTTGCCGGTTAGCTTAGGCCACTTTAGTTGGGTGATTTGCTCCGCTTAACTCTGACGTATCGTGAAGTTGTGATAAATTGAGCTTAGATTTCAGTTGGTTCAAGGATAAACCAACGCATTTTTTTGTTTGCTTGTCTAGGTATGGTTACAATATGGGATTATTTGAGACACGATCAATCTGAACAAGTGGACTTGATTTCACCATTTATCAGAATTTTGAGGCGAGTTGGATGCAAATGCGTGTAACTGATGGGACTTGTCAATGGTGCTAAGATACAGCGTATTAAGCTTAGCTGAACTGTGAATACATCTTATTAAGAGCTTTTATCTGATGCATATGGCTGGAGGACAATGTGCTTACAGCCAAACACTATGAAGCGACTCCGTGTTACACTGTGACCGTGAGGTTGAGCACCTTTTTATTAGATCAGAGACCTGACATGAGGGTTTAGGGTTAAGATTTCGAATTGGAACCTAATGTCATATTTGTGGATTTGAATTGTTTTCCTGCCACTTGTTTGCATTTTGCATTGTTCAAATTGAGTTCATTAGCTTTGTAATCATATTTACTCTATTGATATAGGTAATCATAAACTTTTTACAATAAACAACACACATTAATATCATTATAAATCTGGAGAATATTGTTGATGATGTATCAATGAGGAGCATGGATTCATGGTTCTTAACTCTCTAGCATAGCATTATAAATCCGTAGTCTGGAGACCATCCTTTAAGATGTATCAGTGAGGAGGGTTGGGGGCTCAGAATACTCTTTATGGATACTGACGGGATATTTGAATTCTGCCATAGAAGCTAGAGTAGATCTAAGAAGAGTAGAGTTTCTACTGAGCACTGATTTATCATACTGCTATTTCTGTTTTGTTTTGCTCAACAGGTGAGGTATAAACGCTGGTTGTGGTGGACTAGATTCGGCATGGCAGTGGGTGCAATGCAATTGGTTGGGGCAATTTATCTCATGCTTGTCATTGTCAGAGATCTTTCAAATGAAAGAAGAGCCACTTCCTGTTTCTTTGGTATGTTTGAGTCAGATGATCAGATCCTGTCATATATCTTTAGTGCATTTCAACTGTGAATGGTAAACCTTTGTTAAATGAAATCTTTCTGCCAAGTAAACTTTATACATACTTAAACATTACTTGAGCCTTCTCCCCTTAGAGTTTCCAAATGAAAAAAATTATGGGTAAAAAGTGTCAATAACTTTCGCCTTTACTGAATATAGTACTAAATTATGATAGGTTTTGATGGCACTAGTATTTTATCCACTGCCTACTTGCTTATGTTTTTTTGTCCTGCTCCATCAATTCTGTTCAATAATTGACCTGTCTTGCTCGCAATCTAGGACAGGATGAAGCTGATCAAGTCTCGAAACGAGCATTAATTGCTTTGTTTCTTATCCTTTCCTGGGTTGTGGTCATTGTCCAATGCTTCACGGGTTCTGATATATTAAGGTGGAGGTCGTTCTATGCAACACATGACATGGCATGGAAAGCTCATTACAGGGAAGTGTTCGATCATGGAATTCGTGAAGCTTTATGTTGCCTAGGGCGTGCAAAGTATCTGTAGGTCACTACCTATTCTTTTTATGCTGAGAAATATCACTATTTATTTACCTATATGAGCTAGTTGTCTTACATACTGATGCAGAACCGTATTGGAAGAGGATGAGGTTTACTCTGTGGCAAGACTTCTGGGCGATTTGGTTGCATATCGTGCTTCTGGAACAGGACATTTGGAACTTTTAGCAGGTCAGTTTTCTGTTTCATTGCTTTCACATTGAATAAGTTCTATGTCCTATTTGGACTTTCAAAATTAAATTTGATGCCAACACACATGATGACATGAATATTCTAAATTTTGTCACTTACCTTCTAAAGACGTGTACAGCTATTTAGGTGTTTAGGTTTTCAATAAGCAGTGAGTAAATTCTACTAGGCTCAATTGTACCATTCAGAACTCCAACATAAACTTCCGTTTTTGTTACCACCTACTTGTAGTCATATGTGTGCAATCTGCCCACCTCCTAAAAACATTGACTTTTGTACAAAAACTAGAAAGGAATCTATTTAGCACAGAAAATTGGAGGTGAGTAAATTGTAAGACCGCAGCGTCAGTGTTCCCGATGAAACTCCTCTCATTGCAAAAATCTATAATACATATATTGTGAATCCAGATGTTTAAATGAATATGTATAAGTTACATTCTTCATAGGATATAGATGAGTTTGGTGCAATTTACTTGATAGACCACAGGAATTTCAATATTGCAAAAAGAGTACAGAGCTTAAAGGGCTGCTCTGTTTGGAGTTAAATTACATCGCACCCTGCTTTCGTGTTTTCTACTTTGAGTAGTTGCCTGCTAGTGGTTGGGTTTCCATGGATAGTTGACTAAACAGGACCAGATTCTCCGCATGGGTTGTAGTGCCGTGTCACTTTATGAAAAACAATTTTATCAGTATAGTGTAGACTGTTATGAGTGTACAAACATCACATATGATTTTTTTATGGAAATCCTTGTTATCGTCACTATATTGAGAGCATACTGAGACGGTGCATGTTTTAGGGCTTGCGCTATTACAGAAAAATGAAAATTTGCCTCATTTGCAAACTGACCTTACGGAAGCGCCACGGAACCTTATGCAAGAAGCTGCTATCCTTCATCCCTTTGCTGAAGCATGTTACACGGTTGGAAACACTATCTAACCGGAACAAGTTTAATACCTGCCTTCCTTGTATAATTGCATTTGACGTGGTATTATTTCAGGGACCTCTCCTTGATGTAGGGAGAAACCCTATTTTGTTTCCATGTGCATGGGTTTACAGACAAGGTGTTTTAACTCCATGGTCACGCAGAAGGTATCTCCTGAACTCTCTTATACTTCTCAGTTGTGTGTTTATTTCCAAACACCCCTATGGTTGATGATCCTCTTTTTAGTCAGTTCAGCTCTGGAAATTTTGTTCGGTAAAATGTGAAGCAAGCTAAATTTGATTATTATTTTGCTTAATCCTCCTTGAACTGGACCAACTGTTACATTGAGATAAGATTGAACATCTTATGCTGTTCTTGCCTTATATGACAACCACATATTGGTCTTCATTCAGGCGCCCTGCACTTGATGGTGACAACTGGTGGCGAGGGCATGCTGCAGCTTTCCTTAGATTTGTTCACATACCAGCTGCAGCACTTCTACGGGGCCGTGTTTGCCAGGTAACACGACTTTGGATAAATTTGGAATTTATAAACTAAAATAGCAATTATGAAAAAGATATTTCAGCCAATTATGCAGTCATTTCAAGTGACATTTGTAACATACCACATATTTATGTTACTTTAGCTCATTGTTGATATCTACTTAATGGATCCCGCCGGTACCTAATTATGTACGTTTCGACGTAAGCCATCCTTTAGGTTACAGTAATGTACTTCACGTACCCTAATTAGCTGTGTCATGTGCGGCACATGCATGCGTGCCATGCTTGGTGACCCAGGCAAATGGGCCTGCATAAATAGAGGTTAAGAGATAAGCGTCCCTATTGTTTAGTCAACAGAGGCAAATTATATATTGAAGGCTCTATCATGCTTACTGTACCACCTTCGCACCCCTCCTGCCCATTCTCCTTCCCATTCTCCTTCCGAATCATGTTATCACCAGTTCACTATGTATGGCTCCTGGCTGGTGAGGCCTATGCCCAACGCACACAATGCTACATTTACCCCATACATCCCCTCTGGGAATGCGATGAGCTGAGAGCCTGAAAGTAATGTGGATGACCAAATATGTTTGCCCTACTGTGCTGATTTTGTTGTTACATTATACATGCATACAGTTGAAGGGAGTCATCGAAACCCAGCCATACTTGATAAAGAGCATAGCACGGTTGGTTTTTCAGTAAAAGCATTGGACTTGTTTTTTTTTTTTATGTATGCAGAGCAAGAGGGAAGCTGCTTACTTTGTCGTGGTCCTCCATGACAAAAAAACGGTTGTTATTGGAGTTCGTGGAACCGAAACACCAGAAGATCTCATAACTGATGGATTATGCAGAGAATGCGCATTTACTATGGAGGATTTGGATGGACTAGTAAAGTAATTCCATTCCCTCTTAATAGCTATCTCGTCTAATCTGATCTAATCTTTCTACTCTTATGGTCAAAATTAGTCTTTTCTTTTTCCACTGACTACTTGCTGCAAGCCATTTGCTGATACTTAAATACCAATGGTCAACCCTGTGGTGCTCTGATTAACATTCACATGATTAGAAGAATATGAACAATCATAAAATAATTTAACTTGAAATTTCAAAATTAATTATTCTGATCATTAAATTCCTGCTCTCCTGAACCTATTCTTCTAATTTTCTTATTTCCTTCGACTTGTCAGTTTTGATTATTTTTGCCATCATGATCAGTTTTCTCAACAGAACACAATGCAATGCAAGTTGCTTTGTACCCTTCAAATAAAAATGTTTGCATATTGTAGTTTTTGTTGTATTAATCAATTGGAGTTTATGTGGTAAATATGATTATAATGGCGAGATTCTATTGAAGGCTCATAGGAAAATACATCTGAAATATCACCATTTGTCAAAGTCCACAACTTGTACACCCAAGCTTTATGCTACTGGTAATCAAATCAGATCATTTGATCTTAGCGATGGACGTAAGTTGTCCAGTTGATCTACCTTACTTAATTGTCTGTTCACATTCCATTTAATTTGGCAGTCCACTTTGTTTACATCCTCAAATTGTTTGTGAAGTAAATGACTTAGGATGGGTAAATGGGTCACCCAAACCAGATGCTCTTGCATCCCTACTTGACCTACTTTAGTACAGAGTATGAGTGTATAATATCTTGAAGTAAAACTGATAGAAAGATGACAATTAATTAGTTCATGAGGTTGAGGGACCAATTTAGAAACCGTGCAACGTTTTTAGGGAGCAAACCTATATATTTGCTGGCCATCTTATTGTGCTATCTACTGTCCACAATCTGTTTTGTTGACACTGCTAATTCTTCAGATGTGAACAGTTACCTGCAACTACAAGGGAGAGAGTTATTTCTACCTTTCCACATTATGGACACGGTGGAATTCTAGAGTCTGCCAGGGAGCTTTTCATGCAACTCAACGACTGCACAGGAGGTGCTAGTCTAGTACTGTTTGTTGTCTGATATTGCAATATTTGACTGTTTGCAGCAGAATATGTACCCTTTGTTTTTAGGAAACTAGTACCTCATATTAGAAGATTAGATGCAATGTGTGTGCTAATCTTGTTACTTTAAGTACAATAAATGACTAGAGTGACTAATCTGCTCTTCTCTTGTCACAATGCCAACTCAGATAATTCGTCATCCATAACAGTTGGATTTCTTCCTGCACTGGTGGGGAAAGACAGTGAATGTCATGGATATAAAATTCGAGTTGTTGGGCATTCTTTAGGGGGTTCTGTTGCTACAGTTCTTGGAATGATGGTAATGCTGGCTGAATCTTCACCTTTTATCTTTAGCATAGAGCATGTTATTATCATATTCTTTCTGCAGCCTGCCATTACCTTTTTCTGATTTCCCCATTGATCAACATCCTTCTGCACCGCTATAGAAGTGGGTTACTGTAGTATAGGCATTATATATGACAACATAAGAACATCTATAACTACCCATTTAAGCTTGTGTCTGAACTATGGGAACAGCAGAGTCATCTCTCTGTGTGTGTTCGCGTTTGCACACCTGACATTTTGCCCGAAAGGCCAAAACTTCACAGTGAACTTTGTCTGGACCAGGTCATCGTATGATTGTTGATTTGTTTTTTTTTTGTTTTTTTACTTTCTTTAATTCCCTGCCTTCCTAATGAGTGTTACTTTTGTTTGGAGTGTATGGGTGTCCATGGTTCTCCATAGTTTAACTTTGTACTCTTACAGCTTTTTGGCAGGTATCCAGACGTGCATGTATATGCATACGGGCCACTACCTTGTGTGGACTTTGTAATAGCTGAAGCCTGTTCACAATTTGTTACAACGTAAGACTAAACTAAGAATTAATTACAAAATTCATTTATCAATGGCCTTCAATTCTTGGTGTGTTGTCCTCTTAATAATTTATTAACTTCTTTGAATAATTGTTTCCTCTTCCTTTCCAGCATCGTGTGCAATGATGAGTTCTCTTCTCGCCTTTCAATCAACTCAATTCTGAGGCTGCGGTCTGCTGCAATAAGGGCTCTCTCAGATAACTCTCCAGCTGATACAGCAATGATACAGAAACTTGCTCGCAGAATTTTGAATGTTAACAAGTATCATGATAATGGTCCTGATGGTGGCATAATGGAGGACTACAGTGCTAGGCACCACACGTTTGAAGGAAATTCTTTTATCTTACCCTTTTATTCCTTTTGGACAAATATACAGGCACTAATGACTTGAATCAATCTTCTAATGCTGTTCAGAACCCTTTTTTTTAATCTCATTTGAGTATTGAACAAGTTTCTTTCTGAATTCCATTTTTGCTATTACAGGGAGGGCAGTATCTACTGAACGACGGTTTCCTCACCAGGATGCACCTTGTACTTCTGAGCCAGACCTCCCAAATTTGCAAATTGGCATCAATGGGTATAATGGGTCTAATTCATCCATAGATGTTATGAGCTCTCAGGGTCTACATACTGATTGTGATTCCCAGACGATTTCCCTTCATGGGCTTGATTCTGGTTTGGAACAGCGTCACACATCTTATAGGGATATACCAGTTGAGCCTCCTGAAATGTTTCTTCCGGGCCTAGTTGTTCATATAGTGCGGCAAAGAAGAAGTCTCTTCCCTCTTTGGAAATGCTGGAGCTTGCAGGGAAGTGAACCACCATATAAAGCTTTTTTTGCAAAAAGAGAGAACTTCACTGATCTAGCTGTTACTCCTTCGATGTTTACGGATCACCTACCATGGAGGTAAGATTCAAACACTATTTAATTATAAGAAATGCACACATAATACAACATATTTTTTAGGTACCTTGTATAGTAGCCAATGTACTGTTGCTAGTACATTTTCCATGGTTATGTTGCTAAGAATTTGTTGGACCTATATAGCATTCTCATCTGGAGTTACCTGTTGGTGATGACCAGCATATGACAACAAAACAACACGCGAAGAATGAATGAAGAACTGATAGTTAGTCCCTATTGTGTTCTTATGTTTAATCTGCATCTCAGTCAAGTATGCGTGTTTGTCTGTCATGTCAAATATAATTTTGTTGATTTCTCGTGTGAAGTATGCACACTCTGAATAGGAACTCCATTTCTAGACTGGGGTTTTCTTGTAATGTCACGTTGATTTGAGTTAGTAACCTTTTTTGAAAAATGAATCCATTGGAGTGCGTTAGGACTATATAACCATTTTGTTTTCAATAGCTGTTTACAATTCAATGGTATGCCTTTGCTAGTTGGCTTTTGGCATACTCGCCTTTTATCTGCGCACAAGAAAGTTGCATGCTCAGTTGCTCACTCAGTTGCTGTTACATTTGCATTGATTTCTCCTCCTAGAAACCTAGAGCTATTCTAATGTACTGTTCTTTTTAAATTTTAGGTGTCACTATGCAATGCAGAGAGTTCTGGAAGCACAAACGTCAGCAAGTTGCAGTAGTCCTGATTCACCGGTAGAACGTTTGGTCTGACCAGGACAGAGTTGTCTTCAGTACAGCTGAAAGCAAATACAGAGAGAATGTATATGAATGCCACTTTAGGAGCAATGCAGCTTCACTGAAGACTAAGGTCATCCCCAATGGGTGTCCTTGGTGCGGAGCCTTGTTCACGCCGTTTAGCTACCGTTTCTTTTCGAGCTAGAACCGTGTCCCTGCAGCGAGACACGACGCCCAGGCAAGCTACGTGTGGCTTTAACGTTCTAGACTGCTTTTCGCCAAGCCATTGCTTGTGGCTATGCTCTTTGTGACGACAGCTCTACATTCCGCTGAGCTTACTGACAATACTAGACTGCCTACGCATGCACCGGAGGCATGGATCAAAAGAAATCTGACGACTTCATACACAGCAAAGCAACATCTTATTTCTATCTATCTACCTACCTTGGCAATGCCTTGTGCGTGTACATTGATCATCTGGTACAGCCCTGCAACATGGTAGTAGTGATTGTTCTCATTCTTTATTCTGCAGCCATTCCTGCTTGTTCATATCCATTTTTTTTAAAATTGTGCCAAGTTAACATGATGTACATATTCACACAATTGTGTTAGCTAGATTGTCTGATTGATAAGTGACAACTTAAATGTGAATATTTAACACCGAGATCCGAGATCAATGAAGATGGTTAGGACATTTTTTTTCCACTGTCCAGCATTCTCTTGTCCAATACTGCATTGATTCAGAGATATAAAAGTATACAGTCTGATGATGTTTATTGATTAATATATGTCTTGTGCGTAAACTTTTTAGGATTTTACTACCGTGCCCCTATTTATTCAAGCTTATGTGCATTTATTTGTTACCTCCACATGATGTCAATTGCCTAACCCTTTAAATCCTCCAATTTTCCTGCAAAGGAGTACTATATCTTTTTGTCCTTCCAGAACAATTATGAGAGAGTATATTCATTCTCTCTCTTGCCCTTCTATGCTCATCTTTCCAATCCTTACGAAAAAGTTTGGATATTCGTTTTGTTAATAGTTAACATGGCCCGCGCAATTGCTCGGCCAGTATCCATACATAATTATCTTTTTTTTACCTATGAGTTTACTTAAAATTTATTAAATAGCTATCTCGTTATTTTTAAAAGACTGAATCTTATCACCTCCATATTTCTTTTTCTAGCTAGGTGACCCGCGCAATTGCGCGGTTAGTATCCATACAAAATTATCTTCTTGTACATATGAGTTTACTTAAAATTTATTAAATAGCTATTTCATTATCTTAGAATTTTAAAAGACTGAACCATATCATCTCTATGTTTCTAATTTTATAGTTTTTAAAAGTCACACCAGCCGTTATCTCTTACTCCTTTGTTACCCCTTTATTTGCTTACTCGATCTACTGTGGCTTCTATTTATCCTCATTGGAACTTAAATATTGGACTTTCCAAATTTTAGAGTCAATTATCTTGTTGGTTTTTATTTTTATAATTTTTAGAAGTCCCATCAAACGCTGCCACTCTACTCTACAGCCCATCCACCGCTTCCTCTCTTTATTGTCATTGGGATTTTAAAAATTAAACGTAATTATTGTCGGTGTTCATTTTTAACTTTCTAGAAGTCCCGCCAAATCGTCAGCGATATCGTTATTATACTCCTCTACGATCCGTTCGATGCATTTTCTTTTAATTAGCATTGAGATTTTAAAAATCAAACGTGATTATCATTGTGGTTTATTTTTTACTTTCTAGAAGTCCCACCAACCACGTGATTGTGCTGTTTAACGGGTTACCCGTCATCTCTCCTCTTAATCGTTATTGGGATTCTATTTGGGTTTTATTTATAGTTTTTACGTACACTGCCTTCCCTCTTTATTATCGTTGAGATTTTACAAATCGAATCTGATTAGCATTGGGGTTTATTTTTACATTGTAGAAGTCTCGCCACCACCTTGATCGTGATGTTTTAATGGCCTGTCTATCATCTCTCCTCTTAATCGTTATTGAGATTCTATTTGGGGTTTTATTTATAGTTTTTAAATGTTCCATCAACCGCTGTCACCTAGTCCTTTATGGCCATGTTGCTTTTCCCATCTTTATTGTCATTTGTCATCATTGTGTTTCTGGATGGATTGTGTTTTTTGAAAATTTCATATTTTTTATTTCAATATTATGTTATTTATAAATTGTATTCCTACATGAACTCCTCTAATTATTTTTATTTTTTAGAATTTAATTTATTTTTTAATTCAAATTTTAATTAAACTCGTGTTGTGGTCGATATGGTATCTTCTTTCGGTATTGCTTTTTATATTCCAAATTTTAGTTGTTTTTAAATTGTATTCCTACATGAATTCTTAATTTTCTTTTCAATTTCAGAATTTATTTTGTTTTTATTCCGAATTTTAATTAATCTCGTATTCAGTTACTTTTCTTTTAATATTTCTTATTTTTAATTCCGAATTTAAGTTGTTTTTAAATTGTACTCCTACATGAACTCTCTTATTTCCTTTTCTAATTTCAGAATTTATTTTATTTTTTATTCGGAATTTTAATTAATCTCGTATTCAGTTTTATATGGACTCTTCTTCTAATATTGCTTATTTTTAATTCCGAATTTCAGTTATTTCTAAATTTTATTCATACTTGAACTATCTTTATTTCTTTTATAATTTCAGAATTTATTTTATTTTTTATTTCGAATTTTAATTAATCTCGTAGTTGGTTCTATATGGACTCTTCTTCCAATATTGTTTATTTTTAATTCCGATTTCAGTTATTTCTAAATTGTATTTCTAGTTGGACTCTCCTTTTTCTTTTTCTCTGATTAATGTGATAATTTTTAGCCTCCACAGCGAACGTGGTGCCTTCTTTCAAGGTTGTTTTAATAATATAATAGATAGATAGATAGATAATTGTTGTGTCAATCACAGTTCCGGCTAGTCCAACTGATTTGTCATGGTCAGGGTTTCACGTTATCGCGCGGTAATCGCGGTTACCGCGCTTACCGCGGGGGGAGGGGATTGGTTACCGCGGTTAGAGTTTGAGAAATTTTGAGTAAATTCAAATTTTCGGAAAAAATAAAAAAAATCCAAAAAAAGTCATGGATGTTGTTCTTGATTTTTAATGGTAGATGGTGAAGAAAGTTTTTTGAAAAAGAGTAAGATAAAATCAAATTTGAGAGCAAAACCGATAATTGTTTAGGAAATAGAAAAAAGAAAAAATGTATTGGGCTTCATTTTTGTATTTTACATCCATAAGCTAGGAGGTTTGCAAGTATCTTATATATTCCTCCCCAATTTCTACCCACATTTAAATATTTTTTATTTTTTTAGATTTTTTCATCTTTATATGTTTTCTACAAATATCGCGATTACCGCGACAAACCTCGCGGTAACCATGAAACCGCCAAAATTTTGAATTCAAATTTTTGGAGGTGATTTTTGTGCGGTTTCCGGTGGTTATCGTGCTACCATGGGGTGCGGTAACCCTAACCCAAACGATAAGGTAAACCCTGGTCATGGTCTCGCGATCTTTTTGATCTCATCATGCGCACCAACACGAAATATTCTAGGGGCCATTCTTTATGGATGGGTATCCACAATGTTAGATATAAGATGGACCTTAAAACCTAAAATCAACCATATACATTGTGGGAAAATTTACAAGTATCTTAAAGCTTGAAGCTAGCTGCAAGCTTGAGGCTTTGCCATAGGGAGAAACAAAACGATAATATTGGACTCTCTTCGTTCCAACTCTCTTACCAGCAAAAGGTAGTACTAATTGTGATGCATAGTAAGATATTTTAGTTGTGTGGAACCCAACTTAATGATTTTCTTTTGCTACATACATTGCAACAATTACCGTATAGCTAAAGTTAGACCCACCTTAAGGATATATGTTTCCTAAGCTACCAAGTATGATTTTTGTAAAATATGGTTTATCTTGGAATACTTTTATAGATCAAATTATCAACTTTATAATATTTCATTTATTTATTTGCACGATCAAATAGTTGTCCTATAAACTCAGTTTCATTCATCATCTATCGCAAAAGAACTCACCTTTAGCGTTTTTCGCTTATCCTATTTGAATGATTCGTGCGCACAGTAAGACTTATACAGTGCTGATTCATGGTACTACTTGCTTATTTCCAATTTTCCATGTTGCTACCAGCTTGGCCGCAATACTGTCGGTTAGGTTGCTAAATGAATACCATCTGGTGCTAACCATACAAGCTAATCCGGACACACGCATTAATCCTTTTCACCCAAACACGCACGCACGCAATTGGTTCAAACTTGATAGAAGTGGTACTCACTCATAGAGGATGACATCGTGGCCAGACATAGATTAGCTTTTGTCTCCCGTTGCTTTGATGCTACTTACCTGGAACATGGACGTGTTGTTATGTACTAAATGCATCGTGCCAACGACAGCGGTGCACCAGGACTTAGCGGATCGGAAGCAGGAACAGTTGGGAACGACACTTGGGCATTGATGATCTCTAGCTGGACGTACGCTCCAGCTACAGTTGCAACTAAGTACACACAGCATGTCTCCCTCCTTTGTCTGCTGTTACCTCCTATAGCATGTATACATGTGTGGAGCCGGAAACGGGCCAGCGTGTAGAGATGCTTTATATCTCAAAATATTTATCACATGCTGGTAGGAGTTCAATGAGTTTTAAGGACCTAATTTTAGTCCTCGAGCCCCAAGCCGGCAAGCCCCAACTGCTGTCAAGTCTCACCCCTGCTTCTATAGTCTATTGTTAGTTTTTGAGTAGTATCATATTGAAATCGCGTAGATGGTTCATGATATGACCATCCTAAGATCTATTGACTTGATTTCATATGTACTTCTATTTCTAAATATAAACATTTAAGATCCAAATTTTTACCCATATTACAAGACACAAGAATCTAAGTAATTTTCAACCAATTAGGTATTTAGAAGGAGAATCTAAACAATTCAAAATTCAACCAATGAGGTGACTAAAAACAAATCTTCGCTCTTAAACTTTTTTTTTTACAAATATAGTACATAACGTAGATGCTTATAACATGTTGCACATTCATTCATATGAACACATATGACACCCTATCTTTATGAGCACATTCAAAAAAATGATCACTAATAAAATCATCAAGAGGATATCTCGCTATCGACAAGAACATCATAATTATTAATATCAATGAGTACATCGGAATAATTAATCTTGACTTAAATAGTTTAGACATTCTTATATTTAGTAACGGAAGAAGTATCCCTAACTTATTAGCATAGAGATGACAAACTAAAGAACGGGACATAGCATGTCCTCTCTCCTGAAACCAAACAAGTTGTTTCAACTCAAAGTTGAATAGGGGTCGGTGGTACTCCATACACCCCAGATTCCTCCGACCAAGCGGGCAATTTCCATCAAAAATCTCAATGTGTACTCCGAAGGGTGTCGATCGATCACTCGCTCTCGCAGTAGTCACGCCGCTGGCGTGCCAAAATCCAGTGACGCGTAGCGATTCGCAGCAACGGACGCTGCCACGCCGCTGCGCACGAGAAGGGGACGGCACGACGGACCGCGCCCCTGTGCGCGCGCTTTCCAAGAGCCGTGACGTCGTCACGCCAAAATCCACGTGAGGAGAGGAGGACCACTCGCTGCGATCGCCGACGTCGCCAACCAACCAGGCCACGAACCCGCGCTCAATCATCGTCGACCTCGGCGGCAGGAAAGGAGTAGTACACGTAGCTCCCTGTTGCTCTCCCCGATCAATCGTGTAATCAACGCCTCCAAAGTCGAAGCCCCGCCGTGCGAGCGGCTAATCAATGGAACCGTGAGCCACAGCCGCGCGCCTCACCTCACTCCCCCGTCCCGTCCCGTGCGTTCACTCGCTCGCTCGTTGGCTCGGGAATCGGCCGAGGCGCGCACGGCACACCGCTCGCTCGGTCGGGGGAGATCCTGCGGTTTGGCCTTGTACACGGTTAGTTGTGTGGGGGTGTGTGGCTAGCAGTGGTGGTTTGGTGGTGACCAGTGTGTGGGTTTCGGTGGAGTCTCTTTCGCCGTCCGGCCGTCGCCTTCCTCTCCTCCGAGATGGGGCAGGGCAGGTTGCAGTTATGGGCGACTTTGGAGATGACGAGTTGAAGACATGAACTCACCGGCCACCGCTACGTTTGGGCAATGCAGATCGCTGCCCTGCTGACGGGATGCGGTGATATGCTAAGAAGGGGAGGGGAGTTTAGGGAGGAAACCTGCCATGATCTGGCTACTTTGGCTTCACAAACATACATAGCCAAGTTCACCTGCTCACCACGGTGCCTTCAAGACCACCATGCCTCATATTTCTACTCAGAAATTCCACACTGCAAGATGCAACATGCCATTTTTTTATGCAAAAATAACATGCTAGTATTTCAGTTTTCATTCATTTCAAGGTACAGGTTAATGCATGCCCATGTTCAACATTACTTACAATTCTGCATGCACAAAGGGGACAGAGAAATGGGATCACCATGCGCTGATGGCCATTGACAAGTCCTTGTCATGCTTGGAGAGACTGAGTTGGTCCTGCATTCAACTTGAGCATCAAGGGTCGCTTTCCATCTCCACAATTGTGTTTCCGATGTAAGTTTAGGATAGCCAGCCAAGAACGCTGACGCTCTTGTCTTCTCCTTTTCCACCCTCTCTACTTTTGTAAATGCATAGCGTTAGTCACGAGCTCATCTTCACCTCCTAGGCCAAAAAAATATTTAAAGTCAAGAAAAAGATGGATAAGTGAAAGCTAGATTAGCTCAACGGGATGAATTGAATTATCACTGAACATGTGTACTATAGCCTCTACCTTACCATAACCACTGAACCAAATTATAACAACAACATCGGGAGGATTAGGATAGGAGATCAGCTAAAACAGAAAGAAAGAGATTACATGCGATAATATCGCTGAAAGTGCATCTAGGCCCCTAATGATTTTGGTGATTAATAACAATACGATTAGAGAGGACTAATAGTTTTATTGAGTAATGTGTGAAGGAATGTTAGTTCTCGATAAAGTATGGTTCAATGCAAAGCTCCGTGAAAGTAAGAAATCGATGTGATGCGGCATATTAGCAAATGGTATAATGTACATTTTCGTTTGTTTGAGTCGTTAGGAAAGCCGTATTATAAAGGGGATGATGCATTGGTGATAAGGAATGAGTTGGGTGCTCAAAAATCTATTTTTCGAAGTGATTTCTTACTCATTGTGTCTTGTCTGCGTTTTTCGGACTTGTCCGAAGTGCTGTTTTGGAATTTCCGAAAAAGTCACAGAAGAAAACAAGCTTCGGGTTGTTTTCGGACTTATAAGAAAATCACTTTCGGAATTTCCCAAAATGACTGCGCAGCTGCACAACCTCTCTGGATGTTTTCGGACTTGTCCGAAAGGCATTTTTGGAATTTTCGAAAATGTGCAATTCCAAACCATCCCTCGGGACAATTTTGGACTTGTCCGAAAATAGTTTTCGGAATTTCCGAAAATAGTTTTCGGAGTTGCGGAGGAATCCATCCCTCGGGTTGTTTTCGGATTTGTCCGAAATCTATTTTCGGAATTTCCGAAAATGCGTTTGATACTGTTCATTTTCGGATATGTACGAAAAGTTTACGGAAGTGCCGAAAATCCTAGTTGTTTTCTTGGTGATTTGCTGTTCTGGAGATTTTCGAACTTATCCGAAAAGTTATTTCGGAATTTCCGAGCCTAAAACTAGCAGATCTGTGAGTGGGAATATAAATAGCCCACTCCCCTTCTAAGTCAAGCTGCTGCTCTCATTGTAAAATTGGTGCCCTTGGCCTGCTACTCTTGAGATTCACTTTTGATCCTTGCTAGCTTAATTCCCCTCTCCACAGGTCTTCGATTTGGATTTGGTGTGCGTGTGAGAGTTGCGGTTTCGAGTTTGTGTGAGTGCTTGGTGTTGACTTCGTGACGATTTGTGACCACTTGCTTCATTCCCCAAGAGTTCTTTGCATTATTTATTAGTTTTGGAGGTTGAGGACTCCTAAACGGTTAGGTGTCACTCTTGAGCCACCGATCTACTTGTGGTTGGTCGGGAGAAGTTTGTGAAGGTGAGATCTCACATTCGAAAAGGAAGAGATACCACTAGTAAAAGGAGTAGTGCTTTGTGCAACCTCTTGAGAAAAGGGTTAGCAAAGACCCGACTCTTTGTGAGCTTCTCAACGGAGAGTAGAATCCCCTTAAGGATTCGAACTTCAGGAACAACTCATCTTGCAAGAACCTCAGTGAAATCCCTCTCTCCCTTCTCTAGCTTTACTTGCTCGTGCCGCTATAATTCTAGTTGTTGTTTGTGCTGGTGATTTAGTTTTGTGGGTAGCTAGATCTAGCATTTCTTTAGTATTGCGCATACTTTGTGATTTTCGGAATCTCCGAAAAACATTTTCAGAATTTCCAAAAAACACAGCTTCCACTTTTTCTTAAGTTTTTAAATTAGCCTATTCACCCCCCTCTAGGCCTAAGTGACCCTTTCAGTTGGTATTATAGCCTAATCTCCTAATTAGGCTTAATCGTTTGGAGAGATCATGTCAGGTCAAATTGGGGAAGGCAAGGATGGTGATCCAACCGGAGCCAAACTTCCGTGGGATTATTCTTCTTCAACATCTACAATTTATGTGAGCACCTATAGTGGCAACACTCCGTACTTCAATGGTACAGACTATACCACTTGGAAGCATAAGATGAAGATGCACATTAAATCTATTAACCTGTTGATTTGAAGAATAGTCGAAAAAGGCTATGTTTTGCAGAACGCCGATGATCCCACCAAGGAGGATGACGAGAACGAGCACAAGAATGCTCAAGCCGCTAATGCCATACTTAGTGCCTTGAGTGGAAGTGTGTTCAACCGAGTTGATGACATTGAGAATGCCAAAGAGATACTGGACACACTTCGGAATGTGCATGAAGACACCGATAGTGTTCGAGAGTCCAAGGTGGAGATCCTCAAGGGCTAATTTGAGTGGTTCGTCATGTTGGATGGAGAGACCACCGACAACATGTATGACCGGTTGAGCAAGATTGTCAATGAGATAAAGGAGCTTGGTTCCAACGAGATGACCGATGAAGTTGTGGTCAAGAAAATGATTCGAGCCATCACACCAAGAAACTCTACCTTGGTGACCGTCATTCGTGAGCGTCCGGACTATAAGACTCTCACCCCTCATGATGTGCTTGGTCGTATTCTTGCCTATGACATGCTTGAGCAAGAGTCAAAAGAAGTCACTATTCACCAAGGCTCAAGTATCAAGAAAGAAGACTTGGCGTTGAAGGCAAAAGAAGAAGAAGAAGAAAGTCGCAAGAGCAAGAAGAAGGATGATGAAGAGATGGCACTCTTCGTCAAGAAGTTTGGGAAGTTCATGAGACGAAGCGGCTTATTCAAGGGGAGCTCTTCCAAGCGCTCCACCGACGAGTTAAGTGGGAGACAGTCCACAAGGAAATACTATGAGTGTCATGAGCCCGGACATTTCATGGCCGATTGCCCCAATCTCAAGGAAGAGAAGAAGAAGGGCGATAAGAGGGAGAAGCACAAGCATAGCAAGCACGAGTGACATGGCCAAGCACACCTTGGGGTGATCTTCGGTTCTGATGATTCCGAGTCAAGCTCAAGTGATGACAAGGGAGCGCCCACGTTCGCCGTCAAGCCTACATCACCTCCTACACCTATGCTCTTCAACTACTCAAGTGATGACGATGCTCCTATTTATCTCATGGCAAAGAAGCCTAAGGTACCCTCATCTCTCAAGTATTTCAATGTTGATCTCATTAGTGATGGAGAAGAGGAGGTTGATGAGGTTATGGACGAGAACTTATTCAAGTCCATAACCAAGGAATCATTACCTCACTTGAGTGAGTTGCTTGGACAACTGAACAACAATATGAAACTCTTGAGAGGTAAGAGGCCTTGCTCATTTGTGAGAAAGAGAGGTCTCTTGAACTCAAGAGTGAGCTTGCTAAGTAAAGAGAGAAAAATGAGGCTTTGGTACGGCTTTACAAGCAAACCAAAGAATCTCATGCTAAACTTGAGGTAGCAAACTCACAACTTCAAGAGAGGGTGGATAGCTTGGACAAAGCTTACCTCTCACTTAAGAAAAGTTTGAAACCTTAAAGAATAGCATCTCTCTCCCTAGTGAGGCATCTTGTTCTAACATTGCTTAAGGTGCAAGGATATTGATATTGATGCTTGTGCTACTAACTCTAAATCTTTGAGTGAGTTACAAAAGCAAAATGAGAAGTTTATGGGACTCCTTCACAATGGCCTTCTAAAGTTCCACATGGGCAGTAAGGCCCTAAAGAAGTACCTAGGCTATCAAAGGGACAACTTCAACCGTGAAGGTCTTGGGTATGTTCCGCCACCAAAAGGGATGTTGGATAAAAGTGTGATGCTTAAGAACCCCAAGGTCTAAATAATTTTGTTAAGGCCAAAAGTATCATTCCTAATAATTGTGCTTCACAAAATTCATTTGATGCCTCTTATGTTCTTAGGAAGAATACTAATGGTCGTGTTGTACCTAAGTATGTTGGCTCAAGGGGCAAAAATATCTCCATCAAGACAATGCTTTCGGTGCCTAAGGCACTTGTTACTAACATGAGAGGACCCAAACAAGTGTGAGTACCTAAAACTAGAAATTGATCTCTTGTAGGAATGCATCTCCGGTGGAAGAAGTTGGGTGATTGATAGCGGATGCACAAATCACATGACCGGAGAAGAGTCAATGTTTTCCTCTTTTGATCCAAATGGTACTTCACAAGACAAAATAGTCTTTGGGGATGATGGAAAGGGAAAGGTAATGGGATTAGGTAAAATTGCAATCTCAAATGACCTTTCCATTTCCAATGTCCTCTTGGTAAAATCTCTCAACTACAACCTTTTATCCGTTTCTCAATTATGCTTTTTGGGTTACAATTGTCTCTTTACCGATGTTGATGTGACCATTTATAGAAGGAATGATTCCTCGGTAGTTTTTAAGGGTGTTATCAAGGGAAAGCTTTATCTTGTAGATTTTACCTCAAATAAAGCTAAACTTGAGACATAGTTAGTGGCTAAGTCCAACACGGGGTGACTTTGGCATCGGAGGCTAGCCCATGTTGGTATGAGAAATCTTCACAAGCTTCTAAAAGGCGATCACATCCTTGGACTAACAAATGTGCAATTTGAGAAAGATAGTGTGTGTAGCGCATGTCAAGCCGGAAAACAAGTTGGAGCTCATCACCCGGTCAAGAATGTCATGACTACTACAAGACCGTTGGAGCTCCTCCACATGGACCTCTTCGGATCCATTGCTTATCTAAGCATTGGAGGTAACAAATATGGTCTTGTTATTGTTGATGACTTTTCACGCTTCACGTGGGTGTTTTTTTTGCATGACATGAGTGAAACACAAACCATATTCAAGAAGTTTGCAAGAAGAGCCCAAAATGAATTCGAGCTCAGGATCAAGAACATTCGAAGTGACAATGGCAAAGAGTTCAAGAACACGTGCGTGGAGAGTTTCCTTGATGAATAAGGAATCAAGCATGAATTCTCGGCTCCATATTCACCTCAACAAAATGGAGTGGCCGAGAGAAAGAATAGGACTCTCATCGAGATGGCAAGAACCATGTTGGATGAATACAATACCTCGGACCGTTTTTGGGTCGAAGCTGTCAACACCGCATGTCATGTCATCAACCGTTTCTATCTTCATCGCGTTCTTAAGAAGATACCCTATGAGCTTCTTACTGGTAACAAACCAAATGTCTCCTACTTTTGTGTTTTCGGTAGTAGGTGTTACATTCTTAACAAGAAGGTAATATCCTCAAAGTTTGCTCCTAAAGTTGATGAGGGTTTTTTGCTTAAGTATTGGTCAAATGAGTGTGCCTACCATGTTTTCAACAAAACCTCCGTTATTGTTGAGATTGCACGTGATGTGATATTTGACGAGATTAATGGCTCTCAACTAGAGCAAGTTGACTCACGTGTGTTAGGTGAAGAGGAGGTGTTGATGATGAAATTTGACAAGCATATGAATCGGAGATGAAGTATAGTTCGAAGTGAATTTGAAGATATGCGGGATTCTCGGAAACAGAGTGCGCATCGGCTAGAAGACCGTATCGGCTGGAACCGAGTCCGATCTGGATAGCCGATATGGCCGATATTGTATGCATGATCAATATCGGGTTCGAAGAAGAGTTTGAGACGATATTGCCAGACAAGGATAGAGTCCAAAATTGGCAAATGTATCTATTAATTAGGATTATCTGTAATTTCCTTATAGATACTTTCGGTAAGAGTCCACTTAAGGGGCTTGTTTGCTAGTTGGATTTGTGTTAGGGCAATATGAGTCGTGTCCATCTTGGACAATGTTTGCATTTTCGGGTATAAATATAAACCCAAGGCTTTATGAATAAAACAACAATAGTTCAATCAATCTCGGCGCATCACCAAACCTTTTATTCCTTTTTACTTTTGACGAGTTCTTGCTTTCGAGTCGAGCTACTTCAGTTTGATCTTCGACGAAAATGTAAGTGTTGTTATAGCGGTTTGCATTATCGGAATTAGTGCTTACATCTTTATGACACTCTAATTCTATCTTGTGGATCTCCGAGTTATCATATATATTATATAATTTAGATTGACAGTGCTATCTACTTGCATCGGCCGGTCTCTATCTAGGGTTTTGCCGATAACGGCTAGGTTGACTTGTTGGTTTGAATTATATAATGTATCCACCATCCCAAAAAGGCAACCATCGGCTTGATTGTCTAGATATTATGTTTCTTTTCACACTTAATGCTGCATTAGTTAAGTTTGATCTATTAAGTCGTGTTTAGAATCATGATCTTCAGCCTGCTTTATGGTTGTTAATAAGGATAGTATCGGGGTTTCAGCCGATCTTACCTGGTATAGTTGTTTTATATAGTTTCATGCTGTGTTTAATATGCTATATCTGCCCCTTATATAAGGATCTAATCCAATATAAATATATTGGACTCATTGCCAATCTGATTGGTAATAGTTAAATATATTTGTTGCAAGAGAATATCCTAGTATAAGGTTGTATCGGAGCTATAGCCGATACATACTTAGATCTGAACATCGGATATGACATGAGTATATATAATCGTTATTTCATGTTATTTTAAACTTGGGCAATTTATAATGTCTCGGTAAAGTCCGATCTATCCCAATTGCTTATTTCTAAAGTAATATTGACATATAGATTATATGACATTGATATTTTCAGCCGATGTATCAAATTTAGGGTTAGCTTATCATTGAATATGACTTACAGCCGATCCATGCTATATGGCATCGGCTAGGCTACATCACGATATGATATCGGCTGCCTGGTCGGTTGACTATCGTTTACTAATAAACTTGTGTCGGTATCATGGGCCCGGGGGTATACCGACCTTGGATCTGAGGCGGCCCCGTGCACCCACGTGGCCATTCCCGAGGGGGGATCGAGCCCGAGGGTGACGTGGCGGCCGCCCTGCCAGGACACGGCACCCCCTAGGGGGATAGCGCAGCGGGGGTCGGGCTCCCCCGACCCCCTCGGGCTGCCGCCACGTGCGATGGGGAAGGTGAGCGCTTCCAGCGCTCACCTACCCTTATTAATGGCGACATAGCCGTAGTATGCCTGCGCGCGCGCGTGCCGCATTTAATGCAGAATGACATGCACGCACGCATCTGACACCAGTCGCGGTCGGCTGACCGGCCTACGACCGGACCGAATGATTGACGGGACGCAGCACAGTGCCGGGCATGCCGTCGCACGCCCGATAGTTATGCTACGTCACTCGCCGGTCACATCAAAGCCATGTGAGCCGGTTCGGCTCACAGATTTCGCCAGGGTTGGTGCGCCGGGTCTAATCGCCTGGCGCATCAACCCCATACGGCCGGACAAGCAAGTCTCCGGCTGTTTAATGAAGAATGACACAGCGTCACGTAGAGAATGTGCGGTCTGACAGGAGTCACGCCGGCGCTACAGGACGGAAGACTGCGACCGCAAGCCACAGTGTGGCTCTTAATTGTACAATAGTTTTTTCCTTTTCTCTAGATCATAGCCTGTCCGGCCCATGTGGTGTCCCCTTGAGGTATAAAAGGAGACCAAGGCCTAGAGGAAAGGGGGTGGGTTCTGCTCTCTGGATTGCTTCCGGCTAAGTCCATCTCTTCAGAGCAAAAGCTCACACATATAGTCCACCTCACAGGAGTAGGGTGTTACGCCTCATCGGCGGTCCGAACCTGTATACTCGCTCGCGTTCCATCGCTCTCTTTCTCGCGGTCTCTCCATCTCACCGGTGCACCAGGAGCGGGGCCGGGGAAGCCTCTCTTTCGCACCCTGGGCCGAACTAAAAGGGGGTCTGCACAGTCCCCCGCTGCGGAGTTCACCCTCCGACAGCTGGCGCGCTAGGTAGGGGCGCGTAGATGTTTTTTCTCAGCTCCCACTCCTTGCGTGCGCGCCAAGCATCACTGAGTCAGCCCTATGGCTGAAGAAGCGGTGATCCGCACGCGCACACCGAGCATCAGCGACGACGGCAGAGAGCTGCATCCCCGTCATCGAGTGCACACCCCGTCACCGCTTCCACGCCGGAGTCCCGAGCGGGGGAAGGAGCGGAAGGAGCCGGAGGGCTCTGCCACCTCCCCACGACCCAGCGATGACCGGCGGCGCCACCCCAAGGCGCGCCGCCGTCTGGTCTACGGTGATGGCGGTACCCCTCAGGGCGCCCTCCAGGTAGCGGGAGCGCTCCTGCGCCATCCGCCCATCTCCACAGGCCCGGAGGCCCCCGTCCAGCGCTGGCTAGACGATGTGGCTAACTTGGTCAAGGCAGCGCAGCAGCAGCTGGACGCCGGCGGCCGCTCATCGGCAGCTGGGTCATCCGGTACCGCGACTGCCGCTTCTTCGTCGGCAAGGCGAAGAGCCCGGTGAGCGGTGGCCCATGCCCGCCGCTCGTCCTCGCTTCCCTCGTCGACGCCCACGGCCACTCGTGGGTGTCACGAGAGTTTATATGATGAGCCGGACGCCCGGCTCAGCATCGAGCACAGGTGCAATGAGCGCTGTACTACCCAAACGGGAGGGGGCACCGCGTCCAGGGCTGACGCGCGCCCAGTGGCCATAAGGGCAGGCCCCCCGTTTCCCCCGTCGTTGGGGCTGGTTGCCGTGCCTTTGTGGCGAGTCGTCGGAGTGTCCGATGGCCTTCAAAGTTCCAGCCCAGCATCCCGGAAAATACGACGGTAGCATCAACCCCACCGAGTTTCTCCAGATCTTCACGACTGGAATCGAGGCAGCGGGGGGTGACGACAGGGTCATGGCGAACTTCTTCCCCATAGCCCTAAAAGGCCAAGCGCGGGGTTGGCTCATGAACTTGCCACCCGCCTCGGTCCACTCCTGGGAGGATTTGTGCCAACTGTTCACCACAAACTTTCAGGGCACATATCCGCGCCCAGGGGAGGAAGCAGACCTGCACGCGGTGCAGCGGAGGGACGGTGAGTCCCTCGGGTCATACATACAGCGGTTCTGTCAGGTCCGCAATACTATCCCCTGTATCCCCGCGCATGCGGTGATATCTGCATTCAGGGGAGGCGTGCGGCATAACCGCATGCTGGAGAAGATCGCCTCCAAGGAGCCCCAGACCACCGTGCAGCTTTTTGAGCTCGCAGACCGTGTGGCCCACAAGGAGGAGGCGTGGACCTAGAACTCCTCCGGCTCTGGTGCGGCGGCAGCGGCTGCCCTCGAGTCTGCTACCTGTTCTGGTCTCCCACACCGTTTGCAATGTCAAGTTGAGGCGCATCCTGATTGATGGCGGCGCCGGCCTCCATTCTTTCCCCCGCGGACTATGACCTCATCAAGGTCCGAGGGATGAAACTCCTACCGTCCCTGCCGATCATCGGCGTGACGCCAGGACAAACGTGGCCCTGAGGTCACATTGACCTCCTGGTCACGTTTGGTGGCCCCGACAACTTCCGCACCGAGCGGATAGACTTCGATGTGGCGGATCTCAATCTGCCCTACAACGTGGTGCTGGGAAGGCCTGCGTTGGTGAAGTTCATGGCGGCCACCCATTACGCCTACCTCCAGATGAAGATGCCGGGCCACCACGGCCCCATCACCATCAACGACGATCTCAAGATCGCACTGGCTTGCGCGGAGCAGCGCGCGAGCGACCTCGCCGCGGTCCCAAAGCCCGCGAGCAGCGACGAGAGGCCCGAGGCCTCTACGTCCCACGCCTTGAGGAAGCGGATGAACTCGAGCGACGAGGTCCCCGTCAAGGAGGTGGCGTTGGCCGGCGACCCGTCCAAGACCGTCAAGATTGGCGGTCAGCTGGACGAAAAATAGGGAGACGTGCTCGTCTCCTTCGTGCGGGCAAACACTGACGTCTTCGCATGGAAGCCGTCGGACATGCCCGGGGTCCCCAAGGAGGTGATCGAGCATCGTCTGGCCGTGCGGCCGGGCGCAAGGCCCGTCCGGCAGAAGGTACGGCTGCAGGCCCCCGAGGGTCAAGCCTTCATCCGTGAGGAGGTGGCGCGCTTGCTGGAGGCCGGATTCATCCGAGAGGTCGTCCATCCGGAGTGGCTGGCGAACCAAGTCGTTATCCCCAAGGCGAACAACAAACTCCGGATGTGCATCGACTACACCGACCTCAACAAGGCATGTCCTAAGGACCCTTATCCCCTACCACGCATAGATCAGATTGTCGACTCCACTGCGGGGTGCGACCTTTTGTGTTTCCTAGATGCATACTCAGGGTATCATCAGATTCGCATGGCTAGGGAGGATGAGGGGAAAACTGCATTCATTACTCCTGTAGGCACATATTGTTATACAACTATGCCTTTTGGTTTAAAGAATGCAGGCCCTACTTTTCAGCGCACTACTCGTATTACCTTGGGTAGTCAAATAGGGCGTAATGTTGAGGCGTATGTCGATGACTTGGTTGTGAAAACGTGCAACCAAGAGACACTCCTCTCGGATCTAGCGGAGACCTTTGAGAGTTTCCGCTTCACGCGCATGAAGCTGAACCCCGAAAAGTGCGTGTTCGGCGTGCCTGCGGGCAAACTTCTCGGGTCTTTGGTCTCAGCCCGAGGCATAGAGGCCAACCCCGAGAAGATTAGCGTGATAAATAGGATGCGCCCCCTGTTGACGATGAAATTTGGTAAATCATGCATCGAATTTGGAGTTAAGACCGAAGCGGATTTGTAAGAAAATCGGTAATAGAAACAGAGTATAAATCGGCTTCGGAACTGCATCGGCTATGGTGTGCATCGGCTGATATTGAATCGGACAAGGAAGCCGATGTAGCCGATTCCGACAAGGGGATATTGGAACCATTGTCGGGATCGTTTAAAGTGCTTCATGAGGATTGCCATGTATGGATTGAGTCCGAAAAAGGCAATTGTATCTATTAATTAGGAATAGTTTGTTAGTTTCCTTTTATCTCTAGGAAAGTGTGTTTAGTGTCCGATAAGGACTTTATGTGTTTCCTTTTATCTTTAGGAAGACTAGTATCTACCCATGGGTATAAATATGTACACCCGGAGTCTATGTAAATTATCTCTCGATCAATACAACTTCGGCGCATTGCCACCTTTTATCTTTTTACTTTCCGACGAGTTCTTGTTTCAAGTTGGGCTACATCGACTTCGATCTCCGACGAGGAGTAAGGCTTGTTATGGCGGCTTGTGTTATCGTGATTAGTGCTTCCATCGCTTCGACACTCTAATCTTGTTCATGTAAGTCGTCGAGTTATCATATACATTATATAATCTAGATTGACAATGTTTTCTACTTGCATCGGCCGATCTCCATCCAGGGTTTTGTCGATATCGGCTAGATTATTTTGTTGATTTAGATTATATAATGTATCCACCACCCTGAAAATCAGTCAAAAGCCTGATTGTCTAGATATTATGTTTCTTTTCATACTTAGTGCTGCATCAGTTAAGTTTGATCTACTAAGTCGTGCTTAGAACCATAATCTCTAGCCTGCTTCTTGATTGCTAATAAGGGTTTCATCGGGGTTTCAGCCAATGAGTTATCTGGACGTATCGGCTTATAAGGATTACATACAAGACGGATTTAGCCAATGACAATAAAGATTTCACTGTTTATCTAATCATTTGGATTTATTGACATCGGACCTCCAGCCGATGAATGCTTCAACCTTCGGATCAGTGCTTATTCAATCTATCATTACTAGCCGATTGGCTTCTACTGGATTATTTTATTTTATTTTCATCAGCCGATTATCTTTATGTCATTATTTACTCAAGTATCAAGATCTATACTGGATATCGGCTGGTATTGGCATCGGCTGGAATCATTCCATCGGCTTGTCAGCTGATCGGCTATCTTTTGATCTTCAATTTATATATCTTATCAGTTGCAGGATCAAACTGACTGGCACGCCCGCATCTCATCATTATTCTGGACCTGCACTGGAGCTAAGCAGATCTCCCAGGCCATCGTGTTTTTACGTTAACACCCCCCAGCAAGCTTAGGGATGTCCAACGCGTCACTGGATACATGGCCGCCCTTAGCCGATTCATATCGAGGTTGGGAGAGAAGGTGCTACCCCTATTTAAACTCCTCAAGCGCTTCGGGCCGTTTAGATGGACGGAGGAAGCTGAGCAAGCCCTCTACCAGTTGAAGGTGTATCTCAGCTCCCCCCGGTCCTAGTGGCCACTGAGCCCGAGGAGCCGCTGCTGCTCTACTTGGCAGCGACCCCCCAGGTAGTCAGCGTAGCGCTGGTGGTGGAGCGCATCGAGGAATGTCCTTGGTCCGCACCCCGCCGACCCATGTTGGTATGGCCCAGGCCAGAGGCGATGGAGGGGCCGTCAGTCAGGCGAGGGCCCCGGGGCCCCCTAGATTAACGACGGCCCTCTGTCCCCTCGTCAGGCGCCGTGAGGAGCCCCCGGTCCCCAGGAAGGCCCCGAGGCCACTGTAGGGAGGAGCGGCCCGACGCCGTCTGACCATGAGGCCGCCAGCGTGGAGATGGAGTGGGCCCAGGGCGGCCCCTCCCATCATCCATGTGCGGGACCTGACGCCCATAGCAAGGAAACTAGGCCACACCGAAAGGTGCAGCGGCCAGTCTACTTCGTTAGTGAGGCGTTGCGGGATGCCAAAACTCGGTATCCTCAGGCCCAGAAATTGCTCTATGCAGTCCTGGTGGCCTCGACAAAACTGCGCCATTATTTCCAGGCGCACTGGGTTACGGTGGTAACGTCTTACCCCCTCGGGCAAATTCTCCGTAACCGAGAGGCGACTGGGCGAGTGGTCAAGTGAGCCATTGAAATCTCTGAGTTCGATCTTCACTTTGAACCACACTAAGCGATTAAGAGTCAGGCCCTCGCCGATTTCGTGGCTGAGTGGAGCCCGACCCCCGAACTCGACCTCGGGTCCCTCGACCCCGAGGGCGGAGCAGATCCCGCACAACGGGCCGCCAACCCTCATTGGGTGATGCAATTTGACGGCTCGCTCGCCCTCCAGGGAGCTGGCGCCGTGGTCACTTTGACCTCACCAAGAGGGGATACCCTCGGATACTTGGTTCGCCTCGAGTTTCGAGCAACCAACAATATGGCGGAGTATGAGGGGCTCCTTGCGGGACTCAGAGCGGTGGCTGGAATGGGGATCCGCCGCCTCTTGGTTTTAGGTGACTCTCAGTTGGTCGTGAACCAGGTCTCCAAGGAGTACCGCTGCTCCGACCCGCAAATGGAGGCCTACGTCCGCGAGGTGCGACGTATGGAGTGCCATTTCGATGGGTTAGAACTTCAGCACGTGCCCAGGCGAGACAACACGCTTGCCGACGAGCTGTCTCGACTCGCTTCGTCATGCGCCCCAACCCCAAAGGGTGCCTTCGAAGAAAGGCTAACCCAGCCGTCGGCGTGTCCTGATCCCCCTGGGGATTCGGATGCTGCCACGTCACCCACGGGGCCCGAGGGAGTCTAGGCCCCGAGGCCCGAAGGGGTCGAACCCGACCCCCCAAGAAAAATTGCCTGGATGATTGAGATTCGGGCATTCCTTAAAGATGAGACTCTCCCCGAGGATCGCGAGGGGAGCGAGCGCGTCATTCGCATCTCCAAGCGGTACATGTTGGTAGAGGGGGCCCTATATCGACGCGGTGCTAATGGAGTCCTCCTCAAATGCATTCCTCGGGACCGTGGCATCGAGCTCCTCGCCGATGTCCATGAAGGCGAGTGCGGCGCTCATTCCGTCTCGCGCACCTTGGTCGGCAAGGCCTTCCGCAGGGTTTCTACTAGCCGATAGCGCTCCAGGATGCGGCCGATCTGGTCAGGCGATGCAGGGCGTGCCAATTCCACGCCAAGCAAACGCATCTGCCGGCCCAGGCCCTCCAGACCATCCCGCTCTCATGGCCCTTTGCGGTCTGGGGGCTGGACATCTTGGGTCCATTCAAGAAAGCATTGGGCGGGTACGAGTACCTCTACGTTGCCATCGACAAGTTCACCAAATGGCCCGAGGCCTACCTGGTCATCAAGATCGACAAGCACTCGACGCTCAAATTCATCAAGGGCATCACTGCCCGGTGCGGGGTGCCCGACCGTATCATTACGGACAATGGCACCCAGTTCACAAGTGAACTGTTTGGCTATTACTACGAGAACATGGGCATCAAGCTTTGCTTCGCCTCACCCGCCCACCCCAAGAGCAATGGTCAAGTGGAGCGCGCCAACGCGGAAATCCTCAAGGGCCTCAAGACCAAGACGTACAACATCCTCAAGAAACACGGCGACTCGTGGATCGATGAGCTACCAGCGGTGCTATGGGCCAACCGGACGACCCCGAGTCGCACCACAGAGGAAACACCATTTTTCCTGGTTTACAGTGCGGAGGCGGTCCTCCCATCCGAGCTCACCCTGGGATCTCCATGAGCTGCCCTGTACAACGAGGCAAATAAAGAGCTACTCCGACAGGACGACCTCGACTACCTGGAAGAACGAAGGCGGCGCACCGCCCTTCGGGCCGCGCGCCACCAGCAGAGCCTAAGGCGCTACCATCAGCGCCATGTCCGGGCCCGATCGCTCAGCGTAAACGATCTTGTCCTACGCCGCGTCCAAATGCGTGCTGGACTGAGCAAACTCTCACCCATGTGGGAGGGGCCATTTCGGGTGATTGGTGTCCCCCGGCCGGGGTCGGTCAGGCTGGCCACGGAAGACGACACCGAGTTGCCTAACCCGTGGAACATCGAGCACCGTTGCCGCTTCTACCCATAAATGAGTCGTTGTGTTGTACCTCGGGCTCGGGCCAACCCCGCGTGCCCCCTCGGGCACAACAAAGTTGGCCGGGGGCTCCCACTATGAATGCATTCCCCTTCTTCATATTTATTTCTTCTAAATAGCAGATTTCATATTCGATTCGGTCCGACTCTATTTTTCTCCTTGTATGTTTCGTTGGGTGTTTTGTCTTAACTCGGGATGCTCGTGTTCGTGTCGCTCCTAGTGATTCGCACCACCTAGACACCGACGGGGCCCAGAGCGAGCCGTGCGCCGAGGCATGTTGAATTACGGGGGAACTCGCCAATGGCCCACAATCAGGTCCGCACTTACCCCGGCCATCATGCTCTCGGCCTGGCTAGTCTCGACATGCGGAACTCCCCAAGTGCTCTAGTTTCGGTTCCTATCACTTGGGATTGCGGCCCGAACCTGGACCCCCGCTTAAGACGACACGCCGAACAGTTCAACGAGGAAGGCACAGTCGGATCGCAAGTCAAAATAATAAACTAATATTAAATCGTGACATATTCATTGCAGGAAAAACTAAACATAACACGAAGTGTCATTTATTACATGAGCGGCCCGAGGGCCGAATATATACAAGCATAGCAAAGGAAGAAGGTGGAGGGGCTATCAGCTTCGGGCCTCGGCCTGTGGGGTCATGCCTCGCCACCGTCGCCGTCGGCGCCATCATCATCGTCACGGTCGGTGTCATCGTTGTCGTCCTCGTCGTCGGAGGCCAGCGGAGGGGCGAACCGGGGGGCTGTCCCCTCGAACGCGTGGACAACCTCCCGGGCGACCTCCCGGACTTGGGCGCGAGCCGCCGCCTCTGTTCCCGACGGGAAGTCGTCAAAGACCGCCCACGGGGAGAAATCCAGGTCGCGGGCCTGGCAGCTAGCCAGTACCAGCTACACGGGCCCCTCGGCGATGGCCTTTGAGGAGGCCTTTATGGTCTCCTCGATCTCCCCCGGAACCGCTCGAGGCTCTCCGCCATGACGGTGAGGCGGTGGGCGACCCCGACCGGCGTGTTGCCGAAGGCGTAGATCTGGCCCAACCAGACCCCCGCCTCGCGCGCGGCACGCTCCAGCTTCGAGACGGCATCCTGGAACATGCCGGGGGCCATGCCCTTCGCCAGCTTGAGCGCCTCGACCTCCCCGTTGCGGGCCGTTAGCAGCTCTTGGAGTGCGGCGGCGTTCTCCTCGGCAGTGGAAAGGCGGGCGGCGAGATCGCTCTGCCCCTCGGCCGCCCCGGCGCTCCGGGCCATCTCCACGGCCTCCTCGGCTTCCTTGGCACGCGCCTCGAGCTCGGCACCGCGTTTGTCCAAGGCGGCCCGCTCAGCACGAGCGCTCTCCATCTGGGCGAGCTCCCGCGCCATTACGGCCTATTCCCGCCTAAGGTCCTCGGCCTCGCGGTTGATGACCAGGGCTGCGCGCTCCTCGCGGATACGCAGCTCCTCGGACAGCCGCCGGTTGGCGTCCTCGGACTCCGCGAGGGCTTGGAGCTGCTCGGTCAAGGCGGCATCACGGAGACGGAGCACGGCCTCCATCTCCGCGGTGGCGGCTTCATGCGTCGCCAGCGTCTCCTCTCGCGCCTTGAGCTCTTCGGCACTGATGCGGATGTTCTTGGCACGCGCCGCTATGCCGTCCTCGCGCCGCTGGATGGCGGCTTCTGCCTCGGCCGCCCTCTGCTCCCGACCAAGGGCGGCGTCGTACCGGCGCGATAGGTCAGTGGAGAGTGCTTCGAACTGTCGGCGCAGGTCCGAGGTGCTCATCTCCATGGCCTCGGTCGTAGCAAGCGCCACGACCCTCTTCTCCTCCACCTCCCTGGTGATTTCCGCCAGGGCATCGGTGCGCGCGTCAATCGACGCGAGTTGAGCGGCGTAGGTCTTCCGGCCCGCCTCTACCATGCTCTCCAGGGAGCAGCGCCCCTCGGCCAGCCGCTCCCACTCGGTAGCCAGTTCGGCCTGCTCTCCCGCCAGGGATTGCAGCTGGGCGTTGAGCCCACCCATCACGGCGGAGTTCGTCGTCGCCATGTCCTGGAGCAGGGGCTCTGCACCTAGTGGCGTGGCGGTGGAGGAAGACCTCCGGCGGCCCGACCCCAGCGGAGTCTCGGGCTCGGCCTCGGGGACTTGGCCGGGCGCGGGGGCATTGCCAGCCTCGGGGGCTCGCTCGGTCTCGGGGGCTTGGTCGGCCTCGGGCCCCGGGGCGCCGCTGCTGTCCTGGCCGTCCAGCGCCAGCTACCGGAGCCAAACCGCCTCCACCTCCTCTTGGGCGCGGGCCTCCGCCTCCTCCCGCGCGCGGGCCTCTCCAGCCTCCCGGGTGACCGCCTCGGCCTGTCGGGCACGGACCGCCTCGCGGGCGGCTTCTTCGGCCTCCCGCAGGTGCACTTCAGCCGCCCGCAGATTGACTGCCTAGCGGGCCGCCTCGTCTGTCGATCGCCTCGCGGCCTCGGCCCCAGCTGGCCGGCCGGTCTTGGATTGGCGGGGGGCTCCCCGAGGTGGGAGGTCACTGAGTAAGACAGGCCAAGAGTAGAGCAAAATATATAAGAACGGGAGCGAAAAAGAAGAGAAAAAGCGGCCCCTGTTGGGAACGAGATCGTACCTGGTCGTTGGACGTTTGAACGTCCATTTGGGGGGCTCTATGAAACCCCCCTTGCTGGGCTCTGACCCCTGGCGGGGTGCGGTCTCCCCTAGTTTGTGGAGCCGCTTCTTCTTTTTCTCTCCCCAGGCGGCGGCGGCGAACCGCCCGCAGATCGCCTCCCCGGGGCGCTCTCGGCACCACCCCCTCGGGGTGGAGATGGGGGAGGAGAGCTCTCCCCATGCTTTTCTTTTCCCCTTGGGGTCCTCGGAGCGGCTGCCCCCGTAGCTGCTTCCATGGGGGCCGACGGGCGGCCCTCGCCGGAAGAGGGCCACCCTCCTCCACCTCCGCTGCGGCTGCCCCCGGCGCCGTCGTGGCCCCGGTCCCCCGAGGCCCCGATCGCGGCCATAATGGCCCGGATGCTCTCGCGGTCCGGGTCACTGCACAAGGGAGCACACCGTCGGGGATCAGGGAAGGCTCCACTGTAAGGACCCCCGTCTTGCAACAGGAATCACTCGTGTATTCTGTGCCATTTCCCTGGATCAAGTAGTTTGGCACACACGATACATAGTTGAATTACCAAAAGCGCATACATAAGCGTCGTGTACGAATTAATACATCATAGGCCCGAAGGCGTAGTCTTAGAACGAAGGACCAAACGGTCCGGAATACAGTTCAAAAGCAGAATATAGATAAGTAGCGGAGCGAAGGCAGCGGCATCGCCATTGCCACAGGCAACGACCGTATCTAGACCTAGTGAGCACCCTCTTCTTCCGCATCTTCGTCGTAGTAGGCGTATGGATCCTCCGCGGTGTCATCTTCGGCTTCTGATGAATTTTATAATTGCAAGGGTGAGTACCAACCGTACTCAGCAAGTCACCACAACAACGATGCATATGAAGGATTTTTATTCAAGGCAAGGCAAAGGCTCAGTTGCATAAAGCTGGTTTTGCAATCATTTTCACAAACCTAAGACCTAGCATAACTGGTCAAGTTTTAATACCAGAGTTTAATTTAAACAACGACGGTTCTGTCTACCATCCATTGTGATCCCAAGGATGGCTTTCCGCCGTTGGTCGTCATGGTTTTCTGTGGACACCCACCTTCCCTGCTCTCAGGGAGTGGCTCCAACAGCATAAAATTCATCATGCAATGACCCATCCCACACAGGTTAAGAATTTAAAGTCTAGCGAAGTGTAATGCACGTCCCGGTGCTCAATATCCGCGAGCACGGCTATTCGAATAGATTGTTTTACTCACACTGCAGTGGATGTACACTTTACCCGTACTCCGCGACTGCCCAACACATGAGCCTCGTCCCAACACATGAGACGCGTCACGGCAAAGCCTTTCGATAACCCTACATTGGCAGTACCCGCTCCATGAACTATCATCCTCGTGCACTCTAGGCGTATCCATTTCTAGCAGTGAGAGGAGTTCTGGCGCTCCCGGGGGAAGGAAGTCTCACACACGCACAAGTTTATATCTTAAGTTTTAGGTTATCACTCTCACACACGTGGCAGTCCTACCAATGGCGACACCGATGTAGGGTACGCATTGCGTCCCCACCTCAACGGCTGTCCCGACGTAGCGAACCTGCCCCACACACTAGGGTGAACCATCTATGCAAGGATACTGCCACTGCTCGGTTATCTAGTCGGCTAGGTCTATACCCATCCGAGAAGTACGGTTGTACTGGGGTCGTTTCATGCTTAACTTCATGGCTCGGTCCTTAATTGACCGGGGACGGAACTAGCCTTTTCCGGATACCACCCAAATCCACCATCCGCCCCAGTCGAAAACACTTGTTTGGTTTTATTTCTCTTTCCTCAAATCATATCATCATATTATGGCAATGTGGCGCTCATGTCTCCACATGCCGCATCTCAATTACCTTCCCCAAGGTAATTGCCCAAGCATAAAGCATTTGATCAATATGAATATGCAAGATTCTAGAATAGCATCGCTAAGCATTTGTCATAATTGACTAAGGACTCATATATAAGCATGGCTACAAAGAATATAGGGGTTACACAATAATCAAGGTTTGGCCTAATAACAAGTGGGTTGTTCATTATTGCATGCAACTTTATTTGTAAATAAAAATAATTTTTGCAACTTGGGATCAACATGCTCAAGGATAGTGATGACTTGTCTTGCTCGAAGTCCGGTTGTTCTTGGTCTTCGGTCGGACTCACAGCCCCCTCGGTGTCTAGAGTTATGCGCGAAAGGAATTGAATTCGCTCAGAATTCATTTAAAATCCGACAAAAATCCAATTTAAAGAAATGAATCTAACGTGGGTGTCGAATGTCGACTTCGCTCCTATTATTATTTATAAAATAGTTCCATTCCGATGGTTAATACCTTTATCCCCAAATTTTAACGTTGGCCAAAAAGAACATTTATCCGGTTTAATTTACGCAACTTGCCTAGGTTAGATCCGATAATAGCATTCAACCTTTGGTGATCGGTAATCTACTAAATAATTGCAATGGCTACCTAAGCGTATAACCTAATTGACGAGTATAATTAATAACGATTATACGGTTTTTGCAATAAACAGTAACGGCAACGCTTAATCTAGAAGTTTTAGAATTAACTAATTAGTATACACGTGAGTTGGTAAAACCTAAAAATGGAAGTCTAAATATTTGGCTAAATATCTAGAAAAAAGGCAATCATTAAAAGAATTATTTAATTAAGTGAATACTTGTATTTAAATAACCCGGATTTAATTCCTTGTACGGGTTTCAAAAATTATCGACGGATTTCATCCTAAATTTCTTATCCCAATTTATTTCTCCCATTTCATTCTCTATCCTAGATTTTCTTCCCTAGGTCAAAAATTTTTATTTCCCTATTCCATCCTTTTCTTTTTCCTATTTTCTTTTCTCTCCCGTCTCTTTTCTTTCCTCTTTTTCTTTTCTCTCTTTTTTCTTTTCTCTCTCCTCTTTCTCTGTTCTGCCTTCCTTCTTCTTCTTTCCTCTCTTTTCTTTTCTCTCTCTCTACTACCACCGGTCCTGCTCTCTCTCTCTCTCTCGCCGTCGACAGAAGGGGAGGGGAAGGAGAAGGGGGGGTGGCTCACGACGGTGGCGGTTGGCGAGGCACGCGGCGGCGGCGAGGGAATGTGGGGGAGACCGAGGGGGGAGGAGGAAGGGGAGGTTGCCGGGTGTGGGGAGATGAGAGGGGGGACGGGCGGCTCTTATAGTGCGGGAGGGCGGCCGGCGAGGCGCGCGGGCGGGCGTGCGCGGCATGGGGCGGTGGCGACGTGGGCGCGGCGGCAGCGCGCGGCGCGAGGGTACGGCGGCGTGGCGCAGCATGGCGTGCGGCGTGGGCGCGGTACGGCGGCTGCGATGGCATGGCGACGTGCGCACGCGGCGGCAAAGGCGTGCGGCGCGGGGCGCGAGGGCGGTATGGCGCGGCGGTACGGCGGCGTGGCGCGGGCGGCGTCGTGCGGGCGCACGGCGCGGGACGGCGCGTGCGGGCGCGGGGCGTGAGCGGGCGGCGCGCGGCGTGGGCGCGCGGGCTCGGGGCGGCAGGGCGGCGGCACGCGGCAGGGATGCGTGCACGCGCGGCGCGGGACGGCGCGAGGGCGGCCGGCGCGCGTGAGGCGCGGGCGAGCAGCGGCAGGCGGCGTGTGGCAGGGGTCCGGGGCTGGATCGAACACCTGGCGGCCAATGAAACAGTGCCGCCAGGATTTTTTTGACAAATAAGGCGATTTCCCTCATTAAAAATCATCCAAAAATTTTGTAATTATACTAAATGAATGTTGCCTAATATGTTTAGTGTTTCTAAACATTTCTTTCCAAATTGCAATGTTTTGATAATTTTATTATTATTATATTTTTCTTATACACATTATTCTCACATATATGTATATACGTCTATGTATACATTCCTGTTTGGGATTTATATTTGTGCCCCCAAATATATACATATATTTATGCATATGCAAAAATGCCCTCCTAAATTTGTGTCACCATATTTAATTGCCTCCTTATAGTACACTATTGATTAATCCACCGTAAAGTCCAATAAAATGCGCGAATAAATCCGGCATGATGCAATTTATTTAAAAAAAATTGAGGGTCCGTATTTTAGGGTTTTGATTTCGTTGGTCAAAGTTTTAGGGCGTTACATCCACGATGCTGAGGTTCAGCACGCGTTGGACCACCACCCTAAGATCCTCCGGGCTCCAGTCCAGTCGCGGCCGAGGTACGACCGGACGGGATCCTCGGGCCCGGTGTACGCCCAGGCGCCCCGCCTGTGATCTTGGAGCGGGGCGATGCGGCGGCGGGTCTAATCTCCAAACACCATCGCGCCGGTGAGGCCCTGGGCGCGCAGACCGATCAATCGGTCCAGTACGGCGTCGTACCCTTCCCCGAGGGTGACGACCGACCGCCATGTCGGTGTTTGCTTCGGCGGGCGAGTCAGGAGTTGGAGGCAGCGCTCGTTGAGGAGGCTGGTGTAGAACCAGTCACTCTTTCAGTCATCCCATTTCTTCCGCAGGACGCAGGGGATGTATTGTTGCGCTGTCTGCGCCCGCGGCTGGAAGTAGCATCCCCCAATCTCCGTCGGCGGTGACACCGACTGCGCGGTGTAGAACCACCGAAACAGCCGAAGCATGGGCCTCACCGCCACGAACATCTCGCACAGATGTGCGAAGATGGCCAACGTCATTACGGCGTTGGGGGTGAGGTGTCCCATGTGGAGGTTGTAGTAGTTCAACACCCCCAGGAAGAAGCCCGAGAATGGCAGGATGAGCCCCGCCATGGCGAAGGGGAGGAAGAAGATGGCCCGCTCGGGGAACTGCGGCACCGGGCGCGCTTCGCCCAGCACCACCGTCTCCCGGTCAGCCGCCGCCGGCATGAACTTGCGCGACAGGCTGGCGATGCGGTCACTGGAGATCCGCGACGGCGGCAGCACGCTACCCTCGACCGGAGAAGATCCCCGCGCCATCGCTCTGTGGAATGTGAGATGCGAAGAGCGAATGTGTGCAACGAGAAGGGCGCTAGGAAGCAAGCAAAAGCAAGGGCGCATGAAAGCTGTGTTGGGCAAAAGTGGCGAAGGAAGGGGAAAATCCCCTTCTCGATGTCCTTTCTACCCCAACCGCTGCCGCGCCCACTATCTCGACCCTCGATTCTCGCGCGCACTTCCTCCATTATCCCCACTACTCCGTTTTCGGTGCGCGTGCGGAACGCCGCTACCGTCACGGAGATAGAGGGGCAGATCGTGTCCGCCTTAAAGGTGCGCGCGGTTGCCGAGAGGTACGCCATCATCGCCACTCTGGGCATGCGAATGGACGCGCCCCGTTTTGTGCGCCGCCCCAGTAATGGGGCCATTACGGAATAATGGCCCATTACCGTCGTGAGGCGTTTTTGATTACGCCCTGGGTAATAAGGCCGATACGGGGTGACGGCCCATTATCGCTGAGAGGCTTTCTCTCTACGTGCAAAACCGGCAGCTGCTCATCTCCTCTGAGAACCTGGGCCCACTTCACACCAGATCGATAAGGTGGTGCAAAACCTGGTCGACCTACAGTGGGGCCCTCCACAGGCTTTACATCGGGGGCTACTGTCGGCGTCATGGGCCCAGCGGTATGCCGACCTTGGATCTGAGGCGGCCCCGTGCGCCCACGTGGCCATCCCCCGAGGGGGGATCAAGCCCGAGGGTGACGTGGCGGCTGCCCTGCCAGGACACGGCACCCCCTAGGGGGATAGCGCAGCGGGGGTCGGGCTCCCCCGACCCCCTCGGGCTGTCGCCACGTGTGATGAGGGAGGTGAGCGCTTCCAGCGCTCACCTACCCTTATTAATGGCGACGTAGCCGTAGTGTGCCTGCGCGCGTGTGTCGAATTTAATGCGGAATGACATGCACGCACGTATCTGACACCGGTCGTGGTCGGCTGACCGGCCTGCGACCGGACCGAATGATTGACGGGACGCAGCACAGTGCCGGGCATGCCGTCGCACGCCCGGTAGGTATGCTACGTCTCCCGCCGGTCACATCAAAGCCGTGTGAGCCGGTTCGGCTCACAGATTTCGCCAGGGTGGGTTCTGCTCTCTGGATTGCTTCCGGCTAAGTCCATCTCTTCAGAGCAAAAGCTCACACATATAGTCCACCTCACAGGAGTAGGGTGTTACGCCTCATCGGCGGCCCGAACCTGTGTACTCGCTCACATTCCATCGCTCTCTTTCTCATGGTCTCTCCATCTCACTGGTGCACCGGGAGCAGGGCCGGGGAAGCCTCTCTTTCGCGCCCTGGGCCGAACTAAAAAGGGGGTCTGCACAGTCCCCCGCTGCGGAGTTCACCCTCCGACAACTTGCATGTTCTATCTTGTTGATTGCAAGATCAAATCAACTGGCACGTCCTTTGAACCCGAAAGCAAGTTTTGGACCTGCACTAGAGTAAAGCAAACCTCTCAGGCCAGTGTGTGTTTTTTGCATCAACAGGAGGATCCTAGTGAAGATATAAAGAGGTTGGCTCTATGAGATGTTCGTCCTAGAGAGCAACAACATGGACCCTCTTCCTCTACACAAGCGGAGCCATCCACATCCTCTCAAGTCAATATCACTCACCCTCAAGCTTGGATCATGATGAAGTATACATGCACGTGCCATCCTTACCAATCAACCTTGCTCACCCAAGGATACACCAAAGCATCCAACGAGATCACCCCACCGACAACATCCTAGGTGACATCAATAAAGGAGTATCCACTAGATCTCGAGCTGCAAATTTTTGTGAATATTACTCTTTTTTGTCTTCTATTGAACCACTAAGGGTAGAAGAAGCACTCGGTGATCCGGATTGGGTGATGGCAATGCAAGAAGAGTTGAACAACTTCACTCGAAATGAAGTGTGGTCATTGGTGGAGAGACCAAGGCAAAATGTGATTGACACAAAATGGATCTTTCGGAATAAGCAAGATGAAAACAGTGTAGTGGTAAGGAACAAGGCAAGATTAGTGGCTCAAGGATTCACCCAAATCGAAGGTTTGGATTTTGCTGAAACCTTTGCACCGGTAGCTAGGCTATAGTCAATTCGTATTTTATTAGCCTTTGCTACTAACCTTGATTTCAACCTCTACCAAATGGACGTGGAGAGTGCATTCTTGAACGGTCCAATCAATGAGTTGGTGTATGTGGAGCAACCACCGGGCTTTAAAGATCCAAAGTATCCTAATCACGTGTATAAGCGTCACAAGGCGCTCTATGGGCTTAAGCAAACTCTTAGAGCATGGTATGAATGCCTTCGTGATTTTCTTGTTAAAACAGTTTTGATATTAGCAAGGCTGATTCTACTCTCTTTACCAAAAGACATGATCATGATATCTTTGTGTGCAAGTATATGTCGACGATATTATATTTGGCTCTACTAACAAGTATTTTAGTGTAGAATTTAGTAGAATGATGACCAAGCACTTTGATATGTCCATGATGGGTGAATTGAAGTTCTTCATCTGTCTTCAAATCAAGCAACTCAAGTAAGGAACGTTCATTTGCCAAACGAAGTATTTGAAGAACATGCTCAAGAAATTTGGGATGGAGAGTGCAAAGCCAATTCACAGTCCTATGCCGTCAAATGGGCACCTAGATCTCAACGAACAAGGTAAAGACGTCGACCAAAAGGTAATCGTTCCATCATTGGCTCATTGCTTTACCTTTGTGCATCTAGACCCGATATCATGCTTAGTGTTTGCATGTGTGCAAGATTTCAAGCCGCTCCGAAGAAGTGTCACCTTGTGGCCATAAAGAGAATTCTTCGATATCTAGTCCACACACCTAATCTTGGCCTTTGGTACCCTAAGGGAGCAAGGTTTAATCTCATTGGTTATGCCGATGCGGACTATGTTGGTTGCAAAGTGGAGAGGAAAAGCAGTTTGGGAACTTGCCAATTTTTGGGTAGGTCCCTTGTTTCTTGGTCTTCCAAGAAGCAAAACTCCATCGCCCTATCCACCGCCGAAGCGGAATTTGTTTCGACGGGTAGTTGTTGTGCTCTACTTTTTTGGATGAGACAAACTTTGAGAAACTATGGCCTCAATGTGAGCAAATTTCCACTCCTATGTGACAATGAGAGCGTCATCAAAATAGCCAACAACCCCGTCCAACACTCCCGAACAAAATATATTGATATTCACCATCACTTCTTGAGAGATCACTCCACAAGAGGCGACATAGACATCCAACATGTGAGAACCAACAAACAATTGGCGGATATCTTTACCAAGCGTTTAGATGAAAGTAGGCTTTGTGAGTTGAGAAGTGAACTAAATATCTTGGATTCTCGGAATGTGGCTTGATCTATTGCATGCATTTTGGTTGCTAGAAGAGGTTGCATATCACCTTGTGACAAAATGGACATTCAATTCATGGATGAACAATAGTCACTAATTTGTGGATAAATTGAATCTATGTGTATGTGGATCTCAATTTTAAATGAATGTTGGTCCTAGCACAACTTGAAATAGGTTCAAACATTCCCTCTCTTGGGGGTAAATTATCTTGTCTCATGGTAATTTACTCTATTTTGATTCTCGGATCGACCCATTTGACCTTCTGATTATTTTTTGTAATGATTGATTGATGGCTAATCACAAGTTCAAATGGGGGCAAGTTGTTCGACCAACATCATCTCCAACTCCTGTCAAAATGTTTGTAAAATTTTTATGTCAAAATTCCTTGAAATCGCTTTGAAAAACTGTTTTATACCATTTTTCGGAAATTCTGAAAATTTTTCGGCAACTCCGAAAAATCCCAGGTCCTTATATACCGCTTTCTCTCCCGTGGACTCCTCTCTCTCCTTTTCCATCTTTTCTCCACAGGACTCCCTCCCACCACCCCTCACCAGTGGCAACTCCTCCCTCCACGGCTCTCCGGCATTCGCCTCCACTCCAATCCCGTGTGAGCACTCTTGGGGGCCATCTAGAGGGCTACATTGCATCTCTTCTACCGGTGTTCTTCGTTCTTGAAGTATGCACTTCAAATCAAATCCCGTGGTTTCTCTTGTTGTTTGTGCTAGTGATTTAGTTTTGTGGGTAGCTAGATCTAGCATTTCTTTAGTATTGTGCATACTCTGTGATTTTCGGAATTTCCGAAAAACACTACTTCCGCTTTTTCTTAAGTTTTTAAATTATCCTATTCACCCCCTCTAGGCCTAAGTGACCCTTTCAATCGCTAACAATAAGTATTGTCACGGTACAATTAAGTCATGTACAATGGAAATCACTGATACAAAGTGATGTCAATGTATTACATAGGATAAGAACACACAAAAACCACTTTACCCACAATGGAGACCACCATCAACTGTATTTTATGTTTCAGCGCTTGAGTATTTATGTATCAGTCCCTATGATTTTTTACTATTGAACCAACTAGAACTTTTATAATTTAGACCCTTCAACAACGAAAAAATTCATATACACCCCTAGCCTCCACACGGACCCTCCGTCAGCCACTCCCACCTTATTTTCCCCTTTCCCTCACCATTTCTCCGTCATTGGTTATTTTGCTCGACGCGCCCACCATCGTGCCCTTCCCCTCCTTAGCTCCCCATCCATCGCTCACCTCTTCCACCGCTACGCCACTCTCCTTTTCCACCTCTAGCGTATCCCCCATCTCCCCTCTCCCCTCTCCCCTCTCCTTCTCTATGGGTGACGACGGCATATCTGGCCGAGTTCGCCAGATCTAGCGACACCTTTCCTTCTCCAGTTGAGTTCATCGGATATGGCCACGAGTTCGTCGGATCTGGTCATGAGCCATATGGTTACCGCAGCTCGAGGATGCGATGAGCCCGGTGGTCACCGTGACTCAAGCATGGATGAGCACGCGAAGCGGAGGAACTCGTCGGCATGGAAGAGCTCGTCGTCAGTGCGGACGAGCTCGCTGGCGATAGACTCGGTCCTTGCTTGGTAGGCCCTCCTCTCCTCTCCTCTACCGTTTCTCTTTCTTCTTGGGACCAAGCACATTGCGGGGATTTCGACTTCCCAACATGTGACCTTGAACGTGGCTCCGAACCAAGGTGCATCGAGAAAACGGTAACCTCTGCAGGTCACATTCAGTTTTGCGAAACCATGATCCTCACTACCACCGTGCTCGGTTCCGATATGGAGGCTTGAGACCACCATCTACTGTGGTGCGTAGGGCATGGACTTATATGACTTCTATCATTGAAAAAAGAAAAAGAAAAAGATCTCCAAGGCTTTTCAAGTGATTTGTACCTCCTCCATAAAGAATCTCTAAACGCTCATCGGTTTGCGGGGAGATAAAGCTATCGCCAATGTGCGATCAGTGCGTCAACTGTTAAGAGTCATACAATGGCTACTGTTCAATTTGCCGGACACAACACAAGCGCAATAGCGAAAAAGAAATGCAAGGAAAGGAGCGTACACTGATGGGGTAAAGCGAAACTTTAGATCGCCACTTCCGGAGGAGTGTACTGTGTACAATATCTTGCCGATCTAGTAACAAAAGTTGGTACTTTTCCACTTGTAATTACCTTTTCTATTTTACAATTTATTTTTGTTAGGCACACGATCGATCAGTGCTCCATGGAATAATTTGACCGAGAAGAAAAGCGAGTGAGATGCTCAATAATGTAAAGGCCATCTTGATCTTGTGATTCAGCCATATGGTATAAATGAAGAACGTAATTTTTTTTTTTGATCATGAGGAATCCATGATTTCCCTCTTTTTGCCGAGGGACGAACCCAAGTACATGAGTTAAATAAGTAGCAAACCAACTTTGTGCACTTTTTAAAAAGTTCTCGTCAGGAATATGCCCCTTTTAAAATTTGTTTACGATGACAATTAAAAATGCAGTCACACACTCAGATCGGATATTCTGGCAGACGAGAACTCGAGAGGCACTGAACTGCTTTTGGACCATCTGATGATCACGCAATGCAGTAGCATTATATTGTACAGGACACGCCTGTCTTCCAGTGAGTTTAAAATAATAAAGAGGGATAATGCCAGTGGCCGCTGACCTATTTGGACCATCAAATTGATACTATTTTAGCTTGAGTTATATCACATCGCGCTATCTATAGAAGATTAGTTATTTCTACTCCTCAACATGACAACATGCATAAAAAAGCGTTTTTAAAAATGAGCCACCAACCCACAAGGCCACAACTAAATACAACCTTCATCCCAAAATAAATTAATCTAAAAAAATTTGATATAACCTATAATAACAAATCTGAATATGAGGGTTATATCAGATTCCCTTTTAGATTACTTTATTTTGAAATGGATAATGTACATGTGTGTAATATTACCCTTATCTCTGATGCAAAACGGGCACCACTTAGACAGCGTTCGTTAGCAGGTCTTCCCAACCTGCACAGTGATCACGAAAAACGGAGCGATCCATTAGCGCGTGATTAATTAAGTTTTAGATATTTTTTTCAAAAATGGATTAATTTGATTTTTTAAGCAACTTTTGTATAGAAATTTTTTACAAAAAACACACCATTTAGCAGTTTGAAAAGCGTGCGCACGGAAAACGAGAGAGGTGAGTTGGGAAAAGGGGGAAAGAGCAAAGCCTTAGTGCTTCCAATGCAAAAGTCTTTCTCTCAGCAGTCATGTTATTACTTTTCTTTATCAAGGAATACTCCATCTTAAAATAAAACCATTTTTATCCTCTCCTATTTATTCTAAAATAAATTTATTTTTAAACAACTACTGTATTAGAGTTTGTGCAATTAATTGACAAACTCGCTGGAATTAAATAAAGTAGGAGCAAATTATATTAAAATTTGATAAAGTTTTTTCTTTTGTATCGGTATGTATGTGATAGAAGAAAATAAAACTATTTTAAGATGGAGGTTGTAGTTTTAGTGAGGCCAAAAATTTGTCATTGGTCTCATCTCTTTAAAGACGGGTTAGGGAAGCATTCTTCAATGTGTGAGTTTAGTGCACTTGTGTTTAAGTGTCTTCATGTAATAAAAAGAAGATAATTCGTTCGTTCTCAAGTTTTTCAAGTGTAGTAGTGCTATTAAAAGCACAAGTTATTTCCAGAAGAGAAGTCAGGAAAAGTAGCACACTCGTACTGCCGGTCCTTAATTTACCGGCGAAAACGAGAATGGTATATGAGAAAATACCATATCGCTGCTCTGGAATTGTTTCTCTGCTAGTTCGTGCATTTGCTTTGCATGATTCAGACATATACTTTACGGAGAATGCAACGCCGGTATTGCTGAAATGTCTCAAAATCCATTCACTTTAAGGCAAAGGCCACAATGCCACATACGACGTACTGTCGAGCCAGCCACCATGCACGTACTCAGTACTCACCAACAAACCCCTTGTTTCAATTCATTCACGTATTATAAACAGTACAAAGTACAGTTTTCTTTGCTTCATGGGTGATAATCTAATTTAACTACGAATTGAGAGTGTTTGGCTGTGTGTATCTTAATTATGTAGTAGAAGTTAAAATTCTTATACTATATTGATGTGATTGATTGAGTTCAATAAAATCTTTTATGTGTGTTGGTAACTTTTTTGGCAAGAAGACAAACACGATCGTGACATCTAAACACCTTACGGTGATATAGAGTCACCAACCACCTCGATCTAGCCAATGAGCCAAATCTAGATGGGTTTTGTAGAAACTAGATCAGCTAGCGGAGCCGATCTAGGTGAAGCAAAGGATAACCACCCGTCTCGTGGGCGAATGGAAAGTTTACGGGACAAACCTACAAAGGGGCGTCACACTCTCGCAGCGACGGCGGACGGTTTACGGTGCAAACCGACAAAGATGGACAAACTAGGCTAGAACTAAGCGAAAAGTAGATGTAAAGCTGAAAAAACGATTCAATTAAGTAATTGCGTTGTAAGTAGATTGGTGTCTGTTGACAATCAAATTTGGTAATTCGGATACTGGAGATAAGGATATAATCGAAGAAGATCCAAGAGATTAGATTGTATCGGAAACAGAGTGAAAATCGGCTGTAGTCCAAATCGGCTGCGGACAGAATCGGCAGAGTTCGAGTCGGACAAGGTTAGCCGATTGAGCCGATTTTGGAAATATGACTCGGTATACGTCATCGGGTTGTGTCAGGGTGCTTCATACTGATTGTCATGCATGGATAGAGTCCTGAGGAGGCAATTGTATCTATTAATTAGGATATTTTATATAATTTCCTTATAGATAATCACGGTAAGAGTTCGCTTAAGGGACTTGTTCGTTAGTTGGATTTGTATTAGGTTAATATGAGTCGTGTCCGTGATGGACAATGTTTGTGGTTTCAGGTATAAAAATAGTCCCGAGGTCTTGTAAATAATAACAACAGACGTTCAATCAATCTCGGCGCATCGCCACCTTTGTTTTCTACTTTTCGATAAGTTTGTGCTTTCGAGTCGTGCTGCATCAATTTGATCTTCGACGAAAAGGTATATCTTGTTATGGTGGTTTGCATTATCGGAGCTAGTGCTTACATCTTTATGACACTCTAGTTCTATCTTGTAAACTTCCGAGTTATCATATACATTATATAATTTAGATCGACAATGCAATCTACTTGCATCGACTGGATTCTTTTTAGGGTTTCGTCAATATCGGCTAGATCACTTTGTTGGTTTCAGTTATATAATGTATCTACCATCCTGAAAAAGCAACCATCGGCTTGATTCTTTGGATTTCATGCTTCTCTTTATACTTAATGCTACATTGGTTAAGTCCAACCTATTAAGTCGTATTTAGAATCATGATATCTAGCCTGTCTTATGGTTGTTAATAAGGATAGTATCGGGGTTTCAGCCGATCTTACCTGATATAGATGTTTTACATTGTTTTATGCTTTGTTTAATGTTCTATATCTGCCCCTTATATCAGGATCTAATCTAATATAAATATATTGAGCTTGATACCAATCTAATTTGTTATAGTTGAATATATTTGTTACTAGAGAATATCCTAGTATAAGGTTGTATCGGAGCTATAGCCGATACATGCTTAAATCTAGATATCGGCTATGACATAAGTTTATATAATCATTATTTCATGTTACATTAGACTTGGGCAATTTATACTGTCTTGGTTCAGTCCGATCTATCCCAATTGCTTATTTCTAAAGTAATATTGATGTATTGATTATGTAACACTGATATTTACAGCCGATATACTAGTTTTAGGATTAGTTCTATCATTGACTATACCTTACAGCCGATTCATGCTTTATTGCATCGGCTAGGTTACATACGATATGAAATCGGCTAGCTGGCCGATGGATTATCGTTTACTAATATTCTTTGCATATTTCTTCTTGTTGATTGCAGGATCAAATCAACTGGCACGCCCTTGAACCTATAATTTTGGACCTGCACTAGAGTAAAGCAAATCTCTCAGGCCAGTGTATGTTTTTTGCATCAACAGTGTCTCAATTGAACCGGCCTTGTCCCTTATATAGTGGTTGATCTTACCTCCCACAGGTCCTCCTCCACGTCCAACTCGGGGTAGAAACCAATGGAAACCCGAAACATTCCTTCCCGAGTAAGGAAACTCGAAACCCGACGAAATTCGCTTCGGACTCAAAGTTCGCCGGTCTGACCGGCCACATACCTACGGTCAGACCGACCCAACTAGCCGGTCAGACAGACCATATGCTTGTGGTCTGACCGGCCTCCGTGAAGGAAACCCGACACTTTCCAAACTTTAATAATTTTCCCCGATCTCATCCATAGGTGCCAAATTTAGGTGTAAACATATGCCCCAGCCTTTTTAGTGAACTTTGTGAACTTAAAAGCATAGAACATGTGGTCTTAGTTCGATAATCAAATTACCGGCCATATCACTTCTTAAGCATCTTGCCAAACACTTGAAAAATATTTTTTTAGGTACTTCCCATTAATTGCTCTCTGAAACCGTTCTCCTTGTAAGGTCTCAAGAAAATATGCATTCACCCAAACGATTCCACATATCTGATAAGGACCCTCCCAACTGGGTGACCATTTACCGAATTCCTTAGATCTAGAACCTAAAGGTAAAATCGTCTTCCAAACCAAGTCTTCTACTTGAAACGATTTTGCTTTTACTCTCTTATTATAGGCTTTGGCTACCCTCTTTTTCTCCTTCTCTATCTCATGTAAAGCCCTCAAACGTTTATCGGTCACATCATCAACATTATCTCCCATCAATGTCTTATACTACTCAGCCGATAAATCATCTTGCTTAACATATCTAAGAGAGCCAAGATTCACCTCCACCGGTAAAACGGCTTCTTGTCCATAGACTAATTCGAAAGGAGTGACCTTGGTAGCACCATGTTTTGATATTCTATGAGCCCATAACACCTACGAGAGTACCTCATGCCATCTTTTTGGGGTTCCTCAATCTTTTTCTTGACTAGCTTCAACAAAGTCTTAGTACTTGACTCGGCTTGTCCATTAGCTTGAGCGTAGTAAGGATAAGAACTTAACAATTTGATACCATAGGATTTGGTAAAACTTTTTACCTCTTTGGACATAAAAGAAGCCCCTTGATCCATAGTTAAAGTTTGAGGAATGTCGAATCTATGAATAATATGCTTCAAAATAAAGTCAATCACCTCCGTATTGGTCATATTCTTGAGTGGTCCGGCTTCGGCCCATTTGATCAAATAATCCGTTGCAACTAACACGAACCGATGTCCCTTTGATGACGAAGGATAGATTTGACCTATAAAATCTAAAGCCCAACCTCGGAAAAGCCATGATTTGATAATAGGATTCAACACAACAGCGGGTGCCAATTGAATATTGTCGAACCGTTGACAGGCCTCATATCCTCTGTAATACTTGAAACAATCATCAATCATTTTCGGCCAATAAAAGCCTGCTCTCCTAAGCTACCAATTCATCTTATGGGCCGATTGATGAGTTCCACAAATTCCCTCATGAACTTCTTCCATAGCAACCTTGGATTGATCATTATCTAGGCACTTTAAAAGTACCCCATCCATATTTTGGCGATATAACTCTCCATCAAGCAAAGTTTATTTAAAAACTTGCCGCCGAATCTTCCTATCAACGCTAAGGCTAGGATCTCTCAAATAATCTATCAAGGGAACTCTCCAATCTTCTTTTGACACTTGGGCACATATGTCGGAAGTTAAAAATAACTCGGCCTTCGCACTACTACACAATTCGTGCACCCCAGCTCCCTGTCGTTAACCGGTCAGACCGGCCATATCAAGTCGGTCATACCGGCCATGGTCCCTGGTCAGACCGGCCATATCACGTCAGTCAGACCGGCCAAAGTATGCCGGTCAGACCGCTCTAGGTCTGGAACCTTGCCAATTTCGTCCGAACTTTTGAATTCAAGTACCGGCTTCTCTAAGATCAAGAATACTCCTCTCTTAACATGATAGCTAGATGCTTGTTGAGCCAATCTATTTGCTCTAAAGTTTTCCTCTCTAGCAATATGTTTAATGACAAAATCATCGAAACCGGTAATAATATCTAAGCATTGATCAAGATACCTATTTAGTAACCCGTCAAAACATTTATACACCCTTGGTTTTTCCTCCCACAGGTCCTCCTCCACGTCCAACTCGGGGTATAAACCAATGAAAACCCGAAACATGCCTTCCCGAGCAAGGAAACTCGAAACCTGACGAAATTCGCTTCGGACTCGGAGTCTACCGGTCTGACCAGCCACATACCTACGATCCGACCGACCCAACTAGCCTGTCAGACCGGCAATATCCTTGCGGTCTGACCGGCCTCTGTGAAGGAACCTAGCACTTTCGAAACTTTGGTAATTTTTCCCAATCTCGTCCATAGGTGCTAAATTTGGGTGTAAATAATGTGTTGAAAACACTTTTCTTTGCAACGAATTAAAACGCATGTTGATTACATTGGCACCGTGTTTTAGTCATCAACAGTGACAAAAAAATTATGAACATAACAAGTACTACACAAAGGCCGTAGTAATGCTGGGATGTATGACATCCAACTTCGATCTGTATCCACAATATAACCAGCCACCCAATGCAACGAGCGTGGCCAATTTGGCATCTGTTTCTTCTAGTCTGAAATGTGGGTTAGTGAGGCTTCATCCGCATCATTGGTTCGGTCAAGCTGTTCCTATCAGATCATAAATATACCAACAAATTTTTTCAGCTAGCCAACAAGAAACTGAACTTATATATGGAACATGTGCATTTTCCCCCATTTTTCTGGGAGCACTGTTCAGAACTTAATGGAGTTCTTTGCTGGAAAAGTTTACTAGTCCCTCAAAGGGAACGCCCATTTTTACAATGTGGTCTAAAAAATCATTTAAAAAATTAGTAAGATAAATCAAAATATGACATAGCACTTCACAAAATACAAATTCGAATTAAACTTATGCAAGTAGAAAAGATAACGAATTTGACTCTGAAGAGAACACGTAATTGATGATTAAATTTATTTTTTTCTAATTGTATAGGTTGAATTTGAAATTATATGTTTGCGAAATGATATATCACTTATTAATCCATCTTAATATTATTTTTGAAACATATCATATGTACACAAGCATTCACATTACACGTCGTACATACCAACTAAAAAATATCACGAAAAATTCTTTAAAAAAATGTACACATACTTTTTAGTAGTATTACATCTATTTATAAAGTCTTATCTTCAAAATCATCATAGATAGAAAGTAAAAAAAAAGGACAAAATGTTGACAGGTTTATACTCTTAAAATTATTAGAATTTTTATCTTTTTAGTTACGATTAAAATATAATGAATTTCAGAATAATATTTTATACATATATGTAATACTATTAATTAAATTAATAGTACGTCTCTCGATGAACGAAAATCCATCTCCATCTTTTGCTCTCCATGGATGTTGGACTTTCCCGGAAGGCACCGAAGCTGCAGGCTAAGGAGAACTGCAGGATGCGAATATTGTTGACGTAAAGTTCTTAAGCACATTTTATTTTTGTACTAAACGTCAGGTCTACTGCATGCTTGGTCAGTTTAGGAACAAAGTTTGTTGTGCAAGAAACACATGAAAAGTTAAATAAATCTTGTTTGAATTTTCTGCCAATGATAAGGAAATTTTAGTTAGAAAAAGGAGTGTTCACACTTCAAACTAGTAATCCTACCAGTTTATTGCTACTTAAGATGTTGACATAGCTTCCCATGTGCTCACGATTAGCTAGAGAAGCATGCTCACACGCAAAACAAATCGGTGTGAATGACGTCCTTCTCCTTTCTAAATTACCTTTTTTTTCATAAAATTATTTTTTCTTCTTCGTAGAACATATTTCTTTTTTTACATTATTATTGATCTATCTTTTACATGTTATCAAAGTTTAGTGACATTCTTATTATTAGCTCCGTGCTCCAGTTGTAGCTCTACTTCTCTTAAATTTACATTTACAGCCTTTTAAACTCCGATTGGTCAAATGCCATAACGTCACTAGTAAAAACCATGTGCCAAAACATGATAGATAGCAAGCAAATACGTTCATGTGATTTATTGAATTGAGACATGGATAGCTCTTCAATTATCCGTCAGGTGCAACCCACACAAAACAATTATAGCTATACCTGTAAAAAAAACACATTTTCCATCTTTTTAACACTTAGGAGTAACTTAGTTTATTCTCACTCTCCATTACAAAATCGTTATATATAATCGGATATCACTGATACCCTTCAACTTTTAACACAATGAACGTTTCGCTTATAGTACTACCCATTATAAGCCTTAACGACGTATAAAAAACAATTAAATGTAATTTATAAATAATACTTTTATATATGTTTTCTTAACAATTTAAAAGCAAATATTGACAAATAAAGTAAAACTACTACGAAAACGATTTTTCCGTGCGGTCGAAAATGGGTTTTCGCGTGCGCATCTCCCGTCCGCCTACACTAAAAGGTCTACGAAAATCTGATTTTTTTCGTGCGGGTGACGCACCCGCATGTGAAAATCCGATTTTTTTCGTGCGGGCGCTTAAGCCGTCCGCACGAGAAAATAAAAAATCGTAACAAAAAAAAAATCAAAACCCTAGCCCTGGAACCCTAATCCAGTTGTTGCCGCCGTCGTCGTCCCCGCGGTCGCCGGCAACAGATTCAGTCGCCCGAGGCCCGGGGGCGATGGATCCGACGCTGCTGTTACTGGGAGACCGCCGTCGTCATCACCGCCTTGCCCGAGGCCCGTTGCCGTTGTCCCCGCGGTCATCGGCGATGCATCCGCCCTTCCCTCGGTGGCAAGTGACGACCGCCACCCTCTCCTCCGGCCACGCCGTAGCCGATGCCCCTCCCCTCCGCTGGATCTGGGAGGGGAGGGAAGGGAGTGGCCACACACGCCGCCGTCGGGAGGGCCGCTGCCGGATCCCACGCCTCCACCGCCGGAGAGGGCCGCTGTGCCCTCGCCTACTATCGCCGTCGCCTACGCCCGCCGCCACTGTTGTCGCCGCCGGGTGGGAGGAGAGGGGAAAAGAGGAGAGGAGATGAGTGAGGTCGGGAGAGAGAGAGAGGAGAGGAGGGGGTCTGAGAGGATAGGAGACGATAGGAGAGGAGAGAGTGAGGTGGGAGAGAGAGAGAAAGGGGGAGGGGAGAATAAAAAATGGAGTGGGAATAGGAGTATTTTCGTGTGCGGGTGAGTTAAGAGGCCCGCAAGCGAAAATACCCTTATTTTCTTATTTTCGCGTGCGGACGTTTTAAGTGGTCCGTTTGGAAAAATTGATTTTTGCATGCAGATCTCTTAAGGAGTCGGATGCGAAAATGAGGGTCGATTTTTGCAGACGCGAATACTTATGGCCCGTCTGCAATTTATTAGGGTGCTTGTCCAGGAAAATCATTTCTGTACTAGTGTAAGTTCCAACATCAAGTCCAAATTAAGTTTTAAAATTTAAATTTTAAGTGTGATTTATAAGCTGAATAAATTTTCGGTGCGATTTGAGCATCACCAACAGACCCAAAAATGAAACCCAATCATAGTTTTTTGAAGTTTCGTGGAAAAAAGGGATCAATCATAGTTTTTTGAAGTTTCGTGGAAAAAAGGGATCCAACAGTATCCCTATACAGAAAACTGAAAATCAAAAACCCCATCTGCGGAGTTCTCGCTCTCCACAAGTATGCAGTCACGATCGGTCCTAATCGCCATCTTGTAGACACTTTCCGCGCGCTCGATGAATTCCTGCCTCAAGCTGCTGCATCACTGGCCCCGATTTCCTTCCACGATGATGAGTCGATGACACAACAGCTGATCCATGATGGGAGGAAGGCTTGACAGTGACACAACCATGCATCGCTACCGGTGACCTGGACATCTTGGTCAGCGAGACAGGTAGAGGGGTGTTGATGCAAAAAACACACACCGGTCTGAGAGATTTGTTTTACTCTAGTGCAGGTCTTAAATAATGATGAAATGCGAGCGTGCCAGTTGATTTGATCCTGCAATCAACAAGATAAAACATGCAGACATTATTAGTAAACGATAATCGATCGGCTAGAAAGCCGATGTCATATCGTAGTGTAACCTAGCCGATGATTGTGAGGTGAATCGGCTGTAAGGCATATTCCCAATAATAAATCAACCCTAAACTTGATCCATCGGCTGTAAATATCAATATTAGATAATCTATAAATCATTATTACTTTAGAAACCAACAATTGGGATAGATCAAAATTAACCGAGACAGTATAAATTGCCTAGATCTAAAATAATATGAAATAACGATTATATATGTTTATATTATAGTCGATGTCCAAATTTAAGCATGTATCGGCTATAGCTCCGATACTACCTTATACTAGGATATCATCTTGCAACAAATATATTAAACGATTGTCAATTAGATTGACAGTAAGCTCAATATATTTGTATTAGTTGAGATCCTAATATAAGGAGCAGATATAATATATTAAACAAGACATAAGACTATGTAAAACAACTATACCAGGTAAGATCGGCTGAAACCTCGACACTATCCTTATTAACAACTATAAAGCAGGCTAGAGATTATGATTCTAAGCACGACTTAGTAGATCAAACTTAACTGATGCAACACTAAGTATAAAAAGAAATATAATATCTAGACAATCAAGCCGATGGTTGTCTTTTCAGAATTGGCCGATGCTAGTAGAAAGCATTGTCAATCTAGATTATATAACACATATGATAACTCGACGGGTTACATAATCAAGATTGGAGTGTCATAAAGATGTAAACACTAATCCCGAGAACACAAACCGCCATAACAAGTAATTACCTCGTTATCGAAGATCGAAACCGATGCAGCTCGACTCGAAAGTAAGAACTCGTCGAAATAAAGTAATAGAAAAAAGGGTGGCGATGCACCGAAATTGGATTGAACTGATGTTAATTATTTACAAGACCTCGGGCTTATATTTATACCCTAATATACAAACTTGTCCATAACGGACACGACTCATACTTCCCTAATACAATTCCATCCGACGAACAAGTCCCTTAGGTGGACTCTTACCAAAAATATCTATAAAGAAATTACATAAAATCCTAATTAATAGATACAATTGCCTATCTTGGACTCTATCCTTTTCTGACAATATCATCAAAGCCCTTCTTTTGAATCCGACATTGACTATGAAACCAATTTAACCAATATCGGTTGTATCGGCTAACCATATCAAACTCGGTATCGGCTGATACAAACTTCCAGCCGATGTGTACTCTATTCCCGAGAATTCCACATATCTTCAAATCTGCTTCGGATTGGATCTCGATTCCGATTTATATGCTTACCAAATTCTATCGTCAACAAGGGGACACTCATTTTCCTCGTCGTCCTGTCCACCTCATCCAGCATCCTCTTCCTCCCTGATGGCCTGACGTACTCGTCGTCGTCACCTCCACACCCATCCCCTCTGCAGCATGCAGCCGGACAGCATGCTAGTGTCCAACTGTGCATGCTTCACATCGCCTCCTCTTCTTCTCTTCGCATGTCCACTGCAATATTTTCTCACGCATCATCATATCCTCCTCCTCCTCTATTGTCCCGATCCCCATGAGCGCCATGATCTCCATGCTCTTCTTATCCTTCGATGACATCATGTATTGCGGATCTCACATCATCTCCATCTGAGTCTCTATTATCCAGTACATGGAGGGAGGTGAGCACATGAGACCACACTGCGTCGCGGAGACGCGGATGGATGAAGCTCTCCTGACGCCAATTTGTCCATGGCTTGGTCCATTGGTGATGAAGAGTTCATCCATCAAAGCAATTTAAGTAAGCCTGTGGCCAATTCGTTCGGCTACATCTAAGTCGTTTGTATGCATTTTCCTATTACTTATAGTTAAGTGGTACTTTTAAACTGCATGCCGAAAAAACTCATGAAATTTGGTAGCAACCTGTAATCATATCTCAGTGTAAATCAATTAGTATAAATCCACATTGATAGGATGAGTATGTTAGAGATATATTGGTAACAGGTAACAGAATTTCATAAGTTTTCCAAAGCCACTTCTATCTGTTATCGTGAGCCAATTCAGAAGTACATAGTGGTATGTATAGAATATACTTTACAAAATATTCTGGTCTAATAAACTACTGAATGTTAGTGGTGTTATGGTGCTGGTGATGCTTGCTGCTTGGGGTTGCTTCTTGCTTGCTGTTGCTAATCTGATGAAGTGAGATAGTGATGGAAACGAAAAATCGCTACTGTTGGTAAATTGGAAAATGTTGGCGCTGAAACGTTGTTGCTGTTGGAATTGATGCTTGCTTACTACCCCAGTTAATTAACGAAAATATCAGTGATAGTTGGGCATATTGTATGGGTGCCAGCAATATAGTACTATTGTGTCTGTATGTGTGCCATGTTTATAAGATCTGAAAGGTTTTCTAAACAAGCCACCGCACTGTGTTGTGATCACATAACACATAGGAAAAGCCTTTTAAATTATATAACAAATTATCGTGGCAAAAGAAATAGAGTTTTCAGGCCAGCCATTGGCTCTGCGAATCAGCAAGAAAGCAAGTGATTACAAAGATGGTCAAGAGGTGATAACATGGTCGATCGGGCGAACATGATCTCACGAGAGGGAGGGGTGCGAAACAAATTTCTATTGCAAGTTGCCTAGCCCACCTTCTTTAGGAAGCTAATTTTAGATAATCTCTTGGAGGAATGAAAATTTTAACACCTCAAATTTTGTTTAGAATTCCCAAAACCAAAATTTTTGGAATAAAATTTTGGGATGTTGTTGGTGATGCTCTAAGCTAATTTGAACCGGTTCCACGACCGCCCTTCTAGGGTGAAAAGAATGTATGGAGTAGTAAAATTTTGGGCAGTGTACTACTCTACCAAAAAACAAACTCTAGTTTCAAATCTATATATGTATGTGATCAGTTTCACGGATAGAATTATATATATGTATGTATATGTGTATATATATATATATGTATATGTATGTGTGTGTGTGTATATATATATATATATGTATATATGTATGTATATATATATATATTTGGAAGGAGGGGGGTAGTCGTGCCTCTAACCAAACGGCCCTTCTAGAAGCCGTACAAAGGCCAACAAAATCCGCGGAAGACGGCCCCCAAACCGCAGTCCCAGGTAGACCTGACGAAATCCACCCGATTTCTCCCAATTTCCTCCTCTTTTCTATTTGCAAACATCACAAAACCTTCTTCGCATCGAACCAGACGATTCCTGTTCACGCGACACAGCCCCCTCAATACTAGAAATCCAAAAGTAAAACACGTCCATTCAAAAAAATTTCTTAAGCACACGCACGCACACCGTGACCGTGCTCCTTTGGCCTTTTCGCCTTCGCCTCCAAGGAAGCCGCGGCCGCATAAATCCCCTCGAATCAAACCGCAAATAATCCCCCATCTCACGCTCCCTTCCTCCCTCGCGCACCGACCCCACTCGGATCCTCAAGCGGTTGGTCGATCGATCGATCGATCGGCGCGGTCCTTCGCCAGCCATGGCGGCGGCGGCGGCGATGGCGCCCTCGCCTCCGGAGCCGGCGTTGCCGAGGCAGCTCAGCCTGGGTGACCTCAGGGCGGTGTCCATGCTCGGCCGGGGCGCCAAGGGCGTCGTGTTCCACGTCGTGCCCACCGCGGCGGGGGAGGAGGCCTCCATGGCGCTTAAGGCGGTCTCGCGGGAGGCGGCGCGGCACAAGAAGACGGGGAGCGGCGGCGAGGACGGGCACCGGCGGATCTGGTTCGAGCGGGACGTGCTCATGTCGCTGCGCCACCCGCTGCTCCCCTCCCTCCGCGGCGTCCTCGCCACCGACGCCGTCGTCGGGTTCGCCATCGACCGTTGCGGCGGCGGAGACCTCAACTCGCTTCGGCGCCGCCAGACCGAGAAAATGTTCTCCGACTCCGTCATCCGGTACGCTTCTCGCATCCCCCGTTTGGCCATCGCCGCTTCTCCCCCACCCACCCGCGCGCACGAATGGGCTAAACTAACACCTCGCCGTTGTTGATTGTTGCTTCTTATTGCAGATTCTACGCGGCGGAGTTGGTGCTGGCGCTCGACTATCTGCACAGCCTCGGCATCGTGTACCGCGACCTCAAGCCAGAGAACGTCCTGATACAGGACAGCGGCCACATCATGCTCGTCGACTTCGACCTCTCCACGAGGCTCCCGACGCCGCCGCCGCCACCGGAGGAGCAGGACGCGACGACAGCTGATTCCATGGCGGAGCCTCCGCCCAGTTCACCGTCCCCGAACCGCGCTAAGAGCAAGAGGCAACCGGGAGCGGCCTTGTGCTTCCCGTTCTGTTCGGTTGGCGCCACGAAGCCGGCCGCGTCGGCGGACTCGCCGTCGCCAACGTCCACCTCGCGCACGGCCTCGGCCTCGGCCTCGTCCTCGTCCTCGTCTTCGACGACCACCACCGCGTCGTCCTCCACCGCCGCTGGCGTGCGGTTGCCAGCGAAGTCGAACTCGTTCGTGGGCACGGAGGATTACGTGGCACCGGAGATCATCGCCGGCAGCGGGCACGACTTCTCCGTGGATTGGTGGGGCCTTGGCGTGGTGCTCTACGAGATGCTCTACGGCCGCACGCCGTTCCGGGGACTGAACAGGAAGGAGACGTTCTACCGCGTCCTCACCAAGCAGCCGGAGCTCGTCGGCGAGAAGACGCCGCTGCGCGACCTCATCGCCCGCCTCCTGGATAAAGACCCCGAGAAGCGCATCGGGGCGCGCGGGGTCAAGGCGCACCCGTTCTTCAATGGCGTCGACTGGGACCGCATCCTCCGCGTGGCGCGCCCGCCGTTCATCCCGCCCCCGCTGGAGGACGAGGACGCCGGCGAGGTGCTGGACGTCGAGAAGGTCGTCAACGAGGTGTTCGCGGCCAATGACGAAGGGGCTGCAGTGGGGGTGGTGGAGAAGCCTTCGCCGGAGGCAGGTGGAGCTGTCGCCGGCGGCGACGGCGGCGAGCAGAGGGGGGATCCGTCCAAAGAAGGCGATTTCTCCGTATTTTTCTGAGCGTATTTATTGAGTTATTTTTTTAGCGTTCTCTCTCTTTTATTAAAAAAGAAAATTACATACTACTATTTTGGTTGTTTCTATGGACTAGAATTACTATGGTGGGCTTTATTAGTATAATAGCGCGGTGGAGTACGTAAATCGACTTTGCTCTGTTTAATGGAGTACAGTCTGTATAGTATTTTTCCCTTTTCCCTTTTATTTTCTTCTTTGTTGGATACATTTCCCCGTGCAAGCTGGGGGATTACGGAAGAGTGTACATAACGAATAATGAACAGCAAAATTGGCCTAATGTTGTGTCCATTCATGTGTTCCATTTCGCTTTTGGTAGCCATTGATGTTAATACCAGAAACTTCCTTTTAGTGGGAGTAATAGAAATGGTCACGGTTTTGTACATTTTCTGCAACATTCTCTCAAAGTAGTAAATGCTTTGAACTGCTCTTGCGCCATCAATGAGAGGTAAACTATGCAAACAGAAAACATATCCATGGCTGGAATTGGAAATGAGGTACTGGGGTCGCTTTATTGATGGTTAACTTTGCTAAACCCAGATAAGGTGTGACTTACTGACTTGTCACAAGAAGTATGGCTACCACCCTTACACAAGCTTAAGAAAAAAAATAGGTGTATTCAACACGTGGGTCACATGAAAAATATGGTCAGCCATAACCACAACGTTAACTTTAAAAAACTGATTACGAAAGTAGAACAAGTCTAAAGTTTGGTTTGGCAAGTTAAGGTTTACACTCATTCTCTAAAAAAGGTTTAAGGTTTACACTGTTCTACTATATCAATGTAGTTCTGGCAAAAAAAAAATGTTTATATAAACTCATTTTTATTCCTGCAAAATGCACCGCAGTAAATCCCTCTGGGACACCACACCAGTGCTCCATGTGGCTGACAAATGCGTTGAGCTGCCCACACAGTGAAAGTTTTCCGGGACTCAGGGTGCCCACTTGGCCAACCACCGTCCCTCTCTCCATTGGCACGCCGAGAGAGAGCCCTCCGATCCAACACCCACTCCACTGGTCGCTGCTCTAGTACCAAATGCGTCATAACAGTACTACTACTAAGAGCAAATTTAATAGAATAGCTAACTATTGATTATTAGTTCGTACTAAAACTAAACTGATATGTATAATAGTTTAATCATAAGGTTGGTTTTATATTTTCTATCTTCTCTTTTACTATAAATTTAATAAATATCTTGAAGCAAGTTTATAACTAGCTCTTACATGAGAGCTAACTAGGGATAACAATTTTATCCACGGGATACCCGACCCAATAGGCACGTATATGGGTGTAATATTTTATCCGTGGGTACACCCACCCGATACTAAGAATGTAGCGGGTAACAACTGGGTATTTTTTTATCCGCGGAAACTCATACCCGACCCGGTACCTATGTATTAGCTAATTTTAGATTAACTCTTAATTCTCATACCTCATTCTCTTGATCTATTTAGCCTATCAACCGAACATATATATATATATATATATATATATATATATATATATATAGGAAAATTATAACCTACTACCGAGAGTATATATATATATATGAAAATGGTTCCGTACTCCCATGAGTATATACTCCTACTCTCATCCACCGTCCATCGGCAACCAGCAGATCGAGCCTCGCTACCGGATCAGATGATGAACCCGTTTTGATTTTCGTTCCAAAAAAATAGTGGTATTACTTAATTACGCCGCACTAACCGGAATTATCCGGAACAACTCGCACTATTCGTATCCAAAACTGTGGTGCTAAACTGAACAGCATATCTATGGGCGCTGGGTCTCTCGATGAGAGCTCCATCTACCGGGGATTCCGACGCGGCGGCGACGCGATACAGCCATTGGCGACTCAGGAGCTGCCATGCGCGGAGTTCGTGGGCGGCGGCATCATCTTCTACTGGTGCCTGCCTGTCCAGGCGATGGGGGTCGACCGAGGCGGCGGCGTCTCCCGGACGACGACAGCGGCGATCCATCGACGGTGTACTCCTTCTCTGTTTTTCCCTTTATTTCTTGCAGATCGAGAGTTTCGTTTTTTTTTTTTTTTATGTTCGATCTCTATGGCATGCAGCAGATCGAGCAGAGCATGCGATTCCCAAAATGACTTGCAATCTTGTGTTTTCTATTTTCTTGCGGAATAGGATGTTGCATGTCGTCCATTAAATGATTAGCCCCATGAGAGAAAACTTTCTTCGGTGCAAGCAGATGTGATGTGAGTCCCATGCATGTACGGCTGCTGCGGCTGTTTTCCAAATTGACGACGGCATGGTAGCTTGCTAGCAGATCCACCCATCGGAGGAGATGATGGCGGCCAGCATCACCGGGCGTTCCTCGTTCCCAGGCAGCGCCCCCAGCTGCTAATTACTACTCCCGTTCCTGGGATCGTCGTTTCCATGCCGACGGCGACGGTGTACACTATATGTTGTTTCTCTAGATAGGATCGGTAATCTGTCGATGATATACTTAATTAGTACTATCATAACATAATTCTTTTATTGCGGATATACTATCAATATATTTCTTTTAATGTTTTGGTATATACAATTCACGGTGAAACAAAGTGGTATATATCTAATCGATCTACAAGGTACATGCATACATATATGCATTCTATATCAACGACGGTTACTACATACCAGATCCCATGAGAAAAATAGTATATACTGCTTCAACAAGGGATTCAGTATACTGGATATACATGAAAAAAGGTACATATACTCCCTAACCAATCGATTTAATATATATTGGATACATGAAAAAAGAGTACATAATCCTTAACCGATGGATTTAATATAATACTGGATACTTGAAAAATCTAGTATATACTGGATAAAAAAACAGTATATATTGCTACTAACTAAAAAACAGTATACAACTTGAAAAAAATCAGTATATACTGGGTAAAAAACAGTATATACTACTTGAAATGCAAATAAGTATATACTACCAGTACCAACATACATACTACTTTAAAAATGTTATGTACTTGTGCGCCGAGAAAAAAAAGGTATATTCTTCGTATCAAAATTTTTGAACCTGCCCGTATGTACAGGACAGAGTGCATGCATGCAGGTATATCAAAATCAAATAAAATTTTGAACTATGTACCGGCCAGAGCGCATGCATGCAGAAAATCTTTAAAAAAGAATGATATTTTATTTTCTCCTTGAATCTAATTATTCATTATCAACAAATTGATATCCAATAAGAAGAGAGGGTACATACACCTGGGAGTATAGAATGGTCGATATATATATAAACACACACTCAACTAGAAACCTTAACATAATTCCTCACTCCCCTCTCCTACCCCAATTAGGTGGCGGCGGCGCAGGCAGGCGGTTGCGCGGGCGACGGCGGCAATGCAGGCAGGCAGCGACGCAGGAGGTGATGGTGGTGGCGCGGGCCAACGTAGGTAGGCAACGACGGCGATGGCTCAGGGTAATGACGACGATGGCAGGTGGTGGCGTTGGGTTCCTGCTGGATATCCACTGGGCATATCCGTGCCCGGTAGGCTTGGGTACAAGTACGGAGTTTTGCCCGCTAACCTTATCGAGCACAATTCAGGCGTTGGGTCAGGTATAGTTTTGCTATGCTTGTGCCCGATCAGACCCATTATCATCCCTAGAGCCTACACTACTCTATTTTCTTTATCTCTGTTTCAAGTAAGTTTATAGTTAACTTATAACCCACTATTATTATCCACTATTATTATCCTTGCTTTAAGCTTGAATGCATTCTCAATTTTTCATCAGGCTTCCATAACTGACATCGTACTGGGGGATCCCAATTCCCAAGTGTTTAGGCGCCGTGGTAAGTGGTGACTGCGCGGTCGCACATGCGCGGATGCCGCGCGGTTGGTGGCGTCGTAAATTTTGGCTCCTCGGCGTCGTAAATTTTGTCTCCTCCATCCTTCGCTCGATCATACCTCCTGCACTGCAGCTTCCGCGCGTGAAACACCGCCGGCCGAGTCGGCGTGAGCGGTTGGCGGGCGGTTGAATGGGGTTCGTCGGGTCGACCTGCTACGGCATGCAGCGTGTCCGAGATTGACGGGGTTAGTTGTTCGCTTTGTGTGGGGGGTTAGCAGCGTTAGCATCTGTGGTGCTCTTGGTGCTTTGGTGTGGTGGCCTGGTGGCCTGGTAGGGTGGTGGAGAACTGGAGATCGATGTGGAATCGAATACGTACTCGGTTCTGAGGCCACCAACTATTCATGCCCGCACCACCGATGCCAATGGCGTTTGGATTGGATGCATCTGCGTGTGGACGAGATTACCGTGTCATGTTCGCTTTGTCGTTCTCGTGTCGTGTGTGCTACCTGCATTGCCGGGGCTATTATTCGCCGTTTCGAACCCGGGGATGCGGAACGTGCGGCGTGCTTATTACGGATTACGGTGATGCTTATGGTGGAATAATCCGCGGGCAAGACTGAAAAGAGTGCACGGCAATATTCTTGTGGAGGGGCGGCGGCCAAAGCCTCCGGGCAAATCCTTGCGTATAGGTCCGGTCTTCACCTGGTAATTGCTGTGGTTGATTATTTGATTGTGTGACAAGCATCTGATCTTGTGCGAAAGTTGATGATTTGCCACATAAGCTTACCACGTTGCTTGTAATATTACTGCTCTAGGACAATGACACATTGTTTCTTCTGGGTAAATGTTACATGGACCATGATGTCAAATAATATGAGCTCAATTTACGCACGTATGGGTTTAGAAATGAAAATAATCTAGAATTTCCTAACCAGATCACCTATTGTTTACTTTTTTATTTGGACCATTATTTATAGGAGTAGCTATATGCGTCATATTTTTCAACAAAAATAGTCGGTATATATTTACATTGTAAGTTTCTAAATTATATATTTAATTTCATTTTATTTATCATGTAAGTCCCAAAATTATATATGTAGGTTTCCAAATTACATATGTAAGTAGAGTGTAAATAGGATTTAATTTTATTTCAAATCAATGAATAAACGTACTGCAAATTTATGAGATGCAAATTAATTCATTATATTAACTAAATTAAGTAGGTGGTCCCACTGCTAATGACCGCACGCACATATTGATCAGATGAGCTGTACATGCACAAACACGAATCTCACTGAAGATCTGGTGACCAAAATATTCGACTGTGATGAGCAACAAAATGTGACGCCATAAATGTCGGAAATCCGTTATTTATTCTGATCTAGTAATGTCTGTAAATGGAAACGGAAATAGTGGAGAGTTTGTTCTATTTCGGTGATATATTGTTTTCATCCAAAAACTCAAAAAAGGGCTATATCAATACGCCACAATAACCAAATAAACATTAAGTTTAATCCTTATATATTGTTAGTGTTCAAGGATCCTGTTGTAGTTCCATTCCATCCTCGGAGGGAAAAAAATACCACATTCTATCCGATATGATATATGAGAGTTAGAACTTATATTTTGAGCAAAAAAGAAACTAGGCTACTATGGCTCATGGACTATACGGAGGGACTACCAGCAAGCATAGTACTGCACGGTTGTTTCTTCAATCTTTTTAACAGCAGGAGATGCATGTAAAGCCCATCGCACTGTTGCAGGACATGCATGTAAGCACATCGCACTGTTGCAGAGTCGCAATCCTGCAAGCCTGCAACGGAGACGGGCGGGCCTACGACTCCACGCGACGTAGTACCACGGTATCCACAAACACGGGACGGATCTCTACTCCCTACCAACGTTCGCAACAGCCATTTTGTCGGTTCGCGCGCGCCCCGGTTCGCATCGTGCACGGCGGCGCCGGTGAATGGGTTTCGTCGGCTACTCGACTCCGTTCCCGTGACAAAAAAAAAAAAAATCCCCGACTCCACCAGTACTACTCCACTCCGTGACATCCGCGTGAAGCGATCGCGCGACGACCGGCCGGCCGATGTGTTGTCACGTGCCACGCGATATCAAGCTCTGTAGCGGTGCACGCTCCAAACAAGTGTGCCTCCCAAAAAACAAACGTACAATGCCGCGTACCCTCTCTATTCCATAAAAAAAATAATCTAATACTTAAGATTAACACATTCAACTATTACAGATCTGAATAACTAAGGCTGAGTTCCTTAACCCAGATTGGAAACAAATTTCATACGCACGAAAAACGGAGTGGTTCATTAGCGCGTGATTAATTAAGTATTAGCTAACTTTTTTAAAAAAATGGATCAATATGATTTTTTTAAACAACTTTCGTATATAAACACTTTGCAAAATACGCACTGTTTAGCAGTTTGAAAAACATACGTACGGAACACGAGGGAGAAGATTTGGGAGCATAGATTACCGAACACAGCCTAAGATGTATTAAACTATATTGCTTTTTATTGAAACAAAGGTATACGAGTCACACCGTTTGGTTGAAGGGACTAATCCATTAGAGGGTGTTTGGATCCACCTGACTAGAGACTACTTGACTAATTTTAGTCACATTAGGGGACTAAATCTCCAAACACCCCTGACTAAATGGTGACTAAAACTAGTCTAGTCTCTAGTCAAGGGTGACCCAACTTCTAGTGACTAAATCCCCTCTCTCACCTAATTAATTGCTCCTCCCATTAATTGCACTGAGAGAGAAGGGGGAGGGAGAGGAGAGAGAAGGGGAGGTAAATCTGAACTTTAATGCACTTTAGTCCCATCTTCCAAACAGGGGGTGACTAAAATTTTTTAGTCTGTCTAAACTTTAGTCAGGTGACTAAAGAGATCCAAACACCCTCTTAGTCCCTCCACTTTAGTTCCTAAAATCTTAAACAGGGGTGACTAAAAGAGACTAAAAGTGCATTAGTTCATTAGTTACTATGGGAGGAGTTTACGGGGATTAAAATCTTTCCTTTCCACCTACTACCCCGCTGCGTGGTCTGATTCCTACCCTCGTGGATTGCATGGTTAGGGATAACATGATCCTTGTATGGTGTAATTAATGACATTTAATCCATTTTAATCCCTAAATTTAAATAGGAAGGGATTAAAGTAGACAAACAAGGTCCGGTTGTTTTTGCGGGCGTGGGGGACCGCCCGACCCGACCCGAGCGGCGCGCGGCGGCTCTTTCCTCCTCGGAAAGTACCTTGTACTGCTAGTGTCCTGCTTACAGTGCTAGTACGTGTTTACCAGTGGACCGGGCCACCACCTTTTTTAATGTCCGGTGGGGTAGAAAAATGGAACAGCATATCACGAAATCAATGATTCAGACAGAATGCTAATCATCCCACACGTAGTCACGTACGTACTGGTAAAGACTGACCAATATTATCACGATTTGTTGCTGAAAGTTCTAGGTTTGGGGAGGGAAACGGCAACCAGAAAACGAGTGCATGCAGTTTCCCTGATACTGTAACTAGCACAATCGTCACGTAAACCTGTATTTCTCATGTGAATCATGTTGTTGAGCTAGGCGCCTAGGCAGCTTGGCGTACCAGTCGAAATCCTCTTTTCTCGTCATTCTTTGAACCTTTCAACACCTGAAGAACTGAAGAGTAACTAAACCAATCACCAGCAGCATGAGTTTGTTTTTTTCTTGTCCGCCTAGGAGAAGTAAGTTCCTTGCAACGCGAGGTGTTTTCCCTTGCGAGCAAGCTTGTTAATTGCTTGGTGGCCAAGGCGATAGAGCGAGGTCAAACCTACAAGTCAATGATGTATGCGGAAGGGTCCGTTCACGGAATATTCGAGAGAGAAAATTTTATTAATGCAGGTCAAACTACGGTTACGCGAACTGAATAGCGCCGCAACTTCTAGAAGGGTAGGCAATATAACTAATCCAGTACAGCATGGCGTACGTACTGATGATAGCAGCTGACCAAATACAATATCTTCAGATAACCGTATATGATGGTACTCTCCATATAAAATTAACCGTATATAAAGTATATATTACTTCGTATATATATAGTGTTAGAAATAGATTGTGCCTAGGTATTTAACTGTAACTATACGATAGTACTTGACATTTTTTTCTAAAGAAAATACAATAATTTAATATATGGGAATGCACCTGTCGCAGCCCAAGCTCTAATAGCATAAAGTAGAGAAACCTCTTTTAGTGGATTCAATCAGAGAGCACAGATGTATGGACATAAGGTTGTGATCGCGTAAGACAAAAGGAACCAAGCAACTTCTATAGGTTCGGACTGCTCAAAAGTATAATACCCTACTTCTTCTCTTAATCTCCTCTTACAAGGTGTGAAACTTTTTGTGGCTTGAGCTAGTGGAGGTCGACCCCCCTAATTTGTGACCTTGGCCCTCTTATTATAGTTGACTTCGTTGGGGGATATCATAGTAGTCGTCACTTACGAAAGAGGCCCACAAGAAAGAATTAGGTGCATGAAGTCTTATGACATACTTACAAAATAGGGTTACAGACCGTCTAGAAGCTCTTTTGGTGTAGCTGTCATTGCGTCCAACTGGGTCATCCAGACCACCTCCTCCTCGTGTCGGCACGTGGATTAGAGTAGGTGACTGAGACATTGGTCACACCTGGTGAGTCCACTTACTAGCCGTAGTGAGCTGGACACGCCATATCATGGCGAGCCCGGCCAGATGATGTGATAGTCAACTGTGTAGCCTGATAGCCTACACCCTCGACTTTTTAGGAGTGATGGCTTTTTCCACATTCAATATGCACGGTCTTGTCGCCATCGCTCCCCATGCACACCCGTCGGATTTGTATCTTTCGCATCAAATGTGAGAGTAGTCGTGCGATGTGGGAGAATGACAACTTGAGTCCTTCAATCGTAGTATGGCATGCCAGGGGTCTTGAGCAGCCAGTGGAAGACTGAGCTTGGGGCCTGCTTTGAGCTTACGCCCGAGCTCGGGGCGCAGCTTGTGGAACTAAGAGACCGAACTGTTGGTCTCGGTTGTGACTGGTGGGATGCAGCGCCACATGTTCTATTCAAGTGACCTTTAGAGCCCCAAGCAGCTAGAGATGGGGACCCTGGGTTTCCACTTCTCCGATAATATCCGACCAACACAATTTTTGAATGCACTCACTATGCACAACATCTAATAAATATCAACAAAAGTTAAAAGAAAAACTTGTATATGTACTTCTAATAGTATTAAACACCTACATGTGAAGACACATATTTAAATTCAACTAACAGAAAGAGCAAAACGAAAAATTCTGATAAATTTATGATCTTAAAAATAACAGATTTTTTTAATTATTATTATCATCATCCTTGCTCTCATGGCTGGTGACGACGGGATCGACGTCATCGCGTGTGTCACATACACCGCCCTGTCTGCCTGCCCACACCGCACGTCTCTCCATCGATTTATCGAAAAAGCCGTGTCAAGTCAACAAAGGACGCATACTGGAGCGGCCGCCTGTGCATATATGCTTGTAGAGTTGTGGTGTCGCGTTCGGCATTTGCACCTAGTACGTGTCTCAAGCCTGCGCTAACATGCATGAAACATTTTTTTTCTTTACTAGAGGTCATTCCCCTTCCTTCACTTGTAAAACATGTTTCCGATTGGACTCTTGCTGTTCTCCGAGCTTTCTTTGTTTTTTTAAAAAAACTTTTGTTGCATACATTTCAACGAAGTTACGAGTACCTGTTGGTTTTTTTGTCCTAGCTACTCGTAGTATGTTGTAAATATAATTAGCATCGTCTCTATTTACGTTTTTGGACCATTACTACGCTGAATGCCTGCACAAATTTCTCGCAATTTGACGACTCTGTCGTCAATTCACCGTTAGTATTTGGATTGAAGGGCCACATCCTTATCGCCCTCAGCCTAGATTATGCCCATACACAAACGAGCAAAATGTTTAAGGTCGATATCTTGATGTGAACTGACTCTGACGCTGATGCGGACCCAATTTCACACGAAGACCAAGCTTAGCTCAAATCAACGTCAAGTTGGTGCGCAACTGCGCATAAAATCAAATCCTCCTTTTGCAAACAAGGGAAAATTCGGGCATGCCTTTCACACTCGCGCTTTCTAGCTACTCGTTGGCTACCGCAGCATAGAACATTTGATTGGCCTAAACCTCGTGTTGGTTTCTTTTTTGAGAGCATACTAATTTGTCAATTTGTATTCAAATTCAAGAGAACTAGATAGCTACGTTAAACTTGTAGGCCTCCTTAAGAAGGGAGAAGTTTTATAGGATTTGAGCTAATGTGAAAATCCTATAAAATTTCAGCATTCCAAAGGAGCCGCTATAGTGATAACTTGCGTGAGATTAGCTAGGTTCAGCGGTGGAGCCACCTCCCGTGCAGATCGAGCGGCCCCCGGGCTCCGCCACTGCCGTTTTATTTTTCAATAGCCGTTTGACATATAAAAATTAATTAATCACCGGAAAACTTTGTTAGTCGTCGCTACTGGCTAGGTTGATGTCTCCCTCGGCTCTGGTTAGCTAGCAGAGATATAAACAACTGCAGTAAAAATGTCTAATCTAGTCTAGAATAGCAGAGTTGAACTGAGTCTTATATCAGCAATTCAGCATTGTTCGGCAGAAGATTTAGCTCCAAGCTTCAAATTTTCTAGATGGGGGAGGAATATAAGCTAGTCAAAACCTGACAGGGTATGCTCTTGACATTCCTAAAAGTCCTAACCTGTGAAAATTTGCAACCAGCTGTGCTGTGCTGTATATCAAACGTAAAAATGGGCCTAGCTAGATCATGAATATCCTTTGAGATCCATATCTGAATGGGCTTCAGGATTTCATCAGCTAGCCGAGCTTATCTGGGCCAACATTTGGCAGAGGCCTACAAGGTCTCACAGAACAGCAGAAAGGATCAAAGAAGCATCAAGCGATTGTGTTTTAAGCAGCAAATATATAGCTCCAAAGTTCCTCTACAAAAACAAACATCAATCAGTACTGTCTAAAAGGAAAATAGTAGAAATTTCTTAGTCTGCAAATAAATATCAGAACAGCAGAAAACATCAGAACAATGTTGGCAACCACCTACTAATGCTTTTTGGAGACAAGACAATTTATACAAAGAGAAAATCCAACAAATGCAAGTAGTCGTACATATACCGTTTCTACTCAAATTGCATTCTGGTATTTCTTCAGAATATGCAATACAACAACAACCAGTCATTTAGGAGTACTGAGGTCCAGATCCTTCAATATAGAGCATGGAATTTAGGACCCGAGCGCAAAGGCAAAAGGTATACAAGGTCATTGTAGAAATGCAGACCATGATTTTCTGATCCTGTCCTGATTTTAGTTCACTCATGAATAGAGTGGAATGCGTTCTGAGCATGCCAATAGTAAGCAATAATTCGGTTTCAAAAAGAAAAAAAAAAGAGTAAGCAACAATTGGAGGCAACTAGTCTAACATCAATACAACATCCATAACTTTCTGTAATTTCTCACAAATGCATAACCAACTATCCAAAAGTAATTGACAAAACAAGCTGGACAGTCCAAAAGTGGCAGCAGCAATGAGGATATTTTCGAAGCTAAAGCACTATTGCATGTACAAAAAACGATCCATTAATCCAGCCGTATATATTCATACGCAGCAGTTAACGATAATGATAAAATAACAAGAGAAACTACCACAAGGTGGATTAATTGGAAGACAGCATCTTGCTATTCTTTTTTTTTTTTTAAAAAAAAAGGGGGCAAATCTTGCTATCCAATATCAAGAGATACTTCTAGCACACAAAAAAAAACCCCAAGAAATATACCAGTCTCAGTGATTATAGGATTTATATCCCTATAAAAGAAGAACAAAGATGCAATCTGTACCGGCTCATCCGCATAAACAAAAAGTGAGATCTGGATGCAGAGGCTTATCGATCGATTCCAGCGTTGTGCTATCAAGAAACAGCACGTGCATCGATCGGAGCAGCACAAGGCAGGGAAGAGATCGATAAACCACTGCGCCCAGGCATCACCCAAACAAACCTACATATCGATGAAGAGAGAAAAAAAAGCACATGCAATACTGACCCACTGACAGATATGGACTGAGAGCAACAGAAACAGCAATGAAACCAAATAATATACTACCCTATACAAGAATATGTGCTTGCCTACTGAAAAAGAAGTGAGAGATCTGGAATTCTGGATCCAACAAACGCACAAGGTTGCTTGTGATGGTGGCAAACCATAGCAACAAAGGGAGGAGAGGAGAGGACTATGGAATCTTGTGTGTGTTTTGCAAAAGGGAGTGTGGTCTACAACACAATACACTTGGTTCTCTCTGTCTCTCTACTCCCTTGATCTCTCTATAAGAGGAGAAGTTTCTTGGCCACTAGGGAGTGGGGAGGATAGCTCTGACATTTTGGTACGCTGGTGGCTGGACACACAATGGGGAGGCAAAAGATGAGCTCAGCTCAGCTAGGCACCAGCATGTGTTGCTAGTTGCCACTTTAGCCATCTAGCCCTGTCTACTGTTGTTAATGTAATCTGAAGGTTACCTTGGCATGATTGGTCAGTTGATCTAAAGTGATAAGAAATGTTTAGCCAATAACTACATCGTTGGCACAGTTTGGTTAGGAGGATTTGCCAGTTGGACTAAGTTGATTTGCATTGCATGAAAATATCAGTTGCCACACAGTACTACTCAGGGATGGTACAAGTTACTGAACGATTATGATAGATGATGTTCGTTGAGCAAAGCAGACATTCAAAACGAACATGATAATTAAAGAAGGTTGATGAGCCACATGAGCCCACATCAACCTGAGACAGGATAAACTCATCATGAGTTTAACAAAGTTTGGATCAGGTCAGGATAGTATGCTTTGCACAAGAGAATAATAAAAATGCCTGCTTATCTGGCGTGTATAACATTACACTTTGCCCAAGGTTGGTACTAATACTATACAAATTACATGTTGCACCATTTCAAAAATCAAAAAAAGCGGTTGCACCTCTAGTTGCTAACAATGAAATCAACTCTTGGCACAGCAGGTCTTAACAGGACAGATCAAGTGCTACTGTATTATTTGCATCTTCGATATATGAAATCAAAGAGGATAGATGAAGCTTAGTGCATTTAGGTGTAAAACAGCATGCCATCGGTCCAGTTACTGGGTCCAGAAAATTAGCATAAAAATATGACACAAGGCTACAACCTTTCCAGCAGATGGACTTAATCTGAACCAAGCTCAATTAAAAATTACATAGCCTTTTTGAGATGATCAAGATCAGATAGCTTGAACTTTCCAATATGTACACACCGGACTTCAATCATATATAATCTGAATCTCAAAATAAATAGCTGTTATCATCACACTACAGTATACCACATGTGGACCAATCTTTGAAAATCTATCCACCAACTCAAAAATTATACCAGCAACAACAAGCCTGCCTTCCAATAGGAGAACAAAGCTGAGGAAAGCCACAGAACTAGAGATTCCTTGTCCCAGTAATAACATCGTGGGGGAATGCTAATTTTTCACTATCTTTGCCCTTTTTCAAGATTCAAGAACATGTCAAAGCACCAGTAGGAAGAATTGCAGGTCAGCTAGCAAGCTTGAAGGCATCAATAAACAGGCCATATGTGAAACCCATCTTGAAGTTGTTGAGGAGAGCAAATGGGAAGGTAACCTTAGGCCGGCTGTAGTAGAACTTAGTTACATATTCAGTCAGCAGGACACACACAACTGCTGCTATGACATCGTTCACACCCAATGCTCCGAAAGACAGAGATATTGTCTGTGCCACATAAAAGCCACCCAGAAGTGAGATACCGCCAAAAAGAGCTCTCCTTGACCGGCTTCTGAAATAGTTTCTTGAGATTTCAGGGATGGTTCGGATTATATCAACTAGCCTTCGACGACCATCATTTCCCTGTACTGCACGGACTTTGATAAATTTGTAAGAGGATCTCCTTGGGTAGTTTTTGTAGCTTGGTGACAGTAGCCTTGCCTCTCCATATAGACCACTGTTGGCAAAACCAATAGAGATTGTCTTTGAAGCACATGCCATTGAAAAGTGCCTATCACTGCTTGAACATAAAATTTTCAATGAGACACAGATATGCAATTAGGGATTCTGTTGTTATGTGAGAGGCACAAAGTTTGAAGACAAAAGTAGATAAGTCAAGAAAGAAATAAAACACTAGAAAGAATGAACATTATCTGAAGGAACAGAGTTGAAAATAGCGATAATGCATTAGCCTGCTAGCCATTCCAAGTTCCATTCGATGGGAAAAATACTTTGCCATCAGACAGCCATCAAACATCCTGACATGGGAATAGTTTATTGTTTGCTAATGGCAATATACTATACACTTTACAGTGATTTACGGCATGCCAATATTCTCAAAACGTGATTGACTCCAAGCTGTTCAATGTAATTTAAATCCTCAAGCCCAAAGCGTTAATACAGTATATTTGGCTCAAACCTGAACCAAATGGCAAAGGGCAAAGGCAACTACGAGGCACTAACAACTTTCCTAGCACGGCACCTACCATCGCACAGGGAACTATGCTCAACACAGAGAATTGTAAACACTCAACTACTTCAGGCTATTTGTACGGTTGTACCACATAGAACTATCATCAGAGCAATAGTGTTCGATAGACTTAAAAAGTTGAATCTCACCGGAGCAACTCCTAATGGCAGTGTCGACTCCGTTGCGCAAATACGTCAAACAGGTAGCGTGCTATGCTGCTGAGTAGTATCGGATGCAGGATTTTGCAGCCAGTTGTTCAGTTAAACAAATTGTTCCATATATGATGAAACACACAAAGTTGACCATAACAAAGTTATTTTTTCCCGCAAACACTTCAAATCTACCGCCTTCTTTTTCCCCTCATTTTTCAAATCTCACACTCTTACGATTGATTCAGTTTCAGATCAACAAAAAAATGACAACAGATTGTGGGAACTGGAAAGGGATTCATTATGAAATCCTTACCTCTTGCTGACCTTGCTGTGGAGCGTAGAGGTCAGCGAAGGCTGGCGAGCCGGGCTGATGGCGTCGTGGAGGGCCCCCGAGTCCGTCCTCCAAGCCGCCGCCTCCGCCGCGTGGGCGAGGGGAGCGCCTCCGAGCCAGCCGAGGAGGAGAGGGAGAGAGAGATGAGGGAAGTGTGGCGCTGTAGCTTCGGGTGGGGCTCACTTGCTCAGCGAGAGAATCACTCTTTTCTCCCACTGGAGCGTGGGCCCCATTACCAGCTTACCGAGCAATTTACGGGAGTGCCCCTCCCTTGCTAGGGTTTAATCCCCCTCTCCCCCCAAAACCTCCATGGACGGAGCTCCAAGCCCCACCGCCACCGCCACCACCACCTCCGTCGCTCCATGATCCGCCGCCGCGCGGCGGCGGTAGCAACACTACGCGCCTCCCTGCGCCGCACCTGCTCCCACGCCGCCGGCGACTCCGAGGACCCCCTGCTCGGCCTCGTCGAGCCACCCGCGCCGCCGCAACCGCCACCCCTGTCTCGCCTCGGCCCCAGAGACTTCGAGTTTCTTCGGGAGCCCTCCGCCGCCGCCGCTGCCCTCCCGCCACCGGAGGCTGTGCTGATCTCCAAGGCGATCCGGGCTTTCGGCGCCGACTTCGACGGCAAGGCGGAGCGCGTCCTGCGGCGGTGCCGCGGGTTCCTGACCGACTCCGTCGTGGTGGCGGTGCTCGGGGCGGTGCGCGCCGCCCCGGAGCTCTGCGCGAGGTTCTTCCTCTGGGCGGAGCGGCAGGTCGGGTACAGCCACACGGGCGCATGCTACGACGCCCTTGCGGATGCGTTGGGTTTCGACGGCCGCGCCAGGGATGCCGAGAGGCTGCTGAGGGAGATTGGGGAGGAGGACCGTGAGGTGCTCGGCAGGTTGCTCAATGTGCTAGTGCGGCGGTGCTGCCGCAGAGGGTTGTGGGGCGAGGCGCTGGAGGAGCTCGGGAAGCTGAAGGACTTTGGGTACAGGCCGTCTAAGGTGACCTACAATGCGCTGGTCCAGGTGCTCTCGAGCGCGGGACAGGTGGACTTGGGGTTCCGGGTTCAGAAGGAGATGTCCGAATCGGGGTTCTGCATGGACCGGTTCACCATTGGGTGCTTTGCGCACGCGCTGTGCAAAGAGGGGCGGTGGGCTGATGCACTAGACATGATAGAGAGGGAGGATTTCATGCTTGACACGATATTATGCACACACATGATCAGCGGGCTGATGGAGGCATCATATTTTGACGAGGCCATGTCATTCCTTCATAGGATGCGATGCAACTCATGTATTCCAAATGTGGTCACATATAGGACTCTGCTCTCAGGATTTTTGAAAAAGAAGCAGCTTGGCTGGTGCAAGAGGATCATTAACATGATGATGACTGAGGGCTGCAATCCAAATCCATCCTTGTTTAATTCCCTTGTGCATAGTTATTGCAATGAAAAGGATTATGCATACGCCTATAAACTTTTAAATAGGATGACTACTTGTGGTTGCCCTCCTGGTTATGTTGTGTACAATAGTTTTATTGGAAGTATTTGTGGTCAGGAGAAATTACCAAGCCCTGATTTGCTGGATTTAGCTGAGAAAATTTACGGAGAGATGCTGGCTGCTAATTGTGTTCTTAATAAGGTTAATGTTGCCAATTTCGCTCGATGCCTTTGTGGTGTCGGGAAGTTTGACAAGGCATTTCAGCTCATAATGGAGATGATGAGGAAAGGTTTTGTCCCTGATACAAGTACATACTCTAAGGTGATCACTTTTCTCTGCCATGCTACTAAGGTAGAGAAAGCTTTCCTTCTGTTCCAAGAGATGAAGATGGTCGGTGTAATTCCTGATGTGTATACATACACAATTTTGATTGACAGCTTTTGTAAAGCTGGACTCATTGAACAAGCCCAGTGTTGGTTTGAGGAGATGAGGAGTGTGGGTTGCTCCCCAACCGTGGTGACATATACTGCGCTTATTCATGCTTACCTCAAAGCTAAGCAGGTACCTCAGGCTAATGATATTTTTCACCGAATGGTTGATGCTGGCTGTCATCCAAATGATGTTACTTATGGTGCATTGGTAGATGGTCTCTGTAAAGCAGGTAACATCAGTAAGGCTTTTGAAGCCTATGCCAAATTAATTGGAACTTCTGATAGCGCAGAATCTGATTTTTACTTTCCATGTGAGGACAGAGACACACTTGCTCCAAATGTTGTCACATATGGTGCACTAGTAGATGGTTTATGCAAAGCTCACAAAGTGGACCATGCTCATGAATTACTAGATGCTATGTTATCTTCTGGGTGTGAGCCCAATCACATTGTATACGATGCTCTTATTGATGGCTTTTGCAAAGCTGGAAAAATTGACAGTGCTCAGGAGGTATTTCTGCAGATGACTAAGTGTGGGTACCTTCCCAGTGTACATACGTACACCTCGTTGATTGACAGGATGTTCAAGGATGGAAGACTTGATCTTGCAATGAAAGTTCTCTCGCAGATGTTAAAGGATTCTTGTACTCCTAACGTTGTTACTTACACAGCTATGATTGACGGTCTTTGTAGGATAGGTGAAAGTGAGAAGGCACTAAAGCTTCTTTCATTGATGGAAGAGAAAGGATGCAGTCCGAATGTTGTAACTTACACTGCTCTAATAGATGGATTAGGCAAAGCTGGTAAGATTGATCTGAGTCTTGACCTTTTTACACAAATGAGCAGAAAAGGATGTTCTCCCAATTATGTTACGTACAGAGTTCTGATAAACCACTTGTGTGCTGCTGGCCTTTTGGATAAGGCTCGTTTACTGCTTGGTGAAATGAAGCAGACTTACTGGCCGAAGTACTTAAAAGGATATCGTTGTGCAATTCAAGGTTTTAGCAAGAGGTTTATCGCTTCTCTCGGTATTCTGGAGGAGATGGAATCATATAGCACAGTACCAATTGCTCCTGTTTATGGAATGCTGATTGATTATTTCTCCAAAGCTGGCAGGCTGGAAATAGCTATGGAGTTGCACAAAGAGATGATGGAAGTTCCATCATCCGTAAAAACTGACAATGACATGTACACTTCATTGATCCAGGCACTTTGTTTAGCATCTCAAGTTGAGGAAGCATTTCGATTGTATAGTGAAATGACAAGGAGAGGCCTTGTACCTGAGTTAAGTGTCTTTGTTTGCCTCATAAAGGGATTAGTTGAAGTAAAAAAGTGGGACGAAGCCCTCCAGTTGTGCTATGGCATATGTCATGAGGTTGGTCTACTTCTTGCATATACCACTCAAATATTTTTATTTACCCTTGTTATCGTTGTTGATTATGGCAAGAATTTAGAACCACAGGTTGATTTAGGGGATTCATTCAGTTCTTTCACGGTATCAGCATCAGCAAGTAATCTCAAGACTGCTGTAATATGTAGACACTCACCTATTAAATTTACAGTGTTATTTTATGAAATATGCCTGTAAGCTATTTAACCATGTTGAGCAGCTCTAGACTGAAACATCACTGTGCATTATTATTTTTTACAAATAGAGAATTGCACTTGATTCAGTAATAGTGGTCCACTGGTCTGCTTAAATATATTTCTTTATATTGTATTTTGGGTAAGGGCAGCTTTTTGTTGGTGCAGCATATTTGTGCACAATTACACTCCTGATTTTGATACACCTTTCTGAATCGTAGATCCTTACATAAGAGCATCAGTACAGTATTTTCTGCTAACGCTTCCACAATTTGTTGTTAATATGACATTTCACATTTTGAGCTTTATTATGATAGGTTTCTTCAGTTTTTTTTCCTTTGGGTGATTTGCATTGTAGCATTACTTAATATTGGGTATTGGACCAGGGTGTGAACTGGCAGGGTAACAAATCCTTTCATGGAGGCTAGAGCTGTGTTGTCTTACTGCATCATAAATCATGCAAGCGACAACACTTTCACCTAAGGAGTCATTTTCTTGTATCTCAAGACTGTCAGACTCAGAGACCTAAAATTCATGATGACTCAAGAAAAATAACTCGGAGGCCATGGAATAACACTACAGAATGAACAATCCTGCATGAAAAGCTGTACCATGTATGTATAAACCTTATTTTGTCAGTATGGGGCAGGCAATTTTTTAGGTTTATGAACTCATTTGCCTTTGTAATTTCTAACCCTTTATTATTTTTTCAATTTTATTTAGGGATAGTCGATTCATCTTCAGATGGGCAAAGCCACAAATGAATCTCTCTATGGTTATCAAGTCCAACATTTGTATATAAGGCAACGATGGTTATACAAAAGGCATTTGACTGAAAATAATTTCAAAGTTTCATAGTTCCTTTATTCGTCAAATTAACGATATACCCTTCTATTTCCCTAAATTTCTTCTTCAGTCATAGAGTAACGGAGATATACTGTCAGCCTTTTGTTCTTCTCATTTTTTTAATGATTATTTGAATGATATTTAAACTGATATTACCCACTGTAATTATATCACAGTTAAACATTTAATGTTTGACACTTTTGTTGACCAGTTTGTACTGTCTGAGTCCTTGATCTCATCATGTCAGACTTCAGTCCTGTTTATAGAACCTCTATATTTATATCACAAAGAAAATGCCTATAAGGTGAGTTGTGTTAAGATCCTTCACCAGCTATGCCTGCCATGTTACGTCACTCTGGTAGCTTCATATTTGATCCTGAAGGTCTCATACCATGCTAAACATTAATTTATCTAACTGATTTTTGGAAGTTAATTAATGCCCAGAATGTTTTTTTTGCCCAATTTGCTACTAAAATATAATTAGTTTTAACATATTAGTACCATGTTTTTACCATCCCTAGAATCTACCTGCAGCTGCAATGCCTTCAACACTTGTAGTATATGACATGTTGCTATATTCGGTTGCCTTGTTATTTAGAAGTTCTGTATGGCCGTTATTGAATATATATTGGATCAAACAAATATTGTGGTTCATATTTCCTTTCATCCAGTTCATTTATTATCGTGTTGAGGGCAAAATAGGAGAATGTGAAGTCCCTAATTTTGAAAAAGAAAATGAAAACCATGCGTCTGTGCAGAGTTCTAACCTTTCTGATTTCAATTGCAGTTGAGATGGGGGATACTAAGCATATATGGCTCACCATTGCACGGAATAACATTTGGGAAACTATGGAAATCAGTAGAGTTCATGAATAATTTTCTTCATGGGTTTACTGCTAAATGTAAATCTTTGCATCAGGGATATGCTTTCTTGGTGCCTGCATAGATATACATTCTTGTGAACTGTTATGTAGTAGTTGATAATTTTGAGGAAATGGGTGGATTATATATCAAGTGGCTGTTGCATCACAGATTCATAAAAATGTATTTATTGATCAACTTGTGAAGTTCACAAAGCACTATGTGTGGTTCATGACCATTATCATGGTCGCATAAGATCTTTGGGCCGATCATGATGCAGACGTACTGAGCTATGGGCAGTGTTGTGCGGACTAATCGTTTCTAGATTAGTTCATCATTTTTTTTAATCAAACACTGCTTCAGAAAGGTTATGCTTTCGGACGCGCCAATTTGAGTCTTGCTACTATTATTTTGTTTTGTTGCAACTTAAACCAAGATGAAATCTCTAGCTGATTGTCAAACTGTTCTTTGTTAATGATGAGTCATCAGCACATTGCTGGGAATTATGCTGAGAACATATATTATATGCTGCCTCATAATGTCGACAGCGAGAAAATGAACGCTTAGCTGACAACGTATTGATACATACAGAAAAGAACGTCAGCATTCTGAACCTGAATGCACTATCCTTGATATATATAAAAATGCTTGCGCTGTCAATAAAAAGAACCCGTGAGAAAAAAAATGGGCCTGCATAATAGCAGAGAAACTTGGTGAAGAAAATTTGTAAAAACCGATACTTTTAGAGGATTGCTACATCACGGATTTCCGTTTCAACTCAATGAGCATGATTGTTTGACAGAGTAGTTATTTTATCAACTTCACGTGAATCCCTATGTGAGGTTCTACGCGTCAGACTACGTCTCTTTGTGTCCTCTTAAGGGGTCACATGTCAACGCAATCTCCTCATTGAAGACACAACACACCTGCTTTGATTGTTATGATGCTAACATCTCTGCCAATTTGGGTACCAAACTTATCTAGGTATCAGATACCTGATACCAGGTCTGGTACCTACAGGTATCACATAGATGTAGGTACCAAGTACCTGATATCTATATCAGGCCAAATGAGCAGCCCGGCCCAGCATGGCACGGGCACGCCAACGGCACGGCCCGTTAGGCACGGCAACTGTAGCGTGCCGTGCCGTGCTGGCCCACGGGCCGTATCCTCGGCCCAGACACGGCCCGTGGGAGCGTCGTACCGTGCCGTGCCAGCACGGGCCCACGAATGGCACACGGGCCGTGGGCGGCATGCCGGCTCAGGAAGCCGCCCGCGCGGCGCGCCGTCGGCTGGGCTGGTAAGACGGCACGCGGGCCGTCGGGCGTCGCCGCGTCGGCACTCAGCAGGCAGGCCTGCTGGGCTGCTTGGCCGCATTAGCAGTTGGCACGCGTGCGGCCGAAATTTGAGGGCACAGGGCGGGAGCGGGGAAGCGGGAAGACGGGGTTGGCCGGGCGGCGGGCGACGCGGCGACGCGTGGCGGCCTACCCGCCTGTCGCCCTAACACGCCTGCGGGCCTGTGTCGGCCGGTCGGCTTGACCACTACGAAAAAATTCAGAAAGGACCAAAGATTTGACCCGATGCAATGAAAAATAATGACTAGTTGTAGTTGAAAAAAAATAAGAAAATAATTATACTTATAAAAGTATAAAAAATATGGGAAAAAGAGTAATGACCTTTATTGATGTTTTACATGATACATGCTGCCTCGTTAAAAACTTTCACGTAAAAACTCATATTTGAGAAAACCATGACAAAGAAAAGAGTACAGCTTACAGGTCATTACTTAAAAATACAAAGTAGCTACTCTGGTCGATCGTCATCGAAATAAAGGTTTTCGAACTGAGCGACCAATTCTTGGTTGTCAGCGGTGTATTGAGCATGTTCTGCAGCTAGCTCCCAGTCTTTGACGCTTAGTAGCATTTCTACGTGATCGCTGCTCAGACTTGTTCTCCTGTCCTCGATAATTCTTTCGCATAGACTGAAGGCCGATTCAAAGGATACCGAAGAGACGGGCACCGTCAACACATCCCGTGCTAGTTTTGAAAGCACAGGATATGACATCTTGTGATCATTCCACCACCCGAGCACGTTGAAGTCTGATGATGGCATCGCTATCCAAATAGTTGGACAACTCTTCAGCGGGACCATGCGATCTAGCGTCACCACTTGCTGTTGACGAACTGCTACCACTACCATGGCTAGAAGATGAGCCACCCCAAATTCTGCTCCATTGTATTTTTTTTCTTACTTGCTGCAGGGGCTGGTGGAGGTATTTGCAAGCGAACTCCCTGAAACTTTAATTCGTACTTTCCAAATACCTCATATAATTTAGTTTTAACATCAGAATAATAGGTAGAATAGTCAACATTAATAGTATCTCCAATAAGTGATAGAATACTGAGGAATCCCCGTAATTTTCCCCTAGGATCAAGAATAAATGCAAAAGCATACAACATAGGGATGTTTTTCCAATATTTAAGATATTTTTGTTTCATACTAAAGACTACGGGCATCAAAAGTTCATCATTTTCATAGTCTTTGAACAAAGTGGCAATTTCAAGAATGTTATGCAAAATTAAATTAGCTGTTGGATAATATACTTGAGATAAAAGAAGAGTACAATCATGAAACATTTCAAGAAATTGATAGAACCTTTCGATAACGTGCCAAGTATGGTCAGTCAATATTGGCTGCCCGTCACTATTTCTTGGGCCATTACGTGTTTGAAGAAAAACAGTAAGTAATTCCTTGTAAGGTATGACAACCTTTAACATATAATAAGTTGCATTCCACCGATGTTCTGCATCGGTCATAAACTTACGTGAGCGCTTATCCGATGCACGACAATACCTTCTCCACTATGCAATCTGTGGGTTAGAACCAGTTAACCACGTGATTGCTTGACGAACAGTGTCGATGTGTACATTCACTCTCTTAAAACCACTTTTAACAATTAGATTAATAATATGGCATGCACACCGCTGATGTAGAAGAAATGGTTCAGCATAAGCACAAAGTAATGGTTGCAAAATTTCCATGGCTCTAGAATTAGCAGATGCATTATCCATTGTTACAGCAAAGATTTTATCTGTAAGGGCATACTCATTAATAACCTCTTGAATTCTCTCTGGTATATTTTCACCAGTACGTGCAACATCAAGTAGCCTTAGCCCAAGAACTCTTTTTTGCATTTGTCAATCATTAAGGTAATCCTCTTTCACCCTACTACTCCAGATGTCTGAGGTGACACTAACAGAAAAGGTGCATGTACTAAATAATTCCTTCAGTGATTCACAACCTTTGTCATAGTAGTTTTTCAAATCACGGGTTGTGGTTTGTCTACTAACCGCTTGAAACCTAGGATTATGAGAAGTTTTGATGTAATTTTCAAATGCAGCACTCTCACCAAAGTTCAAAGGTAAATCTTGTCTAGCAATTAAACGGACAAAAGATTCTCGAGCTACCATAGGATCGTACTCCCATATATGTACCGTACCATCGGGATTTAGTAGTAGTTGCTGATGTCGTAGTTGAATTCCTTGTTTCTTTGCACAAGCCTCAGCATGTCTCTTCAAGTGTCCTGTTCCACCAGATGATTTTGCAGATAACTTAACTTTGCATATTCTACATCTCGCGAATGTTACCTGTGTTCCGTCGGGGCCTGTCACAGCCACCTCATCAAAATGTTGCCAAACGTCGGAAGTTATTGATCTCTTTGAGCCGGTGTACGTCGATGTACTCCCGCTCATAGTGCCAGATCCTTCGGAACCCAGCGGTACCTCGTCCACAACTGGTGGTGTTGGAGTCGATCCGGTGATATCATACTCACCAGTTGGGAATGACCCCGACAGGTAATTAGGGTCAAAATCACCTAACGTGAATGACGGAAGGTTCGGATCGTCCATTCTGAAATATGAAAACAATATAAACAAATTTCAGAATATTTATTCACAAAAACATAAAATACAAATAATACATAAATATGAATATATGCCGTAATTCTTTCTTACCACCTTGGATTTACACTTCTGGTATGCACTATTTTTAAGTCACAAACTATTTTTGACTTAGACAAAATTTGGTCAAATTTTGTCTAAGTCAAAAAATCGAACTATCACACAAAAGAGCATACAAGAGAGCACAAAATGGAAGGTTTGGATAATTTAGAATGCTGGGGGTGGGTATCCTATTTATAGAAAGAAATTTCATATTTTTCCGGATTTTTTGATATTTTTTTGATTTTTTTTCGAGCTCCAATGGCTACTTCTCAAAAATAACCGTTGAACTAGCCGTTGCGTGACACGTGGCACTCTCCGATTCACCCGCCCTCCCGCCGTACGGTCCCCAACGACCGCGTCGCCGCGCGGCACGCGCTAACTGGCGCTCGGGCGCTCGGCGCCTCGGCTTGCTCCCGCTTCCGCCCAGCCGCCTGCCGCCCTCCCGCCGTATGGTCGCCACGCGGCACGCGCCGGCTGGCCGCTCACTCAGAGCCGCGCCCGTGCCGTGCCGTGGCGACGGGCCGTGCCGTGCCGGCCCGCTACAGGATCCGTGCCGTGCCGTGCCAGCCCACGGGCTCAGGCATCGGCCCAAGCACGGCACGGGTTAACGGGCCGTGCCGACACGGCCCACAGACCACCGTGCCGTGCCAGGCCTGGGCCGTGCACAGTGCTACCGTGCTCGGGCCGGCCCGGCTTGGCACGGCCCATTTGGCCACGTATACTGATATCTAGGTACCCGATACTTAGTATATGGTCTGGTACATATGGGTATCAGACCGATATAGATACCAAGTACCTAATACTTAGGTACCCGATACCCAATACAAGGTTTGATACCTATGGGTACCATGTACCTCAATACCTGAGGTATCAGGAACTTGATAACCAAGCATCAAATACCCTATGGATATAATGTATGATTCGTGGGTATTAGGTCTTCGCACCAACGAGAGCTATGAGGAATACTACACATATGTCCAAACTCTTAACTCTAGTGCATAAAAGACATACTGGAAGAGTGTCATAACAGGTCTCCAGTGTGCTATATAAAAAGATGTACCAAAGAAAAACTAGTGGTACTTCAGTAGAAAAGTCTTATACAGTAGTATTACTAGTACAACATCATGCAAAGACCTGGAGGCAAGAAATATTACACATATGTCCAAGCTCTTAACTCATAGTGCATAAAAAACATACTGGAAGAGTAGTAGAGTAGGTCTTTGGTGTGGACTTTGGCTACATAAAAGAGTGTACTAAAAAAAAAGCTAGTTCTACTTTAGTAGAAAAGTAAGTTTAGTATAAAATCATCCTACTAGTACGAGACCTGGAGGTAAGTGTATGTACTATTCAAGACTCTAACCAATTTATGACGTCTAGCTCACCTTCGCATGTACTCAGAACATATCTAAATTATGGAAAATAACGATTCACTCATAACTTATCCCGTTATCTACACGGTATCATGTTCCATAGTTTTTCTGTACTTTTATGTAGTTGAATCGTATTTTCAGGATATGCAGAAGATTGAAGTTTCAAATAAATATTGGACGCATGTTTAACATTGTGAAAAATATGAAAGCATTTCATCTATACACATTATTACCAATATAATTCTTCCGGGGCATAGATTCTGCATCCTACAAAACTCCTGTCTTATTCGACGAGGCATAAGTTCTTCCACAGCCAAGCTGCTCCTCTCTTTTGACCTCGCAACTGTTTTTCTTGATGTGATCACTGATCTAGATACATCACCTTAAAAACATGTCAGCCGCAATACGAACGCGTAGCAGAATAACAAAAAGGCAAACAGATCGTCGTGTGCACCTGCTGGTCTTTGAAATTTCGGCTTGTTTGTTCCGCAACTTGCTTGATATCAGGATATGTATCTAGCCGCCCGCATTATCGGAGTTGACGAGAGTTAGGATAGATAGAACTTGATGCAAGAATTGGATTGGATGAGATCAGAGGCTTCAGATGAAGCTAAACAAGCGATACGCGTAGCTTTACCTGGGCCAACTGATGCTGCTAGTCCATCATCAGATATACACACGGTAGGCCTGGCCTGATATCCATGGAATGTGTTATGTACACAGGTCAACTGCACAGTGCTGAAGAAGGGATACTCTCAATGAAGCAAGTCTCGTCGACGCATATATCTGATCTGAAGAGGTCGCTTTCTGATCCGAAGGCCAATCTTTTGCGTTGCTTTCTGATCTAAAAGACCCAAAACCTTGGTGTTGCTTTCTGACCCAAAGGAAACCAATGGCAGCAGGAAGGCACTGAGGTTTTGTAATACACTTGCCCTGATCAACTGGGTTGATGGCGACGGTGATCGAGAGCAGCAGCACGATCATGTTGCCGTTTCCGGCAGATTTTTCGTCTTCCGGAATCTCGTTTTGTAGCCTTTTCACAGAGAAGGCCGGGCCCTGTCCGTCTCGAGAATCCGGCGCCGGCGACCCGGCGAGGACCACTGCCTTCTCCACAAGTCCTATCGATCACGCGACGAATGGGATGCGCCCACGTGAAGGGGGATGGTGCATTGTTCTCTGCCTTGTTCTCCGGTCAAGATTATCATGCCAGCGACAGTTCGGGGCAATGGAATATGGATTCCTCTCCAACCTGACGTTCGCTTCGTCCACGTAACTGAGCTCTTTGCCTTTCCTGCTCCCTAAATTTGCCATGACCACATATGAAATCTTTGGAGAGCAAAACCGGGGGTAAATTTACTTAGCATTAGCAGTTTACTGGAATTACCTTCCATGAGTATCTCTGACGAAATGAGCTCTGCTCTCCAGTTTCTGAAACAGGTGCCACCAGAAGGACTGAGAAAACCACAGTGGCTTAATTCCTCGGTGTAGCTCAAGGCCGCCTGCGTTCTGCAAGTGGGAACATAACATCGGAAGTGGGGGCGTGATTGACTTAAAATCTATGGTGCGAATTACAGGAATAAAACGGGATTCCACGGGCCCCTGTTGGTCAAGAATAAATGTAGTAGCCCTTTGCCTTATCTATCTCTGCTTTCTGCGTCCGCTTTATCTAGAGTCCATCAGCTCCGCAGGCATATTCCTGTTATGATAAGAAGATTAGGACAATGTATTACACAAATCATATTCTGTCAGAAAGTAAGGAGGACAGAGCGGCAGGCATTTCAAAAGGCAAATACACCCCTCTGGTAGTATTCGTAAGAAGCTGCATTCTGACCTATTTGTCAGAGATCACATTCTATCAGGAAAAAAACTAGTAAAATACAGATGTACAGAGTACGATGAACTTCTGTAGAAAGTTTATTAGCAGAACATGCGTGCTGTATGGCAGCATCAACATCCCTTAAGCCAGTGAATCTCTCAGTTTCATGTGGAAGTTTGAATCTTGAGAACAGTTGCAGAAGTGAATTTACATGTTCAGTTCCGCAATATGAGTGATTCCAAGCAACAGGCCCTTGGAATGTGGCTGGGGGACTGCTGTTTTAGGTGGTTATGCTTTAATTTAGAGGAGTGAATAGCACAAACTCGGGGGTGAGATCATAGAACTACAGAGACATAGAAAAGGGTAAATGTTTTGGACAAAAAATGGAAGACTGATTTATATTATAATTGACTGCACCACCTATTATGGATATTAAAAGAAAAGAAAATTGGATTTTCAAATTTGGTCACAACTAGAGCAGACATTGCGACAGTTCAAACATGCCAAAATGTTTGTTTCGAAAGAAGGCTGTATTAGTCCTTCGAGCAAAACCTCACTTGATAGATAAAGAATAAAACTAATATGTTTAGAACTTTAGATAGACATACTTGCAGAGCAGTGAATAACAGAATGTTGTAAATCAAATAAAGCCAATTTGCCATCGTGCTATCATTATCTAAGCAACCACCCTAACTTATAATCTTTGAACGACGAAGACTTGATTCTGAATTCTAGATGTCGGCATGCATTGAAATAAACCACACAGCTGTACCACTAATTTGCTTATCAAGCATCTGCTTGATAAAAGAACTACTATAAAGGAAGATAGAAATTATTGTTTTGGTAGAAGACAGTGAACAAGTGTCAAGAAAATCCTCTAGCACTTTTTATCGTTGCAGTCCAATATTCCCGACCAATCATGCTCGAGAAACCTCTTTTGTAATTTATATTGAGAAGTGATCCTCACTGCAATGCCATCAAATAGTAGGTACGCTCTAACTTCTTGTTGTCTACAGTAAGGAGATAGAAGTATAGAACCTTGGCAAGTATTGGCCTACCAGGGGGCTGATGCTTACTTATCCCATTTGCCTACAACTCTTACTGAGGAAGAGTTACAGAAAGTTCTTGTTGAGAACGAGAAACATGAGGTGTCAATCTAAAAGACAAGTCCAAAGGCAATCTACTTTTCAGCAGGAGCGTATCATGTCTAGGGTTGCAGATATAGGGAATAAGTGAGAGTGGTCAGCAGATTTTATTCATCAATGTGGAATAGCAATGAACACTCCTTATTTTTATGTAGGCTATGAGAGTGGACATACCACAATATTTCCAGTGATGGCAACCAATATAATACTGTACACCTGCCTATGCCTTAAAGTTAAGATTCCAAGTCTTCAGGAGCTAACAACTCCTGATATCACGAATGCCTTCAGCACTTAGATTGTGAGTATATATAGGGCACATACCTGCACTCATCAGTTCACCCAAGTTCAACATTTCTGCCCAAGTTAGCTTCTTAGCACAGCCTCTTCTTGCTCGACTCCTGAAGATCATCAATCTTCACTAGCCATGTCAAGGGACCCACTTGTCGTAGGACATGTTGTTGGGGATATCTTAGACCCATTCAACAAATCAGCATCACTCAAGGTCCTATACAACAACAAGGAATTAACAAATGGGTCTGAGCTCAAACCGTCACAGGTAGCAAATGAACCAAGGATTGAAATTGCTGGGCGCGACATGAGGAACCTTTACACTCTGGTAAGTCCAAATCCTCATTACTGCATTGAACAGTATTGAGTTCATAAGGAATATTTGGCATCTAGCCCAAGGAAAAAAAAAAAGGCTGTGCCTAATTACATGAGCCCCATCCAAACTGTGTAGAGTGCTATACCTGTAGCATGTGCTTTTGGTGTTTATTCACTTCAATTGTTTTCAGTACGTATAGAACACTGGAAGCAAATATTCTCAGCTTTCTGTAAGTTGTACAACCTCATCTGTGTGGATTGGAAAAGACCTTTGCACTTCTTTCTTTATTTCGCGTAAACAAAGATATTCTACTTGCTTTTGATAGGTCAGCACATATACCTGCATCTTTGAATGCTGTCTGTGAATCAAAATTATGCACGTCAGCCATGAAGTATAGGAATCTGAATCATTATGATTAGATACATTAAAAAATTAACTGTACTTTGCTAGAATCATGAAGATGCATTAGTAGTGACACAACCATTGAAACTAACAAAATAGCAGCATTATGGCCATATAATCTTAGTGGAACACAAGTAGTAACTGAGATGCACAGTTCATGGACCATATACTAAGTTTTCATCCTTTGCTTGGAATGCTTATTTAACTAAAAAGTTATATTTTTCCCAAGAAGTGACATGCTAATTTGCTATTAGGTGATGGTGGATCCTGACTCGCCAAGTCCAAGCAACCCAACAAAAAGAGAATACCTTCACTGGTAAGATCTGAAACATTTCATAGTTGTGGTTTATACAATTCTACTTCTCCATTCGTGTGAGGTGACAAATGCAACATCAAAAGCTATTCTTATGGTTATTTGCATGTGACAGGTTGGTGACAGATATTCCAGAATCAGCAAATGCTAATTATGGTGGGTTCTTCCTTTTCTTTTCCTTTCTGAATTTAATGTTTTGATGGCTTCAAGTCAACTAAGATTTTAAAGCAAATACATATCGGCTGGTTCAGATGGCAACAGAATTAAAAAAAAAACTAGCAAAGTGTATCATTTGTAATTACATTTAAAAAACACTAAAACTAAACTAAAAGAACTTAAATATATAGTAAATATGAAGGAAAACGTAACACCGATATCATACCTGGATTACAGATTATAAATAACAGATCATCCTGCCTTCAACATCAACCCATGGAAATATTTTCTTTGAACTAAGATTGTCATAAACTTGTCTGATCTGACTGCACTATCTCTAAAAAATGGATTAAGTGAATTAGTGTGATACTTTAACTGAGCTCAAAATGAGCATCCCTATGCTCTTTTTTTATTGACCTAAGCTTGACCAATGGATGTCCATACTTCATACGTAGCACTTTTAAGTTTGAGAGACTGAGAGCAATACTCATATGAACTGACTTTAACATGTTTTAACAATTTTATTACAGGAAATGAAGTTGTCAGTTATGAAAGCCCAAAACCAACTGCAGGGATACATCGTTTTGTCTTTATATTATTTCGCCAATCTGTACAACAGACTATTTATGCACCAGGATGGAGACCAAATTTCAATACAAGAGATTTTTCTGCACTATATAATCTTGGACCTCCTGTGGCAGCAGTGTTCTTCAATTGCCAGAGGGAGAATGGATGTGGAGGCAGACGGTACATTAGATAAAAGTCAGGATCATTCATAGTCCTCTACAAGAAGAGGTGATATTCATGTGAGAAGATGAATGAGGTCAGGCACATCGCGAAGTGGTGGTCAATGGTGGACCTTTTAATGTATCTTCATTTAAGAACTATTACCTTTGATACGTATCCAGGCACTAAACAAGGTGCTTTACGAATGAATTTAGCTTCAAATATCATCTTGGAGAACACTTTATCCGGTTCTTCAGCAACGAAATCCTAATGATTCTGCACCCAACAACTGTTGTCCATGTCATGTTCAAAAGCGACTATCAAAGCAACAAATTGAGTGCATAATTGAAGAATCCAACTGATAACATCTCATGTTTTTTTAAAAGAGAAAGCATCCTAGGCTTCCTGAGAACTTCGCATAACTATTGGTGCAATAATGTGCACAGTGGAAACTCTAGCAGTCTCAATATTATGCAATGGCTTATAAGTGTCAGGTCTATTCCTCCATTCGCCAGTCTGATCATGATGCTGACTTGCAGATTTCACTGTTCATCATGCCGAGGCTCAGCTGACATCCACTGTTGGGAAAACCACTTGACTGCTAAGCTTTAGTACCAGAAAATCCTCACATTAGCTTAGGAATAAAAAATAGTGAAAATGCAAACACAGTAACCAATCCAAGACTTAATCGTTGATCATCATTTGTCCAAATGGAACACAAATAGCAAGATGATCTCAGCAGAATACAATAACCACCTAAATCCTAAAGAACTAGAGACCATCCAGATGTATTTGCTTCATTAGTACGGAAAGCATTGCACGTACATCATCCATATACAGATGGTTCTGTTGCCCAACTAAGAATTCACAGGTCTTTCCATTCACCTCAATCACACTGGATCCTGGTTCCTTCTGCATGCCTTTCTCATTCATGAACCCTCTTGCCTTCCCTACATCTGCCCATCTATCACTCACTGCATATACGTTGGAGAGAAGGACATAAATCCCATTCCCAGATGACTCCAACTCATGGACATGCATAAGAATCTGCTGCGAGAAATCCATTCGGCCATGAGCTTGGCATGCACTTAGTAGGGCTCCCCATGTGAACACACCAGGTCTCATAGGCATTGCTTTAATTACATCATATGCTTCCTGGATGAGCCCAGCTCTTCCAAGAAGACCAACCATGCAACCATAATGCTCTTCCCAAGGTGAGAGCTCGTAAGACTTTTTCATCAACTCAAACAACTGACGGCCTTCTTGCACTAAACCAGAGTGGCAACATGCACCAAGGACAGTTATAAAAGTGACCTCATTGGGGTGCAAACCTGATGCAACCATCCTGTCAAAGCAGTCAAGAGCCTCCCTGCCACGACCATGCAATGCAAACCCATTGATCAACGCATTCCAGGAAGATACATTCTTGAGGGGCATCTCTTGGAAGATGGAAACAGCAGTGTCCAAGCATCCACACTTGACGTACATATCAACAACTGAAGTTCCCACATGCACATCCCACTCGATGCCCTTCCGTTCTATGTACTCATGAACCCACCTACCAGACTCCAGCGCACCCAAGCTTGCACAAGCTGAGAGGACAGTGGAAAGAACAACCTTGTCTGGCTTCACACCTGATATCTGCATCACATTGAACACCTCCAATGCCTCACTAGGACGCTTGCACTGCACCAAGCCACTTATCATAACCGTCCACGAAACAATGTCCCTCGCCAAAAGCATGTCAAATACCCTCCTTGCAAGATCCAGTTTCTCACACTTGACATACATATCTAACAGAGCATTGCCAATGATTAGGCTCAGCTCCTTCTCCCGCTTGAAATACCATCCATGCACGGCCTTCCCAGCCCGTGCCGTCCCCAGCTTTCCACAAGCGACAAGCGCGCTCACCAGCGTTCCCTCGTTCGGTGTAACGTCCATCTCACCAAGGACCCCGAGAGCCTCCGCGAACATACCTCCCCTGGTGAACGCGGACAACAGCGCGGTCCATGACACGACGTCCCGCTCTGCCATTTCGTCGAACACCCTCCTCGCGTCGCCGCACTGGCCGCAGGCACCGTAGAACGTGACCAGCGCGTTCCGGACAGGGACGCGCCCCAGGAACCCGGCCTTCTCCGCGACCACGTGCGCCTGGCGGCCCTCCCGGTGGCCGCCGCCCAGCCGCGCGCACGCCTTGAGCGCCGCAGGGAGCGTGTACCCGTCTGGCCGCGCGGCCGCGCCCGCGCCCGCGCCGGACGCGACGAGGAGGAGCGCGAAGGCGCGGAACGCCGCGGAGGGGTCGCCCGCGCGGGTGAGGCTGGAGATGAGGGCATTGAACGGGTGTGTGCAGCGCGGGCGGAGGAGGAGCAGTGCGCGGAAGGCGGAGGCGGCGGCGGAGAAGGAGCAGCGCGCGGCCGTGAAGGCGAGGTGCCTGGCGAAGTGCGCGAGGAGAGCGGAGTCCGCAGCGAGGCCGGACGTGAGCAGGAGGGCGTGGGCGGCGAGGAGAGCGCGCGCGGGGAGCGGTGCCGGCGACGCGAGGAGGGCGTGGAGGCGGAGGGAGATCTCGGAGTCGGAGCCGTGCTTGAAGCTCATGATGAGCTCACGGCGAAACCGCCATGGTGCGCCGGCGCGGCGGCGCTGGGACGCCGGAGAGGTGAGAGAGAGAGAGAGGCGAGTGGTTCTCGTGCCATCTGAAGCATTGATTATGGATCTGACGGCCTAAAATTGCTTCTTCTGTTCCTCTCAAGAGCTCGATTGAAAACGAACTGCCCCATCGTCTGCTTATACTTATGCTTGTATATAAGCGAAAAAAAAAACTTAGTTTTAAAGTTGATTTTGTGATCTTTTTAGTATAGTTTATTATACAATATTTGCTTTTGAGTCGCTAAGGAACGTATATAAATGTTTCACTCCTCAATTATTTTTAGTTGCTAATAAGCAGTAGGGAACTAGAGATAAACATAACCATAAGCGAAACGAGGAACTAGGATATTTTATAAAAGCCCCTTCGTGGATCGCTTGCTTTCAAAAAACCACCTAAATAGTTTCGATCGTAATTTTGCAAAGAGCTCCTTGTTAGGACCAGACTTTAGTAATAATCGACTAATGGGCTGGAGTAGTCGGGAATCTTTCGCTATCGCGTATAAAATGAAGTAGTTTATTAACCATGATTTAACGCTATCGCGTAGAAAATGAAGTAGTTCATTAGGATATGATTTAACAATATTGAGTAGTTTAGGAAATGTGTGCCTCAAAAGGAGATAAAAGTTGGAAACTTAAAAAAAAAAAAGGAACACAGCTAATGGGCCTTGTGGTTTCTACAAGGCCGTTCGCTCATCCTGCGTGGGCTATAATAGTCCACTCAAGAAACAAAGCATAGGTCGAATCATTTTGTTTACGTGGATATTTTAGCCTGGATCCACGTGGATTAGCAATTAACAAGTTGTTGTACTACCTATCTATATACACTGGTGAGTGTAAGTTCATGTATCCTGCGAATAATTTACCTCAAATTCGCGTGTTGCTACAGAAATATCGTATGATAATGATAAAAACAAAGTGTAAGATGAATTTGTTGTGTAACTAAACAACGAAACATTATATGTTTTGAAAATTTTGGATCTTTGATCAATCATTAAGAAACATTAGCAATTGAGACGATCTGCCTTATTACAATTTAGATTAAATATAGATTGATATCTAAAGGAAAAAAGGAGATGATGTGGCTTCGTAACAGAAACAAATAATTTGGATCATTAAAGGGCTATAGGCACTTGCATCTCTGATCAATCGTCGAAACAAAAATATAAACAAATGAGATGATGTGCTTTGTGATAACTTAGATCAAATCATCAAGACAAAAACTAATGTGATGTAAAAAAAACTATGATGTACTTTCATAAGAGAATAAAAGGAAAGAGAAATAATTTAGACTATAGATTGATGTAACTTCATGAGAGAGGTGAGAAATAACGGGTCTATTCGGTATAACTCTAGATAATTTCAGCTCCACCTAAAATAGAAGTGAAGCTGAGTGAAGCGATCTCACAAAAGGTGGAGCTAGATTTAGGTTGTTCTACAACTTCACTCCAGATCCAACTCTGAAACTAAATTTAGGAGTTGAAACTCTATCGAACAGACCTCACACCATAAATAGCTCAGGAGACAAATCTTGGTTCATTTAAAATTAAATGGAAATGACGTTGCCCGTTTGAGACGATGTTTGCCATATTCTTCTAGCATGGCACCGGCTGCAAGGTTCCAGAACAGTCAAATTAACTGTAGATGGAACTCTATCCTCAATGTATGTTCTGATGGCCTCACGCCCTATAGGAGCTTCCAGAACACCATCAGACATGGGAAAACATTGATCACACCTAGGACCATAAATCACCATGGCTTGCTTCCAACTCATAGCGCTCCCAAATTGTTCCCAGCTGCGTCATTTCAAGATCAGACATCATGGCAACCTCACAAATTACAACTGAACGAAACACTGGCGATCAAAAGCTCTGAAAAGAACAGGGAATCTAACAACTGACAAGAAACAGAAATTTACAACTGTTATTATTAAGTTATTATAAATAACTAAGCTTATTAAGTTATTATAAATAACTAAGCTATCCATCTAAAGGGGGAAACAACTAACATCTCTATATGTTCCTAACCATCTAGCGCTACATGCGCCCAACTAAGTATATACATCTGACTGACCATCATAAACATGCTACAGAAGATAAAACAAGGTGAAACGCTCCTCGGATCCTTTTTTTCCCCCGAAAACTACCAACAAACATGTTGAGTCAATTAAGTCATTTTCTCACTACTCCGCAATGCCGCCTCGAGCCGGGGAGTTGCTGAGACTATGATGTCCTCATAAGCCTGCTCTTGATTGACTTCTATGAGACTGCCACTCTTCAGAATCTGCAGAAGAGAGCAAACGGCGATATGACGACAATACAAATTGCTATAAGGATCATAGGGTCTCAATGGTATATTTATAGGAGTTGAAAATATGAAAGAAACAAACTATTTTTGAGTTTTGATAAACAGATGGAACAAACGAAGTGCTTGCATATTTCCCAAGCACATGAATTGCACTAAAAAATGCACATATTAATTTTATCACAAGGAAATATTAACTACTGTTCTTGCGAAGAACTGAAATAGATAAGTAATACACAAGATGGGATCCTCAAGTCCAGTCATTCTCCAGTGAAAAAGCAACTAAAACTCATGGAGATACTGTGTCCAAGAAATAAGTACAGAAAATGTACCAGAGTTTCATAGAAGAATCTTGCTGAAGTTTTTCTTTTCATTCCTTCGAGTGTTTGACCAAGGCGTACAGAATTGTTCCCTTGCTGGCACTTCTGGTCCACGAGTAGTTGATGGAAGTACCTTGCTACAGTCCTGAATTAGTGCATTTAGAGAATGTTATCGATTAACGACAGCATGAAGAAAATAAATGAAAAGAAACAGGACAAGTTCATTAGCCACCTTGTTCTTGTTGAACGCAGCAAACCTGTGCAAAATAACAATGTGAGTAGAGCTTGGCAAAACAAACATCTAATGTACAGAATAAGTAAAAAAATAGTATAGGGTGTAAAAGAGTACCTTCATCTCTAGCATGTTGTTCATCCATAGGAGTATCCTGCCAGGTGCAATTTTCAAATGATTCATTTGCATAAAATATACATTAACAAATGAATTGTTTGCATGGCATTTTGCACAACAAAACGAGATATTTTCAAAAGAATCTTATAAAAGAGTTTAATGTAGACAGTGTTACCTCATCCATACTATCTATAGCAGCATCCAATGCCTTGTCGAGCAGTGGATTTTTACATTTCAATGCATTCAATCTTTCTTGCAGTCCTGTTGAATGAGATTCATGTCCTCCAATCAAGAAATCCTTGTCTTTGACTGTATCATCATTAAATCTATAATCATCATCATTGTGGTATTGTGCACTTTCAGTGTAACACTCAACAGTTGCCTGAACATTATTTGTCAATTCATCCAATTTTCTCTTTCTTGGTTCATCTGGAATGCTTTCACCTTCTACATTTTTAGCATCATTGCAGATATTGTTGGATTCAGAAGGCTCCAACGAAAGTCGCCTTCTTGATTTAACTGACTCCCTGCATGAATTTTCTGGTGTATCTGCTGTAATAGTGTATCTAACGTACACGGAAGTTGGATCTGTGAAAATAAAATGGCCCCTCTTTAGTTGATTATGGAGGTTTCCATCACTAATTGCACCTAGTATAGATGAAGACTTACACAAAATCAATGGATCCATGAAAGTAACTGGCAGAGAACGAACTTTGCCTTCCTTCCAGGTATGAAGACAAGTACGAGGTGCCTTCCGTCTCTGGTGCACTAGATCACTTGCATCCTCTATTGTGTTTCTCAATGTTCTACATTAATGAGGAAAAAAATCCAAAGCATTAGCAATTAACAATATAGAAATACCACATATTGAAAAATTAATGTATCCAACTTATACTGCATGATCACATCAAAAATAGTTGGCAATGCAGCCTACCACCTAACCCAAGCCCCAAACAAAAACAAAGTGCCGGAACAGGAGGCTAGCACCCCAGCCATGATCTCTGGTTTCCAGTGCAAACAGGTAGAACCAATGAGAGCACATGTGTTAAGGATTTAAAACCCAGTGGACAACACGAACATCCTCAGGGCCAGCCAACCAAGCATCTTGGTTCTCAGCTTATAACTCTTTATGAGGTTATAGGCTTCATAACTTACTTTACCTTGCCTTAAGCCTTAAATACCTTAGCAAAAAAAAAGCGAGAACTTAGATTCATCAAAGAATCCTAAATCCCTGCTGATAAGATGAGCCCAATTTTACCAAACTAGCTCCTAGGATGCCTAGAAGATCAAGCAGGAATAGGTAATGCAACAGATGGACTAGAAGCTCTACTTACTCATTTGGTAGAACAATATTTTCATCATATAATGCTCTTGTTCCTCTTCTTCTAACCTTCCATTTGTCTCCTCTATCTCTTGGTATATAATCTTTATTGTATAATCCCCTTCTTCGTTTTCTAGTCACCCGGTGCTTCTCCTTTTTAGCTGGTGTAGTAACCATAAATTTAGGAGAGCAGGGTAGCCCTGAAAAAATCAGTGAAACCCACACATCACAAAATTAAGCATGATAATGACCACAAATAGAAGAGGAATTTTATCACAAAATTAAACCTGTGCCACCCTCTGTCAAGGGCTCCGGAGTGGAAGGTGACAGCTCATTGATTAGCTTTGTCTTACAGCGCAAAGTTGGTTGTTCAAGAGACTCGGGTTCCTCAAAACCATCACATGATGGGTTTGTGTTAGCTCCTTGCAGTGACCCATTTTCAGATTCTTCAATTGTGGGACAATTTGCATCATGCCTTGGAAAAGTCACATTCTCCACAATGTTTTCAGACATTTGCACTTCCTTACTTCTGTGCCAATAAATATGGTCAGCATCAATGCACTATTTTTCACAAAAATGTTGAAGTAAAAAAGATTTGATGTGACATTAAAATCATAAAATGGAAAACCGTAAAAGGTAACATTTACTTACCCTGACAAAGGGATGTGACAAGCAGAATTCCCGTTCTCATCCCTATTCAATTCTCTTTGAGGTTTTTTCCCCCTTGTGCTTCTATCTGAAGGATCATTTACTTCAGCCATTGTATCCACCATCTCAGGTGGAAGAACACTGTTCCAGAAAGAAAAAAAAAAGGTCATCGGCAACAGAGGAAATGTATGTGCACTGTAAAGAGAGAAATGTGACACCACATATACTTACTCCTTCACTGGTGTAAAGCAAGCAGATTCAGCATTGTGATTTTCAGGTTCACCCCCAATGCTACTCAAGCATAGTAGACTGTTGACTTCACTAATGACACTCATCATTTCAGTTGGGATAGTGCTGCATTGAAGCTTCATTCAGAAATTTGGTGCAGATAATCTTTTCTAGTATCATTGAGACAGTAATCTCTATACTTACATGTGTACTGGCATAATGCAGGCAGAGTCTACATCAGCGTATGAGCATGTCATCATCTTACAAGACTGTTCATTGGACCAAAATCAGGCTTTAGCTTCCCAAACAGATAATATATGAAACAAAAGGAAGACATGGTTATTGGATAATAATTAATAAAGGAGAAACAATTATGTGGAATTATTTATAAATAACACGGGAAAAAATGAAAACCTGGGTGTAATTCGCTAACCCAAGGGCACTAGGCTGCAGGGGCGGAGCTAGAGAAGAAAATCACTGGGGTCACTCACAATGCACAATGAGGTTACTCTCCTCTGCTTAAGGGTGATGACCAGTAATTACCATGGTGTTTAGAAACTTTTATTGGGTCATTAGACCCCCGTAACTATATAGTAGCTTCGCCCCTGCTAGGCTGTCGTAGGGTGGTTTTTTGGTTGTGTGTCACCTTGTGTGGTGCTGTTTGTAGATGTGTGAAGGGCTCATGAGCCCTTGGTTGTAGGGTGATTTTTTGGTCGTGTGTCACCTTGTGTGGTGCTGTTTGTAGATATGTGAAGGGCTTGTGAGCCCTTGGTTGTATGGGTGGTTTGTTTTCCTTCTTAATGAAATGAAGCGCAGCTCTCCTGTGTTATCTAAAAAAAAAGACAATTACAGAACTAACCCCCTAAACTGCTCAGCAAGTGACAAGTGGCACCTGTAGCAGTTCTCTGTATTGTTGAACAGAATAATCAGCAAAAGGTACAGGGCTGCAGCCTGCATCACACCTGGTATTAATGATAGCAGTTTCCACAGAATTGGTATGTGCCAGTCAAAGCATTAGCGGTCTCGAGTCCTCTTTTTTTTTGCAACACTACAGTGCTTGCCTAATCAGTACTCTATCCCAAAATGTAAGCAGTTCTAGAGGTTTTCACGGGAATTAAGAAAATAGGTGGGGTTGAATGGTGGAAAATTGTGATTGGTTGAGAATAGAAAGTAGGTGGAGAAATTTAACGGGATATGGTTGTGATTGGTTCAAATTTAACGGGATAATGAAGAAATAGCTACATTTTGGGACAAATTTGAACTCTAGAAATACCTACACTTGGGATGGAGGGAGTAGTACTTTGGCCTGCCTGGGAGCCTACCTCACTTTGGGATCACCGGATCACACATTCACCTGGCCACCCTATATCAATGCTTAGCAATACCAAGTATCACTTATCTAGTATGCATACCATTAGTTAGTTTTTCCATTTCTTCATTTCAGATGTTATTAAATACAGCTCGTGTATGCATGCATGTGTTGGATGAGTGTGCAGCTCAGTGGTAGAGCACCCAGTAAGGTGTCGCCCACCCAGGGCTCGAATCCTGGGTGCCACAGTTGTGCCCACCTCCCTGTACAAGGTTTCAGCAGGTCCCTTCTTTAAAGTTAAGTCAAGGACAACGTCCTACCCCTTGATCAAGTTTTTTTTTTTGTGCATGCATGTGTCGGTAAGTTGTGTGGACAGTACAGGAGAGAGCAGTGTACCTCAAACAAACAGGATGTATGGTGATTCTCATCTTCCAACATGGTACCTATACAAAAGAATGCAGAAAGTAAATAAAATGGTTTCTTAGTAGTGGTAACAACATCAATCACAGAATTGCTACCTTGACGTGGCAATTGGTGATGATCCTCATCATCATCATCCCTACAAAGAAAGTTTAAAAAATATATCAGAAACCACATTTTAAGCAACAAGCTATAATAAAACTAATATAGGACCAAAACTTGTTACCTATCTTCAGGAATCCCCAAATCGAAAGAGTCAAGCTCAAATCTTTTGGGTATTGTGAAAGTTGGAAGATCAGCTGTAGCGTGTGCGTCTCGAACTTCAGCTATCTGTGAAGTAGCTCTTGTTTCTGCTCTAGTTGTTCTCGCAGCTTGCACAGGTTTTTTTACCTTGTTAGCACCTTCTTGTCTTACAACTAATCTTCTTGCACAAACAGGTTTCTTCACTTGCTTTGAAACTCTATTTGTTGCTCCTCCAGTTGAGATACTTAGTTCATTGCAATGTGCTGATCCATATGATCCAAGAAGCTCATTGCATTCATGGCAGAGGTATTCCACTTTCTTGGAATAAATCCTAACAATGCCAAGCAGAAGCAGTCCCAATACTCTGTATGTGGTTTCGTCGTTGTCATCTGGCAAAATCTTATCTACCAGGGGCAAGAGGAAATGTGCAAGCGTTATGAGCATATTAGGGAAAGAATGCTGAAAATAAATCGATCTAGAAAAGGAAAGCCTTATAAAATGTCACAACCTGCATTTACTGTTCTAATTTGTTTCCGTTATGAGTCGGTCCAAACAATATACAAGACTACTAGATTCGTTCAATGCTATTAAGTTGGGATTACAAGGTATTCCTAGTTGGCGCCCGAATCTCCAGTATAACAGTACGTAAAACTGTCGTAGTACAAAAACCCTAAACCCCAAACCCCAAACCCCATGCCATCTACAAAGTACAAAACTCTCCACCATCCAAAAACCCATACCCACAGGTCCATGTTATTACAACCAAGGTGCTACCTTTTCCTTTCACCTCGAGGAAGCTCCGCAAGAAATTTGTGCGCAATGCTGTGCCCCATTTAACACAAACCTAAAAAGGGAGGAGTGTTCTTTGGTATGCAGTACCCACTAGAACTCACATGGAAAATCCAATTGCCACAAAGATTACCACAATACAGTATAGAAGGGAACCGAGGCCATGAGAGCAAACAACTCCTCTCAAATTCCATTCCTTTTCTTTTGTTTACCAGATTCCCACCACATGATTCGCTTCATTTTTATATAACCTAAACCCCTAAAGCCCCGGATAAACCCCTCTTCCACCCACCGCCTTCCACCTAGACCCCAAATTCGAGATAAAAACCCACGAAAAAGACGCATTTTTTCTCTCTTGCGCTGCATACGGCCGAGGAGTCGGAGGAGTGGGCATCGCATCGCTTACCGACGCAGGCGAAGATGTTGGTGCGAACCACCTGGTCCCGGCTGAGCGCCGCCACGCCGCTGACCGCCGCCACCCACACCGTCCCCAGCGCCCCCTTCTTAGACAGAAGCACCTTCGAGCAAGACATCCCCGCCGCCGCCCAAGCCAAAAAAAAAAAAAAAAAAACACGCCCTCCACGTCGACCCCGCCGCCACCAACAATGCAAGCGCCTCGCGCGGGCCGCCGCGCCAATGGCCTCTGCCCCCCTCGCCGCTACGGACGGAGGCGGAAGCAGCCCGAGTGCTCGCCTTCTCGGGTTTTTGCGCCGTTGGGGGGGAAGCAGAGCGAGACAAGACGAACGGGAATGGAGGGAGAGAGCAGAGGAAGGGGAGGGAAGGAGAAGGGGAGGAGAGGCTTCAAGGGGAAGGAGGAGGAGAAACGGTTGGGGCGATGGGCGAAATGGCGGAGATGCCCTCGCGTTTTGAGAATTGAGACGTTGGTAATTTGCTCCGTTGTGTGAGTTTTTACTCCTCCTCCGGTGGTTTCGCGTGTTTGAAAAACGTTTCCGTTTTTGTGGAAGTTGCAGGTGTATAAGGATGGAGATTTGCTTCTTTTTTGGTGATTTGTTTTAGATTTGTGCCGTTGGTGTATCATCCTTTTGAGAAGGGATAAATCTGTGCCATTGTTGTGAGACTATGCTATATAAAAGGGAGCTAAGTGATTGTGAACAATATCTTGCAGAAATGGAGGTTGCCGTTTAATTGCCTAAGTTGGAAATTTGCCCTTTTCTGATTTGTTTTGGATATTCTTTTTTTTTACTCCTTTCTCCTTTTGAATGACAATGAGAGAATTATATGAGGAAAATATCCAGCGACAACGGCATAATAAGCAAAAAGTTGATTAAATCTCTCTTGTTGAGAGATAAGATTATTATCATGTTAATACATCATTTAAAGAAATCAAGTTAATACGTCTCTGTCATTTCAAACTTCACACTTTTCTGGAAGCACCTCTAGACAATATTCATTATTGTTAACTCTACGAAAAGAAATATCCTTTATCATCGTTTCAGGAAAAGAAAGATTTCTAAGGGTATGTTTTTGCCTCTACCTTTTCATCTCACCATTCTCTTTTTTCACACGCACGCTTTTCAAACTACTAAATTGTGTGTGTTTTACAAGAAGTTTCTATATAAAAGTTACTTCAAAAAATCATATTAATCTATTTTTAAAAAAATAGCAAATACTTAATTAGCAAAAAAATAGTAAATACTAATGAGTCGCTCCATTTTACGTGTTGGAAGGGTTAGTTCCTAACCCAACACAAAGAACTTAGCCTAAGAACATGTTGCCCTGATGGTAAGATCTTAGGAGGAAAACAAACTCTAGTATATCGACTTTTTATTATCCTTTTTAAGAATACATATTGTCTATGTAATAGCATGAATTACAAATAACTATTGAGGATACGATTTTCTCTATGTTCTCTCGAGCTTGCAGGATAAATATATATTTAGGCTTTATTTAGTTGCTTACATGTAAAACGTAGGAAAGCTTATAGCACATAATTGTAGGAAATAGTAAAAATTGAGCTTGTGGTGCAATGTATCTTGCTGAAGTCTTCGATAATAATAATGTGGACTCTAGGATAGGGCGATAGTAGTTACCGTATATATCACAATGTGCTATTTGTACGGTGAAAATATAAGGCAAAATCCACCTAAAAAGTGGTTGATCCCCTACCTCCTATGACCCCTTGCAAATGTACAAATAATATTGCTTACTGCTGACGATAGGCATATGACCTTATACGAAGTACCTGATAGCTGATAACAAGTGTTGTGGTAGTTAACAATAACAACTATTAGATCAAATTTCATTCTAGATAACAACATTTTAAAACAGAGGTTGTAGTAAAGATGTATTTATTATCTTTTTACTTGGTTTTCTACTATATGGTAGTTGGTCTTATCAATATAAATGTTAGTGGATTAAGACAACATAATATGGATTTAGCATATTAAGATGATAATCGATATCGCAAATAAAAGGAACGCTCGAGCTAGCCCTAGTGACTACTCCCTCCGTCCCAGTATATAGGAATTTTTAGGGTTGGACACGGGTATTAAGAAAGTAGGTAAAATTAAATGAGAGAAGATTGTGATTGGTTGAGAAGTGGAGGTAGGTGGGAAAGTTGAATGGTGGAGGGTTGTGATTGGTTGAGAAGAGAAGGTTGGTGAAGAAATTGTTATATTTTAGGATAAATTTTGAATGCTAAAAGTTGTTATATTTTGGGACGGAGGGAGTAACTATTATAGCGAGATTAGAAATCAACATAACATTTTACTAACACGAGATCGAGGGTAATTGGTGAGAGGGAACATTAGTAAGAAGAATGGAAGTTTAGAAGGCCTCCCACCGATCATTTCCCACTGAGAGAGGTAGTAATTGAGTGGGAATTATATTTTTATGGAAGATTAATACATCCCTACTGACCGTTATAACTTATGATGTATTATTTTTATCTCAAAACCCACATACCTAAGAATCCCCTAGTAAACTTGCCCTAGCAACCAAACAAACAAAGAATTTGATTAAAAATCAAATTTCTATTCTAGTTCCCAATCCACTTCCACCACTAATTCACATGTCCTTTAAAATTGTTGTTGAACATGCACACATAGGTTGAACCGCTGGTATTATGACACTCTAATCATCTAGTAAATATATGTTTTTAATACTCTGAATAAATGAAAACCCAGCCCCTACGCGTACATGACCAAATCTAGTGAAATACATTATCGTTGCATCTGTACATTTTTCCACCGAACCCTGGAAGGTAATTTCCCCTCGCGGATGAGGATGAAATCGACGAGGCAGGGGACTCGGACACCGATACTCACTAACCCGAGGCCGCTACTGAATGCAGTCGTGCTTTCCCGAAGGATAACCATTCCTCGTACCGACCGATCAAAGCGACCAGGGAGTAGTAGTTTATTTATTACCGCCCTTCAGCCTTCCAGCGAGGACCATCCCTTGGTTTACACGAAGGATACGGACGTGACCAGCTCACAAACTAACTCAGCATCGGTGACCGGGCTCAGTGTCGATAAGACACGGTGACACCCGGTCAATGTGCCACCGACGTAAACTGTTCTGTGGATTCGCTAACGCTCATGTTTCCTCTATATGGATTTGAGCATTAGCGCACACGGCAACTTTTTCCTCTCTTGTAAATGAGACTCACTCCAACTTAATCCCTCCGACCCATAAAATCCTAAATCCTAGACTTAAATCTAAACTATCCAAATTTAAACCCAGAATTTGGATTTTTATGGGACGGAGAGAGTATACATGTAATAGCTCAGTAACTACTCTTGTACAGCAATAGTACTCCATGTTTACAAGCACTGACATAGGAAAGTACATAAGGAGAGAAAAACAAGTACACATAGGGAACAATGCACTACACAACAGTACAACACTATCGAGTGACACTGATACATGCGTGTGCTTCCTCTTTCGTACATAGAATCAGCTGCCACCACCATAGCAATGCAGACAGGCCTCGTATAGCCATTCGAACAGGCAATGCCGGCTGAATTACAGAGGCTCTTCGAGGCCACGTTAGAACAAAATAACGAGCACGAATAATCAAACCAATGAATTAAGATATCGATAAATCCCAAAACTCATTATCGGCAAGGCATGGGAAGACAAGTTAGAGAGAAGCACGATTACAAAAAGAGACCCAAATATCACTCAAGCGGGTCGTGCAAGCATCATATATGATTTAAAGCATTAGGAGCATCCTACATTTTCTGTTCCCTTATTTGCCCAAGGCTATGCATATTCCCGTCCAAGTTAATGTGGTCATTCATCCGGGAAGGATTTGCGCAGTTGAGCACCCCTCACCTATTGCAGCACAAGCTGCTAAAACTATGCAGAGCGCTACAACAGTAGTAGTCTTGCCTTTCAAGCTGTGATCCCATCTAGAACTAATCAGATTAATTTAAGGAACATGAGCAATGTTTTGTGAGTAACCTGCTCCATTATTCTCTTAGTAGTTCAAAGTTCACAGTACCAGTTCAGGTGTTCATGTACTAGTTTCCAAAGTTTACAGGTAATGTCAAGAAAAAGTTGTAGGAGAAAACAAAAATGTTGTTCATGAAGAGAATGCCATTTGAAGAAAAGGCATTACACCTTAACCATCCCAAAGAAATGGACGAGTGGTCCCCAAAAGCAGTCAGAAGTATGATGTATATTAATAGACAGGGTAGGATAAGTAGACTGACCAGTGACCACTATGGTTCTCTAAAGTAACAGGTGAACTCTCTTGAAGACCTTCCACAAAATTTATAGTCACTTAGGTACAACAAGCTGAGGGCCATCAAGCTTCCTATCTTGAAGCAGCCACAGCTTAAGCTGCAGACGTGTCACAGACAGAACAGCTGTAGTGAGTTCAAATAACTCTCCAAGCACTTCAGCAGCATTTTAAGTTATCACCAAAATGCAAAGCACAAAATGACTGAGCATATGGTCTGCCACCAGTTCACAAGGCATAAAAAACAGTTAACTCAGAACACTTATATATACCGGAGTTAACTATGTTCGATCGACAACAAGTCAACATGTTGCATAAAAATAAAGACATCTTGACTTTTGATCTCACCACTTTCCTACCTCGCATGACTATAACTTAACTAATGGTTAATATTTACAGATGTGCTTAGTTGATTAAATCAACCTCATTATCATTTAGATAATGGAAACAGACCTTTTTTTCAGGTTGCAAGAGTCACAATCCTAATAGACAGTTCCATCTAATATCCTAAAAATGTGGCATACAGAGAGCGAAAGCACCGATCGATGCAAGACAAACTTGTTTTCCAGTGAGTTGAAAACAATGCAGATTAGAAGGATACAACACAAGAACCGAATGTTATTTGTAAACAGTTGGTGCACATTATCCCTGAATAGATAGATAGTCCATGAAATAGAACATCAAGGGAAAAAACACATGGAAGGGTCCACCGCGTATAATGAGTAACAAGGTACTGAAGTTTATCTCTTTTAAAGATTTATTTATAGAAGTGAAAATAAAAGTTGGCTGCCGGACAGGAAAGGAAAAAAAAAAGACCAGGCATTCACTTCCAAATTCACAATTAGATATCTTATGAACAGTAACTACAAAAAAATATTTCATTCTTCCCTCATTGCATCCTAAAGTTGATTGGTGCAAAGTCAGATGGGATGGGAGTGAAAATATAGTGCTGAACAGCACTGTTGAGTGGTGGATACAGAAACATTAGTTACTGTTGCATACAAGCATTGTTTTGCACAAATTGTTAAGGTGCCAAGGAGAATACCTACAGAACAGTATCCTCTGTTTTTCATTTTTTCTGTTTCATTTTCCTTTAACCAGTAACCCCTTTTTTTTCATTTCTTTTTTAGATATATGGGAACATGTCTGTCCAGATTCCAGACAACATATAAAAAGACCAATTAAAACACATAACCTTCAACCATGACCTTTCATCAGAAATGATTTTTTGCACGTGTATTCATCAGTTTTAGTCAGCAATACATCACTTGAGGTAAATGGTTTTTGAATATGTTTACCTTTCAAGTTGTATTACTGTCCATTGATTTCCTGGTGAAAAGCAAAAGGCATCCTTCCCCTTCGCTTCTCTTGTCTCTTGCAAATAAAATGGAAAGATCAAAAGAAAAGGCACTAGGAGAATATAGAAAAAAAACAAAATGATAGAATATTCTTATTTAAAATCCAACGCACTGAACATTGTTTACAACGTACCAATCTGGAATATTTTACATACAGAAGTTCCAAAGGTGAAACTGCTGTTAACCAATAAAAGCCAACACGCCACACCTTACGATGCAGGCAGATTAGATTTGCTTTTACGATCAATCTGGTTGAAGTTAATCCTGCAACAAAATTTCTATGATGGGCCAGGGAGAAACCTATCAACTTAAATCAGCACCATATGCCTGCTAAAGAACACTATCAGTTGCTGGTAGACACCAAGATGCGTGATACTTCATGTCCATGGCACATCTCACCTCAGAGTGTATCTGACCTCATAGATTCAGAATGAAGCACGACAATCAGGATCAATAGAGCCCAAACAAGTTGCTAATAGCTCAGCCAAAAAGACCACGGTTGCCAATGTTCCCTTGTAGTTCTTTCAATCGTTGCTCTTCTAGAGGATCAGGACTCTTCAAATACCGTTTAGTACGCCTGTGTAATTTTAGGAAAATAAATTTCACTACACGAAACAAAGATATTTAAGCAACACTACAAGTAGATTAAATGGTTGCGAAGAAGTACCTGTCTAATTCATTTAGAGCAGGGAATGTTGGCATGAAATCCTTTGATTTAGGTAGAGGAACTTCACGGAACCACTCATGCTGCAAAGCAGCATCTGCTGATAAACGCTGTGAAGCCGAAACAGGCATGCTCAGATTGAAGTATATAAATATGAACGCATAATATAAATCATGAAAAAAAAAAGCACTAGCACATTACCTTCTCAGGATCGTATGTTAGAAGATTATTTAACAGATCAAAACCTGCTTCAGACAGAATTGGACGACCAGAAAAAGATGCAGCTGGGAACTTATCTCTTAATCGGTTGTACCTGACAAGATAAAATAACAGGAATTTCATCACAATGCCATATAGACACTCATCAGACCAACAAGATTTAGGTATGCATTATCCAGGAGACACTTACGGTTGTTTGACAAAATTGACTTTTACACCCGGCAATTTGGCATAGCCAGGCCATATCTTCTCGTTAGGTGTGCCAAGTGTTCTAAATATCTGCAATAAAAGTAGCTTCACCATGAGATATGATCAAATATAATATATATCAAGGTTTATAGGTATCTGCAACAGGAAAGGAAATCCAACATGAGACCTCTGAGAAAATTTATAGTAATTGCAAGGATGCAAAATCACAAGTCAAACGAAATACCTTATCTAGCTGTTCAAACTCAGTTTTCCCATTAAACAATGGTTCTTTGGCCAAAAGCTCTGCCATTATGCAGCCCACAGACCACATATCAATGGCTGTAGAATATTCCTTTGTTCCTAATAATAGTTCTGGTGCCCTGTAATCAGAAGGAGCAAAAGGGTGAGTCAGGTTGATAAACAGAGCTCACAATGGAAAAAATAATGGCAAGCCAAAACACTGGGGAGGAATCTGATGTTGGCCGATGACCTACCTGTACCACAAAGTCACAACCAATTGAGTGTAAGGTTTTAGCGGGCTTCCATATTGACGAGATAGTCCAAAATCACATATTTTCAACTCACCGCGGTTATTCAGCAAAAGGTTTGAGGTCTTCAGATCCCTGGTAAAATGGAAAATGCATATCAGTATACAGGCATCAGGATAGATTTGAGGATACTTGGCAAACAAAAATAGAGCGTCAAATCAACAGTTACCTATGAAGTACCCAATTATCATGAAGATACTTCACACCCTCCAACAGCTGGAGCATCAGGCATTTGACCTCACTTTGGCTATATGGCTGCTTCATTGCCTCCATGACACCTTTAAGATCATGCTCCATGTACTCCATCACCATAAAAATACTATCTAGGCTACTACCAACTACTACTTCCTTAACATCGACAATTGAGGGATGGTGAAAAGACAAAAGGATGTTGATCTCCCTAAGAGATGTTAATGGGAAACCTTCTCTCTCCTTCTCCATCTTGACCTTCTTCAACGCAACAATCTCACCAGTCTTCTTATCTCTTGCCCTGTATACAACACCATAAGTGCCTTCATTAATCTTGTTGAGCCTCTCAAATTCATCAACACTTCTGCAACCTTGAAGCATATTTATACATCTGTGCGGTGGCTTCACTGGCTCTGGTGTTTCAGACCGGCGCTCTTCATACTCCGAGTCCGTACCTGACTGATGATTCGCAATATCACTGTTCCCAGCATCATCTCTGTCAACGTCCATATAATCATCTTTATCAACTTCCAAATCCTCATTCTCATCAGCACCCAACCTCCCTGAATCAGACGACCTTGACATGGTCCTCCCTCCAGAGATATCACTGGCCACAACCTCACCAAGTTCTGGGCTAAGAGCCTTCTTCCTCTGCCCCAACTCAGCGGAGTCTGCAGGCGATGCACTTTTCTTCTTCCTGTGTGGTGCCCCCTCTTCATCGTCATCATTAGCACCAGCCCACCTTGAAGTTGATATGTTCCTCATTGTTGAGTACTCCTCTTCCTCCTCCATCACTCTACTCTCCGCATGCTCCTGTAACTGCTCAGGACTCTCGGAAGCAACAGCAGGCTCCACATCCATCGGCGAGTTCTCCACAGCCAACCTCTCAGGGATGTGATCCTGCGGAGGCAGAGGGGGAGGAGGAGGAAGCTCGGCAGGCACAGATTCCACCGCCTTCTTGCCCTTAGCCACATCAGAATGCATTGGCTTTGGGCTATCCCTATCCCATATTATCGGTGAGAATTTCCTTTTCTTGCTAGGTGATGGGGCCGATGCAGCCACCACCGATTCACCATCCCTACTAGAAATTGATACACCATTCTCCCTCGCTCTATGCGGCCTCCCACCAGAGTCATCTGACGCGCTACCGCTCAGAACTTCGCCAGGCTCGCGATCCCCGAGCCTCCCTGAAAGGCGGCTCCTGGGAGGCGGAGAGCGGCGGTGGCCGTACCCGTTCGACAACTCCCTGCCGCCCCTGCTGCGACCGCCGTCACGGCGCCTGTCCGCTTCGCGGCGGGGGTCGGCGTCGCCGCGTTGGTGGCGGCCGCTCGGGTGGTGGTGCTGCTGCTGCTCCTTGCTCCTCCTGGAAGCCTCCGCGTCGAGCTCCCGCTCCCTTGCCTCGTAGTCCCTGTATCCTCCGTGGCGCCCAGCGGCCATGAGCAGGAATCCAACCAGACCGTGGAAGCCGAGAGAAATTCGACAGAATTCCCCCCCGAAATTTTCCCACGGCAAGCCAAACCCTAGATCCGTACCAAAACCTAGAAAAAAATTCGGCGCGATTCGAACCTGGGAGGGCTGGGGTTTGGATCTGACCACGAATCGAGCGGCCGCGTGGGATCCGGCCGGGCCGTGGCGGCGGCGGCGGCGGAGGGAGGAAGCGAGGCGGGTCAAGAGGGGAGCGGCGGCGGCGGAGCGAGGAGGAGAGAGGAAGAGATGGGAACGGAAGCGAGTCAGAGGCGCCGCTTCGCGTTGTTTCGAGTTGGCTTCTGGCTTTCCCTTTTTGTCGAGCCGGGAAATCCGCGCGCCCCTAGCAAGGCGTGGCCCTCGTGTGCATGACGGGTGGGCCCATTGTGCCAGCGACTCTGGTAATTGCTTGCGGCGGGGTGAGGCGGCAGAGTTGGGCTGGGCCGTTTTAGCTTAGGCCACCCCTCGGCCTATCGAAGGCAAGAATCTCACAGATTACAGGTACTTCTAAAGTCTAAACTAGTCAAGACTCTACCTTAAATATGACACTCGACAGAAAAAAAAACCAGCAAAAATGAACACCATTTACCAGGTAATACTGAAGCTCTAATCACAGTTAATCCCCAACTGCTGAAGCTCTAATCACGTAACAGAATCAGATAGTAGCATTGTGAAGAATTAACTGTGAAACTGACAAAACATATCGTACTCATAGGACAATGCATTGAAAAAAGCATTTACCAGGAATACTGAAATTCTATTGACAGTTAATCTCCAACTGCTGAAGCTCTAACCACACAGCAAGATATATCACGTATTCAGAGAACAGCAATGTGAAGATTTAACTGTGAATCTGAGTAAGTGGGTATCCGATAAAATACATATTATCAAAGACTACAATAAAATTCAGATGACGATGAAATTTGATAAGCATATGAATCAGAGTCAAGATCCAATCCGAAGCGGAATTGAAGATATGCGGGAATCTCGAAAACAGAGTGTACATCGGCTGGGAGTCTATATCGGTCGATACCGAATTTGATACGGCTGGTCGATACAGCTGTATTGGCAAGTTTGGTTACGTAGTCGATATCGAATTCAAATGAAGGGTTCCAGTGATATTACCAGGTAAGGATAGAATTCCGGCCGGACCGTGGCGGCGGCGACGGCGGAGGGAGGAAGCGAGGCGGGTCAAGAGGGGAGCGGCGGCGGCGGAGCGAGGAGGAGAGAGGAAGAGATGGGAACGGAAGCGAGTCAGAGGCGCCGCTTCGCGTTGTTTCGAGTCAGCTTCTGGCTTTCCCTTTTTGTCGAGCCGGGAAATCCGCACGCTCCTAGCAAGGCGTGGCCCTCGTGTGCATGACGGGTGGGCCCATTGTGCCAGAGACTCTGGTAATTGCTTGCGGCGGGGTGAGGTAGCAGAGTTGGCAAGTTTGGTTACGAAGTCGATGTCGAATTAAAATGAAGGGTTCCAGTGATATTGCCAGGTAAGGATAGAGTCCGAGATAGATAATTATATATATTAATTAGGATATTATGTGATTTCCTTATAGATATTTTCAATAAAAGTTCGCCTAATGGACTTGTTCGTCGGTTAGAGTTGTATTAAGAAAGTATGAGCCGTGTCTGTTATGGACAAAATTGTATGTTCGGGGTATAAATATAAGCTCGAGGTCTTGTAAATATAACAACACCAGTTCGATATACTCTCGGTGCATCGTCAATCTTTTCGTTACTTTGTTATTTCGATGAGTTCTTGCTTTCGAGTCGGGCTGCATCGGTTTCGATCTTCGACAAGAGGTAAAGCTTTTTATGGCGGTTTGCATTATCGGGATTAGTGTTTATATCTTTATGACACTCTAGTCTTGTTATCGTGAATTACCGAGTTATCATATACATCTTATAATCTAGATTGACAATTTTTTCTACTCGCATCGGCTCATCTCTTTGTAGGGCTTTATCGATAACGGCTAGATTATCTTGTTGGCTTAAATTATTTGATGTATCTATCATCCTAAAAAGATAACCATTGGCTTGATTTTCTAGATATCATGTTTCTTCTCATACCTGGTACTGCATCAGTTAAGTTTGATCTACTAAGTTGTGTTTAGAAGCATAATCTCTAGCCTACATAATGGTTGTTAATAAGGATAGTATTGGAGTTTCAGCCGATCTTATTTGGCACAATTATTTTACTATGATTTATATCTTGTTTAATATACTGTATCTGCCCTTTATATCAGTATCTCAACTAACATAAATATATTGAGTTTGCTATCAATCTGATTGATATTAGTTTAATATATTTATCACAAGATGATATCCTAGTATAAGGTAGTATCGGAGCTATAGCCCATACATGTTTAAATTTGGACATCGGTTATGACATGAACACATATAATTTTTATTTCATGTTATTTTGGATCTAGACAATTTATATTGTTTCGTTTAAGTCCAAATCTATCACAATTGCTGATTTCTGAAGTAATATTGATATATAGACTATTTATTGTTGATCTTTACGGTCGATGGATCAAGTTTAGAAATTTTTTTTATGCTTACAGATATACCTTACAGCCGATTCATATTTCTTTGCATCGGCTAGGTTAAATTACGATACAACATTGGTTTTCTAGTCGATCGGCCATCGTCTACTAACATTATTTGCATGTTTAATCTTGTTGATTGCAGTACAAATCAACAGGCACGTCCTAGAATCCGAAGGCAAGCTTTGAGCCTGCACTAGAGTAAAGCAAATATCTCAGATCGCCGTATTTTACATCAGCACTACTTGATAGTCGAACTGGATGGACTAACATGTAGTTTACACACTTTGCATGTAACAAGTGTTCTCCTAAGGTTCACTTTACTGATAGACTAGTTCAGTTTTCAGACATTGCAAATGCAGTTAATATTGCAGAAATATTCATTTCTCATTGCAATTTCAGAAACCCTGATCCAGCATCCAACAATAAGTTCAGGAATTCACCAAAACTCCAAAAGCAACCATCTCTGTCTGAAATGTTCAGGTTTTTACTCCATCCTAAAGAACTTATAGAACCGCAACAACGTAGCAGAAAAGGGTATATTCAGAGTTGTTCATCAAAAGTCTCGAGTTACAATTTCTGATGGTAAGACAAAACAGATGAATGAGTTACAATTCCTGACGGGAAGAAAGGCGGATGAAGGTGATACTACTACGACCACCCTTAGAACTGAACAGAAATCTCCAAGGAACTCCGAGTTACAATTTCTGACGGAAAGAAAGGCGGATGAACGTGATACTACTACGACCACCCAAAGAATTGAACAGAAATCTCCAAGGAACCTAGCTGACACTGATCGGCTCCAAGAAACGAGAAACCTATACGAGAAAACGCCGAAGAACACGCGAGACTAGCAAGAGAACTGCCATCAGAAACAGAAAACGACGAAACCGAGAACCTGCGCCTGCACATCGTCGATCGAGGGCCTCGTCCTGTCAACTACCGCTGCACGGGGCGATTGATCTGGCGGCACACTGGGCAGGCCTTCTTGTTGTCGCGGAGCCACTTCGCGATGTTGCAATCCTCGTGGAAGTCACGCCCGCAGGAGAGCGTGCGGACATCGTCGCTGGCCACCATCCTGTGCTGGCAGATCGGGCATGCATCGTTCAGCGCGCGGTCCAGTGTCCTGACGCCGCCACGAGCACGGATGTGCTGAAACCTCTGAGCGTTGTGGTCTATCAGATTCGCCGGCGACGCCTTCCACAGCAGCACGCAGCGAGCGACACGGTTGCATATTCTGCATCTCATGCCGTGCTCGCGGTCCGTCGACGCAGGCCTTGTGAAAGACGTGGTCGCAGGAGAGCTTGCGGACCACGGAGCCGGCCATCATCTTCTGTTCACACAGCTTGCACGGTGGTCGCAGCGGCTGATCCAGGGTCGTGACGCCGCCAAGCGTCCAAATCCGCCGCCTATACCACATCCGCAGCGTCTCCCACCCCGCCGCCAGGTACGGCCACCCCGCCGCCGTCCACATCCGCATCTGCCACCCCGCGCGCAGCAGGTGGAGGAAGAAGAGCGAGGCCATGGCGCCGACGAGGTCCATGGTTGCTGCGCTGATCGACTCCTCGCTCTCTTGCTCTGCTTCTGCTAAGCTCTGCCTTGGAAGAGAAGGTCGGTGGCGCGGTGGCTGGTTTGCAAAATGGAACGGATGGGTTGGCTGGAATGGCCCACTTGGCCACTTATAAAGCGTCAGCCGCGAGCACCGACGATCGCAGATCGGACGGCGCAGAGACGGCGAGAGTACTGGGAATTAGTTAGGAGTTCTACTTCGTCGCGGCAAATGATCTACCGTCGTATCTCTGATCAACGGTCGAGATAAGCCGGCGCTGTACTGGGCCCCACCGATTCACGAGGGCCCCACCTTAATCTCGGGCTCTCTCCTCCGCGCCTTTGCCATCCTTCGAATCGTAACAGAACACACGAGACGAGTGAGGAGAGAGGAGAGAGGAGAGAGAGGAGGGGAGGGAGAAGCAAGGAAGGAGCAGAGAGGAGAGGGTGGGCGGGGCAGCAATGGCGGAGAGGGACGTAGCACACCGCCGGCCGCAGGTGTCCTCGCGCCCCGGCTGCGTCCCGTGGAGGGAGCTCCTGCACGGCTGCCTCCCGAGGCCGTGGCTGCGGAAGGAGACCGGCTACGTGGCCTGCGCCATCTGCCGCGAGGGGATGAAGCGCCGCGAGGAGGTAGTCACCATGTCCTGCTGCGGGGAGACGTGCCACCAGCGCTGCTTCGGGACCTGGAGAGCGGAGACAACGACGAGATCTCAGGTCTGCCCGGGCTGCTACGACCTGGACCCCCTGTCGCCTCCGCCGCCGCCGCCGATGTGATCTTCGGGCTTAGGGTTCTTAGGATTCTAACGCTTTCTTGTCCACTCTGATGCGTCATGTGATCGTGTGTGGCCTGAATGGCTGGTTCCTCGATAGTTTCCTCTGCTGGTAGTTTTCTTGTCGCTGCTACTCGCCACGTGATTATTAGGGGCGCTTCTTAGGATTTCTGATTTCTGTTAGAGTTCCTTCTGAATTCTGATTCTTTTCGGCCAGAACTGTGGCCCTTGTTGCTTCCCATGTAACAAACTGAAGTCTGAATATTTGGATATGGAATATGAAGATCTGAAGATTTTTAGGAGATATCAATTCTTGAATTTGTGCAAGAAGGCAGAAGCCAAGAACTGGTCCTGAATTAGTACTGACTAATCGATATGTTATCTTGTGATGACAACTGCATACCGAACTAATTGATCTTGAGAAGTACATTAATGTTTGTTATGTATACTGTAGGAATTCTCTGTCTTTTTGATCATACAGTTTAGCTGAAATCGCCTGCTAAATATTCAGTGTAGAGAGGAATCGTATTGTGTCCGGCATGCCACTGTGTGCCTAATTCTGCAATGTTATCTGCAATGCCTAATTCTGCAATGTTATCTGAAATTCTAACACCAATCTTTGTATCCCACGAAATGCATTCTGTAAGTTCAAGTGTTCAACTGATCAGAAAGTTTCTCACAGCTGCAATATGCATAGTAGGTTAGTTCATTTTTCAGAAATAACTTGGTACAGCAGAAACTGACTGAACTGAACGACTTCAAGGAATGCAATAGTGAGGTGGCTGTACAATTGTATAGTTGAGTTTGTACTACAGCATGTTTCTGCTTAGCTTTGCAGAAACCTGAAAACCACAATTACCATTCCAAAACCCAATCTGTTACAGGCAGCCGCATACGCCTCCTGTGTCCTGCTCGACCAAATCATACGGCCACCAAGGACAAGAACGGTTTTGCTATAGATGTGGCGTCAGTTTTTCCTAGTATTCTCCGTCAGTTTATTAACCATCGGATTAGCTCGGAGAGTTGGATTTCTTGGTGAACTCAGCGGCCGATCTGCACAGCTTGCTTTCCTACCAGAGTATTAACAGCTCTGTGGACTATATTTTCTCGTTATGTGGTTATCTGCACGTTAGTACTACTACTGCTACAAATTCACATTACTAAAACCAACTATAGTTGCAAGCCAGGACAAGAACAACGAGAACAAGAGAGTAGGGAACACACAGAGGTATCATATAGTGTTTTTACACTGTAATTACATTACACTTACACTATATTGTAAGTGGAATATAACTACATTGTAAGTTGATATAATTACAGTGTAAATTTGAATATAATTATTGGGTTTGCTAGTTTTCTATATTAAATTTACCTTAGTTTTAATTCCAGTTATCTATTTTAAGTCTACCATAACTTATTAATTATTTATTTTATCTTTATATAATCCTAATCATACTCATCTCTTTTAATCATCCCCACAAGGCTTGAAACTGCTAATCGGCGGTTGGTCGTGTGCCCTCCCCCGCGCGGCGTGGCCATTTGGCGCGCGTGGAGAGCGGGCCCACGGTGGCTTTTTTCCATTTTTTGTTTCTTTCCATTTCTTTTTCCAATTTTTCTCTTTCTGGTTTTTTCGGTTTTTAGTACGTATGTATATAAAACTTTGTACATACGTATACAAGGTCCAATAACTCCAAAGATGACCGAGACGCAAATCTCGAGGTCTTATGAAAGGTCTGAGATGTTGTTTGTGTTTAGTTAGGAGTGGTGTTAATTTTTGACTGAATTTACCAAATTTTCAGAAAATTAGTTTCAAAGATCAAAGTTTCAGAAAGGAAACCATGCAATGAGTTAGATTTTGCGTTGTGCATATATGGACTGAAACTGGAACGGGCACTACCGTGCCAGATGAATTCAGTTTGCACAAGTATAAATGATTCAGATCAGTATTGCGATGGACCGGAATAATTTAAGTCTATATTTTGAGAAGGAAATGCTCTCGAGATTAAAATCCACTCCCCACAATACTGATCAGATCATTATGTGCATATTGTACCGGTCATATATGAGATTCTCCTAAGCGCAGATCCTAATTCCTGAGTTCGGTTCATGCGAATTCCGGTGAAACATCGGAGTGCCAGTGCCCTGCCTGCCATTTGCTGTGAACCATGCCGATACAAACGGCAGCAGGGCAGATTGTCCGACACGGATTAGACTACGTTTCCTAATAATAGGATTAGGGTAGAACGACCTCCAAATAACGTGAACAAAGCTCGATATCTCGCACGAGCACGAGCAAGAAACCACCAAACACACACACACACAAAAAAGAAAGGGATATAACACGATGCCGCCGCCGCCGTCGTCGTCGGATGTGCCTCGCGGCCATACCACCACCAGCATCAGCAGCAGGCAACCTAGAATTGCAGGGATCATGCTTCGCAAGAAGCGGTTCATGCTGTGCGTGGAGGGAATGTCCGGCGTGTGGCGCGTCGGCGAGCAGCGGTTGTCCTGCGCATGAACGACATGCAGCTCGACGCCGACATCTTCCGCCGCATGTTCGCGAGACTCGAGGAGAGGTACGGCGTCAGGCAGTTCCCGGAGTTCAAGGCCGCGCTGCCGGAGCTCGGCGAGCTGGTCTGCACCTGAAGGATCAGTTCATGCGGTACAGGCGCGAGGTCTCTTGGTTGCCTGCACCCTCCTCCTGCCACGGAGACGACGACGACAACAACAACAACAAGAATACCAAGAAGAAGAAGGCCACCCAGTATGGTCGTCCGGTGTTCCCGCTGAAAGGCACGTTAGTCTTCTTCAGAGACCGGAGGCCTGGGCACCTTCAGTATGAATTTGTCATGAGAAACAGCACAAAAAACCAAGCGCAGGAAACAGAACACAAACAGGCGACGCAAGTTTTGATACAGCTGAAAAAGCTAGAATTAATGGTCGAGGTTAATGTAACCTCCCGACTAAACGACTTGAGCTGTTGTAAAGGCATACTACTAAGTGCTACCTTCGTTTTTTTCAAAGTAAATATTGTAAAACACCATGTATTATATATAATACAAGTTAAAAAACACATTATATTTTAGTATGTAAACGTAATCCTAGATATCTTGGTCTAAAAGTTTTTACAAATATCCACACCATTCACCAATCTAACATACTCTATATGGATGTAACATTTATATATGGTAGATAGAAAAACTCATATATTTGAAATGTAAGTGTACAACTTGAAAAAGTGTGATAGATCAAAATTAAAATGATTAATAATATATGATTTTTTTGAAACTTTATGGCTATAATACCCGGAGTTATATACCACGTTTTACGAAATTTACCCTATTTTTTCTTAATATACCACGTTATTGACCAATAGTATTCATTCAATTACTAGTATTTTCTACATTTCAAAATATAGCTATTTGAAAGGTTCGTACTTCGTTCCTAGATGTAGCCATTTCTTCATCTACTATCAAATCTCAACAAATCATAATTATCCACCATTTTATCTGTTTGCATACTATTTTTATATCGACCAATTACAAACATTAATTTCTCATTATGTTTCTTCTTATTCTCTTTGAAAAACTAGTGCTAATATTTTTGATATGATAAGTGTGTCTTGTATGTTATTTATCTCTGCATAAATATTTCTAGGAAGACGAAAAGTCAAATAAAATACAAAAGTTAACTGTGTTAGCTATTAATCTTGTCATTACTACTATACTACTATGCATATTTATTTTGTTCATTTGCATGTCGAAAGTGGTTGTATGGGTCTTTGCATTGTAGCAGTGTGTGGCACCAGAAGAAGTACACGGCAATACGTGTGATGCGTACAAGTACAAGGCTTGGCCGGAGTGCAGCCGGGTCGTGCGAAGCGGCCGGAGAGTGGCGCCAATATCTGAGATGTGCAAATTGAAAGCAACAACTTGTGATTAGTGGTTGCTTTGAGTAGTGGTTAGTCGTGTGTGATGCTTGGCTAGTAGTAGACCGAGTATTAGGGTGCGTTATAGTGCATGCAGCTAGTGGCATTAGAATAGGAAGAGTTTGGGTTGCATTCTAGCCGGTGTGAGTCTACAGTGTGTTTGTTTCCAGGATTTATTTCTAATTCACGTCTCATATGTTTGAGCATTAATTAAGAGTATTAAACATATACTAATAATAAAACTAATTGCATAAATGAGAGTTAATTCACGAGATAAATTTTCTAAGCCTAATTAATCCATAATTAACCCATGTTTACTGTAGCATCACATAGACTAATCATGGATTAATTAGACTCAATAGATTCGTCTCGCAAATTAGTGCAGGTTATGAAATGGGTTTTATTTTTAGTCTACATTTAATATTTCTAATTAGTGTACAAACATTCGATGTGACAGAGACTAAAAATAAAAAAATAAGTTCCTCGAAGCAAAGAGGCCCGATTTATTCGTTCGTGTATGCATGTATCAAAAACACCAGAAAAAGAGGAAACAACAGGACGTTAGCAGTGATTGCTGCGTCGCCAAAATCTTCCTGTGTTATTGCTCATTGTGTTTGTGTGTGTCCACCAGCGAAAAATCTTGAGTGTTTGTGATATACACCAAGAGAGTGAGAGAAGAGATTCCAACAAACTGTGTGTCTTTGTATTGAGAAATAGAGATAGTAGTAATTTGCTAAATATATGGTTAGCAGTAATTTTGGTATCATTACAGAAAATTTAAGCATACCTTTTCTTTTTAAGCGATGTTCCGGTGTTCTTTACTTACTTATAGTATTATACTACCAGTAATATTAATAGTAAATTAGTAATTTACTAATAAAATAATTACGAGTAACTTTATTATTTATGTTTTTTCCTGGCTAGATCGATATGTGATTATCTATTATGTTGTCATTGCTAATATTCCATCCAAAAAAAAGGAAAAAAGTTTAGTCACTACTAAATGATAATTACACCCTTAGTTTTTGGATAATAATACCCCTCCACATTTCTACTACCATTAACTAGGATTGTAGTAGAAAGCAATCTAAACCATTCGATCAAATGAGAGCACAGTGAGGCTCTTTCTTTTTACATTATTACTAAACTTTTGAATAAGAAGATCCAGGCCTGATCCAGGTCCAATTACCGCATCACCTAACCTTCTCGTACAGACTGGCCCATAAAACAATTCGGTTGATGCGAATTCTCCGGTGAAACATCGGAGTGCCCCCTAGTTGTGAACGAAGAGAGCACAGGCACAGCCGCACAGGCAACGCAATTGGTAGATCATTTTCGACAGATTTTAGGGGGGAAACTTTCGATTTTTAGACTGTTAGTTTTTAGGTGAGGGAATTTTCCATTTTTGGACTGTTAGATCGGCTCTAAATTCGTGCTAGCAAGTATTGTATAAAATAAATTGATAAAGTGCGAAAGCTGGGATTCAACCTTACACCAGTTCATTGAGGGAGAGTGTTATCACTGTGCTGTATATTTTATTATAGATTTATTTAAGTTAAATATAAGTTACACACGAGTTAATATAATCTAGTTATATTATACTTACATTTGAAAGTTTTATAAAAAAATTTACGACAGTTTTTTTAATGGTCGCAAAATTGCGAACGCCGCACAGGCACGGGCACGGTTTGAGAGACGATAGACAAACAAGAAGAAACTGAAGAGGATATAACATGACGTCGTCGTCGTCACTGGTGCATCGCGGCCATACCACCAGCAGGCCAGCAGCAGCACGCAACTTAGAATTACAGGGATCGGTGTTTCGCAAGAAGTTCGTCCTTTGCTTCAAAGAAAAAAAAAGAAGTTCGTCCGGTGCGTGGCGAGCAGGACCGGCGTGAGGCACGTCAGCGAGCGGCGGTGGTTCAAGCCGTCCGCGTTCCTGGGCACGAACTACCGGCAGCTCGAGATCGACCACGTCCGCCGCATGTTCGCGAGCCTCGAAGGGACGTACGTACGGGGCATCACGCAGTTCCCTGAGTTCCAAGGCCGCGCTGCCGGAGCTCGTCGAGCTGGCCATGCACCCTGAAGGATCAGTTCACGCGGTCCCCTGGTTTCCTGCACCGGATACCTGCAATCGCTCTGCCTCCTCCTCCGGCCATGGCCGCCTTGGAGACAAGAAAACGAAGAAGAAGAAGAAGAAGAAGAAAGCCACCCGGCATGGCCGTGCGGCGCTGCCACTGATGCGCACTTTAGTCTTCTTCAGAGACCGGAGGCCTGACCATCTTCCGTTTGAAGTTGTCACGAGAGAGAGAGAGCAAACCCCGATCGCAGGAAACAGGAAAAAAAAACAGGTGCAGGTTTTGGCACAGCTGCAGAATCTAAAACGGTCGAGGACCTTGAGGTTACTGTAAATTACTGTAAAATTTTTCGCAGAACAATCATCACCCAAAAGTCTGAAATAGCAGAATGGCTGCAGTTAATATTGCAGCAATATTCATTTCCCGCAGCAATTTTCAGACACAGGATGCAACATCCAACAATACCTTCGATAATTCACCAAAAGCAATTATCTCTACTTGAAATGTTTCAGGTTTTTACTCCATCAAAATCCGAGCGAACTAACACAAGCACTGACCATCATTCCAAGAAATGATGCCAAAATTACTGCAACCTAAAGAACTTACAGAATCACAGCAACATGGCAAAATGACATACACTCGTCTCATTGCATACTTACTCAGAGATTTCATCAATAGTCAAGCAACTTGAGTTACAATTTCGGACGTAAAGACGCTCTGAACGAGATACTACGACCGCCTAATTAACGAACTGAACAGAAATCTTCAAGAAACCCGAGTTACAATCTCTCACGGGAAGAATGGAGGACGAATGCGATTCTACTACTACGACCACCTAAAGAATCGAATTGAAATCTCCAAGGGACATATCTGACACCGAATAACTCGAAGAAATCTAAGCATGAGTGGACCAAAAACAAACGAGACTAGCAAGAGAACTGCCATACAAAATAGAAAACGACGAAACCAACAACCTACGCCTTCATATCCAGATGGCCTTGACCTCTCCGAGCTCCGTCGATGACGATGACGACGACGACGACGCAGACGTCTCCCACGGCGGCGGGTTCTGCTCCTCCGGATACGGCCGCGCCTTCCAAGGCAGCATGCGTACGCAGCGAGCCTTCTCGCGGAGCCACTCGTCGATGCCGCTGTTGTTGCAGGCCACGTGGAAGTCATGCCCGCAGGGGAGCGTGCGGCCGCCGCGAGCACGGATGTGCTGAAACGGTTCGCCGGCGACGCCTTCCACGGCAGCACGCAGCGAGCGACACGGTTGCATATTCTGCATCTCATGCCGTGCTCGCGGTCGCGGAGGCGCTCGTCGATGCACGCCTTGTGGAAGACGTGGTCGTAGGAGAGCGTGCGGACCACGGCGCCGGCAATCATGTTCTCTTCGCACTCCACGCAGTCTGGTCGCAGCGCTTGGTCCAGGGTCTTGACGCCTCTGAGCTTGCACATCCGCAGCCTCCACGACCCCGCCGCCGTCCGCACCCGCCACCCCGCACCGAGCAGGTGGTGGACCACGATCAACGCGATCCCGATGACGACTCCGAAGAGGATGACGGCGCTGACGAGGAGCAGTTCTGAGCTCGCCTCGATCCCCTCCTCGCTGACGTGGTCCAGCGTGGTGACACCGGCGAGCATCCACACCCGCGCAGCCGGTACGCAGGCGTTCACGGCTACGACGACCCCCACACTGCTGCCGCAGGAGAAACTGGACGTGACGACGAGACGCGGGAGGAGGTCGGCGTCGCCCTCGTCCATTATCGCTGCACTCGCCGCCGAACTCGACGCCGTCTTGTGGCGCCTAGCGCAGCCTTTGTCCTCCAGGCCGTCGATCCGGGCAGAGCCCGGCGGCGCGCGGTGGAGGAACCCGCGCAAGCTGCCGCCGACTCCGCTCACCGGAAAGCGGAGGAGAGGTAAAAGGTGACCCAGATGCCGGCCGACATCAGAATGCGAGGTAGGGACTCGATGAGGAGGGCGATGTGCTCGACCAGCTCCCGGAGGATCAAAGCCCAGAGAAGAACCCGAGGAATCCATGGAAGAACCATGTCGCGGAGACGCGGGCTCCCTTGGTGCAGGTGGGCTGCTTGGAGGTGGGCGGTGGCGAACTGGCTATGGCGAGGTGACTTGCTAAATGAAATGGTTTGCCTGGCTGGCTGGCGGCTGGCCTGCCTGGCTACTTATAAAAGCGCGGGTGGTGAGCGCCTCCGCCGTTGATCACAGATCGGACGGTGGAAGACGGTGCTTCTGGAAGATGCCGACCAGCTGGTTCCGTGGAGTTTGGAGGTGGAAGAAGAGGGTAGAAACGGTATTGCACTGGATCCCACTTGGAAGGTCACCGGCGAGCTTAGATAGCGTGGACCCCGCGCGCGCACCAATGCCGTTGATCGGATATCGGAAGGCAAGGATTGTTCGGCTAGTTCGTTAACGAATTCGTTATCTATTAACTTATTAAACGAATAGAAAAAGAAACCTCCACGTTCACTCTCATGGTCTAGAAATTCTCATATTAATCGGAGAAAAAAACAGAATCCATATAGGAATACAATTTAAAAGTAGCTGAAATTCGGAATTAAAAATAAGGAATATAGGAAGAGAAGACTAGAGTCCATGACAGTATACAATACAACTAATGGAAATTCGGAATTAAAAAAATAAGAAAATTAAAAGTAGAGGTTAGAGTCCATATACAAATACAATTTAGAAATAACGAAAATTCGAAATTTAAAAATAAGGAATATTGGAAGAAGATCAGAGTCCATATAGAAATATAATTTAAAAGTAACTGAAATTCGGAATTAAAAAATATTGAAAGATAAGTTTAGAGTCCATATAGAAATACAATTTATAAATAATAGAAATTAGGAATTAAAATAAGAAATATTGAAAGAAGAGAATATAGTCCATATAGGAATTTAGAATTAATTAAAATTCTGAATAAAAATAATAAAATTAAATGTAGAGTTTAGATTACGTATAGAAATACAATTTACAAATAACTAAAATTAGAAATTAAAAAAAGGAATAGTGGAACAATAGTTTAGAGTCCATATAGGAATACAATTTAGAAGTAACTCAAATTCAAAATTAAAAAAAATAATATCTAAAGTTGAGTTTAGAGTCCATATAGAAATACAAATAGAAATGATGAAAATTCATAATTAAAAAATAAGAAATAATAGAAAAAGTGTATAGAGTCCATAGAAATACAATTTATAAATAACGGATATTCGGAATTGAAAAATAAGAAATATTGGAAGAGGAGTCAAGAGTTCATATAGGAGTATAATTTAGAAAAAACTAAAATTTTGAATTTAAAATAAGAAATATAGGAACAAAATTCATAATTAAAAAGATAAAGAATGTTGGAAGAGGAGTCTAGAGGCCATATAGAAATATAATTGAGAAACTAAAATTCGGTATTAAAAATAATTAATAACTATCACGTGTATACAACACAATATGAACATTACACGTTGATAATTTGATAAAGTTAGTACAAAATTGAAATTATGTTATTATTTTAAGATATTTTAAAAATAAAATAAGAAAATATATGTAATATTATATGAGGGAAAACATAAAAATGCTAACCGCGTAATTTGCGCGAGCCACCACATACTAGTCCCTTATGATTTGGGCGAGCACGACACGGGAGGCGTATGCGGCTGCCTGTAACAAATTCAAGAATTGACATCTCCCAAAATCTTCACGAATTAACAATCAGTATCACTATTAGAGTAGTGCGATACCGTTTTTCGCATAGTGAAACCGCGGGACAGACACGATATCATAGGGTGGAGTTGTGAAACAGACACGGTGTCGTTGTGCCCATGCACGAAAGTGACGAAGGCGTGACGAAATGACGGTCTCAAGAGCGCTAAAGTGGACCCGTGATCTCGCGCTCCTGTAGCGCGAAGAGGTTTTGTGGTGGGAGCTTGTCCGTTGGGCCTGCGATCTCGCGACACCACCCAGCGAGACCGCCGCCGCACTCGCCACCCCACCCTGCGAGACCGCTGCGCAACAGAGGGGCCCGCAGTCTCGCGGCTCTGCATCGCAAGACCGCCGGCGCACTCGCATCGTTACGGTGCTAGTGACAAATTGATGAACTTCGCGTGCGGTGTTTGAATTAATTAGTTCAGATTAATCAACTGACTAATACACTAACGTGATTAATTAACTAATTAATTTTTGATTAAGCTAGATTAATTAACTAATTAGCCTTGATTAAGCTGGATTAATCCCTCTCGCATGGCAGCTAAGCCAGATTGCATCTACTAATTAATTAATTAATTAATTCAGATTAATCAACTAAGTAATACGCTAACGTGGTTAGTTAACTGATTAGCGTTTGATTAAGCTAGATTAATTAACTAATTAACATTTATTAAGCTGGATTAAACCCTCTCGCATAGCAGCCAAGCGAGATGGCGTGAATTAATTAATTAATTCAGATTAATCAACTAATTCATACGCTAACTTTATTAATTAACTATTTTTTCGATTAAGCTAGATTAATTAACTAAGTAATGTGATCAAGCTGGATATATTATTCCCTCTTGCATGGCAACCAAGCGAAGTGAGTGAATGCATGTGTGAGGGAAAACTATTTTAAACTCTCGAATGAATATTTTTCCCTTTTTTCATGATACCTAGATAATTATGAAAAAATTCAAAAATTCAAAAATATATATTAATATATGATAAATTACTCTAGAACATGCAAGGTGAAGGACAGAACATGTGATCTCGCATTATAGCATACAGTTCTCGACGAAAAGAAACACTTCACTACTGCATTGCATCCTTGAACTTGTCCGGTTCAGTTCAGTCCGTTTCTGCTGTAGCAAGTTATTTCTGAAAATGAACTAACATACTAGTGCATGTTGCAACTGTGATAAACTTTCTAAATTTCTAATCAAATTAACTTGCAAAGTGCACTACGTAGCTATGGGATACAAACTGGTGTTAGAATTAAGAAACGAGATGGCAAGCCCACACAAACTCAGATAGTTCAGATAATTAACATTGCAGAATTAGACCCACAATGGCATGCCGTCTGTCTCCACTGAATTTAGTTGGTCATTTCTGCTAAACTGTATGATCAAAAAAAGACTTACAGAGTTAACAGTGTACTGATAAACTACTAAAATCGGTAATTGCACCAAACGATTTCTGAACCAATATGCAGTTCTCAACACAAGACAACATATATATCGATTAATCAGTACTAATTCAGGACCAGTTCTTGGCTTCTGCCTTCTTGCATTAACAAATTCAAGAATTGACATCCCCAAAAATCTTGAGATATTCATATTCCATATCCAAATATTCAGACTTCACCTTGTTACAGGGAAGCAACAAGGGCCACACTTCTGGCCGAAGAGAATCAGAAGGAACTAACGCGACACTACTACTGAAATCTAACATAAAATCCTAAAAAGCGCCTCAAAAATCATGTGGCGAGTGGCGGCGACCGCAAGAAAACTACCAGCAGAGGGAACAATCCAAGAAGCAGCCATCCAGGCCAGACATGATCACACGCATGACTCATCAGAGTGGAGAAGAAAGCGCTAGAACCCTAAGAACCGCCCGCGAAGATAACATCGGTGGCAGCGGTGGCGACGGCGACAAGGGGGCTCGTAGTTGTCTCCGCTCTCCACAGGCCTCGAAGCAGCGCTGGTGGTACGTCTCCCCGCAGCAGGACATGGTGACTACTGACGACCTACTCGCGGCGCTTCATATATCCCCTCGCAACAGATGGTGCAGCCGGTCTCCTTCCGCAGCCACGGGAGGCAGCCGGGGCGGGAGGACGCCTGCTACTCTGCCATTTCTTGCCTTGATCACGGCCACCCTCTCCTTTGCGCTCCTTCCATGCTTCTCCCTCCCCTCCTCTCTCGTCTCGTACTCTCGTGCGTTCTGTGTCGATTCGAATGATGGCAATGGCGCGGAGGAGGAAGCACGAGATTAAGGTTTGGCCCCAGTGAGTCGGTGGGGCCAGTACAGCGCCGGCTTATCTGGACCGTTGATCGGAGAACGAACGGTAGATCACTTGCCGTGACGATGTCGAACTCCTAACTAATTCGCAGGGGTTAACGGAAGTGCATTGAGATTCGTGCTTCTTTTATTTTCGGAGATCACTTCTCGTCGCGAGATCATATGCGGCTCTACTACTCTGCAGTCGGCCCTCGACGTCGAGTCCCAAACCGAACCGACTTCCGATGCCGACTCTGTTTCTTCTATTAATCTATCTACTAGTATAAGTATCGCACCCACGGACGACCACCTGCAGTTTACAACAAGGGAGATACAGATAATTGGCGATTGCAAGAAAAACTCATAGAGCAATCCAGGGGATTCGTCCATAAAATCAAGGACGAAGGCGGTGATACGATGACAAGATTCACTTACAGCATAGGTGGAAGATCCATCCAATTTTATTGCGGAGCAGATTACGGCTCCGACTCGAAGACCTCGTTAACCGAAGCAAAGGCACATTTCATGACAGGCGGGAATAAGATTCACGAAGAAAAGGACGATGACACTACGGTTCGTCTGGGGAGTCGCAGTCTCATCCGGTTCGCCATCTTGGCCATCCGGTTTGTGCTCCTGGTGATGATGCACTGCTATCATATACGGTGGATGACGAATCATCGAGGAACTGATGATGTTTCCGTCCTTTTTATTACGAATTGTTGCCACTACGTTATCATTGCTATCGTTATTATAGCTAGCTACATGGGTATCAAGTCGCTTTGATGACTTGTTCCAATACTTTCGTTGGTGTAAGATCTACTTTTTAATATAGAAAATTCAAGAAATGTTATTGCTCTCAATTTGCTATCGATAAGTGCGAGTTTCATAAAAATATCACCGTATAAATAACTTTACGTTAGAAATGTTATAACCGTTAGGTTCTGTCCATCACGTCGTGTTAAATGCACCATTCATTTTATAGTACTTAACGAGTTGTTAACGAAATCCTAACGATGATAGTATTTCTGAAACAAATTCGCTTGTACGATGATATTTAATGTAACCCGCACTTGTTGATGGTATATTTTTGAATTGGACTCTTGTCAATGGTATTTAATATATTTTCTCTTTTTAATAGGTCCCTTCTTCTGAATTTAAAGTTGTACTGTGATGAATATTTGTCATATATATTGTTTCATCTGATAGTAATGTTCATGTACCTTTTTTATTGTTTTCCTACCGGTCTGTTTCCTCTTTTTTTCCCCCTTGAGAAGTCTGTGTTTAGAATTTTGTTATGTCGTATGCGGTTGTCCTTTTCAGTTACGATAATTGTGCAAGATTTACACAGTTGCACATGCTGTTCCGTTATTGAACAATGAGCTGGGTGGGAATAATTGGTTAGGGTCTGGTTGGGAGATTAGGATTTTTTTTTTTCACCTGTAAAAAGTTTTTTCGTTCCTAATTTGACCTGGTCACAAAAAATACGGCTATATTCTATTAGAGCAAGTATAATAGTGAGCTATAAATCTATTATAATCTTATGTGAAGGAGAGAGGTAACAAAAAATTAAGAGTGTTAGCTCTCATGCAAGAGCTAGTTTAACATAAGTTCCAAGACAAATATATTAAATGTATAAGTGAGAGATAGAGAGAGGAGAAGAAAATTGTAGCTGTTGTCGAAACGACAACTGCATACGTCGAAGGACGTGGATACTCAATAGTTGTTGGGAAAGTAAAGTGTAGTAAATTTTGTATTAAATCGGGATCCCCTTTTACATGGCCCGAGGTGGCTATTTATAACCTCATTACAGATCCCCCATTAGGGTTTAGGACTATTACAGGGGAATTTACATGGTCACCCTCATAAAGGGGCCCCTACAGAGGTATTCAATATAATTAAGGTGTATGGGCCCCCAATGGGCCGCTTGGTGGCTACTGGCTCCTTGGTCCATGGGCCGGGGCGATTGGGCCGGTCCACTGGACCTCATTGGATCAGGTCCGTCTTGGCGAAGTCATCCTCCTTCGGCGCATGCCTTCGCCATGCAGCCTTCGCCCAGACCTATGGGAGCCCAGTGTGGCTCTTCGCCCATCGCCTCTTTCGCCCTGATGTCTTCGCCACCGGGCTTCGCCTCAAGAGCCTTGGGCGCCTAGAGTTCTGATCCTTGCCACTTGGCTAGTTTCGGCAGGCTTGGTCGAAGGGTCTCATGGCATACTGCCAACAAGCCCCTCACGGGCAAGGGTGAGATAGGAGTTTCGGCCGAGACCGTGCAAACCATGTAGTATGGTATGAGGCGCCCCCTTTCGACTGATGCTCCTGTCGAAACCTGTCTTTCTGGGTCCTGCAAAAAATTTGCGATATGCGAAAAAGGATTCTTATGTATAGCCTTCGCCCACCGCGAGCAGTTGTGGTTTTTTTTTTGGCTGTTTCTGACCGGTCCTAATGCGAGCAATGTTGGGCCCTCGCCCTCTATGAACAGTGAAGTGGTCCATATTGCTCTGTTGGGCCGTAGTGAACAGTGGTGGGCCATGGGGCCGTGGCGAATAGTGATGAGCCTTTTCTCTGGGAGCCCGTTACTGCACGGCCTGGTCCATGGGATTTTACCGTTTCGCCTACCCTGCGACACGTGGCCGTTCCTGAATGGATGGTGTTGACGATGAAATTTGGTAAGCAAATCTAATCTACAAGGATCGGAAACACAACATAGTCCGAGGCGGATTTGAAAATATGCAAGGATATCGGAAACAGAGTGCGCATCGGCTGAAGTCCGAATCGGCTGTGAATAGGATCGGCAGAGTTAGAGTCAGAGTTGGACAAGGTTAGCCGATGGAGTCGATTTTGGCAATATGACTCGGTACACGTCATCGAGTTATGTTAGCGTGATTCATATGGATTGCCATGCACGAATTAAGTCCTGAGGAGGCAATTGTATCTATTAATTAGGATATTTTATGTAATTTCCTTATAGATATTCTCGGTAAGAGTCCGCCTAAGGGACTTGTTCGTTAGTTGGATTTGTATTAGGTTAATATGAGTCGTGTCCGTGATGGACAATGTTTGTATTTTCGGGTATAAGTATAGTCCCGAGGTCTTGTAAATAAGAACAACAACATACGTTCAATCAATCTCGGCGCATCGCCATCTTTGTTTCTTATTTCGACAAGCTTGTGCTCTCGAGTCGTGCTGCATCAATTTGATCTTCGGCGAGAAGGTACATCTTGTCATGGCAATTTGCATCATCGGGATTAGTGCTTACATCTTTATGACACTCTAATTCTATCTTGCAAATTCCGTAGTTAGCATATACATCATATAGCTTAGATCAATAATGCTATCTCTTATATCGGCTAGATCCGTTTTAGGGTTTCGACGATATCGGCTAGTTTACTTTATTGATTCATGTTATATGATGTATCCACCATCCTGATTTGATGTTATTGGCTTGTTACATGTCATGCTTCTTTTATGCTTGATGCTGCATTGGTTCAGTCCAACCTATTAAGTTATCCTAGAATCATGATATATAACATGCTTTACGATTGTCAATAGGGATAGTATCGGAGTTTCAGCCGATCTTATCTTAGAATATTTTACATGGTTTCATGCTTTGTTTAATGTTCTATTTTCAATCTTTAATGCTTTACCATAAGATTGTATCGGATTTATGACCGATATACAAGTAGATTTAGATATCGGCTATGACATTAATCTTATGTGATCATTATTTCATGTTATGATAGACTTAAACAATTTATACTGTCTCGGTTCAGTCCGATCTATACCGATTGTTTATTTCTAAAGTAATATCGATCTATTGATTGCATAATATTGATATCTACAGCCGATATACTAATATTAGGGTTACTTTCATGCTTATTCATATACCTTACAGCCGATTCATGCTTTATTGCATCGGCTAGGCCACATACGATATGAAATCGGCCCTATGGCCGATTGTCTATCGTTTACTAATATTCTTTGCATATTTTCTTGTTGATTGCAGGATCAAATCAACTGGCACGCCCTTGAACCTAAAACCCTAATTTTGGACCTGCACTAGAGTAAAGCAAACCTCTCAGGCCAGTGTGTGTTTTTTGCATCAACAGATGGGAAGGCGAAGCGTCGTTTGGTGGGCTATATATTCTCACCTCCTGCTTTCACCGTCGCTACTCCTCTCATTTTCACCGCGGTTATTTTCCTTTCCATCTGCTCACGGCTAACTTTCAACGAACTGCTTCGCCTAACTGACACCTTTCGCCCACCCACTTCTGCTTCGCCATGGCTCCCCGCAAGCCGAACCCAGTTGCTGCGACCGGCCCTGATCCCGGCCAGATTGACGAAGACACCACGGCTTTTCTAGGGGCTTCGCTCATCGATGACGATGAGTTGGCGAGGATGGTCGACGCCGGCCTGGTGGCTGAGGGGCAGGCGTTCGCCCCCGGGGATGCTGAGGTGCCGCAGCCTGGCGAACACCAGTGTTCGCCGTCTTCTTCGAGGCCGGCCTCCGTTTTCCGTGCAACATACTGTTGCCGGAAATTCTCCGTCTTTTCCAGGTGGAGCTGCCCCAGCTGAGCCCTTCGGCTCTGGTCCGCATCGCCATATTCGACTGGGCATGCCGGCCTGCTGGGTTCGAGCCCAGCACCGACCTCTTCAGCGTCATCTTTTCGGCCGCCGTCAACTCGAAGACGATGGTCACCCCCGCCGGGACCCGGAAGATCGCGTTCGTTAGTGTGAACTTCAACGTTCGCCCCGAACGCGCCGACTTGTGGCCGGTCAACGCCGCAATGTCGAAGTGGGATCGCCACTGGATGGCGAAGTGGTTTTACCACTCCATCCCTTTCGTGGCAGGATCCGAGGCGGCGAGGGCCCTGCGCTGGCGACGCCATGCGATCTCGTCGGCCCGGAAGCCGAGGGTTGCCGTCAGCGGTACCCTGGAGGCACGGTTCGCCCTGCTTTGCAGGGTGTGCTCCCGGCTAAGTTGCTGGGACTTAGTTGAGGAATTCTGCATGCTGCGGATATGTCCGCTTTCGCAGGCGTGGCAGGTTGAGGTTGACCAGGGCGAAGAGGTCAACGGCCTGCCCAAGCTCATCTTACCCACAGGGGCGAATGATAGGTTTTTATTTCTATTGCTTCTTTGCCTTGCTTTTTCGCTCTGTATTTCTTGTTCGGCTCTGACATAGTGCTTCGTGATTTTCCAGTGTTGACATTATCCCAGGCCGACACCGAAGCCAGAAGACTCATCGGCGACATGTCGGTCACCGAATACAGCCAGCTGCTGACCCGACAAGCGGCTGGCCGGGCGAACCGGGTTTACACCGGTGAGCTCCCCCCTAGGGTGAAGCCCTTCAAGGCTGATGGCGAAGCCGGCCCGTCTCGGAAACGACCGCGGGGGCAAGTAAAATTCGCTCCTCGCAAGCAGAAGGCTCCTGTTTCGGCGAACTCCGATGCCGAAGACGAGGGTGACGCCGAAGAGGAGGAGGCGGGGGAGGCTGAGGTCACGGCCGAAGAGGCCGGAGGCGAAGCTGGCGATAGCCGCTCTGGGACACGTGGTTACACGCCAACTCCCAGCCCAGAGCGCGTCGAAACTGGGGCGGAGTCGGCCTCTTCGCCCCTTCACCGGAAGGACATGGAAGGTGCCAAGGCCTTAGTCGCTATTGCTCTGGCTAGGGCGGCGAAGGGAGGTGCCGTGAAGAACACCCCCGGAAGAAAGGGGTTGTCGCCATCGCCAACGCGTTCAGCGACGAGGAGTCGTCCGACGGGACTCCTACTTTGCCCGCGGTGCATAGCCAGGGACCCTCGACATCCCACGGGGCGACTGGCGGGGCTGGGGCTTCGGCCTTGGCCGAACAGGTGGTGAAGGCGGCCGCCAGAATTTTTACCAGCCCGGTCCACCAGCCCGTTTTGCCGCTCGCCCTCAACAAGGGCAAGAAGACGGCTAAGGGGTCCGGCTCCGAATACTCCCAGGGGCCGCCCCGCTTCGCCCCCGGGGATTTTGAAACCCGGGCGGAGCTCATTCCATTTGTGGAGGGGGTGAGCAACATTGTTTCACCGGCTGGCGGCCCCAGCCTCTTCGCCGAGCTCAACGAGTTCGACGAGCGGTGCTCTGCCGTCAAGAGCCTGGTCGTGCGGGTAAGTCAACCTCGTGTTAAGCGCTCCCCCTTTTTTTTTATACTCTCGCTTTCGACATCTAACCCATTTTTCGCCCTTCCTTGTTCGCTAGCTCCTTGCGGCCCATTGTTCGACCGAGCGGACAATGCGGGCCTGGCTCGATGGCTTGAAGAACCGTCTCCGGGCGAAAGATGACGAGCTGGGCCGAAAGGGCCTGGAAATGGAGGGGCTCGCCCGGTCTCTCCGGGAGGCGAAGGCGGGCAGCGAGACCAAGGCCGAAATCGAGCGCCTTAAGGCCGATCTGGCGAAGGAGCGGGGGCAGTCGGCTGCCCTCACCGACTATTATAACATGACGGAGCCCCAGAAGGAAGCCCTTCGCCAGGAGGTGGGCCGAGCGGAGGCGAGGGCCCAACGCCTTGCTCGGGAGGCGGCGAGGACGACTGCATCGGCGAAGACAGCCTGCCGCACTCTTCGCCCTGCGCTCAACGATATGGGGGCGAAGGTGCAGGGTGTCTCGGGCGAAAGCACCCCCGCCCTTGAGTTTTGCGAGTGGAACCAGGAGGCTGGCTGCGCAGTCTCGGACTGTGCCACAGCGTACGGCGATTGTTGTGCGCGCGTGTCAGCAGCCTTCGCCCTGGGACTGCTACAACAAAATGGGTGCGAACACGTCGCCCAGTTTCCCGATTTTGTGAAGGGGGACTGGGAAGTCAGCGCCCAAGACATTTCGCCCGCCCTCCGCGCCTGGCGAAGGCAATTTTGGCAAAAAGACGGCCGCTCTGTAGCTAAGGCCCGCGTGCTTGAACAACTAGCGAAGACAGAGGCGGCAGGCCAAGGCGAAGAGCCTGTAGAAAAGGGCGGAGGTGGAGCCGAAGACCACCCAGAGGTGTGAGGCCCTCCGCCCGTTCTCTTGTAATTTTTGTTTTTCCACTTTTGATGTTTGCCGTATAGGGCGAACTATGTAAATATGGCCAAGGCCCACCTTGTTTTAGGGTACCGAAATGTTTGAAATATATATGATTGTTTTCGCCATTCGTGTCCTGTTTCCATTTTGAAGTGTTTGGAACATGTTTGAATTGTTTGCGCTGTTTTACGTGGTCCTTTCGCCCAGCTTGTTCGCCCTAACTTTGGTTTTCCATGTTCTCCTGCATGACTTCCCCACCTTTTGCAGGGTCGATGCCGAAAGCTTTGCGTTCGGCCCCTTTTGGGGATTGGCGAAGCAGGAACGAGAAGTTTATTGCGGCGAAGAATTTGCCGAAGGTTAGCTACCTACTTCAGCCTATCTATCGCGAGATGACGATCAACGGCCACAACTATAAAGTTGTGAATGTTGCCAACTGGATGCGAACCCATCTTGGGCGAACGCTGGAGGACTACGATCGTGTCCATGTGACGCGCCTGGAGGGCATGGCCCGCTTCTGGCGAAACTACCGACGGACCGATCGGCAGGAGGCGATCGCCCAGCGTTGCTATGCCCTTTCTGTAGTTTCGCCCCCTCTCCCCTCAGGGTGGTGTACAATATTAGCAGTGACGACGAACCATGTTTGTCAGATCACTCTTTTGGTAGTTGTTTCCGGGGCGAAGATGTAATTTATTTGTAAGCAAAACGTGTACATTGCTTCGCCTGTATCATGCTGTACGACGTGTACTGTTGATTTTTTTCCAGAGTTAATAAAGGTGTGCTTTTGTTTCCTTTTCGCCATTTTCTGCATTATCACATCTTGTGCTTTCGTTGGGTCGGAATGTATCGGCCCCTTTGTGTGTGCTGGTGAAATAGGTATGGTGACTTTTCAGCTTTCGACTTCCGTTGTCGATCTTTAGCGCTTTGCGTTAGCGACAACGCTATTTTGTGTAGATCGATTATAACGGTGTTCGGTCTTTTATATCTCCCGAACCAAGCTATCGCGGTTTCAACGTTCGGCGAACGATGCTTCGGCCGACTCGTTTCGTCCCCTGGCGCTTTCGCTGATCAGGCGTTTGTCTTGGGGTTTTTCCACGAATTATCATGCACATAAGTAAAAAAGGCGAATGACACAGAAATTTTATACTGGTTCGGGCCTCCAGGGTGGATAATAGCCCTACGTCCAGTTTTTTTCTTTTTCCATTTTCTCCCTTTTTTGTATTTTTGTGCCGAAAGGCTTACAAAACGGCGGATGCCGAAAGGCTACATAGCAATATTTACATTTTTACATGTTGGCGAACAGGGTGCCACCCCCTCTAGACAGAGAAACGCTTGAGTGAAGCGGTGTTCCACAAGTGATCGAACTCTTCGCCTTCCATTGTTGCTAGGCGAAAAGAGCCCGTCCTTGACCTGTGCTTGATGAGATATGGCCCCTCCCATTTTGACTCAAGCTTCCCAACTACTGCTGGGTTCGCCTTTTGATGAGATATGGCAGGAGCTCTGTTGGGCGAACCCTTTTGTTGTAGGTTGCCGAAGTGCTTGTGGCGTACTTGCGCATGTGTTCCAGTGCTTCGACTCGTACCCCCTCCAGGAGTTCGAGCAACACTTCGCGCCCATCTTCGCCCCCAGAGAACATCACCCTTGGTGAGTTAGCCCCTAGCTCTGTTAGGGTCATCGCCTCGTCTCCGTAGAGGAGAATGAACGGGCTGAACTTGGTTGACCTTGTGGGAGTTGTTCGGAGGGCCCAAAGGACAGACAACATTTCGTCTGGCCATCTGCCTTTCGTTGCCCCCTCGAGCCTTTTCTTGAGTGCCTCCAATATCTTGCCATTTGTGCGTCCGGCCGCCCCATTCGACTGTGGGTGCGCGACCGATGCGAACCTGATTTCTAGGTTTAGCCCCTCGCACATTTCTCTGAACTTTTCAGAGTCGAACTGCTTGCCATTGTCCGTGATGAATTCTCTTGGAACTCCGAAACGGCAAATGATGTTTTTCCAAACAAACTTCTGCACTGCCGCCAAAGTGATCGCGCCGAGTGGTTCGGCCTCGATCCAGCGCGAAAAGTATTCAACGGCCACGATTGCAAACTTGTATCCACTTCACGCTACTGGGAATGGGCCAATGATGTCTAGCCCCCACCTGGGAAGGGCCAAACTGGTGCGATTGGCTACAGCTCATACTGCGGTGCGGTCTGGCTTCGGCCATGTCGCTGGCAGCTTTCACACTTTTTAAATTGTGCAACGCAAACTTTCAGCACCGTGGGCCAATATACTCCTTGGCGAAACACCTTGGAGGCGACTGTTCTTGCAGCTTGATGTGCACCGCAGAGTCCCTGGTGTATTTCCTTGACCATCTCTTCGCCTTCGACGAAGGAAACGCAGCAAAGCAGGGGTTGGAGTACTCCAGAGCGATACAACTGCCCTGAGACCAGCTTGTACTGCCTGGCCCTGATTTGCAGGCGTTTCGCCTCCGCTTCGTCATCTGGAAGCCAGCCATCTTTGAGGTACTTCACGAACGGTGTTCGCCAATCCTCTGGGTCTTCGCTCGGGTTTTTCTAGTCTATGACCATGACATCCTTGATTTCCTCGGGCACACTTGGTGCATACAGGATCTCGAAAAAGATGCCTCGCGAATGTGGTCCACCGCAGGCGGCAGATTTCGCCAAGGCGTCTGCCTCCTCATTCTGCCCTCTGGGCAGGTGTTCGACCGTTATCCCGGCGAAGCACTTTTCCGTCGACCGAACAGCCTCCAAATATCTTTTCATTCCTTCATCTTTTGCTTCGAAAGATTTATCAACATGACAGGCCACCAGTTTGGAGTCTGTTCGGATGAGCAAGCGTCGAACCCCTAGTGCTTTCGCCTTTCTCAAGCCCAGCAGCACCGCTTCGTACTCCGCCGTGTTGTTGGTTGTGTCGAACTGCAGCCTTGCGGAAAACCGAATCGGCACGCCCCCCGGTGAAATGAGCACGGCCGCGGCGCCCGCCCCCCTGTGCGACCACGAGCCATCGGAGTGCATTGTCCAAGGCTGTTCGACAGGCTGAGGTTCGGGAGCGGACGCCGGTGTCCATTCGGCCACGAAATTGGCCAGGACTTGGGATTTGATGGCGGTGCGCGCCGTGAAATGCAGGTCGAAGGGGGATAGCTCCGCTGCCCACTTGCTGAGTCTGCCAGAGATTTCCTTGCCCCGAAGTACTTCGCCCAGGGGGTATTGCGAAGGCACTATGATTTTGTGGGCCTGGAAGTAGTGCTTGAGCTTGCGCGAAGCCATCACCAGGGCGTAAGCAAGCTTTTCCATCTCGATATACCTTGTCTTCGCCCCCTGTAGGGCTTCGGAGACAAAGTATACCGGTTTCTGCCCTGATTCTGTCTCTTGGACTAGGGCTGCACTGACCGCCACCGGTGAAGCCGCTAGGTATAACAGCATTTCGCTTCCGGGTGTTGGGCTGACCAGGGCGGGTGGGCTTTGCAAATATTGCCTTAGCTCTTCGAATGCAGCCTGGCATTCGGGAGTCTAGGTAAACTTCCCTGCGCCCCGGAGGGTCTTAAAAAATGGCAGGCCCCTTTCGGTTGCTTTTCAGAGAAAACGACTGAGTGATGCAATTCGGCCCAGGAGCTTTTGTACTTCGCGTACGCTCGACGGTGGCCTCATTTGCTAAATGGCGTCGATTTTCTCGGGGTTCGCCTCGATACCCCTCTCAGAAACAAGAAAACCCAACAACTTGCCAGCGCGGATCCCAAAAACACATTTCTCTGGGTTTAGTTTCATACCCGCCGCGCGCAAGTTGTCGAAGGTCTCTTGTAAATCAGACGCATGGTCGAAAGCCTTGCGGCTCTTTACGACGATGTCATCGACATATGCCTCCACGTTTCGCCCCAGCTGCTTGCGAAGCACCTTGTACACCAGTCTGGCGAACGTTGCTCCGGCGTTCCTCAGGCCGAAAGGCATCCTGAGGTGGCAGAAAGTGCCGAACGGTGTGATGAAGGCGGTCTTGGCGATGTCGTCCGGATTCATGTGGATCTGGTGGTAGCCGGAGTAGGCATCCAAGAAGCTCATGAGCTCGCAGCCAGCCGTCGAATCAACAAGCTGGTCGATCCACAGCAAGGGGAAGTCATCCTTCTGACAAACCTCGTTGAGGTCCGTGAAATCGACGCACATGCGCCACTTGCCGTTCGACTTCTTCACCAAGACCAAGTTCACCAGCCACTCCGGGTAGTCGATCTCCTTGATCACCCCGGCCTTGAGAAGCTTTTGCACTTCGGCCTTCGCCGCGTCCTGGCGATCAGCGGACATCTGGCGGAGCTTCTGCTTTCTTGGCTTGGCGTCTGGCTTGACGGCCAGGCGATGCATGATGAGTTCTGGCGAAATGCCTCCCACTTCGCTGGGGCTCCAGGCGAAGATGTCGATGTTTTTCTTGAGTACTTCTAGGATTTTCCCAGCTTCCTCTTCGCCTAGGTCGCCCCCAGCTGGACAAACTTCGTCGGGTCTGCCTCGCTTACTTTCACTTTGATTACCTTGCCATGAGGGCCGGCTTCGGCACGCGGTTAACACGCGGTTCGGCCTCCACACTATGTACCGCCCTGCTAACCACGGCTAAGTCGCCTTTCGGCGCAGCAGGAGGTTGAAGCCCCTTTACAACAATCACCCCTGCCGGACCTGACATCTTGAGCTTGAGTTAGTTGTGGTGGGAGATGGCTTCAAACTTGTTCAGGGTTGCATGACCGAAGATGGCGTTGTAGCTGTATGGGATGCCGACGACGTCGAACAATATCTGCTCTTCGCGTCTGTTTTCGCCCGTGTCGAAAGCAACCTTCAACTGTGCCTGGCCGAGGACTTGAACCGCCTCACCGCCGAAGCCGCGAAGCGCTGCCGGCGCTTGAGTGAGGGCCGAAGTTGATAGCCCCATTCTGGCGTATGCTTTGGCGAAGATGACATCGGTCGAGCTGCCTCCATCGACCAGAATACGTCGGACTTCAAAGCCGGCCACTTCAGCCGAAATCACCAGGGGGTCTTGATGCGGAAACAACACTCCTTCGGCATCTTCTGGCCCGAAAGAAATTTGCTGGCGCAGGTACTTTGGGACCCCTTCGCCCGTGGCGGTGATGTTATGCACCGTTCGCAGCTGCAACTTCTTCTGCCGTTTCGATGGCTGGACCGGTGGATCACCTCTTGTGATTACTTGGATGATTCGGTGCTGCACGTCTTGATGTTGTTCGGCCGGGGGCGACTGTTCCCGGGCCGCCTCGCGAGACGCTTCGATAGCGGCACCCAGATACGGCCTTTGTTCCTGAGTGTTGCTTCGCTGACGGATGTTTCGGCACTGCTCGGTGGTGTGCGAAGACCGCCCATGATAGGCGCAATAGAGGTCTTTCCTGACCTTCTTGCGAACAGGCTGTTGATGGCTGCCACCCTGCTGGGCGTCAAACTCCTTGCGAAGGGCTTGTACTTCTTCGACAGCCATCACCGCCTTGCCTGTTCGGTCGGTCCTGAACCTCCTCCATGTCATGGGAGCTTGGCCTTGTCGGGGCGGCTGCCCCTGGTTCGCCGGCTGGGGATAGCGAATGGCGGGGGGAGCCGGTTCGACGACCTGCGCTTGCATCTGGGCCTGGGTTGCGGCGATGGAGGCTTTGTCGTACTCGGCTTGAATCGCCTGTCTCCGCTTGGAGTCCTCTTCGCCTCTTGCGTACCCATCGATGATGCGAAGCAGGTGCTCGAGGGTTTGCGGCTCTTTGTTGGCGATCTTCCTTGTGAGTTCGCCTTCGAGCAGCCCGGCCGAAGCGGCATTGATGACGGATGCCTCCGTTATGTCTTGGACATGGCATCGGGCTTGCGAGAAGCGACGCATGTATTCCAGTATCGATTCGCCCGGCCTCTGGCGAATGCCGAGCAAATGTTGCTGCGTCTTCGGCTCCTCATAGGTGCCTCGAAATTTAAGGATAAAAACATCGCGCAATTGCTCCCATGAGTAAATGCTATTGGATGGTAGATTGAAATACCAAGAACGGGCGATGTCGTCCAGAGCGAGATGGATTACCTTCGCCTTGGTATTTTCGTCACCGTGAGCGGCTTCGATCGCGGACTCATAGATTGAGGGAAACTCTTTTGGATCTGTTTCGCCCGAGTACCGCGGAACGGGTGGGAATTTGAACTGAGGTGGGATTGGGCGGTTTTTGATCCCCCCGCTCAGTGGCAACCCCTTTTCGCCCCCGGCTTTACCCATGACGCCCTGTAGCGAAGGCCCGCTCGGCTGCGGATACGGCGTGGCGAAGGGCGAAGTGATGGCCTGGGGATGCGGTTGGGCGGCGACGTTCGGTGGCCCACTTCCGAACGTTGGGACTTGAGTGGTGTTGTAAAAGTCGAATTGTGGCCCCTGGCCCCAGGGCGAAGCCCCCGGCCCGGGCTGGTTCGACGACAACCACCCTGGCGCGCCCTGGCCAGAGCCTCCCTCCGGCTGGGCCGAAGGGGTTGTGCTTGAGATGTGGGGTTGATTGAGCTGCTGAAGGAAAGCTTGAAGTTGCGCTTGCAGGGCCGAAGCCCCCTCCGCCATTGCTTGTGATATTTGGCCAGGTGGCGAAGAGTGTACTTGGATCGTGGCCGGCTGAACTTGCGGCCGCTCACCCGGATGCGGGTGCACCGTTGCGGCCGAAGGCTGGCTGGGGAAGCACACTGGTCCCTGCGCGGCCTGTGGTAGAGGGGCTTGCGCCGGCACTAGCTGATGTGCTTGAGGCGGGACGTAGCCTGTCGAGTACTGGAGGATGGGGGCCGGAGCAATCTTGGCTTGCCGTGCCGCTTCGTATGCTTGCTGCTGCTCCTGCATCCGGCGAAGCATGTCCTGGAGTCGCGCCATGTTCTGGCGCATGGCCTCCATGCTTGCTTCGGCTTGTGCGTCGAGGTTGGGGTCGGCTTGCCCAGCGGCGAGCGTGGTCGAAGTCGGTTGAGCTGCCGAAGGGACTTCCGGCACCTGCTCTGCTGAAGCGGCCGGAGCCGAAGTTGGTGGTTGCGGAGCGGGCGCCGAAGCCGACGGCGCTGCCCCCGCTTCGGCGGGCGCCGAAGCCCCCGGCTCTTCTTCGGCGGCCATCGTCTCTGCCGCTGAGCTCTCCTTTGGGTTCGCAACCCTTTCCTTTGAGACCTTCTTCGGTGGCATTCGCTCTCAGTGGTTTCGCTCAGAGGTCCCCACGATCGGCGCCAACTGTTGTCGAAACAACAACTGCATACGTCGAAGGACGTGGATACTCAATGGTTGTTGGGAAAGTAAAGTGTAATAAATTTTGTATGGGATCCCCTTTTACATGGCCCGAGGTGGCTATTTATAACCTCATTACAGATCTCCCATTAGGGTTTAGGGCTATTACAGAGGAATTTACATGGTCACCCTCATAAAGAGGCCCTTACATGGGTATTCAATGTAATTAAGGTGTATTGGGTCCCAATGGGCCGCTTGGTGGCTACTAGCTTCTTGGTCCATGGGCCGGGGTGATTAGGCCGGCCCACTGGATCTTCTTGGATCAGGTCCGTCTTGGCGAAGTCATCCTCCTTCGGCGCATGCCTTCGCCATGCAGCCTTCGCCCAGACCTATGGGAGCCCAGTGTGGCTCTTCGCCCATCGCCTATTTCGCCCTGATGTCTTCGCCACCGGGCTTCGCCTCAAGAGTCTTGGGCGCCTAGAGTTCTGATCCTTGCCGCTTGGCTAGTTTCGGCAGGCTTGGTCGAAAGGCCTCATGGCATACTGCCAATAGTAGTCAACCTTATAGCTAATCTATTATATATGTTGGCTTTAAGATGAGCTAATAGTAGGAAGTGAGCTCTACTATTATCCTTGCTCTTAACCCTGTGAAAGATTATTTGGGTAGAGTAAACACAAGTTCAGTACTGACGAGGAGACCGCTAGAGTCTACTCCTCCATAAAAAAAACCTAGTTAGGATGTAACACCACCTACGATAATAAATATGGGTATTATGAGGTTGTTTAAATTCTTTATGCTAGATGATATTACATTTCCATCTAAGTTTCTACTCCCTCTATATAAGATATACACGTATTTTTGAGATTCAATTTTTATGAAACATTTGATCGATAATTAGTATAATATTAATCCAATTTTATTTACTAAAAATTATATTATTGGAATTACATTTAAATTTACTTTCATATGATTATAATTTTATTATTATAAATCATATATTATATGAGAAATTATAAATTAGAGATTAGTTTTGGAGATTATATCTATTTTAATAATAATATGGAACGTAGGTAGTAGTTTTTTTTTTTAAGGAGTAGATTAGGTGAGGGCACGCACGCGCCGCCTTGGCAGCACGTGGCGCCGGTGAGCGGCGTGGAGGGAGGAGGAAGCGGGAGGGACAGCAAGGTGGCCACGCCGTATCACCTGCTTGACGCGTCGCGGCATTACCCCTCCCTCACCACATCCACCGGCCTCGCCTCGATCTCGCCGCGGGGCACCACTGACGTGCCCACGGCCACGCCGTGGTACGTCACAGACGCCCCAGCAACTCGCCGTACCGGTACGGTGAGTTTTGGTCGGGTTGCTCAGCACCACGTGCACCCCGACGGCGGCCTCTCCAGCTTCGGTGGCACGAGGCTGAACTGCTGAAAAGCTCAATCGTCACGTCCCGGGCGTCAGCACCACGCGCGGCCGCAGGCGGTAGACGAGAGGTAGAGCACCAGCGCGCTGAGGACAGCGGCGGCGAGCAGTAGGCAGCACGCCCCCTTGTGCTTGTTGCCTCCTTTTTCGTCCCTGACTTCGCCTGCATCATCGATGTCGAGCTAATTAGGCTTCGTTCGTTTGGGAGTTCCCATTCCTATCTCATTTTTTTTATGCGCACGTTTTTTAAAATATGTTTTTTTAAAAAGTTTATGTACGAAAGTTACTTAAAAAATCATATTAATTCATTTTTAAAAAAAATAGCTAATACTTAATTAATTATGCGGTAATGCATCGTTCTGTTTTCCGTGTACACTATACGTGTTGGAAGCTGGCTGGAACGAGGAACGAACACAGTCTTACTATAGCCAGCTAGCTAGCTGATGATCTTCCTGTGCTCGAAGAACTAGTGATGCAATATTCCAGTTACTTATTGTGATGTACGTTTTTCTTGTGCTGTTCATGCAAACGCACTGACACACACACACAATGCATGTAAGCCTCCGTCGTACGCACGAGCCGCAAATCCACTTTCGGGCAAAGATGCTTGGAAGAGGGCAGTACAACGGCTTGATGCTCTCGCACTGGAAAACATATTTTTGCAAGTGGCCACAACACATTTTTGCAGTCGGTCAAAATCTCCACCTGCGGCCACACATTTTTGCAGCCGGTCAAAACCTCCACCTGCACCTACAGACCTATGAAAATCAACGATTTTTACAGACAAACCTATTGTTCGCATGTGAAAATCAGCTCCCTTCAATGGTCTACCTGTGAAATGTGAACATTTTCACGAACACCTAAAGCAGACCGTCTAGGAAGATAATTTGTGTAAGAAAAATAAAAATACATTTGAAAATATCCTCATTAAGCTACCACGTGCACAGATTAAGCACAATGCAAATCAAATCAAACGTGACCACACAAATGAGAAGAACAAAATTCAGATATCAAATATCACCGTACAAATGAGAAGAACAAGATTCACATATTCCACGGAAATAAAGAGAAAAGAAAAAAAAATCATGGATCTAGATCTAGAGGAAGAACAACCGAAGGAGCTTGCAGTGGTCGTTGTCGTCTCCGCCAAGCCGCCACCGATGGGATTGGAGGGAAGGGGAGGAGCCGATCTGCCACCGGCCCTCCTCCTCGCCGAGCTGCCACCGCCATCCCTCCTCGTCGAGCCACCGACATCTCTCCTCTTGGCCTCGCCGAGCCCGTCGACCCTCCTCCTCGCCTCGCCTCGCTACCCCGCCTTGCCGTCACCCTCCTCCTCCTCGGCAAGCTGCTGCCACCGCCGGCTCTCCTCCTCACCAAGCCACCGTCGCTCCTCTTCACCTTGCAGAGCTACCACAACCGCTGGCCCTTTTCCTCCTCGCTGAGCCGCCGCTGCTCCTCGCCAAGCCGAGTTGCCCCCGCCGTCAGCCCTCCTCCTCCTCCTCGTTGAGCTACCAATGGCCCTCCTCCTTGCGCGCTATGAGAAGATGGAGATGGTGAGAGAGGGGGAGAGGATAATATTAGATATAGGGAGTGGTTGTGGAGACGTAGGGATAAAAATAAATGTGGGATTTTTTTAGTAGGTTGTTTGGTCCTTGTTTTTGCAGACGGTGGTCTTAGTGGTTCGTCTGCGAAAATTAAATTTTTGCAGGTGACATCCTAAGAGATCCGCATGTAAAATAAAAATATTATCATTTGTGACTACTTTAAGTCATGCGTCTGCGAACGCATTTTAGTAGCCGGGGAAAAATCTGATCCCTCTCTACGTAACTTCATAGTTAGATAATCACAACTAAAATTATGATCTACATGTAAAATTTTTAAACCTCGTAATGAAAAATCGTTTTTTATAGTGTCGTCGGTGCGCGGAGTGAGCATCTGCGTGGGGAGCACCAGTAGTGCCTGGGGCTGCCCCAAGACGTCGCGCCACGACATGCAAACAGCGGCAAAGCGGACACTCTCGACCAGCGGCAGCTCTTCCAGGCCATGGCAGTAGCCCAGTAGGACGTTTTGTTTTTGCGTGTGATATGTGGTCCCATTATATTTTATTTCTTTACCCTGACTATAAGTGCCACATCATTGTTATATCATCTAAATCCGATCTCAATACTGTCTTGGGACCTCACGAACTCCAATTCCGGTTTTATAAGTTTTGGGAGACGTTATATGTATTGTGGTTGAAGGAGTAATCCAAAGTTAATGACAAAAATGAGGGACCTACAATGAACCTATTCGTTACGCGGGCGGCATGCAGTTTGCGGGCTGCGGCCTAGCCCACGGGCGGCCGGCGTGTCCTGCCACGTAGTTTTGACCAAGAGAGAGGAGACCGGCGGGCAATAGGACAGCGAACGGCGGCGAGGTAGGAGGAACGGGCAACGGTGAAAGAACGAGTGTAGTATGGGGAATAGGAACTGCCTATTCATTTCGGTTGATTTCTAACAAAAAAAAATATTACCAAGATTTTTTCTACCCTTAGATTTACATCCAACGGACTACAGAAGAAAATAACAAATACATATTTACTTACACTATATTTTTATCGAAATTACTGTGCACTTATATATCATATCAACTGAATTTACGAATATAATTTTAGTTATATAGGACTATAATTTTACACTTTAAAGAAAATAACAAATATATATTTACTTACACAATATTTTTACACTTACACGTCATATCAACTGAATTTACGAATATAATTTTAGTTATATAGGACTGTAATTTTCTGCACTAATCTTAACGCACGATCTTACGGTTAAGAAAACGTTAAATATCAGAGAAAAATCAACCGACAGATATTTAGCAAAATCGTGGGAAACATGGTGGTGGACGGCTCGGATTGGCCGAGAGAAATGAGCTACGGCCGGCGACGTGCAGTGGCGGAGCTCGGGTGAGGCGGCGGCATTTGGTCGCCGCCGGCGACCGTACGAGCGGCTAAGGGACTCAGGAATGAGGCGTTTGGGTGCTACATGAATAGGGACCGTACGTGACTCCACTAGCTGCCGTTCGTGGCGATGACCACCGTGGACGGGAAGGCGCTGTTGCTCCGGTCGTTCGAGGTGAGCGTCACCGTCAAGTTGGTGTGCTTCGTTCAGATGTACGTGTTCCACGGCGAGAGCACCTCTCCCTGCGTCTCCACCGTCCGCATCGCGCCGCGAAGCTGCTTGGGAGGCGAACGTGGAGGAAGTCGCCGTTCTCGGGGCGATACAACCGCCTGCCGTTCTCGCCGCCGGTGCGCAGAGTGAGCACCAGCGTGGGGGAGCACCGGCGGTGCCTGGGGCTGCGCCGAGACGTCGCGCCATGACTTGCAAACGGCGGCGAAGCAGACGCGTTCGACCAGCGGCGGCTCCTTCGCGTTCGATCAGACAGTAGCATTGTGAGGATTTTTAACTGCGTATCTGACAAAACATATCCCGCTCAACTGAAAAGGACTGCATTGAAAAAACCATTTACCACGTAATACTGAAGCTCTATTGACAGTTAGGCCCCGTTCGTTCCCCCCTCTTCCCAACTCGTCTCCATCGTTTTCCACGCGCACGCTTTTCAAACTACTAAACGGTGTGTATTTTGCAAAAAGTTTCTATACAAAAGTTGCTTAAAAAAATCAAATTAATCCATTTCTGAAAAAAATTTAGCAAAAACTTAATTAATCACGCGCTAATGGATCGCTCCGTTTTCCGCAATCACTATGCAGCTTCCCATCCTCCTTATACAAACGCAGCCTTAATCTCCAACTACTAAAGCTCTAACCACACAGCAGGATACATCATGTATTCAGAGAGCAACAATGTGAATATTTAACGGGGAATCTGAGTAGGTGAGTATCTGACAAAATACATACTGTCAAAGGCTACAGTGAAATTCAGAATTGCTACTTAATAGTCGAACAGAATTGGACTAACAGGTAGTTTACACACTTTGCATGTAGCAAGTGTTATCCTAAGGTTCACCTTACTGATATACTAGTTCAGTTTTCAGACACTGCAAATGCTTTTGCATAAACACGACGGTAGACCAGGGACTCTGCAGCAAATAGCGAATCAAGATGTTCTAAGTCCCCATCAGTAAACATTGTCCAAAGACTGAAAAAAAATACTCGATTCAGTGGCAACTGAGCGCATAGCTACTCCCATATGAGCAAAGAAAAGGAATCATGTACCGATGATTCAGTGCGCCAGAATACTGATATTTCAAATCTTGTCAGACGTTTCGATGGTATGAAATATAAAACAAATCCTGGATTACAAATCTGACAGAATTGCAATTTCCATATGGGCAAAACTCCGAAAGTGCAAAATCTCATGTAACCAGGTTATCAGATTTTTCAGTTTCACTCCTTCAGGAGCAAAATAACTTGTTTACTGGTCCAGGAGCAAGATGACATATTTCAGTTCAAATTTCCTGGACACCCCATCACTGTTACACACAAAAAACGCACAACACTGGTATACTCAACACACTAAAACTAGTCACCATTTCTTTTTTTACTTAAGCCATTAATGAACAATGAATACATTGGGACAGTCACAAATCCAATAAATCAGTATCTCAAAGCTCGTCAATTAGTCAATGAAGTATTCAACACCACATCAAACTGAATGTTACAAGCAGAATGATGCCAGTGAAATGAGCCTTATTGGCATTGGCAATAGCAGATCAATCATCACCAAAAGTCTCAAACGACAGAACGAATGCAGTTAATATTGCAGAAATATTCATTTCTCATTGCAATTTCAGAAACCCTGATCCAGCATCCAACAATAAGTTCAGGAATTCACCAAAACTCCAAAAGCAAAATCATCTATGTCTGAAATGTTCAGGTTTTTACTCCATCCTAAAGAACTTACAGAACCGCAACAACGTAGCAGAAAAGGGTATATTCAGAGTTGTTCATCAAAAGTCTCGAGTAACAATTTCTGATGGTAAGACGAAACAGATGAATGCGATACTACGACCACGAAAAGAACTGAACTGAAATCTCCAACGGAACCCGAGTTACAATTTCTGCCGGAAAGGAAGGTGGATGAAGGTGATACTACCACGACCACCCTAAGAACTGAACATAAATCTCCAAGGAACCTAGCTGACACTGATCGGCTCCAAGAAATGAGAAACCTATGCAAGAAAACGCCGAAGAACACGCGAATCTAGCAAGAGAACTTCCATCACAAACAGAAAACGACGAAACCGATAATCTGCGCCTGCACAACGTCGATCGAGGGCCTCGTCCTGTAAACTACCGCTGCACGGGGCGATTGATCTTCGCGATGTTGCAATCCTCGTGGAAGTCATGCCCGCAGGAGAGCGTGTGGACATCATCGCCGGCCACCATCCTGTGCAGGCAGACAGATCGGGCATGCATCGTTCAGCGCCCGGTCCAGTGTCCTGACGCCACCGCGAGCCCGGATGTGCTGAAACCTCTGAGGGTTGCGGTCTATCAGATTCGCCGGCGACGTCTTCCACGGCAGTACGCAGCGAGCGACACGGCTGCATATTCTGCATCTCATGCCGTGCTTGCGTTTGCGGAGGCGCTCGTCGATGCAGGCTTTGTGGAAGACGTGGTTGCAGGCGCAGCAGAGCGTGCGGACCACGGCACCGGCCTCCATGCTGTACTGGCACATCGAGCAGTCGTCGCCGCCCAGAGCCCGGTCCAGCGTGGTGACGCCGGCGAGCATCCGCACCCGCGCAGCCGGTACGCAGGCGTTCACGGCGACGACGACCCCCACGATGCCTCCATAGGAGACACCGGACGTGACGACGAGACGCGGAAGGAGGTCGGCCTCGCCCTCGTACATGGTTGCCGCGCTCGCGGCCGAACTCGACGCCGTCTTGTAGCGCCTCGCGCAGCCCTTGTCCTCCAGGCCGTCGTTCCGGGCAGAACCCGGCGGCGCGCGGTGGAGGAACCCGCGCAAGCCGCCGCCGACTCCGCTCACCGGAAAGTGATGAGGACGTGGTACGTAGCCCAGACGGCAGCGGCAATCAGAACGCGAGGTATGGCGTCCTCTCCATCGCCGAAGACGACGACGTACACCACCAACTCGCTGAGGGTCCAGACAAAGACCGAAACCCAGAGAAGAAGCCGACAAATCCATGGAACCATGTCGCGGACTCTGTCTCTCGCCTTGGATTGCTTCTGCTTTTGGAAGGTGGCGGTGACGATGGCGATGGCGAGGTAAGCCTCGCTGGCTGGCCTACCTGGTTGCTTATAAAGTGTAGCTGGTGAGCACCGCCGCCGTCGATCACAGATCGGACGGTGAAAGACGGTGTTTCTGGAAGATGCCAACCAGTTGGTTCCGTGGAGTTTGCAGGTGGAAGAAGAGGGAAGCCTTGCCTTGCCTTGCCTTGCGTTGCGGGATGAAACGGTATTGCACTGGACCCCACTTGGAAGGCCACCGGTGAGTCCCCACGCGCGCACCGATGCCGTTGATCGCAGATCGGAAGGCGGGGAGTGTTCAGCTAGTTCGTTAACGAGTTCTTGTTCTTAGTGGGCATGTGATTTGGCCGAGCACACAGGAGGCATATGCGGGTGCCTGTGACAGATTGGGTTTTGGAATGGTAATTGTGGTTTTCAGCTTCCTGCGAAGCTAAGCAATGCCAAGCAAAAACATGCAGTAGACTGTACAACCACTTCTTCACTACTGTATTGCATCCTTGAAGTTGTTCAGTTCAGTTAGCTTCTCTTGTATCAAGTTATTTTCTGAAAAATGAACTGACATACTACTGCATATTGCATCTGTGATAAACTTTCTGATCAATTGAACTTACAGACTTCACTCTTTTACAGGGGAGGCAACATGGGCCACAGTTCTGGACGAAAAGAACCACTTCACTACTGCACTGCATCCTTGAACTTGTTCAGTTCAGTTCAGTCAGTTTCTGCTGTAGCAAGTTATTTCTGAAAAATGAACTAACGTACTACTGCATGTTACATCTGTGATAAACTTTCTAAATTTCTAATCAAATGAACTTGCAAAGTGCATTCCGTAGCTATGGGATACAAACTAGTGTTAGAATTAAGAACCAAGATGGCAAGCCCACACAAAATTCAGATAGTTCAGATAACATTGAAGAATTAGACCCACAATGGCATGCCGTCTCTCTCCACTGAATTTAGCTGGTCATTTCTGCTAAACTGTATGATAAAAAAAAAGACTTACAGCAATGGCGCAAACGATTTCTGAACCAATATGCAGTTCTCAACACAAGACAGCATATCGATTAATCAGTACTAATTCAGGACCAGTTCTTGGTTTCTGCCTTCTTGCATTGACAAATTCAAGAATTGGCATCCCCAAAAATCTTCAGATGTTCATATTCCATATCCAAATATGCAGACTTCACCTTGTTACAGCCTTACAGAGGAAGCTGAAAGGAAACAGAAAAACTGGGAAGCGTTAAACCTCTCTCGAGGCCGCAGCTTTGTTCATATATAGCGACAACAGCCGTCGCTGTGGCGAGTACACAGGAGCACCGGTTCATGGTTGTTTTGGTGTAACAAACTACAGATTACAATCTTATCCTAATTAACAACCTTGACAGCCATGCACCGGATGGATTACAAACAATATATTTAACATCCCCCTCAATCACAACTTCCTCAAGTTGATATTGTACTTACAATTTTCTAATAATTTTACCGGTAAAGCTTTGGTGAAGATATCTGCCACTTGATCTTTGGTCGAAACATAGTCAACCTCTAACAATCCTTTTGAAACCCTTTCTCGAACAAAATGATAATCTACTTCAATGTGCTTAGTTCTAGCATGAAACACTGGATTGAAAGACAAATACTTAGCACCCATATTATCACACCACAAATGAGCAGTTTTTGGGCTATCTATTCCAAGTTCTTGTAGCAAGGTCTGTACCCACATAACTTCGGCAGTTACATTTGCTAAAGCTTTGTATTCTGCCTCAGTACTGGACCTTGACACTGTGGGTTGTTTACGTGCATTCCATGAAACAAGGTTATTACCTAAGAATACAGCAAAACCTCCAGTAGATCTTCTATCATCTACACATCCTGCCCAATCTGCATCTGAATATGCACTAACTGTCATAGTCTTAGACTTACTAATATGTAACCCAAGCCTAGTGTCTTGTTTTAGATACCTCAGGATCCTTTTTACAGCAGCCCAATGAGTTATAGTTGGAGCATGTAGAAATTGACACACCTTATTGACAGAGAAAGATATATCTGGCCTAGTCAAAGTCAAATACTGTAAAGCTCCAACAACACTCCTATACTATGTAGCATCATCAGGTCCTAGAAGTTCTGCATTATGTAATGACAGCTTCTCATTAGTGCATAGTGGTGTGTTTACAGGTTTGCAATCAATCATATTTACTTTCTTAAGCAAATCACTCACATACTTTCCTTGAGTCAGCACAATACCAGCAGGAGTCTGATTTACCTCTATACCCAGGAAATAGTGCAAGTCACCAAGATCCTTCAGAGCAAACTCCTTTTGTAGATCCTTCAACAGAACTGGTACTGCTTCCTGTTTCGAGCTGGAAACTATTATGTCATCAACATATATAAGCACAAAAACAATGACACCCTTTCTATTATAAAAGAACAGTGAAATGTCAGCCTTTGAACCTTGAAAGCCAAGGTCACATAACTTCTTACTCAACCTGGAGTACCATGCTCTGGGTGCCTGTTTTAGACCATACAACGCTTTATCTAATTTACATACATACCCTGGATGACTTGCATCTTCATAATCTGGTGGTTGTCTCATATATACCTCTTCTTCAAGGATTCCATGAAGAAAGGCATTCTGTACATCAAGTTGCCGCAGGCTCCATCCTTGAGAAACTGCGATGGACAGAATAATCCTGATAGTTGCTGCCTTAACCACAGGACTAAAAGTATTTTCATAATCTATTCCATATCTTTGTTTGAAACCCTTTGCAACTAGGCGAGCTTTATATCTATCTAAAGTGCCATCCTGCTTTCTCTTAATTTTATATACCCACTTGCAATCTATAATATTTTTGCCTTCACTAGGAGGAACCAAATGCCATGTTTTGTTCTGAATTAAAGCCATATACTCAGCATCCATTGCATGTTTCCAATTATCATTTTCTAAAGCATCATGTAAATTTTCTGGCTCTCCAGTAGTGGCAAGAAAACTATGTTTATATTTAATGGTACCATCAGTATAGATTTTTTCCTTGCGAATACCACTTTGCAAGCGAGTTTTAGGATGAATCACCTGATTGTCGACCTCAGTTTCTGCCCCATCCCCCCCATGCGCAGAAGATGCGAAGGAGGGTGGCGCAGTGTGTGCAGAATGTCTGGAGACATCCACAGACCGGTGAGGGCTGGATGAAATGGACTGAGGCGACGACACATCTGCCTCGGGCTTCGGTGGTGCAGCGGCAGAAGCAGAGTCAGCGCCGGGGTCCGCGCCGTTGCCCGCTCCTGTTGAGCCATTATCGGCTGTCCCATTACCGGTTGTGCCTGAAACAGCTGGAGAATGCAAACTTGCAGTAGAATTGTTAGTGGGATTAGCAGGAGAATTAATCACATGATCACTAGGTTGTGTTCCCCCTATGTGCTCGCTAAAAATTTGAAGAGACGGTGGGAGCAAATTTATTTCTGCACGGAGAGTAGCGCCGGCATTGGGATGAAGATCAGCAAAGGGAAACACAGACTCATCAAAGACTACATCTCGTGAGATATACACACGGCCGGTTGTAGCATCAAGACACTTGAACCCTTTATGAAGGGGACTATAGCCCAGAAAAGTGCACTGCTTAGAGCGGAATTGCAACTTATGAGTGTTATAGGGACGGAGATTAGGCCAACAAGCACAACCAAAAACTCTCAAAAAATTATAATCAGGAGTTTGATCAAAAAGACGTTGTAGAGGAGTAGTATGGTTGATAACTTTGCTAGGTGTACGATTAATGAGATAAACAGCAGAAAGATATGCTTCGTCCCAGAATTTTAAAGGCATAGAGGCATGAGCAAGGAGAGCCAAGCCTACCTCAACAATATGACGGTGTTTGCGTTCAGCAGACCCGTTTTGTTGGTGAGTGTGTGGGCAAGAAACATGATGAGTAATGCCAATCTTAGTAAAGAAAACATTCAATTTCTGATATTCACCTCCCCAGTCAGTCTGCATGGTTAGGATTTTTCTACCAAAAAGACGTTCAACCAAGTTTTGGAATTCATGAAATTTCTGAAAAACTTCAAACTTAAACTTGAGAAGGTAAATCCAAGTAAATTTGCTGTAATCATCAATAAAACTAACATAATATTTCTTGCCCCCAACAGAGGTAGGAGTAGGTCCCCACACATCAGAAAAAATAAGTTCCAGAGGATGACTTGATACACTATGAGATTTGGAATATGGTAGCTGATGACTCTTGGCCCTTTGACAAGCATCACACACAGACTGACTCTTAGACTCTGCTAAACAAGGGAGATTATTTTTATGAATAAATTGTTCGACCACCGCTGAAGAGGGATGGCCAAGACGACTGTGCCATCTTTCAAAAGACGGCTTGACAACTCCATAGGCTTGTTTTATTGGTGAAGTGGATGGAAACGAAGATCGTGGAAGGGGACACAAGCCGTTGCGACATCGTCCTCTAAGCAGAGTTTTCCTCGTTGCCTGATCCTTAATACAGAAAACTTTAGGATATAATTCCATGAATGCAGAGTTATCAGAAATGAGTCTATGTGCAGAAATAAGGTTCTTGCTTGCAGAAGGAACATAGAGGACATTTTTCAAGTGCAAATCACGAGCAGGGGTTTTAATAACAGAGTGACCAATATGACTAATTCGCATACCTGCTCCACTTGCCGTGTGCACCTTCTCATTTCCCTTGTAGCGATCACGGACCGTGAGCTTGTCTAGCTCACTAGTGACATGATCTGTAGCACCCGAATCAACATACCAATTTGTGTCCATCCCATAGGAGGATGTTGCCAATCCTGCATATCTTTCATCGGGAACAAAATTCTCATCAAAACGATACCAACAGTCCATTACCGTGTGGCCGCGCTTATAGCACAGCTGACATTTGGGTCGGTTGTCAACCCTTCCATTGTTGTTGTTGTTGCGGAACTAAGGAGCTCCATTGCTGCGGCTGCGGCCACCATTGCTGCCGCCGCGATTTCCTTGGCCGCCGCCTCCGCCATTGCTGCCGCCGCGGTTGTTGGTGTTGGGGCGCCCACGTTGGCCGTTACCACGTCCTCTGTTGGCGGCGTTGGCGGCATGTCCAGCTTCAGCTTGACGGAGTTCAAGCCTTTGCTCAAAGCTAAGAAGCTGAGCATAGGCCTCGGCGACGATGATAGCCTCTGATCTCGGCATCACCAGATTAGATGCCACGGGATCATAGTCCGGGTCATCCAGACCAGTGAGGATGTAGGCGACGAGCTCATCATCATCGAGCGGCTTGCCGACGGCAGCCATCTCATCACCCAACGCATGCATCTTGGCTACATACTCTGTAATTGACAGATTACCTTTCTTGGTGTTTGTCAGTGCGATTCTTGTGGTCATGGATCGTGCCTTTGATGCCGAGAACATCCCCTCGATAATCCTCCATGCGCCTGCCGAAGTCACACTCGTCGCTACCTGCGTCAGAATATCTCTGGACAGAGATGACAGTAGGAAGCCGATAATTTGCTGATCAACGGCAACCCATTCTTCATAGGCCGGATTGGAGGTGGTAGAAGTCTTCTCGCCTTCTTGTGTCGTCAGGACAGCGTCGGGAGCAGGATTCTTGCCCGTGAGGTATCCCTCCAGGCGGGCTCCTCTGATCACGCAAGAAATTGCGCTCGCCATAGCGCATAGTTGGCTTTCCCAAGTTTCTCTGAGATTGATTGGCTCGGTAGAGAGATGGCAGAGTTCTTGAATGAGCTAGCCATGGCGGTACACTCAGATGGGATCTAATCTCGCTCTGATACCATGAAAGGAAACAGAAAAACTGGGAAGCGTTAAACCTCTCTCGAGGCCGCAGCTTTGTTCATATATAGCGACAACAGCCGTCGCTGTGGCGAGTACACAGGAGCACCGGTGCATGGTTGTTTTGGTGTAACAAACTACAGATTACAATCTTATCCTAATTAACAACCTTGACAGCCATACACCGGATGGATTACAAACAATATATTTAACAGAAGCAACATGGAACACAGTTCTGGCCGAAGAGAATCAGAAGGAACTAACGCAAAATCTAACAGAAATCTGAAGAAGCAAAATCTAACAGAAATATGAAGAAATCTAACATAAATCCTAAGAAGCTCCTCAAAAATCATGTGGCGAGTGGCGGCGACAGCAAGAAAATTACCAGCAGGAGAGGGAACTATCCAAGAACCAGCCATCCAGGTCAGACATGATCACACGCATCAGAGTGGAGAAGAAAGCATTAGAGTCCTAAGAACCGCCCGCGAAGATCACATCGGTGGCGGCGACGACAGGGGGCTCGTCGTTGTCTCCGCTCTCCAGGCCTCGAAGCAGAGCTGGTGGTACGTCTCCCCGCAGCAGGACATGGTGCCGACTGACGACCTCCTCGCGACGCTTCATCCCCTCGCGGCAGATGGCGCAGCCGGTCTCCTTCCGCAGCCACGGGAGGCAGCCGGGGCGGGAGGACGACGGCCGGCGGTGAGCTCCGTGCAACTCCGCCACTGCTTGCCTTGCCCACGGCCATCAGCTGTGTTCCTTCCTTGCTTCTCCCTCCCCTGCAGATCCCCTCCTCTTTCGTCTCGTGCGTTCTGTGTCGATTCGAAGGATGGCAATGGCGCGGAGGAGGAGGAAGCACGAGTAAGGTGGGGCCCAGTACAACGCCGGCTTATCTGGACCGTTGATGGGAGAACAAACCGTAGATCACTTGCCGTGAGCGGTGAGCCCGTGACGAAGTAGAACTCCTAACTAATTCGCAGGGGTTAACGGAAGTGCATTGGGATTCATGCTTCTTTTGTTTTCGGAGACCACTTCTCATCGCGAGATCATATGCGGCTATACGAGTCGGCACGCGAGTACTAAACCGAACCGACTTCCGATTCCGACTTTATGTTCCCTCTATTAATCTATCTACTGGAGTAGTATATAAGTATGGCACCCGCCGCCGACACCTGCAACTGCAACAGAGATTAGTACCACGCAATCGTCGCTTTGCCACACAATGACACAATCCACAAAGATCAAGTATTGTCATGCAGATTCCGGCAACGGCTCCGGCAACGGCTCCAAGCCCTTGTCAGCAGAAACAAAGACACATTTGATAGCAGACGGGAAAAAGATCCACGAAGAAAAGAACGACGGCACTGCAATTCGTCCGGGGAGTGGTGTCCTCATCCACTTCACCATCTTGGTCATCCGGTTCTTACTCCTAGTGGCGATGCACTACTATCACATACGGACGATGGCGAAACTTCAAGGAATTGATGATGTTTATGTCCTTTTTGTTACATGTCGCCACTATATTTTTATGGCCGGCTTTATTATAACTAGCTGCATGGGTTTCTAGCTAGCTACATGGGTGCCTAGTCGTTTTTCTGGCTTGTTCCAATAATATCGTTGGTGTAAGTTCTACTTTACTGTAATGAATATTTGTCATATATATTGTTTCATCTGATAGTATTGTTGTGCACCTTTTGTATTGTTTCCCCTTGGAAAGTCTGTCTATTTTAGAATTTCCTTATGCTGTGTGCGGTTGTCCTTACCAGATCATCATGAAAAAATTACGGAGTTGCACAGGTTGTTCCGTTATTGTTATTGATCAATGAGCTGGGTTGGAACAATTGGTTACTGGTTAGGGTCTGGTTGGAGTTAGGAATTTGCTTTCACCTGTGATTTTTTTTTCGCTCGTAATTTTACGCTCACAGTTACGGTTAAATATAATCACCCCTGTGAAAGATTGTTTGGGTAGAGTAAACACAACTCCGGTACGGCCCAGTGAGGAGAGCGCTAGAACAAGACAACGATGATGGGTGAGGGCGCGCACGCGCTGCCGTGGTAACACGTGGCGACGGTGAGCGCACGTGGAGGGAGGAGGCGGCGGGAGGGACAGTGAGGTGGTGTTTGGAGGGACACTAGGGAAGCCTTGCGTGGGGCGGGGAGGGGAAGGGCGGGGGTGCTGATGCGCGACCAGCCGCGCGGCCACGCGCTCGCGCCGTCAGTCGCCCCTAGTCCTCTATCCTCCTATATACTATACTACTACTATAGTATATAGTATACATATGAATATACTTATATATACATTGCATATAAACTTCATATATATATATAATTTATATGCATATATATATATATATATATATTTTTAAATATGTATACACTTTTAATGTATAAAAAATATACATGTATACAATATTTGTATACGCACGTATAAAAATAAAAAAATAATATACACACTTTATGTTGGGATGGCCTCGATGTAAAAGCAACTCCCATGCCAACGCCATCGTTCCAAAGGAATAAGTTCACCTACCGTTCCTCAACTTTACGTTGTTCTGTCTGACATCCCTTATATCTAATACCAGAAATTTTCACCCCTAAACTATAGGAAACCGTGCAATTTGGATCCCAGTATATATTGTTGGTTTCGCTGACTTGACATCCTAATCAGCAAAATAAAAATAAACATAAAATATGGGGTCCACATGTAAGTGAAATAGAAAAAACGTGCGGCCCGCATGTCAGCCCGACAACCGATGGGAGAGGGTGAGGGCGGTAGTGGGAAAGGCGGCCATGGCCGCACCGGCAGGAGAGGGGGGAGAGGTTGCCGCCCGCGTCGGCAAGAAAAGGGAGAGAGACGGCCGGCCCCCAGTAGCGCCGGCGGGAGAAGGGGGAGAGGAGGGTGCCCGCCCTGGCGGGAGAGGGGGCGAGGTTGCTAGCTGCGGTGGCCGCTCCGGCGGGAGAGGGGGGAGAGGCCGCCTCCCGCGCTGGCAAGAGATAGGGGAGAGGCGGCCGGCCGCTGGCTGCGTCGACGGGAGAGGGGGGAGGCGGCGGGGCGCGCCGGTGGGAGAAGGGGAGAGGAGGTCGGCCGCGCAGACGAGAGAGGGGGGAGAGGCCGCCGGTCGCGTCGGCGGGAGAAGGGGGAGAAGAGGTTGGTCGTGCTGGCAGGAGAAGTGGGAGAGCCAGCCAGCCGCACCGGCCGGAGAGGGGGAGAGAAGATCGACGGGAGAGGGAGAGAGGAGGAGGTCGAGTCATCGTCCTCGCTATCCGCCGCTGTTAACACCAAAATTTTGTAAGATTCTTAGTTGATTTGGTAAAGGAAAAAGATCAATGAACTAATGGAAATTTATTTAGAAAATACCAGTTCAATAAGGAATCATGAAGACCACGACATGACAGTTTAAATCTATCTATTAATTAGGTAGGGTTTAGTAGTTTTTCTTTTATATTTAGGAAGTGTTTATCTAGTATCCTATTAGGACTTGTATCTTTCCATTTATATTTAGTAAACTTGTGACGTGACCGATATGGACCAGTATCTGTATAAATATGTACATCTGTGGTCTTTGTAATTTATCTCTCGATCAATACAACTATCCTCGGCGCATCGCCACCCTCTTTTCCAAGGTTTTTTTACTTATCACCAGCGGAATTTGGCACCTGACGCAGGGCTGCATCTGTTTTTGATCTCTGGCGAAGGGGTAAGTCCTACGTTCCGCTGGTCCTGGCAATTGTATCGGCTACAATGGTGTTGTTCGAGACTACATCGCTTCGATCTCTTGGATCGCTCTGGTTCGAATGATATATTTGCCTACCTATTTATCATATATTTTAGTTAATATAAATCGATTGTTCAATTTACTTGTATCGGTCAGATCTTTTCTAGGGTTTTGCCTAAGGATGATAATGGGGATCCGAAACCCGATCCCCGGCGTGGAAAAACTCTATACGGTCTGCAAATGGGAGCATTTCATCCCCCACGGGACTATTGTCGGCTAAATGGGTCACCCATTGGGTGGCCCGAGAGTGAGGACGTTCTACGGGCCCCTAGCCCTGAATCCCCATGGGGCCAAGAGTTATTAGGGTCATGTGCATATCCTTTAAGGCTGCAGCCCAAGTAGAGGTCGAAAGCCCAGTTAGAAAGCCTAAGTTGGAGGTCCATATATATACACACTAGTGAAACCCTAGCACAATACTCCATTGTTCCCCTCCCCCTCTCAGATCCAAATACACACTCATTCCATATCCCTACCTCTTCGTTCCCTCCCCCGCCGCACCGACGAATTCACAATGTCACCGCCTCGAAGTAGCACCAGCGCCATGCCTGCAAGCAGCGCAAGTGCCGGGTCACCGTCGCCGCATCCAATGCTTCAAACAGAGCAGCTGTTGCCGCATCCAAGGCTCCAAGCATCGTCACGTCGGCAGCACTGCAGCGGTGAGGTCGCCTCATACCACCGCGAATGCCATCACCTGCTGGTCTCCTTTACGATAAAGCAAGAACTCCGTGGCACAATAGCCTCTTGCTAGCATTCACTTGCCTTTCTTTATTTCATTGTATCTCTGGATTCTATGCTTCTATAGCTCGTTGTGGGGAATGAATCAAATAGTTCTGTGCATATGAGTCTTCCAAAGAGAAAGATGGATTGGATGTTTAGATTTTATTTCAAATGTGTTTTTTTCTAGTTTATTTTCTATTCTCTTCCCAAATTAAACTCTATGTTGCTCTTTCCCCAATTTCTAAGATATCAATTGCGGGTATGGGTACCTGTCGGGTGCCCCGTACCCACACGGGGGCGGGGAGAGAACCTCCCCGTGTGCGGAGATGGGGATGGGGACGGGAGAATTCTTTTGATACAGGGACGGGATGGCAAAACCCAATGAGTGCAGCTCCATTGCCATCCCTAGTTTTGCCGGTATCAGTTAAATTGATTTGTCGATCTAAATTAGCTAAGGTATCTACCGCTCTGAAAATCGGTTTGATTATTTAGACTTATGCTTCTTTTCATATTTTGCACTGCATCATCAACCCTAGTAATGATTAGAATCATAGAAACTAACCTACCTTTAATTACCAATAAGGGTTTCATCGGGATTTCAGTCAATGAGTTATCTGGACGTTGCATTAGCTTATAAGGATTTTATACAAGTTGGATTTAGCCGATCGTAAGAAAGGTCTCACTGTTTATCTAATTATTTGGTTTTAATGACATCGGACCTCCAGTCGATATATGCTTTAACTTTTGGATCAAACAATTATTCTATCATATTACTATTAGCCGATTGGTTTCTATTGTATTTTATTATTGTTTTATTATATTATCATAAGCTAATTTTCTTTATATCATTATTTACTCAAGTATCAGAATCTACACTGGACATACAACCGATTGCTCAAAATCCTATCAACATCGGCTAGTATTACTACATTGGCTCATTAGCCAATCGGCTCTTTGGTGCTCAACATATTTATTTATCTTGTCAGTTACAGGATCAAACTGACTGACACGCCGTATCTCATCATTATTTTGTTAGACCTGCACTGAAGCTAAGCAGATCTCCCAGACCTTCGTGTGTTCGTTAACTTGTTTCGTGCCAATACAGATTTAGCACCATCGGCCGAGCGTGAATTTTTAGTCAACAGCCGCGCCATCCTCCCCTACAGCGTCAGTCACCAGCTCCATCCGCCACTATCCTATGCACTCCTCCGCCACCACCCCACTCCGCCTTACCGGCTTTGTGTGCCGCTGCTTTGCCTGACGCCGCTTCGCCTACCTTGCTCATGGCATAGGAGAGAGAATAGAGAGAGAAGTGGGGAGGAGTGAGGATGACATGTGGGCTCCACAAAAATTTTATTCCCTCCTTGTTGATTAGATGCCACATCAGCGAAACCACCCATATATACTGCCTTGGGACCTATTTTGCACGGTTTGAATATTTAAGGGGTAGACATTTCTGGTATTGGACATAAGAGATGTCAGACAGAGTCAGTTGAGGGATGGTAGGTGAACTTATTCCTCGTTCCAAACTTCAAAAGCTGTAACTAACCAAGACAGTAGATTTCCGGACTTGCAAGAAGCAGAAAGGAGAGAGGAGGGAGACGGAGACCATGTAGATCCCTAAATTTGGCCCAGCCAAATGCTTTTGCTCGGCCCATATCGACTTAACCGAACCATCCAGAAGAACTCGGGTGCGAGTACGACCGACCTAACCCAAACCCCCCCTAATTAGCTCGGCGCTGGCGATCTTAGCGGCTTAGCCTCTTCCCCCCAAAAACATCGAAGCCCTACCTGCCGCCATCTTCCTCCTGCTCCCGCCTTCCCCTTGCCGGCGCGGCGCTCCCCACAAAACCCTAGCAAAACCCGGCGGCGGCGGCGGCGGCGGCGGAGGGAGAGGGGAGAGGAGATAGATGGCGTCGGAGGAGGAGACGAGCCGGCTGTTCCGCATCCGCCGCACGGTGATGCAGATGCTTCGGGACAGGGGCTACCTCGTGACGGAGATGGACATCAACCTCTCGAGGGGCGACTTCGTCGCCCGCTTCGGGGATCCCGTCGACCGCGACCAGCTCGTCTTGAGCCGCCAAAAGAAGGATAACGGCGCCGACCAGGTACGGCTCCTCCTCCTCCTCCTCCGCCGCCTGTGTTTTCCGACTGTGCGCGGGCGCCCCCCACCATGTGAGTTGTGACGAGCAGTCGCCGCGATTTTTTTCCCCCTCTCCTCGCAGATCTACGTCTTCTTCCCTAAGGACGCGAAGCCCGGGGTGAAGACGATCAGGAGCTACGTGGAGAGGATGAAGCAGGAGAACGTCTTCAACGGCATCCTCGTCGTGCAGCAGGCGCTCAGCGCGTTCGCCCGCAGCGCCGTGCAGGAGGTCTCCCAGAAGTACCACCTCGAGGTCTTCCAGGTCGCCCTCTTGTCACCATCCATTCGCCTCTGTGTGTACCTCCATTTACTCGCACCGTGGAGAGCAGTGATTGAGGTAGCACTTGTTTGTGCAGGAAGCGGAACTGCTTGTGAACATTAAGGATCACACCCTAGTGCCAGAGCACGAGCTCCTGACGCCTGAGCAGAAGAAGACGCTGCTGGAGCGGTATACTGTGAAAGAGACTCAGGTCTGGAAATAGACATTTTTATTTTCTCATAGGTGTAGTGTTTGAATTGATTTGAGCATAATGCCATCGACGTTTCATTCATGTGTTGATATCTGCACAGCAGTAAAAGGTTTTGTGGGCAGCATTTTTGGACAACTATTGGTGAATTATGACAATTTTCCAGGAGGCTTGCATATATACGTTTTGTTTGTGTCGCCATTAAACATGTCACAAATTCCCTGATACTTATCATAGCCTCATAGGAAATAGACAAGTGACTAGTAGTTATTTTCGTGACACTGTGGCTTGTTTGCATAAACTACCCCTTCGTTTCACCTGTTACTGCATTCAAAGTTTGGTATCTGCTGCACGCTAGTTAACACATCGCAGCTCAGGTAACCTAACTCCTTGCTGTAAACCATCTAACAAACTAAATCAACAGTTTTCTCTGACATTAGTGGGCTTTGAAGTGTTGGGCATACATTTTAAGTTTTAACCAAACTCCCTGAATGCTCTTTTTATTGACCTTTTTTTTTTCTAATTGTTAAGGGAAGTAAATTCAGGTTTATATGTTGAACTTTGTCCAGCAGTGGAAACCAGGGCTGTTCATAATGTTGTTGTTTTAAGTCATCTTGTTGTAGATACTGAGCCTTGCTCAGTTGGTCAAGGGCGTGGATGTATGCCCAGACCACCCAAGTTCTTATTTAAAAATGCCACCTAGTTCCTCCTAGGTTGGTCGAGTTTTTTTTTAAGTATTCTTGTTTTGTGAACTTTTAACTTATTGTTATTTATTATTGCTGGTTTACAATGTGAACTTGAATTGTTCATGTTAGTTTTAAGATAACTGGTTCTATAAAATGTGTTAGGTCATAGTTTAACAGAACGAGATGTCAAGGTTTCTATATCACTTCAGTAGACAATCATGATAAATGACAATCTGGTCCTTGTTTTAGAGTCAAAGGTGCTAGTTGAGCAATGTGATAATGCAGTTCAAATGTCAATAACAATATCAAGGTTCTGTTTATTTATATGCTTCAAATGCGGCACTTTCAGATGTTAACGCCGACGAGCTTGTCTTGTTACCTAGTTACCATGATAAATACCCTAATGGCATTGACTTATTCTGTTGCATTGATTCTTTACTATGGCATGTGTCACATTGATGTGCTGGGAAGAATGTAAATGCACCTGATGTGCTGGGGATGTTGATCTGAGAAGCTCTTTGTTTTCATGTTATTTCTTTGTTAATTTGCAATTTGTTTAGTCTGATACATAATTTCTGAAGGGAACAAGAAGAAATTCAATGAGTGCCAGTCACCCTGTTTCCTTTTTACGTTTATTACATCCCCCAATTTTTAACACCTCATTCTAAAATATAAGTGTCTTGGCAATTATCAAGATAACTTCAAACCTTATTAGATAACTAATTGAATGGACTCCGCATGCAGATGTTTCTGTAAACTTTACTGCAGTAGCACATTCTGTTCTGATGACATTGAATTTGTATTATGAATGCAGCTCCCCCGGATTCAAATTACAGACCCAATAGCAAGATACTACGGCATGAAGCGTGGGCAAGTTGTAAAGATCATCCGTGCCAGTGAGACCGCTGGAAGATATGTGACGTACCGTTATGTTGTGTGAGCTTCACTACATTTTCATGCTTGGTCTATGTGACGAATATTACCAGTGAAAATCACTCTGTTGCTGATTCATTCCTGTAGTAGAAACACTCTTGTCAGCAAGTAACAGAAGTGCTGGGTGCCTTGTTTCTCTTTGTTGAGCTTGTTTGGCATAGGCGGTGTTAGCACGTAGGTTTCTGTATCCGTGTTCCATTTCACCCTAACAAATCATTTGTGGCTATCAGTAATGTGTGTGATTGGGTGGGTCTATTTCATTTTTCGTGCCTGCCTGTGTGATGTTTGTTTGATTGAAAATGGCATAATCATGCCCTCCGGGACCATCGTTTGCCTCATGGGCAACAGGGCAGCTGAGATAAAAGCACGATGGAACATGGGATGTGCATACATCTGTAGTATGGATTTCTTGTCGGGTGGACGGATCTTGGATGGCTAACATCAAGCTGAGCAATCTGTGTTTCAGCCTTCAACCTTATTGCATCAGGCGAACTAGCTAGGCTAATGGCTGCAAAGTTTCAACTCCCAAGGGGGGTGTCATCGTCATCGCATCTGTATTCGAGACCAGTAGCTTAAGCTGCATCCTACCTGCGGGAAATGAGTGATATGGAAGTTTCAGCCTTCTCAAAGTCATCTCTGATAGGAATACATGGAAATCTACAGCATTTTAACATTTCCGCGTTCTGTTTTGTTGCGGGCACCGCACGTCAAGAATTGGAAGGACTCTTCCCCCCCTGTGGCTTCTCAGTCGCTACCACTTAAAAGCCTACTCGCTCGCGGTTCGGCCAAGTCGGTCAACGATGGGAACCTGAGCGTGCGACGGCGACATGCGCCCAGCGACTTGGACCGGTCACGGCCGCTGTCGAGCACCACTAGCGTCGTCCAAAGCCTCCAAATCTGCAATCCACCCCTCCCCCCCCAAAACTTCCAACTTCCGATCTGGCGCGGAGACTATCCGCGTGTACACATCGCAATGAGAGCTGCTGCTTCTGCTTCGCGCTGCCAGCCTGCCACATCGTGCCAGCCGAGGCCAAGCCGCCAAGGCATATCGTGCCGAGGGATTCAACGTCGTCGGTCCGAACGTTCGCCGGGGTAAAAACAGCTAAACCGCCGGAAAAATGAGGCGATAACACGGCACGCGACTGGTCGCCGTGGAAACGAAGCCGAGGGGTTGGAGGAAAAAAAAAGAGTACAGTGTATAGGCTATTCTTAAACTTATAGGGTTGTATTATCTATGTCTCCAAAATCTCAAAATACAGTTCAAGTTCTAGAATTTATCAAAATATATCATATTTTCAGAATTTATCAAAATGTATTATATAGATCCTAAATCGACACAACCCCTATAGTATCCTATGTGGTGTTGATGTGGCATACCACGTGAACATGATGTATCCTTTTCTTTGTTTTCTTCTTTTCTTTTTCTTTTTTGTTTTCTTCTCATTCTTCTTCTGTTTCCTTTCTTTGGCTCTTTCTTTTGCTCAGGTGATAGAGAAAGAAGAAAAAAAAGAAAAAAAAAGAAAAAAAGAAAATTTTTAAATGGATCTTATTTATCAGTTAAAATAATGTCACGTTATATCCGTGTGGTATTGCCACATCAACGTCACGTAGGATCCTTACGAGGCTGTAGCGATTTGGGAGATGACACTATAACAAATTCTGAGACTTAGATATACATTTTTAAAGTTTAGCAATGATAACACACTTCTACAAATTTAAGCACCACTCGTGCACTTTACTTTTTAAAAAAAGAGATAATCACATCCACGTTCACCGTTGTACTCGCGCGGAGAATTGAGGAAAAAATCTCCGCTGTCCCCTCGTCCTTGACTATCATTATCATTCAGAGACAATGCCCCGATCATCAGCAAATCCGCAGATGCCATCCGTTGAGCCCACCTCCAGCAAATTGATGCTGTAATTCCGAAGCACACAGCAACACACAGACCAAACTTTTGCGAAATATAACTGCGGTAATGAGCGCTGTCAATTGATCCAGAGACTGGCAGTGAGAAAATCGAACTGGACTGGGATGGGGTTAGGTATCTAATACATGTTTGCTTGATTGGTGGCAGCAACATTGGGAGTAGTAGAAAAGAAAGATGATGGTGCAGCCGCGTTTTTTTTGTCTTGATCTCGCAGCATTTTCTCTGTGCAGCATATGCTCATGCAAATCTGGACAAAGCAGCCACTAGCAGTATAGTACAATAACTGCAGGCACCAGCTAAGCACATGATTCGAACAGGGTTGCAGTACGGCCCGTTTCTTCACCTCTCGATCTATATCTATGTAGAGTCACTTCAAACATCATCTTGTTAACTGTGAAGGAAATCTTAACAGGAAGTAGTCAAGGAACCCAGTAACATTCGCTACCGCAGGTAAGTCAAATTTACGATTGTTCAATGATGGTGACAATTATTGTGGAATGGCATGTGCAAAGGGAATTGATAATTGTTCTTTGCCACCAAGAGCTGACTTTCAAATCGAAGAAAGCATACAATACATCCAAGTGAGACAACTAGATAACACTCAAGATACCGGTACACAACCAAATTAGAAAAAAATGGCTAAAAGCGAGGCTGAAGGTGACATTTTCCAATCGTGATGCTTCAAATGTATGGTCAGAATATAGAGCAGAGACCGCAGGTAGATGGTCCAAGGTTGACAAGTATAACACCCAGTTTATAGCTATACAGATTTTGACATCAAAACTGAAAAATTATGAACTGATAAGGGCGCACTTAATAGTAACTATGACAAATCATGTTTATACAGCATCGTTTAAGTGGATGTGAATGAGGTACAGGGTATCATCAAGAAAATTCACAAAGAGAAGATGGCAAATGATATAGCATGCTACTTGAAAAAGATTTCAAGGACATAGTACATGACAGAGCGAAACATTCCTGTAAACTTTAGATAAATTGGTCAAGATTAATTTTGTCCACGGCCAATATTGTTCTTAGGAGATTGGGAGGAGGCAGGTTGTTCCAAGAAGGAAGGTCATATCAGAATTTAGGCATAAAGCGAGATACTACAAGCGCTAGCAATAATGTAAAAAGATAATCCAGACTAAATCTTACAGCTTACACGATTATCTCAACAGGAGATGAGGCAAGCATCGAACTGATCATCCAGCAATAATTATCATGCCAATATGGTTGCCTCAGCATGCTCTTCATCAATTTAAGTAGCAGGACTACACAAGAAGCAACCATCGAGCCTGACCGAGCGCGGTTCACAATCCCAAGCAAGATCACCACCATCAGTTACATGGTATCTGATTCATCCTTGTTATAGGCCAGTGGGAACTCATCAAATTGCTCCGAGACATCACAACCCTGACCAATGCTCTTCAGAGAGTGGTAAACCCGGTACATTGAGAGCCTCTCCCTCGGGCGAACCATGATACATGCAAAAGCTATCTTCACAAACTCATCAATCTCTGAATCATGGCCATTCCCACGCAATGACTTGTGAACAGCATCACCGTTCCGACCGGAGGCCTTAAGCTGATTTACCCAATCCACCAATGTCCCCTTGAATCCTTCACCTGCCGCATCACCCGTGACAGTGGCAGCCTCCTGCCCACTCACGAGCTCGAACAGTATCACACCAAATGCATACACATCACCCTTCATGGTAGCAACTGGATTGCTCGCACACTCTGGGGCGACATACCCATACTCCCCGAAGTCCCCATTCAGGAAGGGGCTTGTGTCTCCACCCTCGCCCGGTGCCATCCGGACCAGCCTCGTGAGCCCAACATCTGTGATCCGAGCTTCATAATCCTCATCCAGAAGCACTGCACTTGAGCTCAAATTCTGGTGAATTTGTGGAGCTTGGAACCCATGGTGCAGCCAAGCAAGACCGCGTGCCGCCCCGACAGCAATCCGAAGCCTTGTCGCCCAATCCAGCGGTGCCTCCCCTGGCTCTTTCATCACCGAAGAAAGAGCTCCACTCTCCATATGCTTGTACACAAGGAGCCGCTCATCCTCAACGACACAGAACCCCAGCAGTGGCACGATGTTAGGGTGCCGCAGCTGCCCAACCCGTCCCATCTCTGCCCGGAACGCCTTCTCCGACAGCGGGCACGAGTGCAGCCGCTTCACCGTCAGAGCGGAGCCGTCGCGCAGCACGGCACGGTACGCGGTCCCTGCCCGCGAGCTCCCGGCCACCACGATGTGGCTCGTGCTGAAGTCCTGGGTGGCCGCCATCAGGTCGGCGAGCTTGACCTTGACGATCGGCTTCTGGAACAGCGAGACGGGCGCCAGCCGGTTGTGCGCCGCACGCAGCCGCTCCGCCCACCAGCTCCCGTCCTCCGCGGAGCCGCCGCCGCCGCCGGACTCGCTCCCTCCGCGGCGGCGGCGGCGACCGCCCTTGCTCTTCCCGGTGCATCGCCAGAAGAAGAAGGCGAGGAGCAGCGACGCGGCGGCTCCGAAGACCCCCGCAGCGATGACGATGCCGAGGCCCGCGCCGCCCAGCGCGCGGCCGCAGCGCGAGGACACGGGGCGGCCGCACAGGCCCTTGTTATCGGCGAAGGAGTCCCTGCCGAACGTGGCGAGCTGGGGCGGGATCTGGCCGTCGAGCTTGTTGCCGGAGAGGTCGAGCGACTTGAGGCGGTCGAGCCGGCCGAGGGAGTCGGGGATCTGGCCGGAGAAGGAGTTGCCGGAGAGCTTGAGCGAGTTGAGGAAGCGGCAGTTGGCGAGCTCGCTGGGGAGCGGGCCGGAGAGCTGGTTCCCGGAGAGGTCGAGGTTGACGACGAACGGGATCCAGTCGCAGAGCGCGGGCGGGATTGGTCCCACCAGCGCGTTGCCGGAGAGGTCGAGCGTGGTGGCGCCGCTGCAGAACTGGAGGTCGGAGGGGATCCCGCCCTGGAGCGCGAACCCGGAGAGCGAGAGCGCGATGATGCGAAGCTCCTGCGGGTTCCAGCACGAGACGCCGTTGTAGGAGCAGACGGCGCCCGAGGAGAGGTTGTCGAAGGTCCACGACGACAGCCGCCCGTCCGGGTCGCGGAGGTCCTTCTTCACTCCCCTCAGGCACCGCACGTCGTCCTCCTTCGGCGTCGCCGACTGCGCCGCCACCGGCGCCACCGCCGCGGCGGCGGCGAGGAGGACGGCGACGGCGAGGAGGACGAGGGGGGGAGGCGGCGAGGGAGGCATGGTGGTGGGGGGAGTGGTTTGACCAGGTGGGGAGACCGAACTGCGGGAGGTGGTGCGGATGATGGGGGGTGGTGTGGTTTTTGGTGGGGTTGGGCTGCGCCGCGCTGAGACGGGAGGGGAGGAGTTGGTTTTTGTTGGAAAAAAAAAGGATATGAGAATCGATTGGGGGGAAGTGACCGAGCCACAGGGGTGGTGGTGACTACTGTCCCCGTGGTCGTCAGCGACAGTGAGCGCGGAGTGGTGTGGTTTTTGGTTTTTGGCCCCTGTTCCCTCGGTCGATTTACGGGCTCAACGACACGTGTGTTTCTGTAACTGTGGTGTACGAATTGGGGGCAGTGATGAGTGTTTTCAATGTAGGAGCTGCGTAGCCAGATCTTGTGGATGCGTCTCCGGTAGTCCATTTGTATCATTGAATTGAGTCCGAGCTAGGTGAAAATCTGTCTCTATAGTCGTTTATAAATGTCATTAATGCAAGATATACCTTCGTCATGATGATTTGTAAGGTATTGTTTGGGTTGGGTGTTGTGAGGGTTCACCGAATCGTTTTGGATGAAGTTACCGTCACCCCACAATTTAGCGGTTATCATGCTAACCACATGATTATGGTAGATATACTGTGGTTTTAAAAACTTAAAAAAAATTACCGCACATAACAACTACGATAACTGCACGGTTTGATAAACCCTAGATGTGAAACGAATAAAGATGATTGATACAAAAATAAAAGTTCGTAGTATAGATTTTATACTTCTACTCTTAGCAGGTTAACCTAAAACTAATTTATTCTAAAAGTAAGTTTGAAAACTTATAACTAGTTGTGGCATATATGCCAGAGCTTAAGAGACTATTTAGGCCGGAGGAATTTTGTGAATTTTTTAGAGAAACTGGACTATTCCATGTGAAAATTCTACAAAATTTACACGACCCGAATAAACCTTAACAAGTAGGCCCTTATGAAAGTGAATGAACTCATTAGATTGGATGGTCATTGTGTGTGCTCATCTATGGACTATGGTTTAAGTTTTATGAGCTCTAGTCACCTGGCATCTGGTAAGTTACACAGTAGCTGCGTGATTTCAACTTGCTCTATTGCTAGTGCATTTGAGAGGACTATCTTCTTTTCCCACTTGGTTTAGCTATTTTCTTTTATCTTTGTCCCATATACGAGGGATAGGAGTGCACCATCATCTCAATTCTTGGGAATCACGGGTTACGTGTTTTATATGAGATAGTAATAGTTAAAATACACTCGTTGCAGTTGCCAATTAAGCATAACCCTCAATCCAAAGGCAGATTGTCATAGCACAAAACTAACTGATATTCATTTGAATCAACTTCTGGTTGCCGTCATTCTCACTCGAAGGCAACAACACAGGAGGAAGAGAGGTCCTTATATATTTTTATTTTCAATTTGTTTCATTTATTATTATTTTCAAGAACTTAATTTCTTATTTATGTTGATCCTTTACATAACAACTGAGGGTGTAAAGAACTGTTTAAGTTTTAAGTAAATTTAACCACAGAACTCCACGCCCTTAGCGCCGTGCTAAAATCCTTCAAGAAAAACAAAAATTGCCAACCTATAAAGTAGTATAAACCGCGTTTCTGGTTACAGCGACTAACCCCTCTTCACAGCGTGATTTATTTGTGGGCAAAGCCAGATATGCAATAGCATCTTTTAGATGATGCAAACGCAATAGCTGAAGCAAGCCGACGAGCCGGCAACGCGAAAACCGAGCTGGACGACGGCGGCTGGTGTCCCGGTCGCCATGCGCCTGGTGCGTGGCCGATTGCCTCATCTATCCAAGGGAGAGTGGGTGCGTGCGATGCGACTCGCCGGTGCGCCCGTCCACGCACGCGTCGTCCGCGGCGACCTCTCCTCTACTACACGATTTTTCGCCCGGGGGCGACTCCAACTCCAAGCCTGCCTTGCAACTATTAGACATGGCCAAATTGGGCCCTTCTCTCCACTAACTCTTTGGCACAACTCCGTGGGTGTTCACCAAAGTTGGAGCAGCAGTGGTTTAGGTTCTAGTTTAGCTTCCTTTGGTATAAAAATTGGTACTAGGAGTTTAGCTTAACTACTTGAGACTTTTATTACATCCTCTTGAAAGGTGTTTTTTATCTATTACTTTCTTCGCTTGTACATAGCTAAAATGTCTTATATCTATAGAGAGTCAAAATCGTATATCTATGAACGTAGAGAGTATTTAAACTGTAGGTATATGACCGATAAAACGGAAAATGATTTTTAAGTTTAGACTTTTACACCTCTACTCTTGACATTTCAAAATAAGACTAATTGAAAAGAACAATGGAAAATTCAAATTTTATTGTAGACTATAACTTATAAGCCGCAGCTTAAACAAAAAGACCCAATTATTTACAAAGGGTGTCTGTTCTGTAAGACTTGCGACTATTCTATCGAGAAAAAGAGAACAGCTGAAGTGCTGAACAAAACACACGGAACAACCTTTGCCCCTTAGTACCCCCTAATCAAAGTCCAGGACAAACTCTTCTACTACAGCTTAAGCGAGGGAGTAAATTAAAGAAGCTTCTTCACTTCAAATATCTAATCAGGTTTAGAAATCCAGGCACCAGCAATGTGCCATGCTTCTATCATGAACATGCGGCCGAGGAAGAGATATCACCATCCAGCAATGGACTGGTCACGTGAAATCTCTGCGATTTGATGGGGATTTTTTCACCGTCTGATTGAGATGTTACTTTTGGATGGCCTACAGCACCAGTAGATGACCGGGGAGTGCAAAGTCTCCTGTGCTGATGTGCAGCTTCATTAGACCGACCATTTTTACCGTTTTAAGGAGAGATACCGGAAGAGAAGGGGATCCTAAATGGCACGGCAAGGGACTTAAGTAGTAATTACCATGAAACTATTACCAATTGATTTTTTCTGGGGGAAACTATTGCCAATTGATGTGTGTGATTAACTGCTTATATGCTTTTATAGAGAAGAAAAGGTGAGCCCAACAATGACACTTTGTTAAATGATTATGACTTATATTAGGCTAGATGAGGAAAGGACCATATAAACACTAGAATATTTGTGATCCCAACAACAACATTCGTTGCATGATTTAGACTACATTTTGGCTAGATAACGAAAGCACTATGCAAACACTACTTAGTTTAGGGATATATCATATATGGTTGCTTTCACGCTAATAGCGCCATTGTGTGTGGCCTTGTGAAAAAGCTGAAACATCAGGAAAAGCTAGATGCGGCAGGATTGCAGTTTGATGAGAGCCTAAAATGATAATACACATCAAAACAAAGGGGAATTAAGAAGAGATGAAAAGATTGGCAAAAGGCAGGAAGCCAGAAAGCGCTACACGATCAGCAGTAGCTTTCCTCCCGATATGGCCTGCTTTGCCAATGACCATGGTCCTGTGCAAAAATATTCATGGGAATAGGGTTCTGTGGTCGTCAACAGTAACAAGTTGAAAACAGTCTGTGGCACAAACCAAGTCTTGGAGAACACCAAGGCGTGGAATCTAACAGAAACATTAGGTCATAAATCATAATGACCGAACCATCCACCGTACTTTATTAAAGCTTAACACGGGTATAAAGTACCTGGTATCAGAGAACAAGCACTTGCATTCACAGAGAGCATGTGACAGGTGTTAAGTTGATAGAGCTGAAGTCAACTGCCAAGTTGATGTTTGCAGGATATCGAATATGGGCTCAAATCCAGTACAGAAATTACTGCAGAGTCTAATGATGGTGGTTTTTATGTTGAACTATGTAAGCAGTTTATAAGTAACAGTAAGAATGCTTCAACAATCAACACCCACTGGATACCAGTATTGCTAACCTAGAGTGACTCAAGTGCAAATGTATCTTTCAAACCCCAATCACTGAATAGAAGATCAATTATCTCTGTACAAAATTGTGTAAAAGTCAGTCATTCTATGATATAACTAAAGAGGTAAGCATACAACAGACTAGTGGCATGATGTGACAATGCACAACATAGCCACCAATTCGTATGATAATAAACAACTCGCCCACCATAGGGGAATGAAACAGTATGTACTCAAAAGAATGCATAAAGAATGTGCTTAGTCAATGGTCATATCAGTTTTCCTTCTAAAAATCTCACAGGTGCAACTTAGTTCTCCACATGCACCCGACAACCTTCTTAGGAGATGGGTCTTTCAGTCCTTTGTCTCGTTGCCCAGAAGTGAAATACAGCCAGCCATCCCAGTATCCTACCAAAGTGGTCTTGATTCGGAAAGGTAACCGCCCAATCACACTCCATTCCTGCATGCCAATCTAGTTTTAGTAGCAATACACAGTTGACAAGCCGAGGAAATTACTGACATGCAGTGCACTTTCCAAAGTTTCCTTTCGTCGTGTTTGCCATTTACTGATTTACATTTTGTTCTTCGCTTCATATTGTTCCATTGCCTAGATTTTATGATGATGAATTGTACTGGGTATATATGCTTATAAACAGAAGAATGCTGCAAGACAAGAAGTATCTAAACCACCACATGACAAACAAACAACAGGCAGTTGATAGGTGATGTTTCATCATGTCATAATCAATCATTTCATATCACTTTTAAGTGTTTTATCTAAAATAAGGAGCAAGGAAAGGTGTGTACCAGTGTGTTCAAGTTGAACCGAAACACTTCACCAACTAAAACCATTTTTTTGGTTATTGGATGCTTTTCTGTGGTTCCTCCAGCAATAATGAGAGAATTGTTAACATTCACCCAAGCAAACTCTATATGTGAATCTGGCTTTGGCATGGGCGGAAGTTCTTTCCACTTCATTCCATCATCAAGCATGTATACATTGCTGTAGACCACCTGCATGGGCAGAAGATCAAAATGACTATAGAACATAATATAAAAGTTATAATAAGAAAACAATGAACATAGGTCTCTAGGAGGTGTAAAATTTCACAAAGTGCTAAAACAGGTTGCGGACAGCTCAAGTTAAATAAATCACCATCTACTGGGTAACACATCATACATTTTGTGCCTTCAGTGCAACCAGACTGTCCACTATTCATTGTCAAAAGTGATCCTTGCTGAACTTCAAAATGTACAAAACAAATTCCTATACAATCTGCAGAAATTAGCATAAATAGTGGTTGAGCTACATATCAGCATACCTCACTTCTTCTAACACATTTAAATATAGGTGATCCAGGTTTCGCCATAAAATCTCCTTCTTGGCCACCAATGACAAGTAGCTTATCATTAGCAACAACACAAGCCCTGGTAGCAAAAGAGAAAATGATGATTAAGTTGCTATGCTAATGACAGGACCATTTCAGATTCAGGTTATATACTTTCTATGGCACGCAAACAGATTTCTGGCCCAGAACTAATTTTAATTTAGATACTTGATCAAAGAAATTCCCTAGAAGCATACATATTGAGGGGAGCATCATGAAAGTCTGAATACAACAGATGCTAAACATCAAGACCATTTAGGTGTATAGCAACATTACTTTCCAAAGAAAATGACAACAGAAATCATGGAGAGGGGAAGTTATAGACCTATGAGGGCCGCCACGTGGGATTGGTATCTCGCTCTTCCACTCGCTTTCCAGAGCTTTCCCATCCTTTACTGCAAGGCTCCAATGTTCAAGCCCAGGTTCATGCCTATCCTCCTTGCTGCCACCCATCACATGAAGCCTGCCTCTCCAAAGTTGCGTGGCTGGAGCATATCTGAACAATAGATTTGGGATAAAGAAAGAAACAAAAAATGGCTCAAAACAAGATTTGTTTTTCCTTGACGGCATACAAGCTGACCAAATCACCAAACTTCAAAAGTAGTATTAAGATTAATGGAAGCGTGTGACCATTCAAGTACAATAATGCCGAAATACAACACTATTTGTACCTAGGAACTGGCAATGGAGGCAGATCGTCCCATTCTTTTGTTTTAGTGTCCAGCACAAAATTTCGCGCTGTAGGCCCCCTACATTGTGGACCATACTGCCCTGTTACCACATAAATATATCTTCCATCTGTAACCATCCCCAGATGTGAATGAGCCATCTCCTTTGGCATATCAAACCTCCCACCCCATGTATTATCTGAGAAATTGTAAATATCCACATGAGAATGCACCTACACAGGGAAAAAATGGGAAAAGGTTTAGTAACTCGATGGCATCTTGCATTAACTTATGGTAAACTTAAAAGTACCAACGAAATCAGAATGGCAAGGAATTATTGGGTTAATTTCACAATCTGGCCATACTAAATAACACGGAACACCATTAAATTGAACTTTCAGCCAAAAATGATTATAATGGGATCATGCTAACCAACATATCTAAGTACAAGTACTTCAATTGTGTTCTAGTAGGGAAGATCATGGTTAAACAAGCTAGGGAACATTAGGTCATCTATACAACTTGACAATTATTATATTATTATGTGAATATATATTTCATTAAAAACAATGGTGCCTACTTGAGTGATCCAAAACCATAGTCCAATTACACATCTAGGTCATTTATTGCTGAAAGGGAACAAGTAAAATATGTTACTGTCACCCCTACTCCCCAATTAAATATGTTACATGTTATATGTTGTTCTTCAGAAAGCAGAGATTTTATAGATACAAGAAAAAAATAAAGTGTGACTGGATACAAGAGATATAGGCAAGCTTCCTCACATGGTTAATTGTACCATATCCAGCAAACACATATAAGAGATTCTTAATCTGCATAGCAGCACCATCCAAACGTGGCACAGGTGCTTCAGCCATCTCCTCCCATTCTAGTTCTGGTGCCGGCAAATCTGCAAAGGTTGCATTTATGTCCGTGGAACCTGTAGATATTTTTTCCTTTGTTTTCTGCACGAGAAAATAAAAAAACGACTACTTAAAAACAAGTCAAAAACAAGTCAACTTGAAAATGCCATACAAATCTATTGATCATGCCAACAGTCTTCGTAGTATAAGTCACTAAATAACAAAACTAATGGGAGGGGGAAGAAATATCGAAGTAAGATACATGGATTTTTACATTGTTTACGACAACCTTGCCAAATGCATGCAGTATACACATAAATAAGACATCAAACATAATTTAAGTGTTTAGTTGTTTACTCTGATGGGTAGGACCAAGATACTACGTTAGATCATAGGGAAGGTTGTATATGCCTAGATAAGCAAAAACTCGCAGTTCTAGCAAAAAATAGCAGTTTTTATTGTGGCCTTATTTTAATCTAGCATGGGATCAGAATGAAAATCAGATGGCTCTTTTCTGCTTCTAGGCTCTAGCTAAAACAAATGGTGAGACTGTTCATGACTTTGCATGAGTTTTCTGCTTATATCCATTGATCAAATAACTGTTGTATTTAAACACTTCCATGTCTATGTTACTTCAAATACATCAAATATCCATTGAGGTTTCTCCTAAAGATTACTGTTCGCAGACACTCTTAACTCTGAAAGCTCAACCAGAATTTGCAGGCATGAATGCATGATTAATTTCCTCCTCTCCTAAGAAGCAGAAATCCTGTTGAAAATTTGACAACCGACATATCCAGATCCTTTAGGAAGCAATCAACCTACTATCGAATCAAAGTTCGTGCCTAAACTACAGGTCATAAGGGCGGCTAGTGAGCAAGGCATTTGTGTCGAGGGAAACATACCAATCAACCTAAATGTGTTCCTACAAGTCGAATCAAAACACAGAGGCATACATAATTCCAACCAGATCTCACTAATCGCGCGCGACTCCGCACCACTACACAGGACACTAGAATGCACTGGAGGCAGCAATCAAGTGTGTGCGCTGCGAGATGGGAAGTACGGAGCATCACCTTCTTCCCCGAGGGCGGCACAGGGGCAGCGGGGCGGGCGGGGAGATCGAGCCTGGAGGACCAGGCGGCGGCGGGGGAGGAGGGGGAGGTGGACGAGGAGGAGGCCCAGAGGAAGTCGGCGACAAGGACGAGGCCGAGGATGGCGACGACGGCTAGCGCCATCAGGTGCTTCGAAGGGGGCGCCTTCGGCGCCGCCGCCGTCGCCGCCGGTCTCGCCATCGCCGGGTGGTCAGATGCAGCGGCGGCGGCGGCTGCGAGGAGTGGAGTGTGTCGGTGGCATTAACGGCGAGAGTCGGCGAGGGCAGGTGTATCGGAGCGAGGAAAGGAGAACCGAGACGGTGATGGAGAATTGGAGCCGGGCAGTATACCCTCCTTTTTTTCTCATTTATCTGAAAGTAGGAAAAAATGGCCGTGCATTGCTACGGGAAAATTTTTGGATCGCTATACATTTTAATCTTTGGTTTTAGACCAAAAGCTCTTTCCTTCTTTCAGTCTAAGCTCAGCATGCTACCTCCCTCTACTTGGTCTGCCTCTCTTTGACCCTACTCAGAAGTTAGCTGTAGGTCCAGCTCGCATAGCCGACTGTCATCTTCAACCTCTGGAAGCCAGTCTCGTATCCGTACAATGCCAAAACCGATCCTCCTTATCAAATCCGGTTGAATTTTTCTCGATCTTCCAAAATTAGTTGAGGGTTTTTGATACGCTCGATGTCCTCTTTCCTTTTTAGCAAAATCGAAGCGAATCCGCAGAACTCAGGATAAAAACAGTGAATTTCAAATGGAGATTAAATTCGGTGAATTAAAACGGAATTGAAAGGAAAAATCATAGGAAAATGATGAGGGAATAGTGGGGAATCAATTTTTGCAATCATTTGAAGGAGGGAACGCATGGAGAGGTAGATCGATGTTGCGGCGGCACTAGGGTTCGGCCCGGCGACGACAAAAAGCATACTGCAACTTATATATAGATTTACCATCCTCCCCTGCCACAGAAACATTGTTTAATTGGCACCTTAGAATCTCGGCAAAAATCTGGCATAACCCATATTTTTTAAACAAAAAAATATCACGATAAAAAATAACGATTATACCTATTACATCAACTTTATTCTTGTTTTCATATCTTCTTTCTCGTCATCCCAGAGACCTGCCCATTCACACTCTTCCACGTTGTATGTTTGTGAGTTTAATGGTACATAATCAATAGAGTTCTTAGTTGTGCCAAAAATATCGATTAGGATGAAAGTCGGGGTGGTTTTCTTAAACGCATAACAATCTATATTTATGATTTGAGCCCTAGGGCATGAGGTAGAATGTGGAAAATAGTTATCTTTGCCTGAGCCTATAAGTGCGGCAAATATGTTGAGCTAGCCATGCTTCTTCACCTCTATGCAAAAGTGTAACATGCCTTGGAATATAGCCGCCAACAAATCCCAAACTACAGCATTGTCGGTTCATCACTATCGCTAATAGGTCCATTCACTATCCATGTTTTCTTTCTAGTTGTAATTTCAAGTCTCGCTCCCAAGTCCTAATGCCCCAACGTCGCCCTTGTTGCACTCGTCTATCTCCTGCTACTTTATGCAATTGATGTTGATGAGCTCCTTATCTTATTCTCAGCCTCCTCTGTCTTCGATACTACATCACATGATATAAAGTTGATATTCAGAAGCGTCTAAAGAACAAAGATGAAAGAAAGAATACGATAAAAATACAAGTGTATCTATCTTTAAATATTTTACCAACCCTTATTTATAATATACTATTACCATTTCTTAAAACATATGATGAAGTTGATTTTTTAAATTTGTTTGGCTATTCATATTTACTAGTAATATTTGTGCAAATAAATAAACATTCTAGATTTAGATTCTATTTGGTACAATATTGGATCCAAGAAAATTTTAGAGCTGGATTTTTCTAGCTCCATAAATATATGGATTTCGATTTACGATTACGTTGATAACACTTAAATGAATTAATATGTTCCCATGTAGATAAAATATAAAATTGTTATGTTCCCATTTAGATAAAATATAAAATTGTAAACCACTAAATTTTAACATACAAACTCTAAATCTAAAACGTGGATCTAATATCCGGAGCTGTATTAACGGGTATGAAAAATGATACAATACTTTTTAAGTGGCATGTTTGAGAGTGGTATACATCAAATTATGCCAAGGAATTTTAGCTGCGGAGGAATGGTATTTTAGCCTGAGACTGAAAGTGCACGACGCCCACATGCAGACATGACCCCGGGAAGGCCCAGCAAAACAAATGAAAAACAGCCCACCGGCATAGCGGATTCGGCCCGCCTGGCTGCTCGGCTGCCGAACCGCCCGCGAGCCCCGCAAGTCTTGCGGGCTGCGGCTGGTCACCTCAGCCCGTTGCGCAGCCGCAGGAGTGAATCGAGTGATAGCTAGCTAGGCCGCCCAAGGCCAAGGCTGAGTAGGCCGAGTGTACAACCACAGCGCGGGCCTGTGCTGCCCATGCGAACCACGCCTCAATCGCCCATCAACAACCCCGATAGAATCGAACCGCACGGGCACACGGCGCCTCGAGTCACCGTGCGGCACGAGACCCATGGCAGCACGCGCGGAATCCGCTTCTTTCGCAGCCGCCTGCCTCCTCGGCGCTCGCACACCCGACGATAAGAGAGGAACGGGAGCAGAAAACCTCGCAAGATCGAACGCCATCGTGAAAGACGCTTTAATTTCTGCCTCTCCACCGCCACGTTTTTCGAGAGAACCCCGCCTGCGTGTGACGCGTACCTGCGCAACCGCAGACGATACGCCGCCGTGAGGTTAATTTGTTCCAGGCTTCCAGAACGGAACCTAAAAGGCCCGAAGAGATTTTCATGCAGGTTGGCCGTACGTCTAGCCGGCATCGACCAATGGTTGGGGCCGTGACGGCACGGCTCTCCCCAAATGGGCCAAATTGGCAGTTCATGCGGATAAGGAGAGAAACAGCAGAAGCAGCCAAAAGGCTGCGGTTGGAGCCACTCGCCTCTCGGTGCGCCAACGAAACAAGGCACGCCGACCTCCTCCAGCCTCTGCCTCTCCCCTGTACGTACGTGCCCATGCACGCACGCGATCGAGCTGATCGATGCGCACCGCACTCCGCCTGCCTTATCGTAACAACCACGTCTCCATATGCACGCTGATGCATGCCGCATCGTCATCTGTCTCATCCAACACCATAAACACACGCACGGCAAAGCCACGAAGGTTAGGTGTTAGACAAGGTAGTTAATTGGTAAGTGGGACAACAAGTTTTAGCGGATGGGATACAGTGATCTTCGTCCCGCGCGTAACACGACCATCGCCCGCAAACAACACAGTTATGTTAGCTCAGAAACTGCACTACAAAACTTTGGTGTTGAGTTTGCATGCATGCTTGATTAATTCGGATTGAATTGGCTAGCTTGTAGCTTGTACAACACCAGCTAGACACAGCTAGCTGCTTTGGGCATATTGCTTCAATGCAACGAAACTTGGCCTTGATTAGTTATTTTTGTGAGGTTTGACTCAGGTTTTCTGAAAGGGCTTAATTACTTCACTTTGTATTATAAACCTGGAGCACCTCTCCATCAGTCCATCCATATATTCCTCTCCCAAAAGAAACGAACTATGTATGAACCTCCCGCGCGTATAGGATGGAATGATAATTTTTTTCTTATGATTAATTAAGTATTTACTATTTTTTAAAAAATGGATTAGTATGATTTTTTAAAACAACTTTCGTATAGAATTTTTTTTTCAAAAAAGATACCGTTTAATAATTTGAAAAACGTGTACGTGGAATACGAGGAAGTTGAGTTAAGAAAATAGAGGGAGAACATATGGACTATGGTTGCTATGTTGTGCTGTGCCTATGACACTTATTTTTCAAATTGTAGTGGCTATGTAAAACCTAGCACCATGAGAATTTCCACAGTCCACTTCAGCATTACAAACTAGTGCAATCTTGATCTCTTTGGAGAAAAATGACAAAATTTTATCCTTGCCACGTCATCAAAGATAGTCTTCAAATTTTACACTGCCTCTCACGTATTTTTTTAGATAATGGGTATTCATAAAACCCGACTTCTACACCAACGAGGGTGTATGCAGCCACACCTCTCGCGTATATATTTGAAGGTATATATCTCCTCCAGTCACCAAAGGAAGCACACTCACTCCGAGCTAGCTGCACACTCCAATTTTCTACTCACACCTGGCTCAGTGCTCGCACGAACACTCGACTGCCTCCATGGCCACCAACGCCGCAGCGCCGCCGTGCTACGACACGCCGGAGGGCGTGGACATCCTCGGCCGGTACGACCCGGAGTTCGCGGCCATCCTCACCCGCGACGCGCTGGCCTTCGTGGCCGGCCTGCAGCGCGAGTTCCGCGGCGCCGTCCGGTACGCCATGGAGCGCCGCCGGGAGGCCCAGCGGCGGTACGACGCCGGCGAGCTCCCCCGGTTCGACCCGGCCACGAGGCCCGTCCGAGAGGCCGACGGCTGGGCGTGCGCCCCCGTGCCGCCGGCCATCGCCGACCGCACCGTCGAGATCACCGGCCCCGCCGAGCCTCGCAAGATGGTCATCAACGCCCTCAACTCCGGCGCCAAGGTCTTCATGGTAAGCACTAACACAACTCCGGCGCCATCGGTGTACGTAGGATCGTGACGTGGCGTGACGTCGTTATTGTGGGTGCAAGGCTGATTTCGAGGACGCGCTGTCGCCGACGTGGGAGAACCTGATGCGCGGGCAGGTGAACCTGCGCGACGCGGTGGCCGGCACGATCACCTACCGCGACGCGGCGCGAGGGCGGGAGTACAGGCTCGGCGACCGGCCGGCGAAGCTCTTCGTGCGCCCGCGCGGCTGGCACCTCCCCGAGGCGCACGTCCTCATCGACGGCGAGCCGGCCATCGGCTGCCTCGTCGACTTCGGCCTCTACTTCTTCCACAGCCACGCCGCCTTCCGCTCCGGCCAGGGCGCCGGCTTCGGCCCCTTCTTCTACCTCCCCAAGATGGAGCACTCGAGGTATGCGCGCGCACACACATAAACATCCATCCATGGCGCGGTGGCACAAAGCTTGTGGTGATCGAGACATGGACATGTCTCGAGTTCAAATCCTAGCTGGTGCGCGATTAATTAAAAAATTATAGTCCACTTTCATTCTACGCTTCGTGTGAGGGAAAGTGTTAGAATATGAAGTGAATTGCCTATCTTTTCATCACCAGTTTAAATTTTTGGGTTGAACTGATCGATACATGTAACTTAATAATTTGAGACATGGGTGGGTGGGTGAGTGCAGGGAGGCGAGGATATGGAAGGGGGTGTTCGAGAGGGCAGAGAGGGAGGCGGGGATAGGTAGGGGGAGCATCAGGGCAACGGTGCTGGTGGAGACGCTGCCGGCGGTGTTCCAGATGGAGGAGATCCTGCACGAGCTGCGCGACCACTCGGCGGGGCTCAACTGCGGCCGCTGGGACTACATCTTCAGCTACGTCAAGACGTTCCGCGCCTACCCCGACCGCCTCCTCCCCGACCGCGCCCTCGTCGGCATGTCCCAGCACTTCATGCGCTCCTACTCCCACCTCCTCATCCAGACCTGCCATCGCCGCGGCGTCCACGCCATGGGCGGCATGGTCAGTGATCGAAAAGATCCACTCGCCATCGGAGAGCTCCTCGAGCTTAGTTGATTAACCAAACGGTTGCTGATGTGGTGCAGGCGGCGCAGATCCCGATCAAGGACGACGCGGCAGCGAACGAGGCGGCGCTGGAGCTGGTGCGGAAGGACAAGCTGAGGGAGGTGCGCGCCGGGCACGACGGGACGTGGGCGGCGCACCCGGGGCTCATCCCGGCGATCCGGGAGGTGTTCGAGGGACACCTCGGAGGGAGGCCGAACCAGATCGACGCGGCGGCGGCGGGCGACGCCGCCGTCACAGAGGAGGACCTGCTCCAGCCGCCGCGCGGGGCGCGCACGGTGGAGGGCCTGCGCCACAACACGCGCGTCGGCGTGCAGTACCTCGCGGCGTGGCTGTCCGGGTCGGGCTCCGTGCCGCTGTACAACCTGATGGAGGACGCCGCCACGGCGGAGATCAGCCGGGTGCAGAACTGGCACTGGCTCCGGCACGGCGCGGCGCTGGACGCCGGCGGCGTGGAGGTCCGGGCCACGCCCGAGCTGCTGGCGCGCGTCGTGGAGGAGGAGATGGCGAGGGTGGAGGCCGAGGTGGGCGCCGAGAGGTTCCCGCGTGGCCGGTACGCGGAGGCTGGCAGGATCTTCAGCCGGCAGTGCACCGCGCCGGAGCTGGACGACTTCCTCACGCTCGACGCGTACAACCTCATCGTGGTGCACCACCCCGGAGCATCGTCGCCGTGCAAGCTCTGAGAGTCTGAGCATATGTATACCTGTTCAGGAATAATGTCTTCGGTTGTCTAGTTGTAGCTACATATAATAAGGACGAGGCTTCAAACTTGTGTACTGGTAGAACATATACAAGAAGGTAAAAATTCACCCAGTGTAACTTCTCCAAGTACTTTGCTAATGACAGTGAACAAATCCGTACTTATTAAGGAGTAAAGTAAAATATTTTTGTTTGATCTGTGATCAGTGTAAGCGAGAACCAGAGAACAATTCCTGTTTGTTTGCACTAGAAGTTCTGAAATATCAAACATACCAGGTTCACCGAAGAGGAAATAACAAAACAGTTCTTGTATTTCAGGATTCAGAGGAAAACAGCATACGCATGTACACTACTGGTCTACTGCCCAGGACCAAATTTGGAGCATTTGTATGGATTATAGATCTAACAAGCACAACACCGTAAAATAATAAACTAAGAACAGTGATGCAGTACAACTTAAAATATCACTGCGTGCCAGAAAGCAAAGTTGATGGCATGATCACTGTCAGTTTGATCACATGAGCTTCCAATTCAGAGTAAATTTCTACGATGTACAGCACCAACTGAGCTATAATCTACCTCCTACAACGCAGATCTACACCAGTTAGCAACCTTATAGTATAGTCATAAAACTGAGCATTTGTACAAATCACATCCAAGAGGAGATTTCAGTTTTCATGCTTCACAACTCATCAGCGATGCGATGTGAGGTGATCAAGCAAATACCTATGAGTAATGCGTGTCTAAGAACTCCATAGAGCTAAACGCATAATAACAGCTATGACGATTCCAAGGATGCAACCGGCCACAACCTGACATAAAAAAGAGAAGGAAATTACATTTAGATTACAGGCATATAACATATATCTGGTGATGATTCTGATAACGAAAAAGTATATCTGACAATCAGAAGAAATGCCCAATCAGCAGATGTGAGCAGTGAGCATGGTAGTAGAACGGATATAAAAATGCTAGGGCACATCCAACCCCCTCTTCTTTCAACGAAATGATACACACTTTTCTTGCATGTTCACCCAAAAAACAGTAGGTAATGTATCTACTAAAATGCCTATGAATTAACCGCCTATTTTATTACAGAGGTTTGAAGTGTGTGTTAACAATATTGTGTTTGTATCATACCCATGAACTTTTAGACTGTCGCATATATTAGGATGCTATAAGGTGTATCTAGTATCTTCCTATATGCTTTAGATAATCTTCCTAATGGTCTTTCCGCTTTGAATATCAGTATTTACTATTAATTATAAGGCCACAAATAGCTGAACTCAACAGATGCAAAGTAAGCTAACCTGAGGAACTGTGTGTCCAAGAATTTCACGCAACGGCTTTGTCTCTGATAGTGGATGCTCTTCTGGTAGCTCATACACAATTTGATTCAATACCTGAAAGATTTGTATCAACAATATTAGTATGCTCTGACTTTAATCATTAGCACATCTTTACTGGACCATCCAGATCTACAATTCAACATTAACTGATGGTGGAGTGACCAGAAGAACAAGAACATTTTCTCACAAGAAAATGTCACTTCAAACTTTAACATACAGCTGACCATTGTCTAGATTTATTGTCCACATAAAAGTGAAAAAGGTAAAGAGTTCAGGCCAAGCAGAACTTAAACATACAGTTGCCATTATCTAAATTTCTTGCTTGCTTTAAAGTGCAAAGGTCCATGAATTCAGGCCAAAAGTGTTGATCCAATCATATCAAATATTATGAGCCCAACAAACAGCGTTGCATGTCAAAAATCTACATGCCAGCTATAGATAGTCAAGTTCTGTTTATTAGTCCATGAAGATACAATCAGAAGCTGCCATGCAAAACCCTTCCATTCTATTATATCTTATTTAAACAGAAGGCTGAAACCTTTCAGGATGAGAAAGACAAACCTCTGCCTGCTTTCCAGCATGTAAGCGAACTCCAAAAGCATCATGCATCACCTAGAAACACAAAGTTAAAGAAAAAAAGAAAATCAAATAATGTAGACATAAACATTAATATCAAATAAGATAGTTGCACTCCCCAACTAGGTAGTACTGTTCAATGAGGCAAAGGCAATGCATATTGTCATGAAGATGCAATCAAAACTGTAGCTTTGCATTGTACAGGAGCAACACAAAAATAGATCAGTCGTGTATATGAGATTTAATTTTTCATTTGAAATTCCGTTCATGTCACTAAACTCTTTCATTGACATGTAGGTTTAGATCATATCAAATGGAAAAAAATGAGATGATGAAACGAGTTAGTGGATAAAAAACATAAATGTCCTATCCAATTAACAATGAGCAAAGTACTTCATATATGCAGAAGGGCATGCACTTGTGTGGAACCAATGAAATGAATGCAAAATTGTCTCATATTCTCCTCTATAGTATCATACTCATGAAACAGAAGTTACAGAAGCAGCTAAGACCTAAAGATACAAATAAAGAATCAAGAGCATCTACTCACCACACATGCAATAATTACTGAAGTTGCAAAGGTGGCGCTACGATAGCCTTCTTGGATTCCTATGGCCACTGCAAGTGCTGTCACTGTGGCTGAGTGGGATGATGGCATCCCCCCAGAAGCTATAAGTTGCCTAGCATCCCAACGCTTCTCTTTAAACCTGCATCAAATCACTTAATCAATGATAGAGTAATTATTTAAGATTTTTTAATAAAACAATAACACATTAGTGCAATAGGTAACTGATAAACATTAGTACAATATGGAATTATTTATGGTGTTACCTATGCTTTTCTGACAGGTTAAATTGCAGAAAGTATATATTTTTTTGAAAATTTGTTATTCATATATAGATTACTGGTGTTCAAGATTTTCATAGCCCCCTGTTCAGATGCAGATTGAAGACAGCACTACAATGAGAGAAAAGGCAAAACACCTCTTACACATTAGATTAGAACAAGACAATAGGAGTGATCAAATTCCTGACAGAATATACATGGAGTACTATCTAAATTTCTAGCTCACGAGGGGCGTTAGTCCTCATATATACTGTTCCTGGTCCTTTATCTACTCATTTTCTATAACATTTTTTCCTCTCCTTACTTCATGAAATTTGAAAGGTAGATCTTCTCCTAATGCCTGTCCTGATGCTAATTCAATGTGTATTTGTGTTTGCATCTTTGAGTGAACACCAAGTGATATGAAATATAACCTGCACAACACAGCATATTGTACTGTGCAGCACAAAAATGTGAGGCACTTGATACTTAAATACAATAATAGGGCCTATTTATGTCTGAGACGCCCATAACAGATACCAACTATTGTCTTAAATCCTCCAGCAATATCAAGGAAGACCAATAAATTTACTAAACTCATTATTTGCGAGAAATCTCATCAACTATTGCCTAAAAGTAGGACCAACGTGAGTAAGAAAAATATCAAATTACACCGTAAAAAGTTCACAAGGCACTAAAATTTTCTCAGGCTATGTAGGCTAGTAGCAAAACACCCTGTTATTAATGACGCTCAAGCAATGCTCTCAATTAGTTCAGGACAAATCGTACCAAAAAAGTAACCGAAATTTTGCATCGTGCAAGCGCACTACAACAGCCGTCCAATTCTCGCTGTCTCAATCACGCTGGATTTAGAATTTCTGTTCTTTCCTAGACAAAAATATCCTAAGAAAAGCAGTTCTACCCCCTTACAGAAGCAGTTGCTGCAGATCACACTGTCAAAGCCGATCAAAACATGGAAATAGGAAAAGGATCTCTCTAACCACCGTGAGGATCTACGGACTAGCTACAATCCAAACCATGCCAGCGAACTAAAAAAACAAATCTAGGACGAAACGCAACATCGAAGCCAACGAGAACTCCCCCCACGATTCCCACCGATTACGCAATGCTAACGCCGAGCCACACGACCAACAATCGAACGGCCACCGCCATGGACCCAAACCGTCACCCACAAACGCAGCGCGTGGAGGGGAGCGGCCGCCGAGCGAGGCCTCAGGGGTTGAGGAGTGGGGGGGAGGGCCATGGGCCAACTAAACTCACCAGGTGGTGAAGAATTTGGAGGACTGCGCGAGCGCGAACGCCACGAGCGCCGCGACGAGCGGGTAGTTCACCACGGCGGCGGTGGCCATCTCCGCGGCGCGGCGCGAGAGCCTTCGGCTTCTCCTCGAAGAGCGAGTCAGCGAGAGGGAGAGGGGAGGGGCTTCGAACTCCCCGCGAGGAAGCAACGAGAGCGGCGAGGAGAGAAGTCGAGAGGAGGAGGCTTCTGGGGTTTAATGATTTTTTTTCCTTCTCTTTGGAACGGTTCGGTCTTTGTTTGCAAGCTCTTTTCCTAGGTTCTTCTTTGCTTGCTTCCCCGCTTATTTTTTTTTTCCTTCATCTTTTCTCGCCTCCAAGCTTTCGTAATTTAGGAGCGAATATTCTCTGTACCGACGGTATGTACTAATAACTGTAGGCGCAGCTGTTTTTTTTAAGACCAATGCACCTCTGAGTACTCCAAACAATAATGGTTCTAATTTAAGAGCTTCTTGGTAAATACAATTTCTTTTATAATTTTAGTTCCTCTAAAGATTATAGTTTCTAAAAATGTACTCCCTCCCTTTTTATCTTAATTTATAGCTAAAAATAATTATAAAATCTAGAAAAATGAACGCAAAGTTAAAAAACCTTTTTTTTCAGATTCTCATGAGTTGATTACTCACCCTAACTGTTTCTTAAACTCTCAAGTTATCTTAAACATGGTAGTGTATTGTACACGGTAAGAAAACTGTTTCTTTTTTTAATGAAGGTATAGTGATTCATTACATAACTCAGGTAGAACTTGGTACACTGAAAAGATAATTGTTTCTTAAAATCCGAGTTATCTTAAACATGTATTGTAAACTGAAAGATAATTGTTTTTTTTTAAAATGAAGGTATGTGTTCCAAAGGGGCTACATAGCATAATATTTACGTGTTGCAAAAAGAATGTACTGTATAATCTGCCACAGCAAAGGAACAGTGTGCACAGCACGAGGAACTTCCCTGCACGTTGGCACGTAGGACTTCGGTGCTATATGCTTCGGATCGCCACTCGCCAGGTTGGAGCCGCCGAATATGCCTTGTCGCTCCCTACACGTCGCTGTACTTCAGTAAATTGATGTGGAGAATCTTTATAGTTTCTAAATTCTGAAGGCAACCAACACCTTCGTTTTCAGCGGTTTTAATCCCAACATCAAAGCTGCTAACACATGGCTGAACGCTAAAAATACACTTGCCGTGTCGTGTCAGCCTGGTAAGCCCCTCCAGGCCACGGTCATGCGCAACCGTGCGGGTAAATCTGTTTTGATGCAACCTCACCATTCACCAACATCGTCTTCACGTCTTGAGCAGCCCACGGTTCTCCTCCGCCGCACATAGATTAGGTTAAACACGGTATCCCCGGCTACAGCCGCACCAGTACAGACGTACACACACCAGCTACTGATTGAAAATACGCAATCAAGTGCTGGACCCTGTCACTCAGATCCAGCGAAGCGACGAGCAATCACTGCAACACACGCCCAGGCCACGGTACGTGAAGCCGCATGCCCCATCTCCCAGGGCGACAGCGTGACTGCGTGAGAATGGCTCGCTCCACGTGAAGGGAAGCCGCGGAAGAATGGGCCGGAGACAGAAGGAAAGCACATGGGGCGCCCCATGGCATATGCTACAGTACTACTAGCACGCAGTCACCGTCAAACTGGCAATGGCTGCTGCAAACTGAGCGTCGCATTTCAGGGTATGATACCCCTCGACCCGAAATAAGCTAACCTCTATTACGGAATGTAACACATACTATCCAGATTTACAGTACTAAATTAACTTGTTTGGGTCGAAGGGAGTAACTGATAAGCAAATGAGAATAGGACGGGGAAATAGATATGTACCTGCCCACCTGGGATTTGGGGAGAATTTTTGCAGTGGAAACGTAATAGAACTGGGTCTACGCAAGGATGGCCCATGGTGAAGAGAGGAGACACTGCAGTGGCGACCAGGTTTCCGGTGCTTTACTGTGACACTTCACACTTTACCCGCCCGTCGAAGAGTTTATTCTCATTTGGAAAGGAAAAGGAGAACGATAATTAGATATGGAACAGTGCTGTCTGTACAAGAAGAATGGGTTCTGCTTCTGACTCTTGCTTCCGAGACACTCCAGCCGTGCGAGCGGCATCATTCTCTTCACTCCAGCAGTATTACTGTGCTGGCACCCCTTAATTATACGGCAGAAAAGCCTCTTAGCCAGCTCGACGGGAAAGAGTTGCTGGGGTAGATACACGCAGCCACGCAGGCCTAGCAGAAGTTTCCTCTGCAGGAGGATGCTCACTACAACGCCTTCTTTACGTGCCTGTATATACAAGGTGAAGGACAAATTGCAATCAGTGTCAAGCGTACGACAAGACAATCAGAGCAGTATTAAGTAAAGAAAACAATCAGGGCAATGGGCGCAGACCTCCTTTAGATGCCTGTCCGATTGGGTGGCCGCGATGGCTTGCAAGCATACGAGTATGTATGTACAGGTAGCTGGGGGCAAGAACTGTTCTTGATCGCCAACTACTAGAACTGTTCCCCTTTTCCGACAAGTTTAACCAGTTCAGCTTTGGCTGCTTCCATGACCAGTGGAAAATCAACCTCCACATAACGTCCCCTGTCAGCAAAGATTCAGGCTCAGGTAAATAGGTGACAGAGGAAAATACATTAGCAGATACGAGAAAAGGCAGCCAGAGAGGCAGACCAGAAGTGATTTTTGGACCAAGTGGCAGATGGAAAAGCAGGGCTCGAGATGCCGTGCATAATCCTCGCAACAGCCCTAGGGGTGAACTTTGCGAATGAGTTGCTTTGAATGAACACCTAGCAGTATGGTGGAGATACAATCAGAATTATTGCAGTATACAGAACCACAAGGGAAATGTATCACATCATCAGTGCATACCTTTATATCGGCTTGCAAGAATGGACTGCAAAAAAAGTACGATGAAATGTTTCAGTCAGATCAATTTTAGATTGGAACATCACAAAAAACAAATGGCAAGTAATGCTCTCTTAAGTTCGATCTGGAAAAAGAGTACAGAAACCTGCTCTTCTGCAGCTGAGTGCGGCAACCATTCTCTGATGTGCCATCATCCTTGCTGAAGTACTCCATAATCTTCTTCTGAATGCACGGAGTGTGCTGGGAACCAGAGCATCCACCAGTCCTTTCACACCCTTTGACAGCAAAGTTTGCAAGAGCAAACATAGCATCTAACTTCCTGATCTGTTTGAACAGCAGATTCCATGAATCAGTACATCTAACTTCTTTTTTACTCTACTTTCATTGAATTCGCTTTCTTGCTCAAAATAAATAAGACCCTTTTTTTTAGTAGTCATAAGACCAAACTTGTATTAGTACCACAACAGAACTTATGTACTGAAGATTGGCATTTTACAATATGAGGCAAAATGAGTATTCAAAAGAGGCAATTTAAGAAGCACCTTTGAGCTTTCTACTTCAGAAAGCCATGTTGTGAGATTTGCTGAAAGAGCATTGAAGTCATGTGGCCTCCACAAGATCACATAACAGTAAGCAGGATCTTTCAATTCAAATGAAATTTCTCCTGAAAACTAAATAACAGAGGAACAAAGAAAGTTTAAGGCCTCAACATATACATATTTGCAATACTAGCCAAATACCTATGTGTTGCAGCGGATTATAGAAATAAAAAAAAGGAGTCCATTTTCTGAAAAAAAATATTTGCTTCTATTTGGTTGAAACAAAATGCTTCATCTTTAAGAAACAAAAAGAAAAGGGACATGCTTAGGATTGTAGTATTCCAAAGTGAGACATAATAAACCCTTAAATGCATTTTCACATGACAATGGAACATGTATTAATAATAAATTGTGCAGTGTGACCAATTTAAAACTACAAATAAAACTAAAATGTTCGTGAGTTTTTCACTTGAATCAAGGTGAAAAAGAAGCAAACCATTAGAGATAACACATATACAGTGAGCATAGCACTCATGTGTATACTGGTCTCATAGCCTGATGGCCCCATACATCAGTGGTGGTGGTGGCAGACTCACCACCACCACCACTAGTCTCTTTTAAAAGGAGTATAGATGATCATAGAAAAGATAAATGGGCAGTGGTTCAACAGTCATCACAACCAGACTATAAGCCTATACTACGTGATCATATCTTCTGGATAATAACAGTAATGACCATTCTAAGATAACCATTAGCGCAAGACCAATAATGGTAGAGTTTGCCAGAATATATGTAAGCAACATGAGGCAAATAAGTAGATAATAATAGGCTAAACTAAAGGTTAAAATAGCATGACACCGAGCAACTAGCAAGAATGAGTTTCTACTCAGTTCCAACAGATGATGCTCTAACACACTAGGCACAGCTCCTATCCTTTCTTTCAAAAAAAGTTGCAACAGATGATGCAGCCCAAACAAATATGCTTAACATTCTAGCTAATTCAGAAGAGAAGGGCAAACCTTTAGTTTATGTAGGTGATCAAATACTTCATTCATAGTGATCTTCAGATCATTAGCTGTTCTTGGTATGTCAAAGACATAATGTCCATCCTTCATCTCTGATCTGCTTTCTCCACGAATTCAGAATCGACATCTTAGAAATGTGTACCACACGTTCAGAGAAAAATTTGGAACAAAAGTTGATAGTGTGCTACCTATTTAAAACCGATCTAATTAGTATATCCTTGTCAGCAAGTAGTTGTGGTGATGTCTGCATCAATTTAATCCAATGATCAAGATATGAAAGAAAATTGAATATTAGCTTGACAAAATAATGATGAACATGGTAAATCCATGAATTTTTTTAAGTAAAGGCAAGCCATGTTAATTAAGTGTCTAGGCTGTGGTGCCTCCTGAACAATTAAGATCACTCACTGTTATATGACAGACAACAAGATTGTCAACTGAGCATCTCGAAACGCAAATAAGAAAAAGGTCCAGATCACTGGAGAAGCCTGTGGCATACCTTGTGAAAATACAGTGTGCAGGTAACACTGAACTGAGGAAGTAAACGGATGTATTGTTGATCACCAATTTCCAGCTGTGTGAGAATTGTCAAAAGCACCTGCGTTGTTAGAAAAATAAGAGGATAAGATCATTGAATCTAAACATTTGCTGGACCATTTAATATTTTCGGTCATTCAGGAACTAAAAGGCTTTAAGATAAGTGTATTATAAAGAAGTGCCTGAAGATATTAGTGGGGAAGGTGGATTCCATGTAAAATATTAGGGGAAGAAACTGTCTAACGGCTTCAGAGAAAAAGTCTATAAATGCTATTCCTTGTAGTATTCCTGGAATCTAAATGCATTATAGCTGATTCCCATTGCATGGAATGACGATGTGGTTTTGACTGGAGAACATTAAGAGATTAATAGAATGTGGAAACAACTTCCGAAAACTAAACACTGGAATCTTCTTGGGGCATCATACTGCAAATTTTATCTTCGATGTTCTGAACAATTGAATGCTAGACAGCTCATCTACTAAGACATCATTTAAGCTAAGAGATAAAATTTAGTGACATTGCAAATTCTTACAGAGCATAGCAAATAGCCATTAAACGCATGTGCCCCAAAAATTGTATATCCATTTGACTCTTCCAGTATAACATAGTGCGAGCAAACTAGGCCTATGTAGGTAGTAGGATGAGTGCATGACATAAGAAACTAGGTGCATGCTGGCCTGAAGAGGAAGGTCCGAAGGCCCAAACCTCTTCTTTTATATCAAACTTGCGTGAGGTCAACTCTTTAACCAATGAACAAATGCACCCAGTTGTATTCTCAGAGGAAAATATCTGATAAAGAAATTTGCTCATTGCATATCCATCAACACCATCACTGCCAAGAAAAGATAGCTCAAGGTGAAATTATAGGAAAACTGTGGCAGGCAGAGCATGTAGATTAGGAAAAAATTATTCACCTGTGTGAAAGACTACGGATCTTATAGAATGTTGCTGAGTCAAGAAGTAGATGACAGTGTGATAACCGTCCATCTCTTCCAGCACGGCCAGTTTCCTGGATGTATTCTTCTAAGCTTTCTGGCAGGCTATAGTGAATCACCTATAAGGGAGGACCATTAACATAATTTAATTATGCTTAATGTTATGAGATACATGCACAAAATTTGAGATAGTGTAGAAATGAATTTCACTTCAAAACAAGGAGCAAATGCAATTCTATCATATTGACTGAACATAATAATGTACGTATCCATACCCCTTCGACATCACTCTTATCAAGACCCATGCCAAACGCCACAGTTGCAACAACCTTTGCTCAAGGATGGAGAAAAACAATGTTAGACACCACGTCCTACATAATGCATTTGATGAGAAAAGGTCATGACAAAGAACTAGACAAGAAACCACATACCACTCTTATTTTGTTAGAGCAAAATAGCTCCTGTACACGGCTCCTGTTCTTAATCAGAAGTCCACTATGGTAGCTCTATAAAACAATAGAATATGTAATTAAAGTTGGCGCAGCAAATTAATATCAAGCTAAAGATTAATGTCAACCTTGGCAGTAATGTTGTTATCACACAAGTACTTAGAGACGAAGTCAGTTTCTGCCTGTTCGCAATAATTAAAAAAGGGGTCAAATCTTCACATAGTGCACTCACATTTAGGGTATATAGACAGATGTGTGGTCTGTGGAACATCTTAACGAAATAATAAAAAAATACTAACCTGAAACTTGCAGTAGACAATAATACTTCTCATGTCAACAAAAGGGGGAGACTTCAATAACAACAGCAAATCCTTCAGTCTGAATACATGCAAATGCTCTTGAAAACCAGATAGTATACCTCCTTTCACATGTAAACACGTATTAAACTGACTCTAGTTGTGTTCATGAGTGCAAAGAGAAGTGGCCTACCTGTTATCACTTGTGCTGATAGACAGCTGTAGATTTTCTCTTATTTGAGACGTTTGAATGAGATTATCAGATGGTATTTCTAAGGCATTCATTATCTCCTCCAAGGTTTGGGTCGTTGCAGTTGCAGTCATTGCAAGAATACATTGAACATTGAGCTTTCTCCTAAGTAGTGACGCTCGAAGTCTCAGATATGACGGTCTAAAATTATGAGACCTGTACAATCAGTCAGGAATAAGTTATAAAGTTAGAAAAACAGCTGTACTAACTGTCTAACACTACACAACAAGTGCATAACAAACTAGGAAAATGAAACAACAGTAAAATTAATAGGATGTATCACAAAAATGATGTGAACACAAAAGTAATAACACAGTACCAACTGTAAAGAAGTATCATGTGTTCTCAACTGAACTAAGAACAATATCAGCTCACCATTCAGAAATGCAATGAGCTTCATCAATCGCCACAAGAGATATTGGTAGTGTGTCCCTGAATATCAGGAGGAATTCTTCATTCAAGAATCTCTCAGGGGAAACAAAAAGCACCTGATCCCAAAAATAAAGAATCTCAGCATAACCTAGCAAAACAGTGAAGCGCAAAAAAATACATTTGTTCTTCTTAATTATTCATGTTCTAGTTACTCCAAGAAAAATGCTGCATTGGAAGAATTGATAAAGATAGTAAGGAAATGTTCTCTAGATAAGGTAGCATTGAGGCTGTAGTCACAGGAGAATGCTTAAACCGATCAGATGTCAACATTAAGAACATTGTACCTTTATTTCCCCTGCACGCAGCCTTTGTAGTGTATCATGAAACTCATCCGATGTCTGGATAAATAAGGTAATGTTACACAATAGTCAAAACAAGAATGGATGGAACTAGCAGCGACTGTAAACATTTTGCCTTTACCTGACTGCTCGCAAGAAGGCCGCCTGCCAGAAATGCAGGGAGCTTCCTCAATTGATCAACCATCAAGGAAAGCAGTGGACTCACCACCAGTGTCAGTCCAGGCAAAATCATAGCAGGCACCTGAGAAAATAGCATCATCAACTTTTCAGCACCGACCAATATAAACTCAGTATCTCAAATTTTGAAGCACACCTGATAGCATAGTGACTTGCCCGCACCAGTGGGCAGCACAAGCATTGTTGAGTCCCCTGCAACAAGTTGCTGGATCGCCTCGAGCTGCCCCTGACGGAACGAATCGTGCCCATATGCTGCATTCAGCAAGCTCTTGAGATTTTGCTCCGATGGGTCCTCTCTCACACTCTCAACAGCCTCCAGAACAGTATCGCTAGCTGCCTTCTTCTCCCGCTCCAGCAGGGCCTCCGCGACGAAATCCCCTTCCTCGTCGCCCTGAGAACGCGGTATTGCACCGGCGGCGCGCTGCCGCCGCCAGGAGCGGCATTTCGTCGAGCGCCTGGCCTGCGAATTCTTGAATGTCCTCCTCCGGCCGTACCCGTTGATGTTCAGCCGCACGAAGTTGCCCTCGGATCCCCCTCTTGGCCGCTTCGGTTGCTCCGCAGACGACGACGCGGCCGGTACCTCGGACACAGAGTTGGGGTGCACCCGCTTGGGCCTGGCCTGCGGCGGCGCGTCGGCGGCGGTCGGGGGCGGGCACGGCGCGGCGCTTGGCACCTCGGAGGGGGCAGAAGAGGCGGGAGCCGTGAAGGCGATGGCTGGATCGAAGGTAGGGTTGCGCGACTGGACGAGACGGCGGAAGGAGGACGACGAGACCGTGCCGGAGGCCGCGGTGAGAGCGGAGCCGGGGGCAATGCGCGCGGCGAGGCCGTGCGGATCGGAGAGCGCCGCGGCGCGGAGCGGAGGCGGCGGGGCGGTCGCGGACGGCGTGGGCTTGAGCTTGGGTTTGGGCGTTGAGGAGGTGGAGGCGGGCCTAGGTCGGTGCTTGGGCGGAGGAGGAGGCGGAGGCGGCGCCGGGCGAGGCGGTGAGCGGCGGCGTGGCGGCGAGGCGGAGACGTCGGAGAGGAGGGAGCCCTCGGAGTCGGAGTCGGCGGCGTGGGGCGGGGAGTACATCTCTGGAGGCGGCGGGCGCGGCTGCTGAGGCTGAGATTGTGGCGCCGGCGCGGGGCCGACGAGGGAGGAGAAAGACGGAGAGGGACTGAGGGAGTCGAAGAATCGGAGGGAAATTTGAGAAAACTAGCAATACTTTTGGCGCGCTTCGCTGCGGTCGGTTGACGATGGCACTGAAGATACGATTAGACACAATCACACAACAGCCAGAACAGGTTCAAACAGAATTCACAAAATACACCCATCATACTTTTTTTATAAAGGTTTTGGTGAGATTTATATAAAAGATAGTTGTGATTAGTTGAAATAAATATGTTAAATAAGAGACGATTATAATTGAATAGTACTGAAAATTAGATGGAAGACGGTTAAATTAATTGAGTAGGTGAATGGGTACAATTTGAACAAAGTTTAAGAGGGAACGGAATTCCATTAGAGTCGGGATACTTTAGTGACCTTATTTCTTTTCTCTGCCTAGTCGAACTCTCAACATGCAAAAACAACTATGTGAGCAGGGAAGGAGGGAGTCATCGAGTAGAGGAGCTGATAATAGGTGGCTCACCACCCAGCTAGGCAACGATAATATGTACCTCCTCCCTGCATTTTAGCACCAAATACCTGGGGTACGAGCCTTGATACTCACAAGTACCGAATTTGGGTACTAACTGATTTTAAATATATCAAACCTGATACGTTAGGTACCAAACCCTGATACGTAGGTATTAGCCGTGATAACTCTAGGTATCGAGGTTGATACATGTGGGTGCTTATCCAAGGATGACATGCCGCACGACATAGCTACAAACAGCGTTGGCGAGCAGCGTGACATTGCTTCACCATGTTAGCAGCCACTTGAAGCTCCACATATCTTGCTCCATCATATATAATAGGAAAAAAGAAAGGGCGATGAGGCAAGGACCCTCGTCCATCGTCTTCATAGGAGAGAACATTACATCCCACCCCAACAACCAACGGGACACATGAGGACTCGATTGTATGGCCATTGGGAACCCCGACCGCTGTCATTGACCATATCGAGGTGCACGAAGCAATGGCGGGTAGTGACGGTCAGGAGAGAAGGAGGACCGGCGAGCTATTATGACCGGAGCTTGGGAGTGGGAAGGGGAGGACTTGAGGAGGAGGGGGAATCGGATGAGGAGTCGGCAATTGATGTGTGGCGTAGGAACATCGATGAGGTTATTAAGTATCCCGTCCCTTACCGGGATTATTCATTCTCCAAGTTTTTCTAAAAAAATCAAATGCTGAGTTTAACTATATTTTAGGACAGAATACAAATTGAACATCGATTTTTTAACACATCCAAGGAGACCAGTCATTACTCCCTCCTCCACCCTAAAGTATAATAGATTTTGGTTGGATGAGATTTAGTTCATCATAGTATACTGAATTTAGATAGTTTTTCGGATGGAGTAACTATTAACTATGTTTAGGAAGAAAAGAGTATGAATTTAACACTGATTGCCAGCTCATGTCGAGGAGTACTAATCATACCATGTGGCAAGCCTAAGTAGCCCGCGTTGGAGTCGAAGTCGCGTGGGACTTCTAGTACGGAATCGGAAACGAGTAAAAATGACTAGGCATGCAGCGGCAGCTACGCACCCCGTGTTAGGAGATCCTGTCAAGTCGCTTTATCTCGCCGGAGCAGGTAACGAACAGCAGCCACGAGACACGATGATGCTGATCGATCTGCCCGACGACGTCCTGCTCGTCATCCTGAACAAGCTGGACACGGGAGGCCGTGAGATGCAGCATCCTCTCGAGGCGGTGTGGAGCCGCGTCCCCGGCATGCTCCCCAACATCGAGTTGGACGTCGACTCCTTCGCGCCCCCAACAAGACGACGGCTTCACTTCCAAGCTATCCGAGGCCGTGAGGAGCAACCACGCGATGGTGAGCGCGGTGCAGAGCATCCTAGCGCACGAGAGCCGGCACGACATCCACCGCCTGGTCCTGAGCTTCTTCTCGAGGGACGAGTCAGTCCGCGTCGTCCGCGCGGTCGACGACGCCATGGCCCGCGGCCGCAAGATCCACGACATGCGGTTCACCGTCTCGTCGGAGAAGCACGAGTTGCTGTGCAAGGACAGAGCCATCGCTACGCAAGGAGCGCGCCTCGTACGTGTCCTACCGCTACAAGTTCCCGCGCGTGTTTGCAAGCCTCACGCGCCTCGACGTGGAGTGCGTCAAGCTAGACACGTCCCGGTCCCGCGTCTCCGGCGTGCTCGACGGCTGCAAGAAGCTGGCCGACCTCTCGCTGGTTTACTGCGATTTCGCCGGCGAAACGGTGGTGGCGATCGAGCACGAGAGGCTCGCCAAGATGAAGCTTGACAACTGCATCTGCGACACCGTCGAGCTCAGGCGGCTCCCGAGACTGAGGAAGCTCGAGTTCGGGTGCTGGGACACTAGGTCAGAGCGGTATCCTGTTGTGTTCGGCCACGTCCCACGGCTTCGGGTGCTGATGCTAGCTAGCGCCGGCACAGCCAACTGCAAAGCTCTCGAATTGAGCAGGTTACTTCAAAACACTAGCCTTAGAGAACTGTGGTTGAACTTCGAAACTGCAAAGGTAAGTCTACATGCCGAAGCATCTCCATCGATCATCGCTATTTGTAGAGTTCTTGTTCATTATTATCGTTCTTTAACTTCCGTGCAATCTTATGCAGATATGGATTAAGCCAGAAAACCCGAAACTTGTGGTTCCTGTTACAAGGAGTTTGATGTCTGTGCATCTCGATGACATACACCCAGACTATGGCATAACTTGGACACTGATGCTCAGTGTTACGGTACTGTCTTTATTTCTCATGTGCTTCTCTACCAATTTTTATGTTGTTTGCATTGATAAGTACAAATTGATCATTGCATATTAAGTAGTACAAGAGAAGATGAAGTAACTCTGATAAATTAAATAATACTAGGTGTGTGTCATACCATAATTAGAGAATTAAAAAATCTTAGTTCAAAGCTTGGTTATTTAAGGTTAAAGTAAAATATCCTTAATCATTTGGTGCAATATATTTATCATCTCCCCTACAAGGTTCAACAAAGAAAATCTAGTTGATAATGAAAAAACTATTCCACGCTTGTATCAGGACTACTGATATAGTATAGGATGATTCTTTCAACTTATAATGCTAGAAAATGTGCTGCCTTTATGCAGGTAACGGACCATCGCTGTGTGCCCTTTCAAAATGAGATGTTCAGTCGCAATAAAAATGAAATAAATAGGGAAACATCTGATTTTAAGCATTGCAATTTGGCGGGGCTCACTATCTACGGTTTCAAAGCGGAAAATAAATTCATAGAGTACATAAAACGAGTTATGAAAACGGCGGTGCATCTGGAATACATATCATTGCACGATTTCAGCTGTGAGCTTTGCAACTCAAATTCGTTTACACGATATGTGAAGACCAAGGAAGAGAGAGATTCCGAAAGAAATCAACAACGGAAGATGGTCCCCTATCAAAAGCATCCAATTTTTTTAGACTTATCAAATTGAAACTGTCAGAGTCATTGATTGAGTTAGATCATAAAACGTGTGGTAGCTTGCTGCTCGGTTGAGAGCACGAAGAACCATGTACTCAGCCTTATTTATGTAATCGAATGTACTCATAGACTTGTTTTATGTGATCAAATGTTGTTTAATACATGCTGCTACAAAAATGCATCGGCAGCTCAAACCGATTTATTTTGAACTTATTTTCTTTGTAGCCGTTTCGTTCAAGATCAGCGCAGTACGGCCTCGTCACAGACTCACTGGTCATAAAAACGGCGCCGGGGGTTTTGTGGACGGAGCTCATATGATACAAAGTTAGAAGGATGTGAGTTCTTAACAGGTGGAGCCTATCTTTATGGGTCCATACGTCAGTGATCATGTTCCTCTAATTTTATGTCAGAGAAGCATTATCTGTGTTGAGTTAAGAATCTGGTATGTACCTCTTCAAGACCGGCGGGTTGGGAGCGCTTCTCGTGTTACCTACGTTGGATTTTATTGTACCTAGTTTACTGTTTAGCTTTTTCTCGATTGGGCACTAACTGTGTAATCATTAATTAACACTTTTCTAGTCGTTCGATCAACCTATGATGTGTACAATCTTGATCCATCCAAGAGCATATGTGTTATGTTGGAGGGGTTGGGAACTCCTCCTCTCCGCACGTAAAACAGAGTGACAGATGAACACATGATTAATTAATTGTGTGTTTGGTTCAAGGGATGAAGTGGGTTGGGTTGGATCGAACCTATTTTTCAGGGTGTTTGGTTTGAGAATGGATGAGATGAAATGATCCCTGAAATGAAATATTCTCCTGAGTTAGATTGGTCCCTTAAAAATTGACGGACCAATTCATCCCACATTTTATCTTAGTGATATGTGGACCATCCCCTAAAAATTAGCGCATTTCATATGTCATGCCAAACGGATAGTGGGGATGATCTCATCCTTAAAAATAAGGATAAGTCCAACTCATTCTACTTTATCTCTAAACCAATTACATACTAAGTATTAGCTTAAAAACTTAAAAAATGAATTAATATGATTGTTTAAAGTAATTTTTTATATAAAATTTTTAGAAAAATAATTTGGAAAAAGTGTGCGTGGAAACGAGGTTAAGAACTTAGAAGGAAGATCGCAGCCAAGATAGTGGAGATTGCGTACACGGGGATGCAACTTGCTCAACTCGAACCCCGCGCCACCGTTCCCCATCTCGTCTTCCTCACGCGCACACGGCCTCCTCGCCTTCTCTCTTCCCCTCGCAGCGATCGCCTGCTCTTCAGATCCATCGCAGAGATCGCCGCCGCCCCTTCTCGCCATTCCTCTCCACAGCACCCGCGCCACGAAGTTGCTGCCGGCTGCCGCTGACTAAAAGAGAAGAGTTTTCGCCCCTCTGGGCAGGTTAGCAACTTGGCATCGCATCTTTGTCCCTTCTTACTAGAAATCACAGTCGCTTCATCGCCGCCTCCGGCAGAATCGTCGTCGCGGGCAGCCGAGACATCGTTGAAGAGGTCGAACTCGTCGGTGGTGTAGATTGTCGGGATGGCGTGTACACGAGCGTCTGCTCGATGTTTAAGCCGTTGGTGGCTGGCCGGTGCTTGGCGAGGCGGTGAGGTTCTGGACCGTGTTGGAGAGAGGACGTGGTGGGACAGCTGCACCGGATCCATGGCGGGATACGAGAGTCGTGAGGAGGCGTCACTGGGCAGCCTTTCACCGTTGTGCTTCAGAGCTCCACGGGGAGCTATCTCACAATAAAATTTGCGTTTGTGTTTAGGGTAGTCAAGTTATACAGGTTTTTCATGTTTGTATTTAGATAATTGAACATCTAACTTGGCTGACATAACTTCAGCAGTATATAGCTTCTTATCAAATCGTTCTCACATGTTATACTTCTTTATTTGATCAGATATCTTATTTTACGAGCACATTGAACTATATCGTGAACTTACTAAGTTGTTGGTATGCTAGGAATCAGATCATTCTTCTTTTTTTGTCCTTGGTATCTACTCCGTACATTAATAAGACTAAGTTAATTTCTATATGGATCCATCTTCCAGTGAGTAATCCATGCATGGCCAGTGAAAAAGCTGCACTGGAGTTCCAACTGGACAAATCGACAAAGCAGTTTCATGAAGTGCAGGTTACTAAATTGCTCGTTCTATTGCTTTTGCTGCAATCAGTTTCCTCTATGTTCTTATCTTGCTCCATTATGTTATCTATTTTATTTATAGAATCAGTTTCCTCTAGGAGTTGAGTTTCTCACAGATTAGCATCATCATGGGAAAAAGATGCTGATATGAAGGCACTAGAGTACGCCCACCGTTCCTTTTTTTAACATGCTGGTAAATTTTGATTATATTCCTGTATTCCTGTGAGAATGTTCAATTGAAATGACATTTTGTTCTCAATCACACTTGATGATTCCCATTAAGAAAAGATAATGCTTATATTTTCAAGCGATGTGTCTTACACAATTGCTCGTTGCAGGCCTCTTTCCTCTGCATTCTGTTTTTCCAGTTACATAAGGCTGAAAAGCTACTAGATTCAGAAGTTGTACGTGTGACTAATTTTTTGTGGCGGTACCCTGTTGCTCAAGTCGGCCTGCTAGTCTATTTGATAAGAACTGCGTAAATCACATGTCATATGTGCTTTGCTTTTTGGCCCCATGTATGAAGGCTGATTTAATTGGATCATATATATGTTCCATGTGTTTGTGCACTTATTCTTGATGTACTTGTTGCATGGTCTGTAGGTCAGCTATGCTATATTGCTACTGTATATTTTATTTTATTTCATGATGTTTGGGAGTTTCGTGCATTTATTCATTTTTAATATTCCAGTGGCTCACAAAGTTAGAAGATTTGAATGATCATGATAAATGTCTTTGACTGTTATAGGATTTTGCATGCAGAGAAGTAATGCCATCAGCTATATGGGGGACTTGACCAACTCAAAAATTTGCCATAGCCTTTGTGGTACTCCTATTTCTTTCTAATTCAGGCAATGCTTTCCTCGCGCTCTCTCTAAACACTCAAGGTTCCCCCTGCCCAACAGTTCCTTTTTTAAAGTCATGTTCTTAGCTTCTATGGGCTACAATTCATTCTTTCACACAATAGGAGTTCATTATATTGATCACAGAATGTACAACACTGTATGGACAACTTGGACCCAACATACCATGCAATACAACTCTCTTGAGCCAATTCTCGCACTATCAAATTATTAAGCAAACATGCTAGGATTCATTAACTTTGCACTACACTATGTTGTTGTTTTTTTGTCCTAAATAGGGAGAGTTATTTAGGACATAATTCGAAGATTGATTTTTTCTGCTATTTGAATCACAATTGAGTTTCTGGTGATAAATGTTATCCAAGGCTTGACACTATTTATTGTTTCATTTTTTGCTGATATTTCTCTAGCAACTCACATTAGAAATTTCTTCGATTAATGCTCTTTGCTACCCTCAAGTTTCACTCCTAGAGGTTGTTGGTTCATCAATACTTGGATATTGTAGCTTGGGGTAAATTTTGCTCACTAAGTTTCTCAGGGATTCTTGCATACAAACGATGATAAGTCTTCTACTTTCTTATAACTTCAGTCTTCTCATTTTAGCTCTCTTAGATGGATAGATGAAGTCTTGAACTCTTCTGCCTTCAGAGTTTGTTCAGCATGTTTTTGAGTAAGATCCTTGTTCTTTTCTTTTCAGTTCACCTAATCATATCCAAAATAATGTAGCAATGATTTTATTTCAGTACGTTGTTCTCCAATTTGATAAGAGCCATGTTTTGTAGATCTGAAATCACCAGCTTGCTCTTCAAGATTTGTCAATAAAACCTTAATCTGCAAATGCCATCTTGATACTTCAAAATTCCTCGCTATCTATTTATACTAATGTATATTGAGACTTGTTGGTACCAACTTGAGCCAATTGCTCTTTGTTGCTTTTTATAAGCTCTTCAGGTCCTTATTCTCTTGATTAGCCCTAGAAGGTCAAATTCTAAATAATGGATGGCTGCTTTTAACTGTGGCATTTCTATCAGTATCAACTAATTCTGTTTTAGTTCACATGTTGTACTCTTAGTAACTCAGCAAGTCAGCATTGTCTTTGTTGTTAACTTGTAGTTTTTCATTTTCGCAAAAAATATCAAGTTACCCAGTAATCTCCTCATTCCTCAACCTGACTAGCTTCGGTTTCTGTTGTGTGCCTTTTGGAACTTTTGCTGCCTGGTCTTCAATATTGGTAAACTGGGGCTGGAGTGAGATATTTTTATACTCCCTCCAGGTTGATAATACTTGTTGTTTTGGATAAGAGTGAGGTCAAACTTTTAAAATCTTTGATTATGAATAATTTCTAAAATATTTGTCTTTGAAATATGGTGACTATGTATAGGTTAGTCTTAAAAAATACTTCAATAAAACCATATATTTGTTAACACTTCTATACACATTATAATAAAAAATAGTGGTCAAAGTTGTTTTTTTGAAGACCGTGCCCTTGTCCAAAACGATAAGTATTATTAACCCGGAGGGAGTAGTTGAAGTCCATCTGGATTCGTTCACTCTGTGAAAGAGCATCTTGCGTCAAGCTGTTTGCCCTTTCCATTTCCAAAACCTGGTCCCTCGGACAATTTAACTCTGTTTTGTGCTCTCGAAAGGAAAGCATCCTAACCCTCCTAACAGGGTTGTGAAGTCAAGCTTGCAAGGGTAGAATGAAGCTCTTCCATCAGTCTCCTTTTCTCTTAACAAATTCTCATCACTAGATCTTAGATCATCTTGCAACCTCCGATCTCATTTTCCATATGCAGCAGTGCTTCATCTTTAAATAGTAATGACTAAGGTAAGAATTTTATTCTCCTCCGCATATTCTGCAAGAGTTGATATTAAGTCAATAGCAGCAATATCCTTTCATTTGTTGTAGTTCACCATCCATTCATGCTAGCCCTGATGTTAAGCCAACGGTGACAGTGGGATGCTTTTCTTGAGTCTCGGATAAAATTGTGTCATATTCTGTAATTTTTTTTCTCATGCTTCTCCATATGTTCCTCAAAATTACATTAGTGGGATCCTCATATATGTTTTGCTCATGCTAAGTGACTTGGAAGGAAGGTTCTTTCATTCACAATTTTTTGTACAAATTTACTAAAGTTTGTGTTTCGCACGTGTTGCTTATAGATTTTTCGCCTCACTAACTAACGTCCTCTTTATCTTTCTGATAGATATCTCAAGATGTGCAGGCATGCTGAATGTATCCACGGAAAACTGGTCCTTGTATTTATAAGAATCAATCTATACACAAATAAACATGGCTCTTAATTTAGTATGTTGCTGGTCCTCATGGTGCTAACCCATAGTAATTTTTCTTGTCAATTCTAGCTCATTGTATAGATATGAAACGATTTGAACGAGTAAATTATGGAGTGCATGAAAACATTTGTATCTATTCTCAAACCGCGAGAAACTGAAGCAGCTCTAGTAGGATAATTTCATACTCGATGTCCTATAGTTACAATGGTGGCGTTTTGTTTTTTTTAAGTGTTGTTTGCTTCGTTGGCTAACCTCCAGGCGGCGCGCAAAGGCGGATGCCCCAGCATCTAGTTCTTTTCAAGGCAACGATTCAAAAGTTCTGAACTTACCGCGTCTAACACTATCGAATTCGATAATATAAGAGACGTAAAATAGGACGAAAACACCTCGCACTTTTTTGCTGGAAATAAAGAGCCAAGCCAACAGTCCAGCACAGCACTGAACCGAGTACATGGCGGCGGCGCAATGTAGTCGGAGCAGAAAGCAAGCGAGCATTTGAGCGATCAGGCGAACAAGAATCCGACTGTAATCAAGCGGAAAAATAGGCGACAATTTTTTCAGCAAACCCAGTGCCGTGAATATATAAGAAACTCTGAATATGAACCGAGCATCTACAGTCCACAGCGCAGCCAACTAGTCCTCGAGAAATTATTCGTCTAACGCCACTTTCAAATTCAAAAACGATGATTTATAAAGTGCTGGATATAAAGTACACAAATTAACATTACACCGAGTTTAAATAAAACATCATGCGAAAAGCCAGCAAAAAAAAAAGCAGCATCCAGCTAACGAAGCTCTACTAGCTCGAAAAAGGGACTTATTTTCAGTAGCACTCTACTCCAGTTCTTCCGAAAGAGTACATCTACTGGGTGTTGTACATGTGACGGATCAGGTCAACAACGCGAGAGCTGAAATAAAAAGGAGTGGGTTAATATACGAGTTATTAATGAAAAAGCAAGGCAGAAAAGATACAGAGCAGAATTCCATAATACTGAATCCAACTAGCAACAAGAAAGAGTAAAACATTAGAAAACAAGGGTTAACTTGACAAAGTAATGTAGTTCAGAAAACTACCATAGAACATGTTAAAATTCTAAGGATATGAACCAAACAACCAGTATAACTTTCTACTAGAGAGCTAGCCTACGCGATATGAACCAAACCGCCATGAACCTCGTATTAATGCACATAGCAATAATTACCTGTATCCCCACTCGTTGTCATACCAAGACACAAGCTTAACAAAGTTGTCATTGAGAGCAATACCGGCCTTAGCATCAAAGATGCTTGACCTGTTACACAGAACAAAAGAGGTCAGGGACATCGAGGACCGAGTATCAAAATATAAGACGAACTGAAACAGATCTCCACCTGTTGTCACCCTGGAAGTCTGTGGAAACAAGGTCCTCCTCAACATAACCCAGAATACCCTTGAGTTTCCCCTCAGACTCCTCCCTGGAAAACAGAACAAACAAAGGTCAATTGTTAAGTCTTAGATAACATGCTGGTACCCAGTACTTTGGTCTCTTCACTTTCTGTAACGGCAATTCTAATTTAGGCTACACTTACTTGATAGCTGCCTTAATCTGATCATAGGAAGCTGGCTTCTCGAGCCTGACAGTCAGATCAACGACAGAGACGTCCACAGTTGGAACACGGAAAGCCATACCAGTCAACTTCCCATTGAGAGCAGGAAGCACCTTGCCGACAGCCTAACAAGTTTATATCAAAAGTTAAACATGTACAATCAATTCCCCAAAACAGGATTAGCACAAAGGCAAAAAGGCTATAAACAAAATTCTTAAATAATGATCTCAAACTTCGAAATTATCAACTTAGACGCATACGGTTGCACTTCCAGAGATTATGCTGAAGCTAAACAAACAGGATGCAAACAAAGAAGCATTAGGGGCAGAATCTGTGTTCAAATTAGTACAGTTGCTTCGGGATGATGTACTTTGAACTTTTTCTAATAGGGAGTCAGTACCTTGAACTTTGATTATAAGTAAACATGTTCAAAAGCTTTGTTTGACATGTCAAAGACACCAAATGCTAATGCATAGTTATTATGAAACATACAAGTGACAAGACACACATGTGACAAATGCATTCAAAGATATCTTCAACAAATCATTGTTGATGCTACAGAGGTTGTGCCTACCTCAGTGAGCTTTAACTAATCATTACTACTAACTAATGCACCTAAATTATATGTACAGACAGAAAACATCATGGATGCTGACCTAAGCTTATATGGGATAATATTAAAACTCATGCTTACCTTTGCAGCTCCAGTGCTGCTAGGGATTATGTTGAAACTGGCAGCCCTTCCACCCCTCCAGTCCTTGCTCGAGGGTCCATCAACAGTCTTCTGAGTTGCTGTAAGAATTGCACAGTGTTACATTAAAGAAATGCTAAGAAACACCTCAACAATGAAGAACATCACAGGTACTTCACAGATCATACCAGTGATTGCATGGACAGTGGTCATCAAACCCTCAACAATACCAAACCTGTCATTGATAACCTGCAGGCAGAATCTTTGATAAGGACAAGGCTTCATATGGTAGTAGTGACCAATCTCTTAACATCACCACACAATTTGCAACAGCCAACAAGTGAAAATGAGTGAGGAACACACCTTGGCAAGTGGTGCAAGGCAGTTGGTGGTGCAGCTAGCATTGGACACAATGTCGATATCAGGCTTGTACTCCTTCTCATTGACACCAACAACAAACATGGGGGCATCCTTGCTGGGAGCAGAGATGACGACCTTCTTAGCACCACCCTATAAATTTGAAACACATATGATACCATGAGAATCATTCTTCATATGAATTGTTATGACACCACAATCAAACAATGACATGTTGGATTTTGGAGAAAATACCTTCAGGTGAGCAGCGGCCTTGTCTTTGTCGGTGAAAACACCAGTGGACTCCACAACAAACTCAGCGCCAGTCTCACCCCATGGGATCTCCTCAGGGTTCCTGCACAAAGAAATTTAGATTGAGCGATATGGTACACTGCTCATGATATCATCAGACAACAGTGGAGAGGTAAGATGGCAAACCTGCAGCCAAACACGGTGACCTCCTTCTCACCGAAGAGAAGGGTCTTGGAGTCCTTCACCTTAACCTCGTGATGCTTCCATTGGCCGTGCACAGTGTCATACTTGAACATGTATGTCTGCAGGAAATTGGAAAAAAGAAGTTATATATCACACCGCATTGTCTAGATGATTGGATTGACACTTCAGATGAAAAGGAAAATCACAGATATTTAAGAAGGCCCGTTATCAAACCAAAACAAACTGGAGACAAATAGCTGGACGCGGCAAACATATCTCATTAGCCCACAGCAATGCATTATGGTCGCAGTGCGGAATTTTGAAGCAGCCAGTACCATCACATGGTTTTGTATGTGCAAATGCATCTGAAGACAGATAAACGTCTATTTGATCGACAGTTCGACACACTGATATCCAAATTCCAAACTCACAGATCTAATTACGACAACAATATGATAGGCAGCCATAGAGAGCTCGCATGTCTAGATCAATACGCAGGGTCAACCAGTCAAAAGCACACTGAATGTAACATCCTAACTCTGAAACCCACTAAACTAACTAATCACTGGAATAGATCTGAAACAAACCAACAATCCCCTCACATCTATCCACAAATCTGTGCAGCTAACGAGATCAAAGCAAAGCCAGGAGGGTTACCATGTAGTCGGTGGTGATGAAGGGGTCGTTGACGGCGACGAGCTCGACATCGTCGCTCTGGAGGGCCACCCTGGCCACGAGCCTCCCGATCCTCCCGAACCCTACACAATCCACAACCAACCATCAAAACCCACTCCAAAACCCCGCAAACACCGGCACAAAACACAGATCTGGAGACGAGGTCCAAACTCACCATTGATCCCGATCTTAATCTTCGCTGCAGAAGCAAAAACAACCAGCAAAAGGTCAGAAAATGTTACAAAAAAATCACTCCACTAGACAGACGGGAACGCGAAGAGCAGATCGAGATCGGAGGAAAGGGGATCAGATGGCGGAGTTACCCATTTGCGATTTCGATCTGAACTAAGCGAAGAAGCGAGAGGGGGATGAGATGCGGGGGGCAGGAGCTACAAGTGCGATGCGACGCGAGGAATGGGTGGTGCCAGTTGGAGTGGCCTCGCCTTTATAGAGAACTGGCTCGCCGGGGGATCCAGGGCGCTGTGCCCGCGGCTCCAAGGATCAGATCGGGGCCGTTGGTTTGAATCGGGAGGGGGTGTGGACGGCGGGAGATGCGCCACGTCGTTGGATTGGGAGTGGGGATAGAAAGGGCGTGGTTTTCCAGAAGGTTCCTGTGGGTGGAGAAACGTTGGACCGCTGCTGGATTTGGGCCCACGAAAGATAATGGCGAGGTAGGCTTCCTCCCCAAGAAGATCGATGATAATCAGCCGTTGAAGATCTCTCGTCCTGCTGATCAAGAAACATGTATAAACGGTGTTATGAATAGTTGATACAGTATCATTTAGAGCAAGGGAACCGGTACTGAGAAAGATTCCTTCTTAATAAGACGTGATTTGATCCGTGTATATTTGGTAAAATACAATCCTTTCCTCTAGTTATAAATTGAAAATGTTCGATTACAATGTATTCTCTCCATTTTATATTATAAGTCGTTTGAATTTTTTTCTAGTTAAATTTTGTTAAGTCTAACAAAGTTTATAGAAAAATTTAGAAACATCTAAAAGATTAAATTAGTTTCATTAAAACTAACATTGAATATATTTTGATAATATATTTGCTTTGTGTTGAAAATACTACTATATTTTATAAAGTTGGTTAAATTTAAAAAAATTTGACTAGAAAAAAATCAAATGACTTATAATATAAAACGGAGGGAGTAATATAAAAAAGTGACTTGGTTGGTGAGAAAAGGGTGGTGACTCAAACGAGAAAAATGTTCCTTGGAAAGAATTGAATAGAGCCATATAAGGAATAAGTTCGTTTTGACTCCCTTAACTAGTGGTTGAATCTAATTCGTATCTCTAAATCACAATACCAGATATCCCGATCCCTGAACTATTAAAATCGGTACAATTTGATTCTCTCGGTGGTTTTGGAGAGTAGTTTCGCTGACGTGGCGCCGACGTGGCAGTGTTGACCTGGTCTTTGTTCCACGTGGCATTGATATGTTACTTATGTGGTATTAGAATTAAAAAACATATGTGCAACTCATTTATCATTAAAAAAATTATTATGGAACCCACTGACATACGGGCTTATATGTCATCCTCTCTCCTCTTCTTCATCCTCCCTTTCTCTCCCTTCTCTTCACCTTCGCACGCACATGGGGAGCGGGAGCGGCGGGCAGGGGCCGGAGCCAGGCGGTGGCCACTACCGCCAATGCCGCGCATGTTAGAAGTACAAATATGTTAGTTAGAGATAAGAGTCAAATACAAATATATAGATAAGATAGAATTCTAGAGATAAGTCTACTCTTACTGTATTGTACTCTAAGTCTCTACCTCCTGTGTACTCCTATATATACTCCATGAGTGGATCAATGCAATACAATAAATTATATTTTCTATATGGTATTAGAGCTATAGACCCACGTCTTTTGATTCTTAGTTCATCGACGACTTCCGCACGTGCTCCAGGGAGATGAGATCTCTATAATCTCCCATGGGCGCCGCATCAATTAGCCACCACAGATTATCCATAGATTAGATTTTATCGATACTATCATTAGATCAATTTTTCATTAGCGACATAAACTCTACAATTCTTGGAGCACCTAACACTGGCGCCTACGAGTCATTTCGTCAGATCAAGAAGGAAGCGGGGCATCAACCAACGCTAAGCAGTAGCACGGAGATTGAAGAAAACTACAAGTTCTATGGCGGCATCCGCGACATGCATCTATGTATATGAGTGCATGTATGCATATTCGGGTAGATTGGCTAGGTGCTCCTGCCGGTCAACCATGATGTATACTATACGTGTACGCATGCGGCACTTCAAGACAAGCAGCATCGGCACTACCTCGCGACTACAGCGCTGGAACTCGACGTCAACGAGACAACGATGCCTCCTGCTAGTGAAAGATCAGATGGTTCTTCGGGGCCACCTCGCCTCCATCGGCCGGGTAACGCAAATTGGACGAACCGATCAAGTCCGCCACACCATCTATCATCTCCGATCATCTACAACGTGGTCGATCTTCATCAACATGGTAACTCCGCCGCAGCCGTTTTGTCCACAAAGATGGACATCCCGCGTCCTCTGACGGATTCATCTGCAAGACGCTTCATCGACGACATCGACCACGTCCTCTACGACGGCAACGACCGCCATCGATGGTAGCATTGATCACGTCATCTACAACGATAATGACCGCATCAACTCGGCATCACAATTGTGATGACTGCTCCACGGCGCAGAAGGACCAACCAAAGTGGTGACCTCATCACCAACGACATCCTCTGATATATACAAGACGTCTCCAACGGCATCCTCTGACATCTACAAGGTGCAAGATGCTAACAATTGCAGTTCCGTCTTCACACCATGGCGTAAATATTTTTTTTCGCCTTCGGCTATTTGCGGCAACACCAACTACCATAACTACCACGACCACGGCTACTACATGATCGGCTACATCGATAAACGTTTACAATAAAAATAATCTACGACAACACCATTCAAAGTGTCTGTGTCATCGCTATTGTCCATAACACTCCCGCTATGACCGCGGGAGGGAATAGAGGAGAGTCAAGGGCATAGTACAAAAAACCGGACCGGGGTTGACCCGCTCTGACCATCGGTTCACCGGTCGAACCGCCGGTTTTTTATTTATTAATATTATTTTTGATTTGCATTATTTTAAATATAGAACCATCACGAATTGGTGAAAATATACATAAATAAACCAGTATATCTATTATTATATAGCCACAAGATAAAAAAATAAATGTAGTGTGGTAACATAATAAATTCATAATGCCATATAGCCATAGGACAAACTAAGAACCGGTTCGATTCTTAAAAAACCGGCACCGGTTCACCGGTCCCCATGAAAACCCCCCGGTTCACCGGTTTTTTACCGGTTCGATTGCAGGGATGGTCTTTTTGCTGAACCGAACCGCCAAGATCATCGGTTCCGGTTTTTTCCGGTTCAACCGTCGGTCCGGTCCAGTTTTTTTTACTAGGGTCAAGGGACGACACCGAAGGGGACGCAGTCAGCAGGTGGAGGACCGTCCATCAGAGATACAATCGATGATGGTGAGTCGAAAAGATGAAGAAATAGAAGATTTTAAATCCAGTCGCAATTGTTCGCTTTGCTCCTGTTACGACTGAGGGGGAATGTTAGAAGTACAGATATGTTAGTTAGAGATAAGAATCAAATACAAATATAGAGATAAGATAGAATCCTAGAGATAAAATAGAGTTCTAGAGATATAATCCTAGAGATAAGTCTACTCTTATTGTATTGTACTCTAAGTTTCTATCTCATGTGTACTTCTGTATATACCCTATGAAAGGATCAATGCAATACAATAAAATACAACAAATTATATTTTTTCTACAGCGCGCGCGCAACATTTGGGCACGGCACGGCGGTAGGGAGCGCGCCGGTTTCCAAGGCGGCGGGAGGAGTGCGCCCTGGAGCGCAAGTGCGCAACCGCAGCGCGTGCTACTCACCGGAGCACGCCGACAACGACATGTTGCGGTTCTACCTCACGCCGATGCGGAGCGCCAAGGGCCGACGCATCCTGGGGCTACCAGTGAAAGGCGGCCGACAACTGAGGTCGCAATCGTTCGTGCGTAGCATGCTCCGACTGTACTGAGTTGGTTTTCATTGCAGCAATAGTGGAGGCTCAATGGCAATGGTATAACCATAAATCTTTTTACATCCTTGTGTAGAGCAGTATTAATTTCGTTCATTTGGGGGTTGGATTGGATAGAATGGAGGTTTATCTCATAATCATCTCTGTCAATATCTTGTCTTGTGCCGTTGTTCTGAACTTCTATACTATCTTGATAACTATACATTGATAACATGTAGTAGTAGATGTAGTAATGCTACAGCTATCCTGCAAATTCTAAACTGGTGTCAAGGTCATGGTGAGGAGGGGTCCTACTAGGCTACTACTACTACTACAGTACTACTACTTGGACAGTATTGAATTCTGAATTCCTTAGATATGGCGCTGCCTTGCCAAGCGGCAGCGGAGCGCTACTCAGGCTCGGCCCCGGCCGCTAGGTTGCACCAGACCAACCGGTCCCTTCGCGACTGTAGCCGCCGTTGTTGCTGCTGAACGAGCTCCGCGCGCTGGCGTTGCTGTTGCACCGCTGCATCTAGGCGTTGTGCCGCGGACGCGCAGTTCCGGCCACGGCTCGGAAAAGGCCCCCGCCCGCAGCCGCTGCCCCTTCGGCCCCCGCTTCCCGCGTGCGTCCGAAGGGGAAGAGAACGGGGGAGAGAAAGACAGAAGGAAGATAGGGAGGAGGAAGTAGGTAAGGGGAGAGGATTATATGTGGGCCCCACATATCAGTGGGTCTCACAATATTTTTTTAATGATAAATGTGTCCCACATATTTTTAAAATTCTAATACCACATAAATGTCAAATCAACGCCACGTGGAACGAAGATCAGGTCAACACCGCTACGTCGACGCCACGTCAGTAAAATTGTCGAGGAAATCAAATTGCACTGGTTTTAATAGTTAAAGGATCGAGATATTCGGTATTATGGTTGAGGGATAGGAATCAAATTCGGTCACCAGTTAAGGAGTCGAAGTGAACTTTTTCGGTGATATAAGCACTCTACCACTGGTGGTAGTCTGGTAGATGTCTATACGATGCATTAGCAATTTACCGTGCATATATTGACCCATGAATAAATCATATTTCTCCATTTCTTAAGCTGTGCCAGTTAAAGTGGCAGGGCCTGATAAGAACTTTCACTAAAAGAACTACAAAGGTTTTTTATAGGAAAAAATCTACAAGAGAATTTAAAAAGTCAGCTATATACCAAAACTTCTAACAAGCAACCGAAAATTTTCCTTTATAGAGAAAAAAGGTTTTACCAAAAAAATCAAAGGAACTTGAATTTCTCCTCTTGAAAAAAAAATCTCTACCGAAACAATATAATCCTACTTGAATTTTAAATACATCCAAATTTCAAATCAAAAGGTAAACAAAATGGCAGTATTAGTCAGTGGCTTTTAAGACATAGGAGTAGATTTTAGTATAGAATCACACTGTTTATAAATATATTAAAAACTAGATTTAGATTATTGAGTGGAATATTATTGCCATTATATAATCAAGTGTAGTGGTTAATTTAATATTTTAAGATAAAAATATCTAAAATGAGTGGTCTAAGTAATACCCCTCTATCCCAAAATGAGTTTGACTCAACCACTTATAACAAAAAGACCAAGAAATAATTTAATTACCTTCTCGGGTGGATCACATTAACACATGCAAGTAGTGTGATTGGGGCTTGATGATAGAGGGTTTAAAATAAACTAAATTTGAAGGACCAAGAGGTAGTAGTTAATGTATGTATGTACGCACGCATTATATTACGAGACGGAAAAAAATGATTGTGCCAGGATGGACTGAGTACAATAGAAGTTTTTTTTAATACCAAAACATAATTTTCAAATCGTGAATCAAATAATCTGCTTTGACAATATGATGAATAAGCGTTTTCAAATCATGAATCAAATAATCTGCTTTGGCAATATGATGAATAAGCGTTTTTTTATCTGGTGAAGATTAAACTTTTTGGTTTATAATTCGGCCGAATAAGACTAAACAAATAGTAAGAGACAAGCTGAGAGCAAATGAGGGCTGTTGGCAGCAGTAAGCCTGCGCTCGGCATGTGGTGTTGGGAGCTAATCCCGCACACATATAAAAGGAGTGATTCATTAGCACATGATTAATCACGTATTAGCTATTTTTTTAAAAAATAGATTAATGTGATTTTTAAAGTAACTTTAGTATAGAAAAATATACTTTTTAATAATTTGAAAAGTGTGCACACTGAAAAGGAGGAGGTACTAAATACCTTCACTCCGTTTCAAAGAGGCCAACCATCCTAGCCAGTAGCCACCCAGGAGCTTTTTTTTTTCCCAAGAAAATGGTGTTTCTACGGTTCTACCAGTACAACTCATCAACAAAGAGGAAAAAGGACTCGAAGAGAGCGCGCGGCTCGGGCGAATCGCGCCACCGGAAGCCCACTGGCCCACCACACCCCACACGACCGTTGGGAGCGCCGGTCCGGCCCACCTTTATAACCTCCTGAAACCCACCCCGCACGCCGTTACCTCTCTCCCGCACCGCACCTGACCCAACACGACCCATTCGACAACGCTCCCAAGTTCCCAAGCGCCGCAGCCGATCCACTCCACACTAGCCGTTGCCTCTGCCGGCTCTCTCCCCTTTCCTCTCCCCCAATCCCCCATCCGCCGCCGCCGCCGCCGCCGCCGCCCGAGAGGCAAGAGGAGGAGTTAAGGAGGCGAGGCGGATCAGGCGGAGATGGCGTCGAGGACGGCGTCCAAGGACATCATCACCCTGCGGGGCTCCGCCGCCATCGTCAGCGAGTTCTTCGGTAAAGCCGATCTCCGCCTCCGTTTCCGTTCTTTTTTCGCGCCGCACGCGTGCGCCCGACAGGTGTTTGATCGAATGCTTTCTCGTGTGGCAGGCTACGCCGCGAACAGGTGCGCGCTCGCGCGGTTGGGGGGTGCCAGGATCGACGGCGCCGCTGGTTTCCTTTGAAAGAATAGAAAAAAAAATGTCGATGCGGATTCAGGTTTGGTTTTTTTGATGGGGGGTTCGTGTTCTTGGTTTGTGCGTGTGCAGCATCCTGTACAACCGCGGGGTGTACCCGGAGGAGAGCTTCACCAAGGTGAAGAAGTACGGCCTCACGATGCTGCTGACGCAGGACGAGGGGGTCAAGACCTTCATCGCCAACCTCAACACCCAGCTCTCAGGTCGGCTGGCCTCACTCACCGGATAACTAGCCTACTTCCATTTGGTTTCTTTTGCTTCTGCTGCTGCTGATTGATCTTGCATGCGTTCTTGCGTTGCCGCAGAGTGGCTGGAGGCCGGGAAGCTGCAGAGGATCGTGCTGGTGATCATGAGCAAGGCCACCTCCGAGGTGCTGGAGCGGTGGAACTTCAGCATCCAGACCGACCCGGAGGTGGTCGACAAGGGTGTCATCAAGGAGAAGAGCGACAAGGAGATCATGAGGGAGATCCAGGCCATCATGCGCCAGGTCGCCTCCTGCATCACCTACCTCCCCTGCCTCGACGAGCCATGTAAGCAGCTCACACTCTCTCCTGCTTCAGTGTTCACCTCTGCTTCCCCCAAACTCCTCCTCCTCCTCCGAGCTCATCCGTCCGCATTCGTCGGTTGATTGATTTGATTGCAGGCATATTCGACGTGCTGGCGTACACCGACATGGATGTCGCGGTGCCCTTCACCTGGGTGGAGAGCGACGCCAAGCTCATCGACAATCCGCAGATGGTGAAGCTGCATTCCTTCGACACCAAGGTGAAACATTTCACTAGCACTATCACTGAATCGGCTCCGTTCTTTTTCGTTGCCTCCCCAGATTGCTGACGTTACAGCGCCGTGTTCTTGCCATGGCAGATTCACAAGGTGGACACGCTCGTCTCCTACAAGGTCGACGAGTGGGACGAGGAGTAGAAGCCGCGGTGGAGTTGGAGCCAGGAGGAGAGACCCCCTGCTAGTTTATTATTGCTGCTAGCTTGCTTGCTTGCTAGGCGTGATGCTTGTGTGAATCGTTCGTTCATTCACGCCCTAGCCCTGTCGAATTCTTGTGCTCTGGGAGAATCCCTTTTCTTGTTCTTCACCGCGTTTTGGGAGAATACTGTGTATCGCTGCTTCACCCCGTCATGCGTGTGATTTTCTCAGCCTTTGAAATCCTGGATTGAAATTACCACTGGAGTGAATGCATCGTGTGCAACAATCTCTTAGGCTTTTCCGCACGCACGTTTTTCAAACTACTAAACGGTGTGTATTTTGCAAAAAGTTTCTATACAAAAGTTGCTTAAAAAATCAAATTAATCCATTTTTAAAAAAAAATTAGCAAAAACTTAATTAATCACGCGCTAATAGATCGCTTCGTTTTCCGCAATCACTGTGCATCTTCCCATCCTCCTTTGCCGAACGCTGCCTTAATTGTGTTGTTCAATTGCGTGTTGTTTCACAGTTCAGAATCTCAAAGGATTCAAGGTGTTTTAAGTCATGCTCTGTGAAACCGTGACAAAATGCGCTTAAATTAAAAGTAATCTTGTACCATCTTCAATCTCAAGACTATGTTTTTCTTACCTCAAAGAATACTTGCATATTAAATTAGAAGTAATTTTGTATCATCTTCATTCTCTAGACATAATGCATTTTTGCTGAATGAATTTATTCCAACTTCGGAACTTCCATTAGATATTTGCAACAAATATACAACCCATCAGTGATTTTGCACTTCTGATGAATGTATTTATTTCCAGCTTCCAAGGCTATTTGTAACAAATGTAAAACCCAGCATCATCATGGGTAACACATTGGAAACTAACTTACACCGAGATGTTACAGAGCTACATTTACATATAAATCAGGGGAACCCCAGGAACTGTTGGCAGCAACTACAGGTCCTTATTTAGGCTGTAATCTTTGTACTCAGCCAAATCACCTGGGATCTTCAGAGCTTGCACCGTGATGAATGATCACATTTCCAGCTTTCAAGTTCCAAGGCAATATTCACTTAGGGTAACCAATGTATATCCATTATAACTTTTCCCATTCGCTGCATGGACATTTGAAATTAGCTTAGGTCAAGATGCCAAAAGCTAATTTTACGATAACCAGGAACCCATGATTTGCTTGGCTTCAATCTGCAATTAAAAGGTATGCTCCATATCTACTTTGGATACGGTCAGGCAATGCCACCAAATCAATCACCAAGTGATCGCATTCCCTCATAAATCACACCAGGACGAAGGTCATCCAGAGTATCGGCAATTCTGTAGCCTGAATACTCCCTGAGGAGTGTCCAACCACGCCGCGAGAGAAAATCTCGGAAGTCCTCTTCAGTGTAGAATGTTTTATCTTCTGTCCGGACCTCATCGTTTTCGAACATACATAGTTTGATGGTCATTCCTGTGAACATTGAACACAGCAACGATTTAAATCAATAGCACTCTCTCTGATTCCAAAATAAGTTGTTTTAGATCTGTGCACTAACTCAAATTAACCTTGTTGGCCTTCATTTATATTACATTGGAAAAGATGTATCATTTCTTTGTGAGAGAAGGAGCATTTATTTTGGAAGGACAATCATGGAGGAAATTTTTTTGAATAAGTGTCTAGAAGTTCCTAAATGACTTGCTAAGGAAATTGTTGAGAAGTCTAAAGCAATCTATATTTGGAACAAAAGGGAGCAGGGTTGATGAACATCCTTCAGTAGAGTTTGAAAAAAACAAACTTCAGAATAATACTAAATCTTTTTAGTTGGTGATGTGCAGCTGGAATGAAAAACAACATAGTAAATTGAGACGTAAATTACAACTGACAAAACATGATATTTTTTAGAGTTTGCTTGTAATGAGAGTGTCACTCACTACTGGCAGCATCCAAACATAAATACCGACGAACATTTACTTGTATACAAATACTCCAACAGAAATTTCTAGTTAGCACTAGTTAGATGTACATCGAACCAGGAACAATTGGTAAACAGTACCTCAACAGAAACGAGATGCACAGATGACCAACATGAATTAGTTAGCTCAACCAGAACTTAAACAAGAAATCAATGTTCACATTTCAAGTTAATGGATGCAATTCTCCAATGTGGTTCCGCTTGCTTTCAGTTCTTAGGGACTAATTGCACCAAAAGGGTAATGGTGCGAGATACCACCCCCCCCCCCCCCCCCCAAAAAAAAAACACACACACACACACATACATCTACTACATACAGAAAATACTGTTACAAATCTAAATAATCTACTACGGTATTCCTAGTTGTGGAGAATAAATTCTTACTTATCCATAAGCAGAGGAAACATTTTCCAATTACCGTTATCAAGATGAAGTGTGTATGTTCCAACCGGCATATCTCTGTCTAAGGAACGGACAACCTCATCCTCATCTTCAAGCCAAAAGGCCCGTCTTGTTCTTAGACCAAATGCCGATTTGATGGCTTCTTTAATTGCCTCCGCTGTACCATCAATGCCTATTCTTTTAGTGTAATCACCCCACTTGACTAAAATGACTCTCCCACCAAAAGTAACCTGATTATCTCCACCTGTATGAGGCACGTTTCCCAATGAATACAGAATATTAAAAAAAGGAGCCACAAATTAATTCACATAAGAATTTTGTAGTACCATCTGAAGTTAATAACTTATAACTTCATTAGTAAAAATAAAGAATATGTGTATATTAGCCGTATGCGTAGAAACAATAATAGTTAGAAAGAAAAGGGTATCCAACAACTCCTCCATATTTCAGGAATGACAACTATGACTAATTAGTTAAGTTCAGTGGTTTATGAAATATTTTGAAACAATATTTCTCAGCGGAACAGGAAGCTCATGCAATCAAAATAAATATCATCCAATGAAAGTTGAATCAAGTTCATAAGTAAACAGTCAAGCAGCAATATTTCCATCCAGTCACATTCCTCTGCCATAAATATCCAGATTATTGTTATTATCACTTTTATTGTGTTTGGATTTGGATTAGTACCATTGGTAGAGGTGTCTCTCCAGTTCCATGGATTCACACCATTGGTTGCAACTGCATCAGCTGTTAATGCAAGTGGATGACTGTCAGGCTCTAGTCGATCTTCGACACTTAGCAGTGATCTACCACTTGCTGTAAAACAGAAAAGAGCAAAAGAATCAGAGTAAACTACATCTGATGCATTATATGTATGATTTTGTCTTCATAACCGCAGTTACATCAGAGTAAATCATTAATCACACGGGTTAGATAAACAAAATACATGAATCTGATAATAAAAATGGTAAACATGCAATTCTACTTTATTGGTGCTACTGGTCAAACAACTAATTATAAGTGCTGCTGAGCTGGTATCAGGTGCCCTTTTTTCTCTTTGATTGTAACTTCATGAGAGAGAGCGAGAATTTCAACAATTCCACAACCACATTGAGCAATTCAAATTAAACGTTAGGTTCATCCAAAATTTTGAAAACAATAAATCATATGCCATCAGAACAACTAATGAGCCGTGACTAAAAGCTTTTGTACGAGACTAAGAAAAATGGCATTACTAAAAACTCACTGTTTTGGAGCACTGTTTTGGATGATCAACCAGAAAAGGGAAAATGAATAGTCCACAAATGACTTTGTATCAAACTTACTATGTCAAAACAACTTAGCCAAGCAAGTAAACGACCATAGCATATCTGAAATTATTGCATGTGGACATTCCGGTACCTTCAACAGGGCCAAACGGAATGTTAGCATCTTCAAAACCTAGATAGAAGGGTCACAATATTAGTCAACGAGATAACAAAGAGTTAAACAAGCAGAACTACAGAAGACAAGTACAAGCATGAAGACTGAAAACATTGCTGAAGTTTAATTCAGTTTTGCACCCTAACTTCAATGCTGTTTATTTTACATCCCTCCATTGTGAAAATCGTGCCTTCATACTTTACAATGATCTCTACTTGTAGTAGAATCAATCTAAACCGTTCATCTTATCTAATCCAATCAGGGGCGTATCCACGTACAAGCCGTGTGATGCACAGCAGGCTAAACATTGAAATCCCATTAATGTTACCCCATGTACAGCATATAAACAAAGTATTATATCCATAATTCATAGGTACAGGACACTCGGTAATTTTCGTCCTAGATTCACCCCTGAATCCAATGGATCATATCAATTTATACTACTACCTCAACTACTGATAGTAGAATATTTTTGTCTAGTGGTAGTAGAACTCATAAATCAATGGTTGGGATCATTTCTACTAGTGATAATACTGGTGGTATACTACCAGTACTCATTGGGGAGCTATTTAGGTTTACTGCGATGCAAATTTAGTTATATAGTGACAATTTATTCATCCCCTCAAGAATTACTAGCCAGTTAAGCTGTCAGAAGTACACAGCATTACTTTCTGTGCAGTTCATTAGCTGACTAGTGACTAATGGCATATATTAGTATAACTGTTAGTCCAGTTAACCAGTTTAGAGTTTTATTCTAGACCTTTCTACTGTTTTGTTTCAGTTCAAGCATGTTGGGGTTTATCCAACAGCTCTTCTACTTTTTCTGGGGCTTTAGGGTGCACTACGAGTAGAGGCTGGAGATTTATTATTCATATTATCTAAAAAAATCAGTACACTTACTGCGCTACATGGTGTAAAGAAAACTCAATTCTGATTCTAAGTTTAAGGTTCTGTTTGCAGTTAGCCTGTGGCTCTGTGTTAGGTTATGACTTATGACTTATGAGTTGTGCATCAAGAGATTGAACAAGATGCCAAAGTTGTAAGCCGTCACATGCTCCTCAGACGAGTAGTTAGAAATGCCACTGTTCGATCCATCAAGCAAAGCATATGCTCATTTTAATCAGAAGACTGTAACTCTGGAAGAGGTATACCCTTGTCGAACTGCAGGTAGGAGTCGATCTTGGAGGTGATCGTGGGGCTCTTCACCGTGCCACTCCCCACGGCCGCGCCGCCACCACCCGTCGGCTTCCCGCGGCGCTTCAGCAGGTCGTCGATTTCCTTGTAGCACGCCATCTTGGCGGGGCAATTCCCGCCGGGGCCCGCACCGCCGGCGCCCACGCCACCACCGCCTCCGCCCCGCGCGTGGCTGCGCGCCTTCTTGAACTCCTTGAGGAGGTTCCGCCACTTGTCGGTACACATGGTCGGGGAGCGGTCGAACCCTTGCTCCCGCATCCTGGCCGAGATGGCCTCCCAGAGGTGCTTGTTGGACTTGGAGGTGTTGAAGTGGGAGTCCATCTCCCGGCGCAGCGCGATGAGGCAGAGGGTCTCGTCCTGGACCCAAGTCTCGGCGCGCTTCTTGGGGCCGCCGCCGCCGCCCGACGCCGCCGCCGCGCGGGAGGAGGAGTCGTGGCCGCCGTCCTCGCCGCTGCTCTCCGGGAGGAGCAGCGGCGGGGTGGGCTGCTGCGGCGACGGCCCGGAGAGGAGCATGGCCGCGGCGGGGCGGGGCTCGGGGAGTGGCGCCGCACGCGAGGGCGAGCCGGCAATGGGGGAGGTGACCGCTCCGGTGGTGCCAGCAGTGGGGAGCGGAGACGGGGAGAATCGGGGGACTCGGGGAAGATGAAGTGGCCGTTCGGCCCGGCCCGAGTTTCCGGCCATGGGCTGCATTGAGTAGTGGGCCAGGCCTAATAAAATATAGGAATAAATTCACCTCCCTTGACCGAGAGTCCGAGCCCGGCAAGTGGTGGCAGCGGCGGAGCTCGGCTAGGGCTGGGCTCGACGGCCGCCTCTCCCCATTTGTCTCCGGTTGCGTCGAGACGATTGGAGAAGAGAAAAGAAGAAAGAAAAGAAAAGAGAAAAAAAGAAGAAATAAGATATATGGGCCCACATTTTTTCCGATCACACTTACATGTGGATCCTATATTTTTTTTATTTTTTTCTGACTAGGATATCTCGTTAGCAAACACAGAGATCCATATTACCACGGGACCTATTTTGCACGGTTTTGAATATTTGAGAGGTGAAATTTTCTAGTATTGGAGATTAGGGATATCATATAGACTCGACGTAAAGTTAATAGACGGTAGGTGAACTTATTCCTAAAATATACAAGCTTTTACTGCACAACCAGAGCCGGCTAGTGGCCCATAGGCACGAGGGGATTCGTGGTTTTTCGAAACTCGGGAAAGACTGCACGTCGGACATATGAAGGTACACTTCATCCCAAAAAACCTAATTGGCGGCTGGTCGCGCGCGCTCCCTACCGCAAGGTGCAGCCACGTGGCACGTGAGAAGAGGAGAGCAACGGAATAGCGTGAGGAAAGGGGCACGTGGCCTTTTTTTCGTTTTTTCTTTTTTCTCTTGGTTTTTTCGTTTTTCTAATACGTACATGTATACAAACTTTGTATACATGTATATATTTTCTTATGCATCAAAAGTATATATGTATAAAATATATATATATATATGGCATATATATCTATATATATTTTATATACACACACGTATAAAATGTGTATAATGTATACAAATTTTATACGTATGTATATATACATATAGAGAGGATAGACATCTCGAGTGATCAGATGTATATATACGTATATATACACATGCATACAAATTTTATACTCGTGTACGTATACGTATATACGTATGTACTTATACGTATAGGTGGGGGAATCCACCGCGCGGGGAGTGAAAGCATGACGGTGATAGCTCCAGCTCCAGTGGCGTTGCAGGAGACAGAAGCGCAGACGACTCTCGCGAGCCTCCTGATCCTGTACGGCGCAGGGCAATCCAGCAGCCATGAGCCGAGATGCGGGAGGAGTGTCCCGAGCGGTGGGAGCTCGGCGATGTCGCCGGTGAAAGGGTGGAGGAGGCGAACGGCGCCCTCCTGGTTTGGGTCGGGGTCCAGCAGCAGCAGGCAGGAGGAGGCCGTCGACGGAGTCGATGACGACGTGGCCATCGCGGAGGAGCGGGACCCGGGCGCGGACCAAGGCCCCCGTGTCGAGGTTCAGGAAGCTGGCGTACCCACGCAGGTTTGGGTGGCCCGGGTAGAGGCAGTGGCCCTCGGGGAGCATCATCCAGCGGCGCGGGTGGAAGCGCGGGTCGGCGACGCCGCGGCCGAGCGGGGAGGTGGTGCCGGACCGCCGGGTGGTGCAGACGGCTCGGAAGCGGACGTAGTCCAGCAGGTCGCCGGCAAGCAAGCGCGACGCCACCAGGTCCACCAGATCTTCGGGCAGCGACGCCCAGCGTGGCCCGGGGCCCGAGGCGAGTCGGCCGCGGCGGCGGCGCTTCCGTGTGCTGCTGGCCCCCGGCGCCGGAGGTGACGACGACATCTCGAGTGATCAGAGCCCTCGCTCGCCAATCTGATCCACCAAGACGAACGGAAAAGAAGGACACGAGATTGGAATCAATTCACGCGGCTTGAATTCAACGAACCAGACCGGCCGTCGGCGGAAGCATAGGCCGACCCGCGGTGACAAGGAGGGACGGGAATGGTGATTCGTTTTCAGAATTCGAAACCTTACCGACCAGCGACGGCAGCCGGGAACGGGCAAACGGCGGGTCGCGGACTCGTCTTGCGGAGTCACGGTGCCCGAGCGGATGCCGGGTGACCGTTGGCGTCGAATGGGGGCGGCGGCCGACGGGAAGGCGTGCCGCTGCGGAGGCTTGCGGCGCTCCGTGAAAGCGTCGGGGTTCGGGTGGGGTGGGGAGTGGGGCTACACCCGTCGGGTTTTGCCATCCCGTCCCTGTCCCCGTCCCCGTAGCAAAAGAATTATCCCGTCTGCATCCCCATCCCCGCACACGGAGGAGGGTTTCTCCCCGTCCCCGCCCCCGTGCGGGTACGGGACACCCGACAGTGACAACTCAGGGGGAACAACAAGCACAGAGTCCAGTTTTGGGAGAGAATAGAAATCATTCAAAAAATACACATTTGAAATAAAATGTAAACATCCACAGACGATCCATCTTTCTCTTTAGAAGACACACATCATGCACATAACCATTTGATTCATTCCCATCAGAGAGCTATAGAAGCATAGAGTCCAAGAAATACAAGGAAATAAAGAAGGCAAGTGAATGCTATGTGCCATGGATGTCGTTGCTTTGTTGCACGGGACAAGCAAGACTAGCAAGTGATGGCATTGGCGTGGTGTGTGAGCCGACCTCGCTGCCGGTGTGACGATGCTTGGAGCCTTGGATGCGGCAACGACTGCTCTGCTTCAAGTCTTGGATGCGGCGACAGCGACGCGACACTTCCGCTGCTTGGAGAGTCGTGGTGCTGGTGCTACTTCGAGGCGGCGACGTCGTGGATTCGTCGGTGCAGCGTGGAGGAGGAGAGACCGATGAGGAAGGGACGGGAGGAGTGTGTATTTCTGGATCTGAGGGGGGGAGGGGAAGAAATTATACCTGGTCAAATGGACCGTGCCAAGTCGGATCGGCCCGAGCACGGTAGTACTGTGCACGGTCTAGGTCCGACACGGTACGGCGGCCTGTGGGCCGGCACGGTACGACTACTGTAGCAAGTCCGCATCTTATCCCTTCGCAAGTCCGTATCTCATCCCTCCTAATCGATGGCCCAGCCCGCCAGCCGCCTCCGCAAGTCCGCATCGCACCCCTCCCAGCCGACGGTCCAGCCCGCCAGCTACCTCCGCAAGTCCGCCTCACATCCCTCCGTGCTATTTCGATTCCTGGGCCGACCGTGCCGTCCACGACCCATTTGCCATTTACGGGCCCGTGCCGGCACGGCACGGCACGACTTTCCCTTGGGCCGTGCCTGGGCCGAGGAGATGGCACGGCACGGCCCGCTAGAGATTCTGTGCCTAACAGGCCGTGCCCTAGCGGGCCGTACCGGTAGTGTGCCCGTGCCGTGCTGGGCCAGGCCGCCCATTTGGTCAGGTATAGGAAGAATGATGTACTGTGCTAGGGTTTCAATGGAATATATATATGAACCTCCAAAATGGGTTTTCTAACTGGGCTTTTAATTCCTACTTGGGTTGCAGCCTTGAGGGTATGCACATGTCCCTAATAATTCTTGGCCCATGGAGACTCGGGGCCGAGGACCTGTAAAACGTCTCTGTCCCCGGCCCACCCAACGGGTGGGTCATTTATCCAACAACAGCTCCGTTTAGGGATTAAATCCCCAAGAGGAAGGAAACCAGGGAGGGATCGAGTCAATCCCTCTCATATCACTTAAACCCTGTGGAGATTAAATCCCTTGTTTCTCCCAATCCCTCTGTTAGAAACTTTGTGTTCGTTTTGACGGGGAATATAGTAGCGCATTGGCAGGGAATATAGCAGTGTATTGCTAGCTCTATTTTTGATCTGAACTAGTATTACTACTATTAGTACATTTGGTTACCACTGTTTCACCTAAAACCAGTAGTGCTAGTACCCTATGACAGCAACATAGGAGTAAGATCAAAAGTAGCATCAGACATTTCAGAATAAACTAGAAAACACATACATGCATGTTACAACTTCCTGGACCAGGAAAGTTGATGCCAATGCAGTAGCTAGCCAAAAGTACAGCAAATGTTTGTAACTTTCCAATTATATGATATAATAAAAAAATTGTTCTAATTCCATTTAACTGCTTGAAAGGCTATGATGTTCCCCAACAACTGATGGCTGAACGAACTACATTCAGGCACCTGATCAAGATTTAAGCTATTTTCAGTTGGAGGCATAGTGTTGTTATCCAAAATTAATCATTCATTGGATAATTAATTAGTCGCCATTGGTTTCCTTAGCACACACATCAGTAGGCACTGACACTCAGCAAGTTGAATCCATCTGCCGGCGACTTCGATGATTAATTAGTCTAAATGCACAACAAACCCTAAACTTTTCAAAACATCCCCAAAATGACATTTCAGTATATCATTCTTTGGATGGTTAATTAGTCTAAATGCCACCATCAGGAAACAACTACCATCAAAGAAATTATGTGGAACATCCCTACCAGTCAATTTCAACGAGCCTGTAAGGAAAATCAATGAGTAGACATCAGTTTACCTATCTCAGAAACAGAGAAGAAAACAAAACTTTGGTGAATGCATTTGCACGCAAAACTAACAATTTATATTTTTAACTATTACCATCCAATTATCTTCTACCAGACATAATGCAATGAATGAACGTTATAATGCACAAAGTTTCAGATTCAAGTGTATAATAGATGTGAATCTTTAGTTGCCTGAATTTTAAGAAAATACAGAAATCATGTATAGTGGATAGGCAGATATATGGCGAATGTAGAAAAGGATGACCACCTCAACCTTCTTCTAGTTTCTATCTCTGGAAATTAGAATGTGTGAAAGAAAAATATGGGCAGCCCACAATTTTTGCTGCCACATCAAGAAATATTGCCAGACCATCTTCAGAAGTCAACAGTTCAACACTGCATTAGAATTTGTTCTACCAGTAGTGTTCTCATACTTAGTTTTGGAGTACAAAAATATACTAAATATAAAAAATCTACACTTGAACATACTGACACAAAAATATATTACATATCAAAAATATATTACATACTGCCACAAAAGACTTGAACATGAGTTCTCAAAAATATAGAACCATAAACATACATGTATATCATACATTATCATTCAGGTAGGACTAGTTCTTGGTGAATCAAAGACAAGGAAATCAAATCAAGGGTACAGTATATAACTTGCACCTATTGTTGCAAGGATGAACTGTAGTGCTTTGCTTTCTTTTGGACTAAAAACAGATAAAATTGTGCATCCTAAAAACAGTAACACCAGATGTATGAGAATACACACTAAATTGGTTAAAAACAAACAAAATAAGTGCATTTGTAGTACTGACACAAACCTATTTTTTAGCTAAAACACGAGAGAATCGTCGGCTACCAAACTAAGTACATCACCTGGGAATTGCTATCCATTGAGTAAGGTCAAGAGCTTCCCTGTTGCAGCCATTCTTCGTCAAGAAGTGAGCTACACTATTACACGACTGGGCACAGTCTATTTCGAAAACCATATTGTTCATGCCCCATTGGGCTGCTGCAATGAATCAACCTTCATCCTCCCTCTCCTCTCCGGCAAGGCAACGAACCAACCAAACCCTAGGTAGGACAGGGAGAAGAGAAGGGAAGTAAGAGAGACTCACCGGTGAGAAGGTGGCCACCGGAGGGGATGGTCGTCGGAGAGGAGAGCGTCGCGTTGCCGTCGTGCCGCCGCCACCTCCGCTTTCCCCTGTGCGCTGCTCGTCTCCTCCTGTGTGCGAGGGTTTTTTTTTCCGCTCCACATGAGTAGCAGTTTTTTTCCTGGCCCAGGATGAGGGGGAAAGGCTGGGGGTCGGCCTGGATTCAATCCGCGACGGGCTTAACCGAATGCACATTTTTCTGTGGACCGGGCTTTAATCCACGCCTGTCCGATCCACAGGGATCGCAGCCCAATCCCAGCCCTTCCCGACCCAACCGAACAAGTCCTAAGGCCCAACCGAACAAGTCCTAAGGACACGTTCGGTTCTTAGGGGTTTAATCCCCAAGAGGATTCTATCCATGGAGGGATTGAGTGAATCCCCCCATATCACTCAAACCCTGTTCTTGCGTCCCCTAATCCCTCCCTTGAAACGGTGGGTTCGGTTTTGACTGGGATTTTATCCAAGTGATACGCTCTGAACACAAGTGATTATACGGTAACGCTTTAACCATGGATCATATTGTACAAGCAAACAACGAAACAAATGAACTACACTCAGAACAAGTACATGATCAAGAAGGTGAATGACACAAGGTTTCTACCGATTCTGAAATTGATCAATAAACTGATCAACATCAACAGAAGCTTATCATTGTCTTAAAAACTTCCACACAAGCCACAAGTTCTGAAATGGGTGCCCTAATCCATAGAAGTTTACTGAATAGCAGTGGACTATTTGATCAATAGAATCAGGGTCCAGATGTTACTTGAGAATCTGAGTATTGAATCTGAGGCAAGCTGCTAGGATTCAGAGATGAAGCTATCAGATGATTAGTCACCATGCACAAATGCGACGAGATATAAATACATACACAAAGGGTGTAGCAAGAGTTTGAACTTCCGAAAGTCAATGAGCATATCCTAAGCTCTAAGCCAATGTCTTCCGATTCCTGTTCAAGGGTAGAGAGCATTATTCCAAAGAATAAAAAAGCAATGTATAAGATCCGTTTCACATATTATATGCATGGTATGCGAAATAAAGTAACAGCCTAGGGTGAACAGTTACTAGTATTAGTAACAATTCAAATTAAGCATACAAAATTACTATATCAAGAAATGGTATTCTCATGTGAAAGGACAGCAAGCAGTTATACAGGAATTATGAAGGTTTTTAGATTCATCTGGAAAATTTAACTAGCAACTTTAATTTTATCACTCGGCTCAATCTGCATGCATGTTACTTCAATTTTTAGAATATTTTTTTTACAAACTTAATCAAACTAAAAAATTTGACTAAGAAAAAAGTCAAACGACTTATAATATGGAACAGAGAGAATATTGCTATTTGTTCAGTAGATTTTCTGCAAGCCTGGAAACCATGAACCAGCTAGCACAGGAAATATATAGTTCTAAGGAATATTGCATACCAATGCTAGCGTTTAATGTAACGTTATTTCAAACATTAAATGTGCTAGTCTCAATAAAACAAAACAACCAAGGTCAGGTCAGAACAGAAAAATGTTCCATTCCACACTCGGGACATCATAGGAAGTTGCTTGGAACACATCAACCCTTGCAAGTTATAGGCATGCATAATGTCCTTATTTCCACTCATACACAATCTGGTAAATTTAGTATAACTATCCAGTTAAATTCTAAGTGTCTAACATAAGATTAGTGCACACGTTTTGCATCTATTATCTTATAATAAAAAAAATCAATGCATCTAATGGAAGAGAAGAGATACCTATCAAGCCATCTCATTTCGTAACCAAATTAATGCAGATTCGTCATCCTCTTCACAAGCGCTCACAAAAATCTCTCTATTCTCTGCATTCTTGAAGACAGTGTAAGCTTTGGCCTTCTCTTCTTTTGTCACTTCTACCATCGAATTAAGAATGGATATGCACTTCTTGATTGAAAAATCATTGTTTTCCTTCTGCAGTATGTCCTACACAAGAAAATTAAGTACAAGAAAGGGTAAGAAAGAAAGTATGGATGTTGAAAACAAGGATTATAGCTTGTGCTAGAACTAACCATCGTAAAGTTCCCCCAAGGCCTCAAACAGAGGAAAAGATTTGGTGCGGAACTTCTTGGCTTTAGGAAATGACTACACAATAAAAGTAAAACATTAAATTGATACATAATATAATTAACTACAAAATTAAGTAATGGTCAGAAATAATCTTACAATGATTATATTGTTCCATATAGCAGGTTCAGCTTCAATCATGCATCTATGGTTGTTCCATGAAGCTCCACTTTGTTTTCTAGCCTCTTTCAGCATCCTATATTCTCTTTTTAGCTCTTTCTCTTTTTTTTGGATTTGGGCCTTTGTGAAGCACACGTATCTGTCCTTCTCATAGAATTCCTTCACGATCTTGTTCCAAGCTTCTGAAGTCTATCCGTTCTGACCCCTGTACTCAGGAGTATTGTGCTCATGCAATAACTCAACAAGGATCTTCTCTAGGGCTGGGTTCCAAGAGGCTCTTGATTTTTCTACACAAGATAAGAATCGATAATTTTTCTACACAGTATAATCTATATTTAATAATTTAAAACATGAATTTCACATGTTCTATAGTTACATACCTATTGGAGAACCTCCATGCTTTTTTGTAGGACGACATTTAGGAGAGTTCTTCTTTTGTGCAGCTTTCGATAACAGTATGGTCAACCTTGGAGAACCTCTTCCAAGCATATTAACTAAGAAAGGATGCATAACACAATATTCATAACAAAAGCATTGTAGCAAACGTATGTTAGATGCAACCATCATATCTCATTCATAACATAATAGCCCACAAAACATAAAAAAAAAATCATATACACTACTTATTACAGCCCACTAATTCCTATGTTGCCGATAGTCATTCCACATTTGATGTGCTATCGTGTCCCTCAAAAGGTTTCCCTGATCAGTGCTTTGATCATTGCCTTGATCATCATCTGGCAGGTCAACATAACTTCTTGGATCAATGTTATGTGGTTGGTTATTTAACCATTGCTCATCCCCATTCATCGATCGAATAATATTGTGGAACACTGCAGCAGCTATTGGTATCTTCACTTGGTTCTTGATTTTGTGGAAAGTGGCAACTTTAAGGATAGGGAAGCGCTTCTTTAGAACCCCTAGAGTCCTTTCAACATGATTCCTCAATACCGCATGGCGATGGTTAAATAACTCTTTGTAGTTTTGAGGTCTACGCCGACCTGCCCCATACTCCTTCAGATGGTACCTGACTTTACGATATGGTGCAAGCAAAGAAGGGGTGTTGGCATACCCACCATCAACCAAATAGAACTTCCCATGGGGTACTTGGAAACCCTTGTTCACTGCAGATGTAAGAACCCTGGCATCCGTAGCCGATACCTCCCACCCAGTAGAAACGAAAGTGATATTAAGATCAAAATCACAAGCTATCATCACATTTTGGCTGAGAGTATTTTTCCTATTTCTAAATGGAGCAGCTTTGTCAGATGATATAGATATGGGTATATGGGTGCCATCAATTGCACCAAGGCAATTCTGCAAAAAAAAAACTACATGTGATGTTTTGAAAATTAAAAACAACATATTAATCAGGAAAGAAGTGTTCAGGTAAGCACTTTGAAATAGGGATAAAATCTGATCTCTTTCAATTTTGAAATGTACTTCATTAGGATTGGGAGGCTTCATAAACCGCTTCAAGAGAGAAGGGACAACTGAGTTGAAGAAATGCTTTATGTGACGATGAAAGCTATCACCACTATGCCCAAATTTTTCTTGCAAATCCTCAAGGGAAGCATTGTGACTAAGCATGTATAAGAAGAACGCCAACTTCTCTTCAACTTTAATCGATCAATCTTTCAGTTCTAAGGTAATTGGCCAAGGATCTAAATATATTTGGCTCCATTCTGAATGCTACTCGACAATTTTTCACATGCCCTCCAAGCAGCTCCCGAACACGCTCCTCGCCCGTTAGCTTTGATGTATGACGTCGCTTCTTTTCCCTTCCTCCACTAGAACTCAACAAATGTAGTGCAGGGAAAATAAACAGCATCATATCATCGTCCTCCTTTTCCCTCCTCTTTCTAACGAGGTCCCTTACTCTCATATCCATAGCAGTACTATAGGTAGCACACAAATTATTTACAACTTTGCACATAGCACAACAACAAAAGATCTAGAGAGATAAGAAAAAAATCACTAAATTCTGGGAATTAATCTTAAGCAAATCCAAGTTATGAAGCATATTTAAAGGTTGATGGGAAAATGAGAGGAATAATAAGGATTTTTTCTTAAAACTAAATATTATATTTACATCACAAGATATAGATAAACAACTTCAAAATCAGCACCCAAGATTACTATATCCAAAAAACAATTTAGTCTCTTATAGTCCACTACAAATGTGGATGCCAAATTGCATATAAGATAAAAGCATTGCTTCATAGAGCATCAAAATTCATGGAGAGATGACAAGAGGTGAAACGGGGCTGCATGGAAAGAAAATTAAAGATCCTACTACTATCTTACAAATCATTCGAAATGTGAATGCATGCATGCATACGTATACAGTTGCAGCTAGCCTTGGCCCTCCCTGGACAAAATAACCAGAATTTGTTTTTGTGAATTTAACCTGTCCTTTTCGTTTTCTTGATCAGTGCTGGGGCAAAACAGATTTACAGTGCAACACTGTGATGAATCACTATTATACAGTCAGATCAGATGACAGACTATGCCAGTTTATGAAACAACAACTTATAATCACTAGAGATTAGCTAGCTAAGCTCCATAATTAAGAGGAAGGAATTCATATAAGATCCATCGAGTATTGTACCTATCTATTAACTAGCTATCCAAGAACCAAGGGAGGAGGAGATCTAGGTGACAGATCAGTGGTAAAGAACACAAATTCAAGAACCTTCGTACGCTGCCTCACCAGCTCGTCGCCAACCATCGCCGCCCGCTGCCGCACAGCACAAGCGAGAAACCCTAACCCTAGAAGAGGAGGGGAGAGGGGACGGGGAGGAACTCACCGGGGAGAAGGTGACCACCGGAGGTGACGGCTGAGGGAGGAGAGAGCGCGCCGTAGCCGTCGTTGTCGCGTCCGAGTCACGCCAGGCACCGCCCCCGCCGCAGCGCCACCGCTGCGTCGCTCACCTCCCTCTCGAGGTTTTTTTCCTCGCCACAAGACTAGCTGATTTTTTCCCTGGCTTGGTATACATGGAAACCCCGGGGTGGGCCGGGTTGAAATCTCGGACGGGGCTTAACCGAACAGTTACCTTTCCGTGGGCCGGGATTCTTCCCACGTCGGGTTGATCCACGGGGATCGGACCGCAATCCCGCCCGTTCCTGGCCCAACCGAACAGGGCCTAATAGAGTTTTTCCCCACCGAGGTTCGGGGTTCGGGTCCCTATTGCCATCCCTCGTGAGGAGTGGGGAGTGGGGGGGAGCGCTCGGGTGGGAAGCAAATTTCTGCGGTGGGTCTAGAAGATCTCTTCTGTACACACGCGACACGTCTCATGCCACAATCTCAAAGCACGCGCCTTCATATCGTTCTGGACGATGTTAGCGCTTGCAGTCCTCTCATCTCCCTCCATTTCATCTCTTTGCTCTTGCGAAGTAACCGTTACGCCAGCGGCGTAGCAAGTTATACGAAGTGTTTCAAAAAAAATTACCTTATGAAGATCCGATGGCATGAGTCTGAAAGTCATCCTTGGACTGCAAAGAAATGAGTTCACTTTAGATCCCTGAAAAGGTCGTTCTTGAATCAGAAAGGAGCAAGTTCACTTTAGGTACCTCAATTTACCGTTGAGTCTGAAAATCGTTGCTGAACCGAAACACCATGTATAGTTCATCCCCCAACTCACAATATCGTGTCGACTTTGGTCCTTCCGCAGTATAGTGACCAGTTTTAGCAGACGTGACGAGCTGAGTCAACGCGGGATCCACATGTCAATGACTAATTTTTACTTCCTTATTTCTCCACCTCTCTTCCTCTCTATCTTCCCATCTCCTTCAGGGCGACGCAACGGGCAGCGTGGAGAGGCACGACGAGAGGCATGGAGAGAATGGCGGAAGACGAGGAGAAGGGCGGTGGCCATTGGCGGAAGGCTGCATCATGGTGATGGCAGTCGGACTGGAGTCGCGTGGCCGACTCAGGCGACAGAGAGGAGTAGGTGGTGACCTGCTACCCACATCAGTCCCCGTCTCCGCTCCGCTTTAGGCTTTGGACCGGCAGCTTGAAGGCGACGATGGCTAGCCCAACTTTCTTCTATCGGCTTTCTGGCCTCCTCAGCTGCGTCTTCCCCTACAGTGTGTTTCCTCTCGATCTGACACCACAACGTCAATCTCGCGCTCCTCCGTTGTTTGACGTTCATGCCCCAAAGCCGACGACACCCTCATCGACATACTTTGACCATCGGCGGCCCCGTCCCTTGCTGCACCTCTCCACCTGCCATGTCGCTCGGGTCCACCAGTTAGGAACCCTGGTTGTGATGGGACTTATCAGGGCCCACTCATCCCCGACCTTATTGCCTGGCTGCTCGCCACATCAACCAAAATCTTCCACTATACTATTGATCAACCAAAATTGACATGATATTATGAGTTGGGGGATGGGCTATACTTAATATTTCTTCATGGATGATTTTAGACTCAGAGACAAATTAAAGGATCTAAAGTGAACTTATTCCTTTTCGTGTTTAGTTACCTTGTCGGCTTGTTGGGCCTGAGCCTGTGGCTGTTTAGTTGGCCCAACGTAGGGAAGGGAGCGCTTTTACTTTCAAGAAAAGGAATGGTGGTACACGCATAGTTTGGGGATGACAACTTATAGGGAATTTTCCGGTTGTACCGATACCGTTTACAAAAGGGTTAATTGGATACATGCCATTATAAATTTATCAGTTTGGAAAAATACCATTACTATTTGACTTATAGTATGAATGTCATTACAATTTTATAAGTAGACATATGCCATTGCATACCTGTTCAGTGCATTTTTTTATTTTTTGGAACCAAAATGCCCCTTCTTCTTCTTCCTTATCCTCTCATCTCTCTCGCTAGCCTACCGCTAGCTCTTCCTGCCGACGACGTTGTCGCAGAGCATGGACCCCGGCCGGCTCCGGTGGGGTCGTACCGATCGATGTGGAGGAGGAGGGACGCCGTCACACCGGCGGCAGAGCTGCGAAGGTCGTCGGGGTGGTCGCGATTGCCAGGGATGGTGGAGCTCAGCGAGGAAGAACAGTCGAGCTCGTTGACCACCAGATCCAAGCGTGGGAGGGACACCGTCGCACCGGTGGCGGAGCTGTGGAGGTCGTCTCCGCCACGCGGGCTGGCCGCGGCTGTCGAGGATGGTGGAGCTTGGCGAGGAAACGCGGTCGAGCTCGTTGACCGCCAGATCCAAGTGCGGGTGAGCTCTTGCTCCGGTTTAGCCTCCTCAAGCTCCATCATCAGCTAGCCGTTTAACTCTGTCGGCCTCATCCTCATCCGAGAGAGAGAGTAGCTGCCGCATCCATCTCACGCTCCCAGATCGCGTCGGGTGGGGAACGGCGGGCTAGGATCCAAAAGGGTGTCGCCGAACCCCGTGTACCTTTGCCTCTCCACGAACCCCGTCACCCTCCACCGGCCTCCATCTCCATCTCCCAATGGAGCTCATCGGCTGAGCGATGGCGCTGACTAGTGGAAGAGAGAGGAGGGGAGAGAGGAGAGAGAGAGAAATAAGAAGAGAAGAAGATGGAGGAAGAAGGCGAGGGCAATTTGGTCAGAAAAATTTATAAAGTATGGCGAAAGGGTAAGCGGTGGTACATCTCGAAGACCTTAAATTGTAATAGCATGTTTCTAATTTTGTGAATAGTAATGATATTTTTCTAAACTAGTAAATTTATAATGGCATGTATCCAATTAACCCTTTTAAAAATGTATTGTTTCTTACAATAAAACTTAGTCTTTCCGATTTATGTTGTTTCGTATTAAAGTTGTTAAATTTAAGATATAAAAGATTCCCAACCGTACTGATATTGTTCCAGAAAACAACAAAAACTGATATCGCTTCTGATTTTTTATAAGTTTGGAAGCTGAACGTTAGTTGTCGTATGTTACACATGTACAACTAAACTTTCTTTTAATTTTCGTCAGGAACTACTTAGGCTGAGGTTCTAAAATGCTTCTCGAAATAACTACCCCTCATTTATCATGAGTGCATTTTCCAAATTACCCAAACCTCTATGTCACCTAGTGTTCATAGTATTAAATACCGTACAATATAAGTAAAATTGTGATGTGGTAAGAGAGTTAATGAAGAAAGAGATAAAAAATGAAGATATCATTTCTCATGCAATATACATTGCATAGGTGGATAAAAGGAGAGAAGAAAGATGAGAATTTAATTTGAATACACAATCCATCGGATATATAATTTTTATGCATAGTACCTATATGACTTGATAAATATGAAAACTTCTTCATAATGAGGGATATTCTAATATCATCTTGTTTCACATGTCGTGAAAAAGCTAAACAAACAGAAGCAGTATTAACTAACTCATAATGGCATGGCATACATATTGATACCAGATCATCGAGAACTGAGAAATACACGGCAATTCGATCGACCCGGTCGAGGAAAAAGAAAAGAAAAAGGCAGTAGATAACCAAACGTGTAAATGATCACGAAACGTCGTTATGTTCTGATCTACTACGGAGTACTCGAAGAGAACTGGAGTAGTACACCTGACCGGTTGTGCTGGAAGCTTCGGCCCACACATCACTGCCTGATCGGTTGGCCTAATAAAGTAAAGCAAAAATCAAAAATTAAATTTTTAAACTTGATTTTAAAGTTGATTTTAAGATATTTTCAATGTAATTTTTTAGCATTAGCTTTTAAATCATTACGAACAAATATATAAAAGTTTTACCTATAAATTATTTTTTATTCTCTAATAAATTGTTTTGGTTTATTAGGGAATAAGCCAACTGAAGAGGCCCACCTCTATATATATGCCTTTGTTTGCAGCAAAATTAGCTGCTGCGCGCAGCAGCTGGCGAGGGAGGGAGCAGGTCATATGTTCAGTTAAATAAACAACTTTCTTTTGATCTGTTCTTCCCTCTGGTTGACAGTTTGACACTCGACATGGAGACGGTGGAGTACCCGCCAAAACAGCACTCGTCACCTGCTCGCCTCGGAGACGCGACCTGGCCGCCGCTCCTGCGTGCCAGCGAGCGAAAAGCTTTCGTGTCGGCCAAGCCGGGCTGCTCGTTAGCATGCGTGACTTGCGTCAGCGCGCTTACCACCGGACTTGCGAAAAGTTGCTCGCCGAAGCCTACTTTGGCACGAAGGAAATCCACGGTAGGAAGGGTTCTCTTCTCTCCGGTTGCCGCCACTAGGCGCACCGAGCAAGGGGAAAAAGGCCGAGGCTGGGAGATGCTCGCATCACACATGATGGCTCGTATATCCAGTTATCCACCGCTGCACGTAGCCTGCAAACAGATAACCCCTTTCTTGTTCTTCCTGACACAGACTCACGAAAGGCAAAATCTTGGGCTTCTGCCACCCGACCGATGGTGCATTAATACGCAACAAATATCATAAAAGCACCACGTTTTCCACGACCTGATGATCCGTAACTCTGCCTTGATGACCTGATGTATACCGTGAAACCAAAGCCGAGTTTTCGCCCGAGAAAAAAAGAATTGACGGGAAGGATCAGCTGAGCCGTCCAGCTTATCCTGGCCATGGGCCCGTCCAACGCGAGACGTGCGTGCGTACAGCCGTAGATCGACGCGTCCCACCACGTCGTCCGTGAGCCCGTGGCTCGCCACGCGCGCATGACGACTCGGCGCGAGACGCGCCCACACGGCCATACGCCACGGTGGCGGCTGCGGTGAAGCGGTCACGGCGGGCGCCACGTGCGCGCGCGCGGGGGGCCCACAACGGGACACGCGTATAGGTGGCCAGCGGCGGAGCGGCCAACAACCTCTCGTCCTGCCATCCGCTGATCCATTTATCTATCCAACCGTCGCGAATCAATGCCCTGCCTGCTTGTTGCGCCCGGCTTGCTGCTATACGTGATCCACGGCTTGGATATGTGCTGTGCTGTGCTGTGTGCTTTGCACGGGAGAGAGAGACAGAGGTGGGAAGGTTACATCAGCAGTGGCCCCGCCTTGTCAGTGGATGGATCGTTTCGTGTCCGTGTGCTTCCGTGGGGTGCAAGCTGCTTCGTGTTTTTGTAATAAAGTCCCCTGGTTTCTGAGTAAATGCTCCTTTGTAATGTGAGAAACGCTAAGAGCAAATCGCCCCATGATTATTGTTAAAACCTACTACTAGCGTATAGATGAAAGATAATGCATTAAACCTTCACAATTCATGCTAGTAGTAGCTATAATGTCATAATGCGAGAGAAAGATAATACATGTTTTCTCCGTCTCGAAAAGAGTACAGTTTTGCACTATTCAACGTTTCATCGTTTGCCTTATTTTAAAATTTTTATGATTAGTATTTTTATTGTTATAAAATATGAAAAATACTTTATGTGTGACTGATTTTTTTAATTTTTTGTAATTTTTTAAATAAGACGGATGGTCAAACGTTGGACGTGGATATACGGATATCCACGGTTGTACTTAAAATGGAATGGATATAATAGTTTTTAAAAGTTGGTTTTTATATATATAGATAAATATACTAATAGATACCATATTTGTTTTTAGCCATAAGTCGTGAAAAAGAAAACTACTAACATATCTCAGTGCATGTGTTTTTGTTGGATCCAACTGTTTTGGAGTTGTCGCCAATTATAGCTCTTGAATATAATCCTTTTTATTTGGATTTCCTCTATTCTCGTTAACTTAGGTGCCACGTCAAATTTTAGCTTATATAGAATTGTAATGAAGTATATAAAAATATTCTATGTGAAATATGGGACTGTCATAAGTATTGTACATTTGTTTTTTCTTTGGTTGTCAGAAGTTGTTCCCATACTTTCAGCTACCTTAAAATTATATGAGTAAAAATCTAAACATATTAACATGGTATTTTGCTAGTTTTTTTTACTGCACCTACAAATCTCACCTAATAGTTATAAGTCATATTCTTCTCTTAGCTCATGTAACCATCGTACATCGTAAGCTATCACAAATCTAAAACATCTTAACATATTATCCTTCCGCATAAACACTACTACAAATATTTTTTTTCGACAGTTACAAACTTTATCATCCACTAGTTTCATATTATATATGTAATTATGTACCAAGTAAATGTTAAAACTGGATATATGTTTACCAAGTCAAGCGGTAAAACCGTTTGAAGGGATCGCTAATTCCGCACGACCGTTGAAGGAGGTTGCAATGGAGGGAGGCAGTCCAGTAGACAGGCGTGTATTTGCCGGAAAGCCCCCTGTACTCTCGCTCGGAGGAGAGAAAAAAACCCCCACGAAAACGCAAGCGAAAAGGAGAGGAGAGGCGACGCGACGCGAGCGATCTCGCCTTACCTTAGCCAGCCAGCCAGCCAGCCCAGCCGCCCCCACCCAGCGCAACGAGCAGGCAGGCCAAGGCCACCACGCACACGCCCTCTCTCTCTCCTCCTCCTCCTCTCTTCACCTCTCCTCCCCTCGCGCGGCGCGGAAGCCAAGGGGAAGAAAGGAGGCTTCGAGATTTCCGCGGAACCCCCACGCCACCACCATCCTCCTCCTCCTCCTTCTCCTCCTCCCTCCGCCTCCACCTATTACCCACCTCCTAGGGTTTCCCCCCTCCGCCTCACATCCGACATCCCAGTACCCCAATCCTCCCACCGCCGCAGCCGCATTCGAAGGTGTGTATCCTTCCCCGCCTACCCGCCAACTCCCCCTCCCGTCTCGAGGAGCCTCTGGTCCGGGGATCCTTGGTTCCTCGCAGCATCCGCTTGGTTTCGGTGGGGGGAGCTTTGTGTTGCTCGGTGATCTGGAAGGTGTGATTCGCCGGGCCGTGGATTGGTTTTGATTGGGGGGAGTTGGGGGTTTCGATTTGTGGGGGGAGATTGAGGTGGTGGTGTATCGGGGGGCCCTGGTTTTCTCTGCTATTGGATTGGCTTGGGATCCATGATCGAGATTGCTCGGTGAAGTTTTTGGTCCTAGGGGAATTTTTTTTTATCGGCCCGGATCAGGAATGGAGGGTTCTCTTGGGGAGATCTAGGGTTGCTTGTTCTGTATCGTTTCCGTGTGTAGAAAATTAGTTGGAAAAAACCCCAAAAAAAATAGAAAGAGGAAAAAAAAGAGAGAGGGGGAGAGTGGAGGAGAGTTTGGAGGCTATGGCGCTGAATTACTCGTCGTGCTCGCTCACCAGCTCGTTCCTGATGAACGAGGACTGCGCCGGCATGATGCGTGGGTGCGGGTGCTGGTCGGAGGAGGCCTCGCCGTTGTCGTCCTGTGGGCTGAACTCCCTGTGGTGGGATGAGCTGGAGTTTGAGCTGGAGCTGGAAGAGGAAGAGGAGTTCGACCCTGTGGACCTCTTGCCTACCGACCCCTTCGGCATGAACCTGGAGACCACGTTCACCGCGGCGATCGCCAGTTGCATCGAGGACCTCACGGTCATGTCCAGTGCTGGGCGTTTTGGAGACAGCCGCGATGATGCTGTTTTTGCCGACCTGAGTTATTACTTGAATCAGGCTTTTGTTCTATCACCGGAGTTGCAGTTTGGTGGCTATCGGGGTGTTTTTGAAGGCCCCTTGGGGTTTGGAGGCCTTTCTGCTGGTGAAGGTGATTCTTTTGGGTTCGTGAAGAACCCTTCTTCCTCAGGAAATGCTGATGATTCTTTTGGGTTCGTGGAGAACCCTCCTACCTCTGGAAATGCTGCATTGGTGTGTGGCGGTGAAGTTGAAGTTGTTCCTGTCCAGGAAGGAGGTGTTCCACATGAGGGAATGATGTTTGCCCTTGGCTATCTTGGCCTTCGTGACATCCTCTCCGTTGAGAGGGTGTGCAAGACATTGCATTCGGCTGTCAGAAATGAGCCCTTACTGTGGAAGTCCATCCACATTGAAGGGGATTTGTGCCAGAGAATTTCTGATGCTGGTCTTCTACACCTGACACGGAAGTGCCCAGATACTTTGCAGTGTCTAAGTATTGCGTGCTGTGTAAATATCACAGACCAGGGGCTGAAGGCTGTTTTAGAAAGTAATCCAAGATTAACAAAGGTTAGTATGACTTATATTCTCATGAAAGTATTTCTTGGATCAATCAAACTTCAAGTATTTCTTAACATGCTCTCATCAATCCAATGTAAATGTTTACAATCTTATATTTTTATGAGGCTCTTAGTTTGTTACTGTAATGGGAAAGGAAATCTGCATTGTAGTTTTGCATGTAGTGTAGGCTATTTTGCTATCTTATATACCTTTTTGGTGCATGACTACTGTTTAGGCTATGCATTGTTTCTGTAGTGATCCCCCTATGTACGCTCTTTCTTTTGTTTTAGCTAATATTATTCACTTATCTTTATGCCTGCTAGATAATATTCTGAAAGTGAAACCAATTAGATGAGACAATTATGCATGCTCTGCAAGAGCTGTTGATTAGATGTTTTTTGAGTAATAAATAAAAGCGAATCTGAATAGTGGTTACAGATATTTGCACTAAAACTTTGATTACATCTATAGGCTATAGCTGACCGCAATTTGCATGTGATTTCAAATAAATTGAACTTTGTTTTATATGACATGTAACATGATGGTGCAATGTTGCTGAAGATTACCTAGCTAAGTTCAGCACTGCGATTTGTTTAAGTTGTTATATTGTTTTAGTTTTTTCATAGCTGGAGCATCACTAAAGAAACCTTCTGCCATCAGTTTTGTGGACACCTTTGTTATTTATATTTACATGTTTGTCAGTTTGACATTCTAATTTTACATACATATTTGCCTATTCTGCCTTCTAGCTTAATATAAATGCCTCTTGATTAATTTTATCTTTTAACACAAAATATTTCACACAGCTGAGCATTTTGGGCTGCCCACGGTTAACTTTGGATGGCCTAATTTCCAATCTCAAGTCATTTAATATGAAAGCTGTGTTTGGAATTAAGCACCTCAGAGTTGGAACACTCTTCAGTTTACGGAAGGAGCAGTATGAAGAGTTATTATCCTTGTTGAATACCGACAAGATACAGGAGGTGCATAACCGGGGGCCAAGATTCCTTCATGCTAATCGGTTTTTATCAGATTGCAATGATGGATATGCTCTTGATATTGAGATGTGCCCTATTTGTCAGAACTACAAACTTGTTTATGATTGCCCAGATGAAGGATGTGATGACAGAAGATCTGGTAATTGCAAAGGTTGTACTGTTTGCATACTGAGATGTTATGAGTGTGGGAGGTGTGTAGACAAGTTGGCATTCAAGGAATCATTTTCTCTGGACTGGGTTTGCCCTAATTGTCAAGAGAAGAAGGATCTGTCTCCTCTAATGAAATAGGGGTTTGTCCCCCAACTAATACTCTTCCTCTGCTAACAGAGAACAGCATGCAATGCTGTCATGCAAGCTATCTTAACATATCATTTCTACTGAGAAAACAGAAAAAAAAACGAAGAGTGTGTTATTCTTGAAGGTGCAGCCATCCTGACATGCTACATTTGCTTCTTGCAAGAAAAAGAACAAAAAGAGTAGTTAGTTTGATTCAGCAAAAAAGGAAAAAAAAAAGATTGTTTCGTTACTATCGTCTAACTGGTGACATCTCAGAGGTGAGTTTTTCCTGATTGCTTTGATGTTATACATCCCATTGAATTTAGTCTTATGTGAGAGTTCATTTCCTATCTTTGGTTTGGGGTTGCTTCTTCCAGGGATTGCGGTTCAAGAGCGGAAGTACAGCGTGAACTTTAAGTCAGTATTGCAGCAGCTGCTGATGTTCTTGGAATGTTAAGATCGAAGATGAACTGCTCTCCTCTCACGGTCTCACCAGAGCAAATAAAGAGAGGACTGCTGTAATTTACCTTGTACATGCGTGCCACAATGTTGTTGTAGTTTTGAAAACATTTATCACACTACCATGTAATATACAACTACTTGCAGAGAAATAAATGACTTCTAACCAAACTTTTGCTTGCTAATTATTCCTAGTTAGGACGTTTTAAATTACTATTACTTGGTTTGTTATCCCATCATTGGTTATAGGTTCTTTTTCTTTGCGAATTGATGCGCGTGCTCCTTTTTCTCTTATGTATTTGTTTCGACCTGTGTGCTGAGTGCCACGAGATCTGGTCATGGAGACGCCATGGCTATGGGAACATCTCCTTTTCACTGTCAAGCATGGAGAAAAAACAGTCTCGTTGTCCAGTACTCGTCTCTTCTTTTTTACAAGAACTCGGAAAACCATTGCATGACACCACAATGGTTTGCCCGGTCACACCACCCATCATCAGATCGGCCGTGTCTCAGCACTATATATCAGAAAACTGGCTGCAATTAGCAGTGCTGAGAACGCGGGTTACCGGTCAATCAGGCCCCTGGTCTGAACAGGTCAGATACCAAATGGTCTTGACCAGGTTAGCCCCATACATACACTTTGCCTTGTTGCCTGCTCCTTGAGTTGTGTATCTATCATGGTCAGGTTTGCTTGCTTGTCCCACATGCAAGGCAAGAACAAAGGAGTCGTGAGAGCTGAGAAGCAACCGGCATGTCGAGTCGCAACCCGTTTTTGTGTCTCCCAGGATAGGATAGGAATATCCAGGAAGGAAGCAACACCTGTCGGATTGCATTGCTGCTGCTTCGCGTACAAGGGAAAGAAAAGGCCAACTCAACCTTTACGATTGGCAAGTGAAGGAAAAGAAAAACCAAAGTTCAGTTTGAGATCGTCATGTTGAGTTAAGCTATAGCACATATGGAGAAAAACAAATTATATTTAGGCCATTATGCCTCTGTCTCGCTAATCTGCATGTCTGCTTGATTCACTGCCACCTGTTTCAAGTATGAAAATCTGAGAAAACATGTGGAACTATGACGACGTATCACGGAACATTTTATACGCTCCAAAACCACAGCAAAAACACCAACGGTTTGAGAACTAGTCATTCAATTCAATGTTTTTGATTGAAAGAATAAATAATCAGTACAGTGTGCAGCCATTGGCAGCGCTACTCATGGGAAGAATTCTACATGACCGCCAATATCCTTGCACAACAACTTGGCTTCAGATGCTAGCTTCCTGCTTCTAAAAAGCACCAGGTTTGTCAACCGGTGCTTGGGCTGTGGCTCAAAGGATCTAGCTTCGGCCTCCTTCCCAAGCAGCACCAGCTCCCGTGCCGGCATCACATTCCCCCACCAGAAATCGCGCAGGACTTCATGGATGAGCTCCCAGTACTCGCGATCGCGAGGCACTCGGAACAGGCTGCTTCCGTTGGGAGTCCAACAGTAGAGCTCGACCCAGTCTCTGCCCATTATCTCCATCAGGCCCTGCACCTGTGGCATGTAGTAGTATGGCATAGCACGCCATGGCAGGGCGAGCTCAGGCTTACCCTTGTTGAATGGGCACTTGACTTCTAGGATCCCACCGTCTGGATCACACCCTAGAACACCATCAGGTGAAGCTCCGAGCCACCCAAAGTTGGCCTCGGTATGCACTGCGAAGCCAAGGGAACCCACCGACCGTCCGGTGATGCTTGTGTACTGCTCTATGGCTACACTTTCATTTACTGTGCCCCAGTTCATGGCAGACCTCGCTGCATCCTCCAACTTGATTTCTGTTGATCCAAATACTTTCTCACTCCACAGCTCTGACCGCCTGTTGCCAGCCCAGAAGCCCAAGGCAGTGCTGAAGGTGCTTGTGGTGAGCTTGTCCTTGCGGAGAGCAAACCATTCCTCTGAACGCTGAGCAACATCTGAAGAGTTCAGCTGGGAGGACACCATGAGAGCTGAAGATGGTGAGAGAGATAGCAGGGATGACCGGCTATAGATCTGCAATGATGAACCTGAGCAGCTCTGAGGAATATAGCCTTCAAAATTTCGTCTTGATGGTAAGAATGCAGGTGAGGTTAACCGCACACGGGTTGGTGAGCGAAAGGCTGTTGGAAATGGCAGGAGTGTCCTGAACAAATAAGGAACTGCGCAGTGGTTAGACAGCATGCTAAATGATGGTGCAGTCTGGATAAATATAGCATAGCTGAGAAAGCATACAGGAAGTGCTCAACAAGAATGGTTAACCTCTGAATGTGGCATACATGAAAAAGCTATACTTATTTTTATATGAAGAACATGCTTGGCTTTTTGCCAGAATAATGCAAGCAACTAGCAAGGGTTTATTCCTTGCTTGATTTTAGGAAGCAAGCTTGCTTGGGGCAAGTAAACGTCTGAGCTAAAACTAAGAACGAGATCCCAGCTTCTTAAGCAATGGAGTATACTACAAAGAAGCAAACTCCAGGAAGATGAAAAACAACAACTTGCAAAGAGCTCTAAGCTTTACGCTGGACAACAAAGATTCTATTTACAGTTCGATCAAGGGATATTTGTCTCCTGATTCTTTTATCTATGTGTTTTCAAATTATGTAGGCGGATCATACTTCAGTCAGTATTTAACATGAATCCAAGCCTCATGTATACTATTTAAACAATCTATTCAGGTGCAGTCCTGATGACGAGGTAAAGCTAAATTTAAGTCACACCCCTGATAAAGCTGAAGCATGGATAAGTACAGCTATACACATGATATGAATTAGAAGGATAATTCAAACAATTTTCTGAAGTTGCCAAGAATTTGAGAAACGAAATTACAGCTCATTCAGAGCATCGAAATCTTATAAGCCTTCAAATTTCCCCTTATCTCTTCATATACCTTCTCTTTCTCCCAAAATCCCTTTGGCATTTGGCACCAATACTCAATTAACTCGTATGCGCCCCAAAATCAACGCTAGGAGTGTCCTTGCCCCCAATTGCAAGATTCAGTTAACCGAAACGTACTATGTACCCTAATGGTCAATGGAGCAATCGCTTGGTTTCATTCAGTACTTTGTTTTTAGTTGCAAGCTCCCCCAGACCCTCATGCCATTATTAAGCGTCACTTCCCACCTAGTGACCACCAAAAGACATTGTCCTAAACCCCAATCTCCCGGTACTTCACCAAGCCCATCTAACCACGCAGCACCCAGGCACAGATGTCCAGACAAGGGGCCGCAAATCTTCACCTAAGAACCAACGAGAACAACATGTCTGCGGCTATGAGGGAACAACCAAGAAAAAGGCTCCCATCACTTCCAGTACCTGAAGCGGCCGGGCAGGCTGCGGCGGCGGCGCGCCCGGCCACACGCAGCGGCGGTGTCCTCCGGGTGGACGCGGACGCGGCCGCGGCCGCCGGCGGCGCGCGGATGCCGGCGGCCCGGGGTGGCGCGCGCCTCTGCGGCATATGGTCGAGCACATAGCGCGCGTCCAGTAGAGTGGCGTGGCGGCGGGAGTAGCACCTGTGGGGAGGTGGTGCGCTTACCGCCGCTCTCATTCTTTCCCCCTTTTTCTACGTTGCGGCTTAGCGCAGCGCGGCGCTTTGTTTGGGGATAAATAGGAAGCGTAGAGGGAAAGCTTTTCAGTCTAGTACACCAATTCCACATTATTTCACTTCTATTAAAGAAAATTCAAATCAAGCTCTATGCTTTTATTTTTGTCAAACATGAGGCATATGATAAGGCCCCATCCTTTTTAGATTTTGGCTACTAAATTATCCCGGACATGTTTTTCAAGACTCTAAACAGTATAATTTTTTAATAAAACTTTATATACAAAAGTTCATTTAAAATTTTAAATAAAATCATTTTTAAAATTTATAATAAGTTAACACTTAATAAATAATATTATATACTAATTGAGTGTATTTTCCAGCAAGCAAAATGACTACTTGCCCAAACCCCACCAAACGAATGAGGATGGCATTTAAGGATCCAAAAATCGAAAGGGGAAAAAAGATCTACGTAATCAGTTTAAGGGGTGCTCTGCTAAGCAAGCCATAGTTGTCGTCGTCGTTAAGATATCTTAACAGTCGATGATGGGAGCTACATTTGCATAGTAGCCACAGTCATGACTAAGCTAGTCTAGAAGGCTCTATGCTCACACAAACTTCTCAAAAAAAAAATTAGTACATCTAGCTTTTTAAACCAACGTAAAACCTTCTCAACATCACTCGTCGTTAGTGGCTTACCTATTCATGGGATCCAAATAGATTATTCTGTTCTAGCTAATTTTTATTATGTTAATAAATAATTAGATAATTGTATGTATAAAACCTATGTCACTGCTTCGAGTGAATTTGTATCCAAAATCATTAAGTTGAATCGTGGAATGAGTACAATAATTAATACAAAATGATATAATAATAAACTAGATATAATGACAAGATAACATTCCACGATACCATCTGTCCACAGATACAAAGTAATTCAGCAACACAATTTGCTCCATTCTTTTGCTTTAATCAAAACTGTTGGTTAGCATATCTGTCCACGGAATGTCAAATTATTAATTCGTCTCCTAGAGCCAAAAGGACGCGGTTGCAAAATTCTCCTCGGAAACCGCACATGACCGTCCGATCTAACACGGACGGCTAGGATCCTCAGCCGGGTCAGCCCAAGGGTTTCTGTGCTTAAACCACGCCTCCAAAAAAAAAAAACGAAAAATCCGCACCTAAACCTCACGACGTCACGAGCAGCAGCGAGAGGAGGAGGAAGCAATCAATCAATCGGCGGCAATGGAGAACGGCGGCGGCGACGTCCCGGAGAACGCCAACGACCGTACGGGCAAACCACTTGCTTCCTCAGGGTTTGTCATGTTCGAGGATTTTTGCGGTTTTTTTATCTTTTTTTTTTTGGGTTTCGCCGCCGCAGATTGCCCGGGGACGCAGTCGGAGGCGGCGGGGAAGGCGGACGCGTGCGCCGGGTGCCCCAACCAGCAGATCTGCGCCACCGCGCCCAAGGGCCCCGATCCCGGTAAGACTGCCATTCTACAACTGAACGCTGTTTCCCATCTAATCCCTTTGACCTGTGTTGTTTTGGCGTTTGATCGCAGTATGTGATGCTTTGCTCCGCGGTGTGTCGCTTAGATGCTTGTTTTAGTTTGATTTTTACTGCAATCGAGTGTGAATTTAGTATCAGCTTCGGCCTGTGCTTGTATGAGCATCCTTTGCAGCCTTTGTGTCAGTTGTGTGCAGGCAATTTCACAGTTTGGTAGTCAGTAGCTCATCTATAGCAAAGTCGCAAGCTTCCAGCATGTATAAGTTTCTGTAGTATAACTGGCTATGGCATTGATGAATTTGAAGAAGTTTAGATTGTGTGAGCTGTGAAATAAACAGTCCGGTGTGAAGTACGCAAAGAACATGAGTTCTCTGACAAATTCCTATTTGTTGGCCCATAAAAAGTTGGTTCCTTAGTTTCTGACGATTGTGAACTGTTGTGACAATGGCTGTATATTGTAACATCTGCATTTCAAGTCAATTTGATCAATGGAAATAAGTTCTGTAGCTCTTAAATGATCGAGTGCTTAGAAGAATTTATTATTGCACTTTAGATTTTCTGTAGATATACATGTTATAAGTGAACCACTGTGTATGAACCTTAATGAATGATGCTGTATGATCTTTGAGTTGCCATTACACGTAAACAACTGTACGTTTAGATTGTAAATGTTTTTATCCGAGTGAATGTCCTATCCCTGTCCCAAGTTATTGTGAATTTGTTATTCCTATGATCCTATTCATATAGTATTTGTTCTTTGTGAAACAATCTTACAAGTGGACATTTATTTCCAGATCTACTTGCCATCATTGAGCGAATGAATACCGTGAAACACAAGATTCTGGTACTGTCTGGGAAGGGTGGTGTCGGGAAGAGTACATTTTCAGCCCAGCTATCGTTTGCCCTTGCTGAGATGGACTATCAAGTTGGCCTTCTTGACATAGACATTTGTGGTCCGAGCATCCCAAAAATGTTAGGCCTTGAAGGCCAAGATATTCATCAAAGCAATCTTGGCTGGTCGCCGGTGTATGTTGAGTCCAACCTAGGTGTCATGTCGATTGGGTTCATGCTGCCCAACCCAGATGATGCTGTTATATGGAGAGGTCCTCGCAAGAATGGACTCATCAAACAATTCTTGAAGGATGTTGATTGGGGGGAGATCGACTATCTTGTGGTGGATGCACCTCCAGGAACATCTGATGAACATATTTCAATTGTGCAGTACCTCCAGATCGCAGGAATTGATGGGGCAATCGTCGTGACCACTCCGCAGCAAGTTTCTCTGATCGACGTGAAGAAGGAAATAAACTTTTGCAAGAAGGTCGGTGTTCCTGTCTTGGGAGTTGTCGAGAACATGAGTGGCTTGAGGCAGGCGTTTTCAGACATGAAATTTGTGAAGCCAAGTGAGGCGGGAGAAACAGATGCCACCGAGTGGGCGCTGAACTACATCAAGGAGAAGGCCCCAGAGCTTTTATCTGTTGTCGCATGCAGTGAGGTGTTTGATAGCAGTAAGGGTGGTGCTAAGAAGATGTGCCAGGAAATGGAGGTCCCTTTTCTTGGCAAGGTTCCCATGGATCCCCAGCTCTGCAAGGCGGCAGAGGAAGGAAGATCATGTTTCACTGATCAGAAATGCAGTGCAAGTGCTCCAGCTCTTAAAAGCATAATCATGAAGCTGGTCAAAACGAAGTGAGAAGGTGGTGTGACTCATGACCGTGAAGTTACGCCAGCAGTTTCAGCCGTATGGAGTACTACTACATGCCGAGTGTGTGTGTAACGCGATCCTAACTTTGCCTGAAGTTTTTCTTACCGCATGCAAAGTTGGTAGATATTCGTGCTGCTGTTTCTTACTGCAATGGTAAACAATTCAGTATCTGTAGAACAATTCAGTGCAAGGATCGTTGCTATCCCTTACGTTTGCGTTCTAACTTTTTTAGTCACCTTCAAGGGGTGGTAAATGTCTGTCAATATTTACCCCTTTTTCCCTCCTCCTTTGATCAACGTCAACTCAAGCATTTCATCGTCTTCTCGTGTCATCTTTACAATGTGATATGTTGCTAGTTGCTACCAGCTAATCTTACCAATGCAGTGGGCATACGGCATCCAACATCAATTGCTGGCAGCCATCCATTCATCAGCATCGCATTGCAGGTGTCAACAACGTCCTAAACCTGACACTGTTCATCGATTGAAACATGCACTTTTATTTCACAATAGCAGTTGTTATACTTGCGAAGCAAAATATTATTACAACGCCAGGTAGTCAGTAGTCAGGCGTTATCGTGAAAATATGCAACACATATATCCGCAATAATAACAGTTTAGAGGCACTCTTCCTAGCTAAACAATACTACTGTCTGTCTATCTATGCAAGGGTGGGTGGTATCCATATGTAACCATGGGTCTGCATATACCCAACCCTCTCGCTCAGTTCATCGGCTTCCTTGGGGCCTCGGCTGCCAGGCTGGTATGGAATAGACTTCACCTTGCCTTCGTCGATGTCATGCAGCAGGGGAGTGAAGATCTGCCAAGCAGCCTGAACACAGACATGTGCAATGTTAGGGAGAAAACAGAAACGGAAAGGCTCGGAAACAGAATTCAAGTTTCTCTTCAGGGGCTTTTTAGGTATGCAGGGACAGCAGGGTGGCAAACCTTTAGCTCATCTCGGCGAACGAAGTGCTGTTGGTCTCCTCGTATCCTGTAGAAATATGGGTATTAATCAATGCATATGGTCACAAGGCATAAGATATGTCGGATTACGTGATCTGTGATGTTGAAAAGATCTTTTTAACAGAAGAATTTTTGAACAATCAGAAGGATGATACGCACGTATCCAATATGAGACGCTCGTATGCCTCTGGAATTTTGACGTTTTGGTACCGCATCCCGTATGACAGATCAAGTTCACTCTGCTCGGTGGCCATCTCCAATCCAGGTTTTTTGACCTGGAAGAATTCATTGACTAATATTATACCACTAACATTCAAAATGTGATCAAATTTTACTGGAGCAAAGAAGTATTTTTAGGACCAAGGAGAGGAGTATTATGTATTACACAAGTAGCTGAACTTACAGTAAGCTTCATGTACATGGCTTCTGATGGCTGGAGGCGTATGACAAACTCATTTCTTCCTTGCCTTTTACCTTCACCAGGATATATAGTTCAAATGTTAGATCCACATGTTGAAGTAGGACACAAAAAAAGAACATACTGATAGAAAAAGGAATAAAAGGTATCTGCATTTGCACAACTGAATTTCTTGAGATCTAGGTGGTATCTAATACAACGTATGGGTGAATTTGAACAGCCTAACACTACTGACATGCCATGGTAAGGTCAGGTGAACTTAAATTACATGGCAACGCAGTGAAGTTCCATTTTACATGTTTATCTACCTTTCTACTTTGTACACAATAGACTTCCTAAAAACATAAAGCTTATCTCGATGGATCAATTCAATGCAAATTAAATGCTTTCTCAGCTTCCACATCAATGCATGGATTTTCTGAAAGTAGTTATAGCTTTCTACTGCTTAGTTATGTACAGGCATTAAGGCATTCATTTCATAAGGAAGTAATGGAAACATAGTTAGGCCATGACAATTGTCAGAAAAGGGTTGAGTACATCATGACATGAACTGCACATAATTATAGCACATACATTTAAAGATGTCACCAGGAACATCTTTGAACTGCACACGGACTTCTGCTTTCCTTGAGCTTAGTGCTTTACCAGCTTTAAGAATGAAAGGAACACCTGCAGGATATGAATATTACAGGGTTAAAACTGGAAATGAAGAATTATGGTCCACTGAGAGACAATCTGAAGGGAAAAAGAAAATCAATGTTGTCCTTCTCCAGAACCCTAATGTGTATATATACTGATGAGAGACATACCCTCCCATCTTTCATTGTGTACCCGAAGCACAACAGATGCAAAAGTTGGGGTGTTTGAGTCATCTGGCACTGTAGGGTCATCCTTGTACCCCTCGTATTGTCCAAGGACAACCTCATCATGCTTTATAGGGTTCACGGACTGCAGAACCTGGCATTAACAGGGAACTGGTTTTATTTAGTACCACCCTTGTTCAGATGAAATCAGATTACAACAAAGAATTGGCAAGATGCAATATAGTATTGACATGTAGAGAATAGATAAAGGTAAAGTACCTTGACTTTCTCATCTCTAATGTGCTCAGGCTTAAGAGAGACAGGCTTTTCCATCGCAACCAAACAGAAAACCTGCAGAAGAAGCAACAGTTCATTAAATTATTGTTGGAACGGTTAACTCCTAAAGGCTAAAGACATTGTTCTCATCAAGGAATTTATCATGTACTACTTGACCATATATAATTCAGCACGAAACTATCTGTGACTTAAATTTTAAAAAAATTAATGTAAGAACAGGCTTTTCTTTTCTAAAGTCACTAAAATACTAAAAGTTTTCTTTGTTAGGATGGGGTGGGGGTTACTACAATGATGCAAATCATATCATATGGAACATATTGATAATACTTACCTGTAACAAATGGTTCTGGATGATATCACGAATGATTCTGCAGCAACAAGAGTAATCTTAGATACTCCCTTGAGGAACAATGAGATACACGATGGGAGGTGTAAAACATGTTTAAGCAATAAACAATTATGCAAAAAGAGAGAAGTATGATCCAATATACATTATCCTTAAATGGTTTAGTTAACTCATAGCAGGAGAGGCATATACAAAGCGAATGCACTCTCTTCGAATTCAGTTACTTCAAAATTATAATTTCCATGTTGGCTTGCAAACTCATTAAAGCAAAATGTTCATTTCCACACTGATGCAGAGTATGCTTTTCTTGATCAGTAAGAATTAACAAAGAATTTAAATATTTCCAAAATGTGTCACCACTTAGCTCTAGATAATATGCATATGTACACTTTTGACTTGTAAGGTTACGATTTTATAATAGAAAACTTAATTAAGAAAAATGCTAATGAAATGTAATGTTTCTACATACCCATATTGATCAAAATATCCACCACGCCCATCAGTCCCAAAGTCCTCCCTGAATACAATCTGCAGGATTGTATTGATTATAAATTGCAGCTTACTATGGCATGCCATATTGTTCGCAGTATACTGTTAAAATAGTACAAACGAAATATACCTATATTTTTAGTTTCTTAGATTCAATTAGTCCATTCAGACGATGATAAATTATACCAGTAGAACACAGCAGTTTCCACCAAAAAACACAAAGAAGTTCAGCAACCAACTGACAAGAGGACTACAAAACATTTCTTCTACATGATGCATTAACTGCAGTTTATAAAAATTGGACTTCTTAAATAAGAACCTATAAGTTGCCTACTGTTAAGTACCAACTATTAACCAGCTTACCTGTATATTATCAATATTGTCACGGTTCCAAAGAGGCAAGAACAAGCGATTGGCAAAACGAAGCACAAGCTGTGCAATGTGATTATTTCAAAAGTAGTTAGTCAAGTATTCGGGGGAAATCATCTCATATTCTTGACAAAATTATAGCCGTTACCAGGTTTTGGACCAACTCTTTTCCCAAGTAGTGATCAATTCTGTAGAGTTGATTTTCGTCAAATAGCTCCCCAAGTTGGGCACTTAATTCTTCTGCAGAGTCCAAGTCCTTTCCAAATGGCTTCTCAACAATGACTCTAGTCCATCCAGCTGCAAACAAAACATTTATGCAAATAAAATGAATCTTGATGAAGAAATGCTTCCAAGAAGACCTGAATTTTCCACTAATTTTATGCTTCATTGCTTTTGTTCAGCTAGAGTGCATAGCTTGTATAAACTCCAAAAAGAATAACGTATGGAATAGTAAAGAAACTTTACATGGATTCATGCAATATGTTCTGATCATTTTGCAGACTGAAGGGTAGACAGATGGAGGTAATGCCAAATAAAAGAGCCTGCGAGGGCTTTCTGATTTGTTTGACTTCTCATACTCTGAAATTTCCTTGTTCAATTTCTCAAATCCTTCTCCGCTGTCATAGGAACCACTGACATATTTTATCTGAAAAAGAAATATATCATAATGATGTGTGCGCATCACAAGATTGTGGTTACATTACAAACATCAACTCACATGTTGCAAAAAATCTGAGAGATGTTCTTCTGAGGCTCCTTTGAGGTATCTGTAACAATATACAAAAAAGGCATAAATATGTGCAAACTTGATGATTGAACTTCATAGGACACAGGAAAAACAAATACGATTTCATGAAGATGTCGAACATATAACTGCCACCGCATTACACATAATGTATCTCAGATCATGTACTGCTTGTTTTTAGTACGTATTGACCATACTTAGAGTAGTAAATGTTTTTATTGACAACCGTCCTCGCTATAACATTCAAATTCAGTGGCTAGATATGTTTAAAAGAAGTTGAAATATCTAAATACAGCAGCAATATGCCAAGATGTCAAAAACCCAGCATTTAGAAACCATACCCACGAATGCGTTCCCTTAACCCATCATCAGAAAGGTTTGATCTCGCATACCCAAATATATGCACTTCACCTGATTGTATAAATCCCTGTAACACATGGACATGAATATCAACAGTAACCTGGGAATTATAGAACTGCACACATTTTGCAAGTCTGTAAAGACTAAGATTTTATGAGCGGTTAGTAAAAACAGCTTGCTGGATAAAAAGAAGCTTGCTCTGCAGTTTTCCAGCATTCTTTTCAATCGTGTCCTACATCTACTATCTGTATCTGGGAAGAAAAAATAGTACAAGTGTTCAAGCTTTTACTTGTGATCAAGTATGAGTAACTGAACCTTTGCTCTGGAATGCCTCAAATGAATGTGCACTAGGTTGTTCCTTTCGTAATGTAGAATTTGGAAATTCTACATGAAACAGCTAGTTATTGTCAGGATTCAGGAGTCAAATTACCTGTGCAAAAAGATGGAAGAGTGCCGGGAAAGTTTTCTTCTTGGCTAGGTCTCCAGAAGCCCCGAGGACAATAACAGAGAGACAACCTTGCTCTGAAGGGAGTTCGAGATCTCTTGATAAAGAATTAAAGCTGCTTCGTCTTGACCTCGGTGAAGATCCTCCTGACATGATAAATAGGTTGGTGCTCTTCTTCCTTCAGCAATATACCTGACAAGGTGAGAAAAATGCAATCAATCTTAAGACTATCGGAACACAGACTAAGAAATTTCATACAACTCATTGAAATGGAACATCCAACGACAAGTACAATTGGCTAGCAGTAGAAAAACATATAAATAGCTTGCCTGGTTAGGCTTGTTATATTCATTGACAATTTAAAGCTATGGCATTGTATTAGTATCCCCCAAACTGAGCATGACAAGGCCAAATATGACACTTATTTTTTGCCATTTAGGTGAACTAAATCTAATAGATCAATCTACCAAACACTTCTGATAACAAAATACTATCAACTTATCTCCAGATGCTAACAACACAAAAGGTCAACATAGCAACATCCAATCACATGGTACACTCGTGTGCAGTCAAGAAACCACTAACCAACTCCAATGCATGCTATTAAAATTAAAATTGACAAAAAGGTGACTGGATATCTTTTACCGTTTGCAACCTCACAACACTGATTTTTCAGCAGAATTAGTTACAGCTAAATTACAATTTGGATAACTTTACTGAAACTCTTGTTCATAAATCTGGAATTTATTTGTCCTTGCTAAACTTACTTACAGTAAAAAACCTCTAGTAGCAGAAATGAAAAGGTCAGAGCATATTTTTCACAAAAGGATCCACCATTTCCCAACAAAATAACATACCAACGAAACAACCGGCGACGAAAAGAGTCAATAGGCTCCCAAAAGCAGGACAAATGGGTAGTTCCTGAATCCTAGCCGAGAACCCAGACGAGAAAAAAAGAACATTAGCTTAAGCTTAACCACAATTCACTATTTTCACTCCAACCAAGGCAGCCACTCTGCAGCAACGAAATTTCCGCCATGGAAGGGATCAAAAGCTCAAGCCCGAGATCCGCACCCGAAACAAACTCGCCGCAGCACACGCAAGCGACGCGCATCGCCCACACACCGCCGCAGAAACGCTCGCAATTGAAGGGGGCCAAAAAAAAAAGAGAAAAAGAAAAATCTAAAAAGAACCCAAGAAAGCGCTAACACAAGACCTCAAACCAAACACCACCGCCAAAAAAAAATATCCCCAAAACACTGCAACGAGCCGAAAACCCCAAGAAACCTCGGGACTTCTCGCCGAAGCAAAACAAGAAAAAAAAAAGAGAAGATGATTTTACTTTTTCTCGCGGTGATTAGCAACAGCGATCAGGTGGAGGAACTAGTGACCAGCGGCGGCGGCGAAGGCTCGCGCGGGAGGCAAACCGGAGCGGTGGCGTGGCGACGATGGAGGAGCGCTTGGATGTTTTATACCGCGGCTACTGCTACTGCTGCGCCGGCCTCCTCCTCCTGCCTGGATTTCTCACGCCGGCTTGCAATCCACCTGTCCACTACCTACCAACCTTCTCTTCCACCCTGCGTGCTCTGTGCCACCAACCGTGAAAAACTCCAATGTAATTACTGGGTAGATACAGGGGCTTATCTGCAAATGGCGCGGTAACAGCTGGGAGAAATTTTACTGCATTTGCTCGCTAATTGTAGCTTTTTGGAGAATCTATTAATTAATCATTAACCTTTTCCCTTAGCATCTTTTTCAACAATATATTCGTTATGCTCTCTGACACGCACTCTCACATCACACGTATATATTCGTAATGCTCTCTAACACACGCTTCGCTTAAAGAGATGAATAAAGGCAGTAAATTTGATCTCCCTAAATTTCTCTAACACACGCTAGGAGAAAATTTAAGTGTATAGTATTTGTAGGGATTTTTATGAGTCTATACTAAGCCTATGTTCTTTTCGTCAACTCGAAACTTCAATTTTCTCGTTTTCTATTAGCGTGCTTTTCAAAGTATCAAATGATGTTTTTAAAATAATTTTTATATAGAAGTTATTTTAAGAATTCAAATAAATCTATTTTTTAAATTTATAATAGTTAATATTTAATTAATTATGTATTAATAAATTTTCTCATTTTACGCGCAATACAAATCTACCTTCTTGGAATGAAGCGAAGCCTAATAAGTACAAGCATGTTTTTTTTTTCATGATTAACTTTTTTTTTACTGTTTCCGCGCGGATAATCAAACATCTTTGCAATGGAGCAGCTGAATTGACATCTGCGGTATGGACGTGGCAAGAGACATGTCCATGCGTTATTATCGTTAAATATTTGTTTAGTCCAGAAGCAAATCGCGCATAAATGTTTGAGCCGTGGATTGCTGAAAAGATTCTCATATCTGGGGCTGAAAGTCCAAGGCGAGGACTTATTCCAATTTTTCTATTGGTAATTGCGAAATTCATTTTGAAACGGATTTTGTAATTGTTATGAGAAAGAGAGAACGGTATTCAAATGTAAACGTTCGCAGCACATCGACGAACTGACGAGGTCGCTATCACGCGTGAAGAAAAATATCACGATTGATCGATGCCGATCCAAGTGGTTGCTTTCCCATCTCGTTGCTATTACGAAATGGACCGATCCGGGATTACTACTCGCCAATCTGCTTTGATGGGATGGATTAACCACTCTGAACCTGTGGTACGGTGCGTCTAATCGAATGGTTTTTGATCCATGTTCGCTACATGAAACAACAGTTGTCACTGCATCATCCTTGACACATCATTTCCAGTGATGTATTTCGTGGCTCGATCTTACTGGATCTAACGGTGTTGTTGAGTCCAAACGACGAGGTGTATTTAATAGTGATTGATATTTCTTGTGTATTACTACACAATAGTGGAAAAGCCGACGTTGGAGCCCCAGTCTGAGAGTTACGTTCGTCACACCGGGAATATAAGGGCCACATCTTTTGCCACGTAACATATATGTTAATACCAAAATTTAAAATTTAAAATTTAATTTTGAAGTTAATTTTTGAGTTTTTTTATCGTAGTTTCTTTTTCAACACTGACGTTTACATCATTAAGAATACATATATAAAAGTTTTCACTAATACACCATTTGACGTATTACGGACATCCGTAATTGGCTAAGTGATAGCAGCCTAACTCTTCAAGTAAAAATATTGTTGTTTCGCACCTGGTGCGTCCTGGCCTCACCATTCCCAGCATCCAGCACACAGATCTCCGTGCAGCCTGCTAGCTAGTAGCAGCAGCAGCAGCACACTGGACTGATAACGGATTTAGATCTAGCGCCATCGGGCCAGAGCAATTATCCTGAAACCCATGTGATGTGATGTACTGTACTGGTGCAACGAGAGAGGTTCTTCAGAGTTTAGCAGCTAGGACAGGTGATGGATGGAGAGTTGCCATCTGCCCCCACTGAAAAATTTCGGACGAGCTTACAATTCACAAGTGTGGGTCACGTGTGCAGAGGAGACAGATACCTTTCTCTCCTCGCCTTCTTCTTTGTGTGACGTCGAACGAACTGAGCCGAAAGATCGTGATCTGATCTGCATGTGGTTGAGCAGAGCAGAATTTTTATTGACAATTTGTCAACTTGTGTACGTATTACGACCATCGAATTGACGTCTTTTGGTCCAGTGATGACCCACTGTGCAAGACGTTCTTCTGACGAACAGAATTTGCAACGCTGATCCTTCTTGTTTTCTTCGTCTTCCTGAAGACTGAGTTGAACTGAACCTGAATCATCGCAGCAGAGTTCTCTGAAGAAAGCAGCACAAGAAGAAGTTGGGTTGTTTCTCTGACGGGGTAATTCCGTTGTGGGTTCAGATTTCAGAATGAAAGAAGTTGCTCGTTTGCTGATGAAATCGAAGTCTCCGGAAATTCGGTCCAAGCAGCCGTTCCATGCGTCTGACTAAGACTTGGAAAACGGGGTGGAGGAGTCAGTGTACCTGACCGGCTGCTATCCTACCAACCAACCTCTGAAATTATCACAGCGAAATCAGCGCACATTTTTGCTGTCTAAACGGTCTTCAGAGATCAGAGACTTCAGACTTTGCAAACCTGTTGTCAGCACAAGAACATATATATTGAATAAAAGCAGTTGTGTCACGTCTGAGATAACTTGATCTCCAACATGAAAATGGAAGAAAGTAAACTGAAATTGGGGAAACTTGGCCAAGGAATTTTAGTACACACAGCTCATGCAGTTTGCTGGGCCTTTTGGTGGTTGGATGTTCTTAACAGCCTAACTCCCACATGGCCACATCACATCGCAAATAGCAGTAGTCACTACTAGATGCCAAACTCAGTTTGCCACAACAAAAAAATTGCTACAGGCCGATAGGTATTCGATGAAACGGAAGGAATTCGGGTAGGGCGAAATCCTCTCCAGCAAACGGTGACCTTTGTTTTGTTTCGAGTCTGCACCTGCGTTAGTTTCTGCGTCAGATTCAGGAACTGTTTCTGCTGCTGCCTGATGATCCTGTAACCCTGTCAAGGTCAAAAGAATATTAAATACAATTTTGAATTCATTTTGATAAATTTCATCCGGTTTTCCCACCGTTCACCGCAGTAACTCCAAGGTGGATTAAGACTTCTGTTACAACACATGAAATTCAGAATAAGCATCTCGATTTCTGTATGAATATATACCACCCACATTCCAAACGAGGCCTAATTAGCAAACGCAAGACCACGCACATGGTCAGCGATTAAACGTCGAATTCCAAGCCCAGGATTAATGCATTATTTCGTGATGCCAGACAGAAACGTTCTTGTCAAAAACATCCATCCACTCAGCTAAGCACAACGCAAAGGCGATGTATTTAAGCGGTGAAGTGAACACAATTACACACGATACATTGTAATCATCGCACAATATCTTTGCTGGCCCACGGCCACTAGAGGCCGCTGCTAAAAACGCATGAACACCCTGCAACAAACTAGTCGCTGGGGAAATTGACGCGAGAAAGCAACTTGAGACAATATCATGGCGCAAAGAGGATGATGCGCAAGCAATTTTGATTGCAATTTCAGTGAAATCAAGGGCCATTTTTGCAAGACTGCAAGTTTTTTTTTTAAAAGAAAATGTAAGCAATTGTCAGCAAGTAAAACTACTCATGACCATGCTTTATGAGCATGACCATGAGTCAGTGTCGAAAAATATTCAGACATAAGAAAATTAACGCACAGCCATATACACTCGGGAAAAGGGCGCCTTTGTTAGCAACGGAGTGTACAGTGTAATGCAGTGCTATCAGATGTAAAAATCATTCTGCAGCACTAGTGAAATTTCTTTGGAAAGTTTCATTTTACAATGAGTATCCATCCATCAAGAAAGCCAACAGCACCCATTATTGTCATGCTTTCACTCTCTATCCCCTACATTAGAGGAGTCCTCTGGTGGTGCATTCTTGACGTTCTGACTGTCTCACCTCATCATCACCTGCAAGGCATACAAAAATTAAATGATGAATCATCAAGTACACGGTGCAGCAAAGATTGTTATAGCAGTAATGTATAGTCCAAGAAAGCAGCAGTGTTACAAAAGAACAACTTCTTTGGTGGTAAGTAGCATCAAATGCATGTATAAGTTGAAACTGGAACTGACTTTCTTAACTGTATACATTGATCTGTATAATTGGTCAAGAGTGAAAATGAAGATTCAACAAAATTTCATGACAAACATGGTATGAGCCTCTTGAAGTAATGAAATGTTACAAGCTGTGAAAGGTGATTCAAACAACATATATAAACTAGGCTTGTTGCTCATGCAACGATGCTACTTGAAGAGGGGTTTTTGTTACTATTGGAGTACTAACAAATTGATCGCTGCAAGATCACCATGATTTACCTTCTAGTACCCTAAATCAAGCGATAAGTTCTCAGGTGTCTCCATGTAGGTTCTTATTCTAGGTAAGACCCCAGACAGAGAACTCAGAAATGTATAAAATGGAAACAGAAATATAATGTACTACAGAACTATACCAGGGCAATAATTTAGTTTTTCTCCCCAAGAGAAGTGAGAAAACAGATAAAATTGAACCAAAAGAGGAGTAGCACCATAGTGGCATAGCATAGCAATGAATAAGATTCACTCTTTCCTAACGGTATGGCACTAAATGAAAGTCTACCTTTTGAACCACTTTGGTTTAGCTGGTTTCTTATTTGCTGGTGGCGCAAAATCTGATTGAGACACATCAGATTTATGAGCAGAAGAAGAGTTCATAGCAGAATCAATTGGTTGGTGCACAGGTTCTTGGACAATTGGTAGTCCATCCAACATCCGAATTTCTTCACAGAGATAAGGTCCTGATTTTACACAGTCTGTATTTAACTCTGAACCTGCATGTGATTCAATAGAAAAACAAAAACAAATGGGAATGTCAGAATGTTTAATGAGTTCCCCAGGAACAAAACCTGGTACTAGTTATTACTCTACTTATTTAAGACAAACACATACCTTCCAGCAGATCATAAGAGAAGAAGACATTAGCCCCAGGAACAAAACCAATTGTGTAGAAATCCAGTGAAGTGTCTTGTATCCGCTTCTTTGGTGGAACTGTATCTGTAGTGGAATCAAATGATAGTATTACGAAATTATAACTGGTATATCTCTAAGGTATGATTGCAGAGAGTCTATGGAAATGTCACTCAAATGATCTGTGCTCAAAGAATGACACATGATTATGATGCTTACCCAAAAAATTGTAGAAGTTAAACCTAAAGCTATGTTTTCACATATAGGTTACATGTTGCATATTTTACTTATATAAACATTTGTCAAAGCTACCACCAGACAGAATCAACTTGGTGACTGACGTTATTCAAAAAGGACATAACAACAAATAAATGTGTAATCCAAGTTTGGGCAATGAGAACACGATGAGAAGAGTTGTCCTGTTTGTGTTACTTGTCATGTTGTCATATGAACTCATCAAACAGGTGTTCTGAATGTCGCAGCCAAATTTTTTTTATTAACTTGTATTACTCTATAAAAGCTGGTTGTAAAACCCTTTGCACAAAAGGATGCACTTAAATTTTATTACTCACAAATACAGTAACTACAATGATAGAACTACTTAAGGGAGGTTAGTTATTTCCGATATCATGATTGTCAACATATTTGCTTGGAAATGAAACAGATAAATAGTTCTTATCATAGATACAAGAATTCTCATTAGTCTTGATGAAAACCAAAGCTAACTGTAAACTGAAACAGATGAAAATACACTAACTGTAAGCTGAGACCGTTGTTGATAGGATAAACAAAGAAGAGTAATTAAGGGGGCAAAGAGGAGGAGAAACACTACTGTTTAAGCTAATACATCAGTAACTCCCAAGCAGGTGGACTTACAGAGATAGAATGGCAGGTCTGGTCTAGAGATTACTTTCTTGAGAAAATCCATCAGACTTTGAACTGTTTCTGACGGATGAAAATTGGCCTCAAGTATGTATCCATCAGGGAATCGCACCCTCATTACTGCCTACAGTTATGAAGGTTGTGGCAAAATAGATATTATCCCAAATTAGATTCAGAAAGAAACACTAAATAGAGAGAAGAACAGTGTGAATTATGTCTTACCTTTTTTATCTTTGCTCGTTGGGCAGCAAGTTCTGCTTCACGCATTTTACGAGTCTTCAAAACTTTCGATTGTTCTGCAGTCAGATTCATTGTTTTAGATAGTGCTACAATAAAAAAAGAAAAGTAGTACAATTTGGACAGTAATACAAAGATGCTAAAGTTCCCAAACAATAGTAAGTGTCAATATAAATAACCTCCTATTCTGTTCGAAACCAAGTTGAAATAGTCAGCAGGCTGAAGCTCATAGAAGTCATCATCTTCCTCTGCATGAACCATGTTTTAGCATCAGAACACAACAACCATAAAGATAGAGAGGTTTTTGTAAAGAAAGCCCCGGAACTCATAAAAGCAGGAGATAGATTGTACCCTGATCTGCCGCGGGCAAGTTGCTAGTCATTGACTCAAATGTTGCACTTGAAAAAACTCGGAACTCATGACCGTACTCATAAGCCAATGCTTTCAGCTTGTCCTGGGACTATTGACAGAAAATGCATCTGTTAGACTTCAATGTATTTTTTGCAAAAAGGTTCAATGTGAAGCCACAAATATCTATAGGAGGTTTATGGTAAGTTATCAAATGCACATGGAAGGGTATGAAATTGCCAATAATCGAACATCTCTCAATAGGAAAAACAAAACCAAGTACAAGTGCTGTCAAGAACAAGTGAATGCCATGAAGTTTTAAGCTATTACGGTACTCTGAAGAACTCCTGACAGCCCCCCCCCCCCCCCCCCCCCCCCCAAACCTTTCCTGAGATACAGTAATGCTTCTCTGCCAACCGTATGTTGGATGAACAAGATGTCGTAACAAAAGAAATAGCTTTGTGTAGATGAAGCTGCCAATGGCAGCCAAACATCTTCTGGCCATTGATGTCCACACGGACACAACCAGCATTCACCTGAAATGCTAAAATGCCAACTACGCAAGGGCTAAACTGCTAATCTTCCATTTCAATCGGTGAGAAATACTTGCAAGGAATTACTCAACAACAAAGAAAAAAGGAAGCTAAATTGCACTACTGTTTCCTCAAGAAGGCCCATTCCTCACGATTCCAGCTTATAATGGGAACAGCCTGGACATCCAATCCATGGCGGTAAGCCGGTAACACCTAGGTCAAAGAAAACCATGGATTCCCAAACCACCCGATCACTGCACACGCAAGCAAAGAATCTCTCATTCCACGCACACACAACAAGAACCGCCTAAGAATTCTCGCACCACGCATTTGGCACCAACCAACCACGGCCACAAAGTCAGAAACCCTCGCTAACCCCACCAAAGCAAAGAATCCGGAGAGGCGCCTCCACCTCCACCTCCTCCTCTCCTGACCCTTAGGCACAAATCCTCGCACACAGCCTTCCCAAGAAAATCCCCCCCGCCGCCCAACCCAAGAACAAGAAGTCGCAGAGCATATCCAGCGACGAAGCAGCAGATTAATTTCATCCAAGAAACGCAAGGAAGGGGAGACGAGGAAAGAGATGGACGAACCGTGGGCTGCTGCTGCTGGTGCGACGCCGCCGCCGCCGCCACCGCCGCGGCGGAGTCGAGATCCATGGGGAACACGAGGTGGTGCACCTCCTCGTCTCCTCTCTTCCTGCGGCGCGGGCAGAGGGAGGTGGAGGTGGAGGTGGTGGTGTATGTGATCTGGTGGGGGTGCGGATGCTCCGCCTCCATGGGGGAGAGAAAAAAACCCTTTCTTTTGTTTCTTGTTGCGAGAGATGCGAAGGGGTCGGGGGAAGAAGCGGGTTGGCGGGTTCAGGGTCCGGGTTCAGAGGGGTCCGATTCCGGATATATAGCCTGCGCCGATACTGGAAAGCGGGACCCACATGTATACCAAAAAATATTTTACCAGATTACTCCGTATAGTATTGTTTTTGCCTTATTGGCACTGGGAAGTATAGGCTGTTTTTTTCTCAACAAAAGTATAGGTGTGTTTCACTTATACTTTACAAAAAAATTATTTTTGCACTAATTTTTGAAATAAGTAGAACAAAACAGGTTTTAATTTGTACTACGCTAAACACTTGGAATCGACCTAGTTCACACCAGTAAATTAAAGAGTCAACCTAGTTTACACCAGCAGTAAAAATATGAGGGTGCATCCATTCCACTTTGGCAATTCCATGAACTTTTTGGGATGTAATTGTTTCGGTCTAAAGCTGGAAATCTAGCATTCAGGAAAACATCGTCTATCATCGAAAATGATTAACTGTAAATATAACAACATTTGTCATAAGTCTGGATCTTGAACTTAAATAGATATGTTTCGTCAGTCGTTAATGAATACTTATTTTTGCTCCCGCTATTAAGTGAATGTACATTTGTTATTGAGTTTGTTAATTCTACTCACAAATTCAATTTTGATGGCATTTATATCAAGTGGTTTTCGCTATCGTACACCATCGACATACCTAGTTAATGTGCTAACCACTTGGAACCTACTCTATTTGTTTTAGAATAAGTTTTTCCTCCTTCTGTTTATCTTAAAATAAGTTCGTTTTCGAGTAACCATTGTATTTGAGTTTTTAAAAGTAGGGGATAAATGTATTGGGAGGACATAAAGTGAGAAATAATTATATTGGGATTTAATAAAATTGAGGTAGTTTAGTTTTTCTGTTTTTTATTAGTATGTGTGAGATAAGTGAAAAATAAACTTATTTAAGAATAGAGAGGCGTCGACTAGATGGCATCAATCGATTTGCATAAGAATATGTTGTCCTTATTATCTCTGAAAATGACAATCACAGCCCGTAGAACACTTAATCCAAGACTTTATTCCTCTCTACCGCAAGAAGATCTCTGTAACGAGCAATTAGCAATAGATATAGGCAAAACTAACACAAAATTACATGAAACTACGAGGTGAAAATCGATGATTTCCTGTCCATTAAGTTCGATTCGGGAACTGTTTCAAAATCTTTTGGTTGAGGCAGTGATTTTTCAAACGGCATGCTTATGCAGACGACGATCAGCAGGACGATAAGTGCAACTTCACCTACTAATTAATTTGCTGAAATTATGGTGTACTGTGTGTATTTCTGGCATGATAGACTGTGGACGGTCCCGGTTCTCGAATACTATAATTATCGCCTAATTTCCCCATAATTTTGCGCTTTGATGGCTGTTAAACGAGTCGTTGGCGCCGACGGAATGTGTCAGGCCAGTCGACTGAACGATTTGGTGAACAGCTTAGGTCATCTTCAACCCTCCATATAATCTATAACATTTAATACATTGATACACAAGTAAAAGGATGAAGATATTATTTCTAACTATGTCTACACAAGAATTAAGAATAAAAACAAGTAGATAGGTGAATAAAAGGAGAGAGGAGAGAGATGATTGGAAGGAAATTTAATTTCAAGATACCATCCATTGAATACATAATTTCTATACATAATATCTATATAACATGATAAGTATGAAAACTAGTTGATAGTTTTCTGGTTGGGGATGATTTTAGATCAGTGCATTTATTGGCGTGCATGCTACTACTCCACTAATTAGCCTGGCATGATCCACACGATTATAGTATAAGTAATGCAATATAGGACTTTATTATTAGTCACTAACAGTGCCACTTAGGTGCCCTTCGGACCATCCCTACCTAGATTATACTATCCAGAGATAATACTACTGTCAGTACTTCAGGCATAGCTTTGCTAGTGGAGTACTGATTGACCCATGTCCCTTTGGGTAACATAGCACCGTACTAGTAGCTTAGTTCAGGATATGTGATAATGACAAATATGCAATTGGTTGTAGAAAAGATACAAATAATGATTTGTGTATTCAGCAACGTATGTTGTACATTTGGACGATTCAGGTACAAGCAAAGATAATAGTACTACTAGTCATCAATACACTACTGGGGACACCTTTTAAATCGGCATCAAGTACCACTGACACCACATCTCCTAGCCACTTCACCATGCTGGCTTATCCAATCCAAAAGTTTGTCACCGTTTTTTTTCCTAGCTTATTACTCCTGCTCGCTCAACCCTAACATAAATAAATATAATATAAAATATGATACATCCTAAAGCATTAGAGTAAAATGGATTGAGTGGTTTTTTATACCATAGTTGAGTTTTTTTAAGAAATTAATCCTTACATAAAAGCGGTATTTAAGAGAAAGTGGGGGATGATGGAAGGAGGACGACTCTCAGTACATAGATAAACTACTTTCTCCGTTTGTGATTTTGGTTATACAATTCTATAATCAAAATCTCTTATATTATAGGACGGATGGAGTATACCAATTCCTATTGCCTGCGTTTCTTTCTCTCCGAACAAAATACATTCAGACCCTAACGAAAACAAACTAAGTTTAGCGTACTGGAAGATGACATAAAAAGAGAGAGAGAGAGTACTCGTACTCCTACTCCCACTTTTGAGTCAGTCATCAGTCTACTCCTATTTAGCACTAACACCCATGAAGGTTCTGTGTGGGGAGGCCAAAACATGCACAAGATGGCCAAGGGACAGCCGCCTGTGTGTGCAATTAATTGCAGCTCACCCCCAGAAATAGTTGCAGTAGAATACTATTGCTACTGTCCACACTATCCTCTCCTCTCCTCTCCTCTCCTCGTCTTCACCTCACCTCTCCGCTGCGGCGCAAGCGCAAAGCTTTTTTACTGCTTTTGCTACTTTTGGGGGACCTCAAGGCCGCCTCTCAAATCCAGAGGAGGAGAAAAAGCTCTCTCCTCTCTCTCTCTCTCGCCGTCCAGCCAAGAAAAGGTTTTCTTCCTCTTCGCTCTTGCTGCTGCCCCCATCTCCACCTCCACCTCCACCTCCTCACCCGATCTCGCCATTCGCGTCGGCGGCCGGTTGTTCCTGCCGCCCCGGTTCTTGGATCCTAGATTTGGCTGTCCGGGGAGCGGAAAGATTGGATTTTTTTTTTTTGAGAGTGTGGGGGGCGATGGGGGCGTCGCCGCCGTCGCCTGATCCGATGAGGCCCGGGCGGTGGAGTGAGTGGCTGTTCCTGGACCAGGTCTGATTCTCCGTGCTGGTTCAAATGATCTGTGCCTCGTGTTGATTGGGTTGGGTGGCTGGGCAGGTGGATTCCCTTCAGGTTGGAGATCTTTGTGTTCTTGGGTGGGTTGGAGGAAGCCGTGGTTTTGTAGATCCCTGCTGGTTGTGGTTGCTGTGGCGGATTTGTGGAGGGTGGGTTATTGCTAGGGTTTTGGTTGGCTGTGGGGGAAGAAGATGATCAAGCAGATCCTTGGCCGGCTGCCGAGGAAGCCAGGGAAGGCCGGCGATAGCCGGGATGCTGCTGGGCCGAACGGTAATGAGCCATCGAACTCGTACAGCGTTGCCAGGAGCGTGGAGCAAGGGAACAAGAGGAGTGGAAATGGGGATTACGTGGTGCCGGCTGGTCCGACGCCTAATGTGATGATGAATGGGACTGTGGTGTATCACTCCAACGAGCCGCTGCCGGCGTTCAAGGATGTGCCGGCATCGGAGAAGCAGAATTTGTTCGTCAAGAAGGTGAACCTGTGCTGCGCGGTGTACGATTTTGCGGATCCGACAAAGAATCTGAAGGAAAAGGAGACGAAGCGACAGACGCTTATGGAACTTGTTGATTATGTCACTTCTGCAAATGGCAAATTCTCTGAAGTCGTCATGTCGGAGATTACCAAGATGGTGTCGATTAACTTGTTCCGGAGCTCCAGCCCCACCCCTCGAGAGAACAAGGCCATCGAAGGAGTTGATCTGGAGGAAGAGGAGCCTCTCATGGACCCAGCATGGTCACATTTACAGATAGTTTATGAGGTTTTCTTGAGGTTTGTAGCATCACAGGAGACAGATGCAAAGCTGGCTAAGAGATACATAGATCATTCCTTCATCCTTAGGCTACTAGATCTTTTTGACTCCGAGGACCCCAGGGAAAGGGATTATCTGAAGACAATCCTCCATCGCATATATGGTAAATTCATGGTGCACCGCCCCTTCATCAGGAAAGCAATCAACAATATTTTCTACAGGTTTATATTTGAAACAGAGAAGCATAATGGTGTTGCAGAGTTGTTGGAGATCTTGGGCAGCATAATTAATGGCTTTGCTCTTCCACTTAAAGAAGAGCACAAATTGTTCCTTGTCCGGGCACTGATCCCACTCCACAAGCCAAAATGTGTGTCGATGTACCATCAGCAATTATCATACTGCATCACGCAGTTTGTTGAGAAGGACTGCAAACTTGCTGACACTGTTATTAGGGGCTTGCTAAAATATTGGCCTGTGACGAACAGTTCAAAGGAGGTGATGTTCTTGGGTGAACTAGAAGAGGTTCTGGAGGCAACACAGCCTGCAGAATTCCAAAGATGCATGGTTCCACTCTTCCGTCAGATTGCCCGTAGCATGAATAGTTCACATTTCCAGGTAAAATCTCTCATGCCAACAATCAAGTTTCAAAATTCAAATCCATGTCAACTTCAATCCTCTTTGTTGTTTTTTTTTTTCACAAATCCAAGATATATGCAGTTTGCTGCTTAGGTTTCTGAATCCATTACTGTGTATCCACATTGCTCTCTTGCACAGATGATATTATTATAGTTTGCTTCATCAGTTTAAAAAATATCAAGCTTTGGTGTTCATGTACCTTTTCTGGTGAACCATGGAGCTGCTTTTGTCATATGCTAATCTGGAATTATTTTGTAAACAATCACTAAGATGTTTTATACTTTTAAATGCAATGTTGAGCATTTGTTTTCTTAAGAAATTCTACTAGTACGTGTTAGTTTGAAAATTTACAATGCTAGGGCATTTTAAACACCAGCATATCAATTTTGTTAATATATGCCAATCTTCTGGAGGGTACATACCACCAATTTATTCATTTTTACAACACTCGTTTTTGTTATCTTGCTTGAAATCCTTATTACAATTGATATGTATCCTTGCTAATCATTATAGCGGCATGAAACTTCTTGTTTATCTCTATCCTGCTATCCTACCACGTGTGTCCCCTGAATAATCTGTGAATTGCATATTTAGGTACATGTTACCTTCTAGAATCTCACATGCTCCTCTAAAAAGAAAAGAAATTTTGCATGCCAATCTATAATTCAATACAAGATTAGAAAGACATTCTGTACTGTGGAAGCTGGTCGTTGAGTTCAAGCTGTTAATTTTATCTGAACGTAGAACTGCTACTACAAGATACTAAGTCACCAAAATTGGAAGTTGGTGGTGTTAGGTTAAAGAGGAAACATGCCACCCAAATAAACCCATGTTATGTATGTCTATCAAAAGACGGTGCAACTCTTTGTTGCCCTTTTTGTTTTGTATTTGAATTAATTATGTTTGTTTTTTTACATATTCTTATCCTGCTTCAGGGAAGTATAATGTCTGTTGTATAAGAAATATAGTATCTTAGAGTCATTCGTTAGTTTTGGTTATTTATAATCTATACTTGCCAACTGCGGGTTGCAATCATGCCAGAAACAGGTCTTAGACTTGTATGCAGGATTACCTTTTTTTTATTGCTATCTTGATATGTAAATAGCATTTATCTTGCAAGCTGCAACTCATCTAGCAAAATACTTCATTGCCTTGGTACCATCTGTTGTCTTGGAATGGTATTTTATATCTATCATGTTGGTCCAGTGGTTTTGCCGAGTTATATGTGATTTGCTGAAGCATTTTTGTAGCTTATTAAACATTTCCTGTAGATGGATGCCTAAATACTTGGTGACATCTGAGAAACATATTGAGAAATAGTGTTTAGAAAAACATATAGCCTGGCTTACCTTTTCTTTTCCTTGTCTGTTCCTAGGTGGCAGAGCGGGCGCTGTTTCTTTGGAACAATGATCACATTGAGAACTTAATTAAGCAGAATTACAAGGTGATATTACCCATCATCTTTCCTGCGCTTGAGAGGAACGCCAGGGGTCACTGGAACCAAGCTGTTCGAAGCCTGACACTGAACGTACGCAAGATCTTCTCAGATCATGATTCTGCGTTTTTCGGGGAGTGCACGCAGAAGTTCAACGACGATGAACTCAAGCAGGAAGAATCTAATTTGAAGCGAGAAGCTTTGTGGAAGCGCTTAGAGGAAGCGGCTGTCCCCAGATCCGACAATAACAACCCTGTGGGCACGCCTAATGGCAAATGCAGTCAACCAGCCGGCTAGAAAATACCATAGCAATTACAGTCTTGCAATCCTTTGACCCCATGTGCGATTCTCTGGAACTTGGTTTGTGATTTTAGTGTTGAAAATTTTTTGTTGGTGAGTTGGTTTCCCCCTGTTCTAGGCGGGTAGGATGTCTTTGGTTTCCTGAGAACTGCATGATGAAAAATGTACACATACAGAAGAATTTCTGCGAGCTTTGCCATATGTGTAGTCACATTAATCAGAATTATCATATAGTTGAATAAACAGTGTTGAGTTTCTGTTGCGGATACATAGTTGTGTTGCTTACTGTAATGGCAGCAATCGTTGTGTTGTGTGTTACTGTAGCTATCATTCTGAGATGAAATGTGTGATATTTTCTGGTACCCTTTGTTTTATCTGTTGGCTATGGCCTTCCTCAGTTCTCCTGTATGTGGTTCACCTTCGAAGCACAGTAGCGTGTGCTCTTGCCAAGGAAGTTATTAGAAAAGGTACCAAGCAGAAGGATTTAAGATTTGAGATGGAATCACAAATGATCACCAATATGGAAATAAATGGATGAATTCATCACAGAAGAGAGTCTAGAAACAACGGGTCTGAACTTTCATCGATCCATATAGTTGGTTACATAGGCTCAAATTCTCAGATAGAACGCTGATTTTGTTAAGCTCTCTTTCCTCGTAACCTACTTCGAATGCGAAGTCAAGTACTGTTCGTAGTCCCCTGGGACCAAAGCAAATAAGTTACTCGTGCGGGAGAGTTTTGGCAAGGACCAGCTCCAACACTAACACCTACAGGTCAATGACTCGTGATAGCTTCTGGATGCGGTTCAGCAGGAAGTCCCCTTGCTTGATGGTTGCCTGGTAGAAAGCATTTCTGGCATCAGGCCGGTTCGTCTCCAAGACGCCAGCAACCTTATCGATCTTGCAGTGGAGCTTCCCAGCAGCAATGAAGCGTGACAGTTCCCTGGATTGGAAGAAAAGGTTAGTAACCAATGGCCATGAACAGCACAAGTGCCGTCCGTATGATACGACAGGATCACAGCAACAGAAGATAGTGGATGGCACTTACAGGTCTATGAAATCAACGGTCACACCAAATGCAGAAGCCATTGCTTCCATCGTCACACTCTTGTAGGACTCGAGGAATTGTGAATAGACAACAGTACGCACTTCACGCATGTAGTAACGGAAATGAGGCTGCAGGTAACGGTCTAACTTGATCTGCTCCGTCAAGCCAGCTGAAAACAAATAGGGATCAGGAATAAGAAATTCAAAGATATCAACAATAGCAAGCAGTAGGAGAATTACTGCTCAATAGAGTATAATGCAAAATCATCGCAAAATGGTGTGATTTTGTTACTTACAGAATGCAGCAAAAAATGACTTGTACTGGCAATTGTAGAGGGAGTTGAGAAACTCAGAGAGGTGAGGTACTTTGCCAATTACAGCCAGGATCTCCGGTGCATCTACAACCTGCAAAGATCCTTTGTTCAATGGACATTCAAGCTGATAAAGCAGACCTGCCTAGGCAGAGATGAATTGATTACCTTTGCCTTTAGGGATACACGATCCAATGAGATAACACTTGTAAGAACTGTGTAGAAGATGAATGTATCATAGGGGAACAACTCATAGGTCGTGAATGTTGAAATTGAATCCAAAAATAAGCTTGCAGCTTTCTTGAAGTTTCTAGTGGCCATGCAGTACAAGCCCTCGTACACTTTCAATCTGTTCTTCCTCTCCCAATCACCACCCTCCTCAAACAATCTTCAATCCAGCCAACAAATTTGTTAAGTATTAAACATCACCAATGCAAAAAAAAACAAGCAAAACATTAATAAATAACAAAAGCGAGAGACTTCGTGCTTACTTTTTGGCTTTGTCAATAGACTTAGAGATGAGATCAAAATCCATATAGAAAAACCCAATCTGTAAAGTGTGGAAAACAAGGTCCATCTTCTGCCCAACAGCTACAGTTTTTCCTTCAGTAACTTTAAGCTGTTCTAGTGCCTTCTCCTGAAATTTCAGTTATTAAGACAGCATATCTATGTGATGTGGATGACATCCTAGAACAATGTCGAAGATACATGATATATTACCTTCTCTCCAACCCTTATGAAATACAACGATTTGGCTAGATGGGCTTCACGCACTTCACTCTCACCCAAATTCTCTTCAGCATCAGTGATCCTTCAGGGATAAAGAAAGATTTTTAACAACGAGAAGCTATTAACTGAACAACTTTGATTAGATTTAAGAATAGTACTCTCAAGCAAAATGATAACTCATGTATGCTAGAAGAATGGAAAGCTATCCATGACAGGCACAAGTTTTGAGCCTTTCAGCAAAATGTGTTGATAAAATTTATGATGGCATAAACTAAAGTGCTTCCTCAACAGCATTTATTGTGTCCATGCTAGCATCAAATTTATATTTATCATCACTAAACATTTTGTTCTAATCTGGATGGTTAGATTGGATTACTCTAATTTAAATGAGCAGAACTCGGTATTGCCCTTAATACAGAAAAACAAATCTCAACTTGATAAATTCTGTTACAGAAAACAGGACCAACCAATTGATGGTCAGATGTGCTAAAGCAAATTAAGCGCACCAACATTGAACAATACAGACTCAGAGACACAAGTATGAAACTAGCGATCTGGTCACGGTACTAGATGCGTCAACTCCACGATATCCATGAAACCCTAGAACCTAGACTTCAAATCGAGCAGGAAAAGGTGAACAGGCGAGATCTACTCACTTCTCGTCAAGCTTCCGGATCTCCTCCTCGATCCTGCCGCGCATCTCCGCGAGCAGCGAAGCGTCCGTCTCCAGCACGCCGCCGTCCCCAAGCGACTCGTACAGAGACGCCATATCTGAAGCCAAGCACATCGATCAGATCAAATCAAATCAAATCAAGCGCCAAATTCCAACACACACACACACACACACACAGAGTCAGAAGAACGCGGCAAGCGGAAGCTGCCACGGACATTGATTCGAGCGGTGGGGGGTTTGAGGTTTTCTACCATCGGATTTGACTGCGGCGAGGACGTCGGCGCGGAGGTCGACCTTGGCGAGATCGTCGACGTCCGGGTGCGAGAGCAGGAACAGCTTGTGCGCCAGCACCAGGTGCGGCTGCTGCTTCCCTTCCTCACCGACGCCGCCGTCCATCTCTCCGCCGCCGCCGCCGCCGGAGAAGAATCGCCTCACTTCTCGCTTTGCTTCCGCCGCAAGAAGAGATTGCGAGAGAGAGAGAGAGAGAGGAGGGAGAGAACACGAGAGAGAAGGAGAAGGCTAGTTTCGTCCTCCAAAGTTTAATTCGGGAGAGTACTTCGGGGCGACGTTGCAGAGCGACGTGTTCTTATCTGAGACGTCCGTACCACGATCTGACGGCTGTGGGGGGCCGAGATCCAGTACGGCACGTGTACAAGGGCAAAGCGCAACACCGACCCGAGTCCAAACTCCATTCCGTTTCCGAGTTCCGACCCGCGCCGCCACGCCACGTCCCGAGCTCTCACCGAGACCCAAAACCCCTCGAGGAAACCCTTTCCCCCGATGGCCACCGCCGTCGCCGCCGCCGCCGGCGGCGAGCAGCCGCGGCGGAGGAAGCCGGCGCCGGGGAGAGGGGGAGTGGTGCTCCCCGCGGGCCTCTCGGAGGAGGAGGCGCGGGTGCGGGCCATCGCGGAGATCGTGTCGGCGATGGGGGAGCTCTCGCGGCGAGGGGAGGACGTGGACCTGAACGCGCTCAAGTCGGCCGCGTGCCGGAGGTACGGGCTGGCGCGGGCGCCGAAGCTGGTGGAGATGATCGCGGCGGTGCCCGAGGCCGACCGCGCCGCGCTGCTCCCCAGGCTGCGCGCCAAGCCCGTGCGCACGGCGTCGGGCATCGCCGTGGTCGCCGTGATGTCGAAGCCGCACCGGTGCCCCCACATCGCCACCACGGGGAACATCTGCGTGTACTGCCCCGGAGGCCCCGACTCCGACTTCGAGTACAGCACCCAGTCCTACACCGGCTACGAGCCCACCAGCATGCGCGCCATTCGAGCAAGGTGATTTACCTCACTGGCTACTGATGTGATGTAATTTGTAAATACTATACCACCTGTGAGATTAGCTGCATCGTGGACTATAAATCTGTAATGTGAGCTGCAACTGTGAGATGAGCTGCACCGCGAGAGCTGCACCTATGAGGTGCTTTTTCTAGTGTTGTTTTGAAGTATGCTGAACTGCAAGTGAAGGCTGAGTGCTATTATTTATTGCATGTTTCACTTTGCGTTAGTTGAAAATTGGGCGATTATCAGCAGGTCACGGGGTAGTTATTTTGTCGAAATTGGAGACTTGCATTAGAGGAGTACAAATGATGCAGACCTGTGATCAAAGTTCACTAGCTAATGAAACAAGAAAGTACACCAATGCCCACTAGTGATCTTTTTGGTCTGGCAGTTATATAGCAACAGGTTGTGTTAGGTGATATAGCCATGAACTTGATGCCACTATTTTGACTGCTTCATCCCTTCGGGGATATATGCTTTTCAGAACTTTCTGATCTTTCTTTGTACTTGTAGGTACAATCCATATGTGCAGGCCAGAAGCAGGATAGATCAGCTCAAAAGGCTAGGCCATAGTGTAGACAAGGTTTGCCCTTACCTTTGAGAGTGCATCTTGTTTTGAGTAACTTGATTCACTTTCTAGTTACTTTTGATAAAATGCTGCCATAAGTGCAAGATAATCTGAATACACTATGCAGGTCGAGTTCATATTGATGGGTGGGACTTTCATGTCATTACCGGCTGATTATCGGGATTATTTCATTAGAAATCTTCATGATGCCTTATCGGGACACACTTCTGCTAATGTTGAAGAGGCTGTTTGTTATTCAGAACATGGTGCGGTCAAATGTATTGGTATGACAATTGAGACGTAAGTATCATTTGACAATCTAATCTGCCCATATGCTTAGGTTCCTTGATGAAACATCTTTATTAACTCAGTTCTAAAATATTGTTTTGTTTCCACAAAATACAGGCGACCTGATTATTGCTTGGGGCCTCATTTGCGCCAGATGCTATCTTATGGCTGTACCCGCTTAGAAATTGGTGTTCAGAGCACATACGAGGATGTTGCCCGTGACACAAACAGAGGCCATACTGTAGCTGCTGTTGCTGATTGCTTTTGTTTAGCAAAAGATGCTGGTTTTAAGGTAGTCTCCTTAAATCACTAATCATCTTGTTTAGTCAACTTGTTGCTGCAGCGGTAGCAGCATTTGAATAAAGTATCATCTTGTATGGATGAACTATTTTAATTCTTCCATTCAACTTTTGATAGGTGGTCGCCCACATGATGCCAGATTTACCTAATGTTGGGGTTGAAAGAGATCTGGAAAGTTTCAGAGAATTTTTTGAAAATCCAGCATTCCGAGCTGACGGTCTAAAGATTTATCCAACTCTTGTGATTCGTGGAACTGGCCTTTATGAGCTCTGGAAAACTGGCAGGTACTTATTTTATCTAATACTTGATACTCTGTATTGCTATGTCTTATGTTCACTGTTGTGTTTGTTCTCTAGAATTTTTGAGTGAGAACTTATGTACTGCCAATGTTTGTTGTGTTTCAGATACCGAAACTATCCACCTGAGCTTCTGGTGGATATTGTAGCAAGAATTCTGTCCATGGTACCACCCTGGACACGAGTTTACCGTGTACAGAGAGATATCCCTATGCCTCTTGTTACGTCTGGTGTTGAAAAAGGTAATCTTCGTGAGCTTGCTTTGGCTCGAATGGAAGATTTGGGCTTGAAATGCCGAGATGTCAGAACTCGTGAGGCAGGAATTCAGGTCTGGAACACTGAATCTACTCTCACATGCTTGTAATTTAACTTAGGTTTGTGCCCTTATTATTTTCATTGTTTGTCTTTATGTAGGATATCCATCACAAAATTAGGCCTGACGAAGTAGAGCTTGTCAGGCGTGACTATGCTGCAAATGAGGGCTGGGAGACCTTTCTCTCGTACGAGGATACACAGCAGGTATATATATTCTGCCAGCATTTCATGTGATTTTGGGGCACTTGAAAATATGCAAAATGTCTGAGCACGCCTGCTTGAGCTTATATGGCCAATGCCTATAGATTCTTGATCCGGAATTTTTTACTGTTATGAGTTTCAGACTTTCAGTTGTCCATTAAAGTGTTTGTTGTTTTTAAAATTAGGTCGATACTGCTCTGCAGAGTTCAACGCTAGGTTTTATGTTCTTTTGTAGCATTACTCACATTTTGCCATTTTGCAAATTTTACAGGATATCCTTATTGGTCTGCTGCGATTGCGAAAATGTGGGCGCAATGTTACATGCCCTGAACTAGTAGGGAGGTGTTCAATTGTCCGTGAACTTCATGTATATGGAACTGCGGTCCCTGTACATGGTCGTGATGCAGACAAACTACAACACCAGGTGAATCTGAATATTTACACGTAGACATCCAATGAGATTATTAGCATAGCATGTTTGGGAAATGAATCTGTGCCATGGCAGTATTAGCGGTTAGCACCTTCCTATGTTTTAGTCTTTGACTTTGCTTTGAATTAAATCTCCTGGCATGCTTGATCAATTGTAGTCACTGTTTAAATCAGGCTTAGTGTCTAAACTTTTTAATAGTATGCCATTCTGGTATGATTCGCTTTATCGCATATCACCCGATTTCTCATCATTAGAGGATGTAATGTGGTGCTCTTTAAATGGTCATTGTTTTCTCCTGTTTTGACTTGCAATTTTGGTACAAGTTTGTAGATTATCCCTCCTTACTTGATTACCCAGAAATACAAATTGTTTGTGTTTTTTTTACTCAATATTCTTGTTATATTGGTTTTCATCTATAGGGTTATGGTACTCTCTTGATGGAAGAAGCAGAAAGAATTGCTCGCAAGGAGCATCGCTCAAAGAAACTTGCTGTTATATCAGGAGTTGGGACTCGCCACTATTACCGTAAACTGGGTTATGAACTTGAGGGGCCTTACATGGTCAAATGTCTGGTCTAATATCTTTCCTATTTATAGATGCTTGTTTTCCAGTAGCATTGTCACTGTAATGTGGGTTTTGTACACCTTATAGTCTAAATGTCAGTGTACCTTTTTTTGATATTAATGAGTAACATACCGTTTGATTACAAATGATCTCACAACTTTGAAACGTCATCGGAAGACTACATGTTTTGAAGCTGCATTTATAATAGGAAAAAAATAGCCATCTCATCCAAACTCCTCTTCGGACATGCCAAATTCATGTTCAGTTTTCACTGCTCCATCACATCAGATCATTTTTTTTTCAGAGATGACTGTTTTTAACATGTCAACTTGTCAAGTGTAAAGCACGGCCACACTAAGAAAGTGTAAAGCACGCGTTGACGAACCCACGGCCACGAGTGAGACTGATAAGTATGATAAGTAAGCTGAGACCAAAGGGTGCCAGTAGCCAAAAGGCATTCCGGCTATTTTATGCCAAGAAGCCTGGCTGAATTTCTTTCTGTCATTTACAGACCGAAAAGATATGCATTTATCCACGTAGAAAAACAACCGAACGCGTTGAGAGCGTCGTCAAGCGTCAACAGTGCACTCAAATATACGCACAATAACAACACTCAAAAGCTTTAGGATTCCTGTGCTTCTCTACTTTCGTCATCGCCTAGGTGAATGGCGCAGTACGGGGCTTCCATTCTTCAGTTCCTGCAACAAGAAGAGTAAAATGGAGTACATTTTAGGAACCGGATGGTCATAGTGTAACCACCAGATGATTGTGTGAGTAGTTGATTACCTTCCATATCTAGTCTAACAGATGAACAAGCTAATCCATATAACTCCTACTTCCTTAGCAAGTATGATCCATCCCTTATCTCAAGCTTTTCGTCTGACACTAGACCAGAAAGAAAACTCTGCAGTTGCTGCAGTGATTTATCATATGATGGCTCGGCTATGCAGAACATCTGAAACAAGCAAATTTGGAAGAAATTAACGACTGGGTCAAAAGATTAATATAGAGAGAGGATGAATGAACAGTGTGCCATTTATCTTGCCTTTAGAGTGTTGTGTATCCGGTCCAGTGTCATGCTTCCAAAATTGGTTAACATCCCGATGATGAATTTCTGCAGTACAGCGAATGGAGTCAAATGAATGATTACTTGGTTAGTGAAGGGAGAAGTGATAAATGGCACAACTAGCGAAGGCATCTTTTTTTCAACACATTCTTGAGATCTCAAGAAACAAACCTCATAAACTGTCATCTCTTTCCTAAGTTGTTCCTCAACAGACGCAATTGAACTTTCACCTTCCTCTTCAGTCATTTGAAACCTTTCAGAGAGTTGGTTCACAGTGCTGTTTTTGTTAAAATCAGATGTGCTATCAACAACAGTAAATGTGGGGTCATCCGCATCTGGACCAACTGATTCTGTCAGGACGCCCTACGATATAGCATGAAATTAGGTTTAAATCATAAGTCGGTTTAATCAAACTAAATTTGAGAGGTTCTCTTCAGGAATGCCTTACAGATGTCATGGAGCCTAAATCATGTTTAAAGATATCCTACATCCATTTATGTTTTCCAATTATATTAACCACAACTTATATGTTTCACGCAAACTCAAATATAGATGATATGAAGTGTTAACTGTCTAGCCCATCTAATCATAAGTCTAAAGAATTCACACTGAAAGAATCACAATAAAAACGATTGATGGTCCATCATTATTGTTAGGAGCACCAAGCATGAATGTGTTACAGTGATTTGGTCGAATACTAAAGTATTCATTAGGTACTAACAACAATGCAGCATGCTAAGTATGTATTTGCCACACCTTGCTTGTCCAGAAACTTATCCTTCTGTTAAGAGAGTCCACAGGTACTCCGATTGCTGTAGCTAGGGTCTTTGAAGTCCAACTGAAAAAAAAATTGATGACCTCAATTAAGAGTAAATAAGAGCCATGTGCAGCATGATAGTTTTATTACCTTGGTTTCTCCTGAAATTGCATTATGATTGCAGCATGAACAGGAGCTACAGTAAATTGCATACTCCTATCCTCGAATTGCAGTTCCAGCTGGGGAAAATAAAAGAAATTCTTAAAAAGGAATGATTCTTTATAGCTACACATTCAGGTTAAAGTTCCATACTAACCTTGACAGTTCCAAGATTTTTCTTCCAGAGTAGCTTGCGTGGTGTTTTTATCTGATGAAACCTTTTTGCATAATCAGACAGCAACTGATCAACTGAAGCAGGAACTGTGAGGTCTTCTGTCTACATTTGTTTTGAGAGGTTTAGTGAATCAAGTCAGATTGTTGTACTAAGGTCAAGTGAAATAAACAGTAAAGATCGAACATCAGTAATTGACAAAGTGCATGATTCTTGGTTGAGCGACAAGTTCAACATGATTACAGATTTCCAATTTACAATATCTGTGGATCAACATCTCCTTATCATATGAAATATTAGTATGAGAAGTTATATATACTGAAGACTATTTGAAAATTTGAATCATTAGTCATAGGTCTCCCCACGCCCCAGCAGAAAATAAGAAAGGGGGAGACATGACAGAAGACACTAATTTAGCTCAAGAGTTACCGCAATGGTTTCGATAAAAGCCTAGTACCATACCTGAATTGGTGGCCAGAAGTTGGAGGATATTATAGTTGTGTCAAGAACCTCATGAGACAATCCTGGCTCCTCTTGCACAGTTCCTACTGACAAAAAAGAATAGAGTTTAAATGCAAACGCTGTAATGTTTGATCTGTTTGGTACAAGCACTTGCAGTTTAAGCGGTACCAGTTTGAGATGTCTTTGATAAAGATGTTTTAATATTTGAGTTGGTTCTCTTTGAGTCAATCAAGTCATTAAGCATAATCTCGCACTTCTGCATGCTGCTCTCCCCAAAATGAATCTGCCAAAACAACAGCATCATTAAAAAAAAATAGAGATAACAACTAAGGAATAGCATCACATGCAATTCAATCAAATACATAGAAAAGGCATAGCTAAGAAGACAATCACAAAAGTAACAGTCCAACCTTAAGCAGTTCCAGTGTGCGGATATCTGAATCAATATCAAAATCAGATTTGTTGAGCAGTTTTTCTGCCAGCATTACACGATATTCATTGACTAGTTGGTCCTTTGACCCAATTATACTGACAATAAGTCCAAGAATATCAATTTTCCTTCTATTCCTGCTGCCTTTTAATGGGCCTGCTTCCACAGGATCAGGTTCCCAGCTGTAAAAGTTGGAATCACAATGACAGCAGTTTTATTGGTGTACTTAAAGGACCAATTATTTATTAATAGTTCAAGAAACAGAGAGCAAATATACCTTTCAGCATTTAACCATGCTTGCTTCTCATCAATGTTCGTATGGTCATCATAATCAACATTTTCCTGGTTTTCAGCATCTCTGTTCAATTCTTCCAGAAGATTGTCCCCAGCATTTCCTGTTCCATTCACGTTTCCTCCAGATCCATCAGTGAGCATTGTTACTATGCATTTGATAGTGTCCTTTCTACCTCTCAGGTAATCTCTAATTGGTTCACCTACTGCTTCCAAGAAGACACCAGTGGGGTCAATTGTCCGTAATGCCTTGATAGTGGACACATACTGGTGTAATATATCATTCGTTGATGCACCAGCTGTCAGCAAGCGATATCTCAGTGATGAGATAAATGAGTCAACAAGTTTAGAATGTTGACCCGTGTACTCCAAACACTGTTTTAGGTCTTCAATGGCAGGAGAGCTTCATCAATACCCAAAAACATCCAGATTAAAAACTGTGCTCCAGTTAAGAACACATACATCATAAAGAATAAAGCTAAATTAATGTAACATAAAAGAAATATCATAAGCAACTCAGAAGTTTGAGATGGCCGTGTGAACAGACGTGGTTAGACCTTAACATCGAAAAGACATAGCGTGGCACATGAAAGGAAATGCAGATGTTTGGTTCAAGAGCAACAAATTATTCACTGGTCACAAAAAGAGATGAAAAAAAAGCAATAACTAAATAAATTACATCATGCTATGTAGACCTCCTTCAGGTAAATGAGGATTGCCAGAAAGACACAGGACATCATAAACACTACCAATAGAACAAGTAATCTGCATACACTCCTACACCTTACAGTGTAAAGAAAATTACAGGCATATCAAAGGTTGGAAAGATATTTGGATATTCAATGCCCAACAGCATCATATAGCAGACAATGACTAACCTCTCAGGGTAATCAACTATGATTTCAAAAAGTTTGCCAATTCGCAGGTCCTGCAAGGTCTCATAAGCAAAATATTCAAGGCGCATGTGCCATCTCACAAGGGCTTCCGAAGGAACGCCAATCCCAGGGAAGGAAGAAGGGCGTGAGGCCAAAGGTGATTTGAGACCAGACGATCCACTTTCATTGTCAAGAGAGTCCCCCAGATATGTCAATAGAGCATGCAAAAATTTAAGAGGAACGGCCTGGCAAGACCCAGAAATTATTGTCAGCAAATTATGCTGAGCAGCATTTACAGATGGAAATAAGGGCATAGTAGATATCATGTTACACTAAATTCAATGGACTTACGAAATGGTTCAAAAGAGGTATTAAGCAAATGAAAGAACAATAAGACAAAATTAATATTCTGAAGGGTGCACTAGCTCATGATAGATGCGCTGATGTGACAGCTCTATTTCATTAACACTAAGTCTTATTTCAATTCAAAGATGTTCGAGGGGGAAAAAGGCTAAACCTGCAGAGAATAATTTATCCTTACAAGACCCAACTACTTAAGTGGGTATAATATGAAGCTAGAAGCACAGAACAAATTTGACAGACAGGGAGATGCTTCTGAATAAATGACTGAATGAGGATAAGAAAGGGTACCTGAATCCACTTTTTGACACGCCCAAGTACAGGAATTCTATAATCATCACCAGCTAGTTCATGAACTTTAGACTGCCATATGAGAATTGAGAGTTCAGATAAGGATACTGACAGAAATTCAAGATTGTCCATGCCAAAATAACGTATGTGGTATACACTAGGTACTTAGGTAAAGAAGAGAGCCTGGACCTTTAAAAGCCAGATTATTGCAGAAGAGTATGAGTCCTCAGTCATTGATGTAAAACCAAGATATCTTAGATCACGAACAACGTTTCCAATGTTCTTAACCAAATTTCTACTTTCTGAAATCCCAGGTTCTTGACCATCAATGTCCATTTCAGAATGCCAAGCAGAGTTACTGTTCATTTCAAAAAGATCATGATTGTCAAATGGATCACTCCCATCCAATCCAGCCATCATGACATTTAACTCTTCCAGTTTCTTCTTGAAGTATACATTTAATATCTCTACAGATCAAGTAGAAAAAAAATACAAGTCACCAATATTATAATTTCAGGAAAATGTACTTCTTAAAAATAATAGCTTCTATTTGGATTAATTAGTAACTGTAGAATGTTTCATGCGCAATATTCCTGAACTAACTGTGTCAGTGGGTGTGCAACAAGCATGCTGTGCTCTGGCAACTAAAAGAGGAATATTGTAGCTGATTTTATCAGAGGGAGGAGAATAGGAGATATGTCCATGATTCCATCAATCCAAGGAACCCTGTAAGGCAACCTTAAACAGAAACCAAAAAAAGGACGGCCACAACCCAACTATAATGTGGAAGATGGGTATGCATACTACATGAATAGAAAAAAAATCGAATTGTTCAATGCTTTCCAATGGTTATGACCTTTTCCGCAGAGGCTAATAAAATAATCCAAATTGTCGATACAAGATCCAATTTGCAGTTTCATCCATATTCTAACTTATTGTCCTAGCAATGAGTGATTATTCATATGGCCCCCAGATGACAGGACCAAAGGAGCAAAGATACAGAGAACAAGGTTTGGAAACCATAAATTTCTCATCCAAAAGTGCCAAAAAAGTAAAGGCAGCTGGGGAATTTGCATCAATGTGCGGCTCTATAAGATTTAATAGTACTAGTATGAAAAGGCCACATACAAGTTTTGGAAGAATTAACGCATAGGAGACAACACAATGCACCAGTTTAGTCATAACTGGTCTAAATATCATTGTCAGGCCTAGAAAACTGATGCCTAGAAAACAAACTGAAAATATAACATTGTTTGTGTTGCCATGCACCCTATCCTTCATGATTCTAAAGAACAATCTAGAGAAACACAAACCACTCCGCAAGGTTCATAAATGGAAGTCATGGTAAACATTTGAGCATTGGCTCAGCATCAAACTCAAGCCTTTTCTTACAACAAAACAGTGGTGAAAAATATACTAACCAGGAAAGCTCAATGGTAGTGTTGTCAGAAGTACTGAAGATACCATTAACTGGTATCTAGGCATTAAGCTGGAACTACAATCCAGTGCTTTAGATTTTCTGTTTGGTGACCTATCCTCGTAAGATTGTAAAGAATGAACTAGAGACAGAACACACTTTTCCTGGTAACTCTTTTCCAAGCATATGTCTTCCAATGCTTTACTTAAGATATCCTCAGGCCAGTTTTTTTGAACCTGAAATTCATGAGTAGAGAAATCATGCTGTTGTAAATTGTTAACAGACAGAAATTAGGTAAGATGATTACTAATATACACTTTATTCACTGGTTTCAAATTATGATACAGCAGTATTGACAAATCGGTGAAAGTATCTTTAACATATTTGCATGGCTGGGATGGTTTTATGGTTTCATCTTCTAATACAAAGAGTCATTTCATTTCTTGATACAACATATGCAAGATATCGGGTATGCAAGAAAGACATAATCAGAATATGAAGCAGGCAAAGATGTCATTTCTGCAACATAAATTTTCTACCCTGAAACAAACGTATGGATGAACAAATAATTAACTATTCTGTAACTCACACAGAATTTAATTCTTTCCACTGCAGAGGAACTGCAATAAGGATGAAACTGCTGCCAAAACTTCTTAACCGCGTTGCTTCTAAATATTCCCTGCATTAATAAGGACAGGTTGAATAGAGAGATAGTAAGAATAAAAAAGCTTTGCATAGCATATTCCATAAATATGAACGCAAGTATAGAACTTTAAACAGCCAGCAGACTTGCAACAGCTAATATGGCACCTTTAGACTAGGATCCTCTTATATGTGTGCATAACAGCTAATTCAACTAAAATGTACTAATAAGGAGTGAAAAAGTTAAGTAAAAATCCTAAGCCATTACAATTTCAAACCAACCCGAAAACCTGAGGCATTCTGTCATTTTCGATGCTCAAAAAAACTAAAACAAAGTATTGTGGACACTCTAGCACATAGATACTCGCCCCTAAACTGCAGGAGGCTCTGCCTGTCTGACATACCCTATGCATTGTGGCCATCTCTTCCCTACTTTTTAACTACATCACAGATAGATAAAAGGGTTCACCACAACCCTGAAGGGATGAAAGAAGTAATGTCTTACAATTGTTTCAGCGAAAGCAAGCTAGTCCTATCCTACTACTCCATATTTCCATAGTGTGGCCTAGTTCAACCTTGACTGTCTATGGCCAAGCACACTCGAAAGGGTCTCTGAACCCAAGTCCATACCCCCTCTGCTACTGCTACACCGTCTCAAATTTGGGGCAGGCATTCTCACAAACACTCAGAGCGCAGCGCGATCCGAGTCCCCAAAACCGTGCAATGCGGAAGTCCCCCAATACTCCGCGCGGCGGGAGCAACACGCAGCAGGTGAGTGTGGGTAGAGAAGCGTGGGGGGTTGCGTCACCTCTAGGGAGCGGAGGAATTGGTCCCGAAGCAGCTCGGCGAGGCCGCGGGCGCAGAGGTCCGCGACGACGGGGACCAGGCGCGGGCCCGCCGAGAGGTCGCCGGCGCCGCCGAAGAGCTCGTCGGAGAGGTCGCGGAAGCGGGCCCACGAATCGAGGGCCCCGTCGGCGTCGTCCAGCTGCATCGCCCTAGCAGCCGCAGCCCGCGGGCACGCGAGCGAGCGAGAGGCGCGGCGCGGGAGGGGAGACGATGACCAAAAAACTCTTGGAGAAGGGAGGGAAACGCCCGAAGGCAAGAGGGACGCGCGCGCAGAGGGAGGGGCACGTATCGCCCGGTTTACTGTTTTCTTTTTTTTTTTTTTTGGTTTTCTTTGGTTCTTTGCGGGTTTTTTTGGGTTTTTCTCTTTGGTTTTTCTTCCGGTTTTTTCAGTTTTTAATATAATACAAACTTGTATACGTAATTTTTTTTCTGGTTTTCTCTTTTTTCTTAATATCTACGTATATATATTTTATATATCAAAAGTGTATACATATTAAAAAATTATACATATGTATTATATATATGTATACAAGGTTTATAAGTATGTATATCTATACCTAACAAAAATATTTATAAGGATTCCGTATTTTTTTTTCCATCGTTGTTTTTTTCCGTAACCAGAATTCACGCACGCGGTTTTTAGTAGGCTGCAGTTTTTTTTTGATCTTTTTGTTTTCCCTTTTTTGCTTTTTTTTCATCCGCTTTTTTTCACTAAATTTTATGTTTTTTTCAGTTGCCGTTTTTTCCGTCCACTTTTTTACATCGCTATTTTTTTCGTTCTCCTTTTTTCCTTTTCCGATTTTTTCCATCAGCTTTTTTTTCATTACTGGTTTTTTCGCACCCTTTTTGTCGCCATTTTTCCGGTTTTGTTTCCATCCGCTTTATTTACTATTTTTTTCATCCTTTTTTCACTATTTCTTTTACGGCATAGTTTTTTTTTGCACGTCTTTTGTTGCCGGTTTTTTCAATTTTTCAATCCGCTTATTTTACATCGCTATTTTTTGTCCATTTTCTTTTTATTAGTTATTTCTCTATTTTTTTCCATCTGCTTTTTTCGCTATATTTTAGGTCACGCGATAAGGATTCGGTTTTTTTCGCATGATTTTTTCCATCGCCGGCCGAACCCTAGTGCTGCCGCCATATCGGTCTGCTTTTCCCATGCGTTTCCTCCTCCAATTGATTGAAAAATCGATTCCCCACTACTTCCTCCTTGATTTTCGTTTTCAATTTAGTTTTAGATTTAATAGTCATTTAACTGTCGTCATTTTTATCCGAGTTTTGTGGATTGAAGGTTTTTTTTTTCATGCACGTGGTAAATTTGATTTTTTTTCCTTTGTGGTTTTTTCAATCTCGATCCGATCCGAACGCGCGCGCAGGAGGCCAACCTAGCGTCGCCGCCACATCGATCTACCTCCCTATACGTTTCCTCCTCTAATTGATTGCAAAAATCGATTCTCCACTCCTCCCTCATCATTTTTTCCATAATTTTTCCTTTCAATTCAGCTTTAATTAGCTGAATTTAATCTCTATTTAACAGGTCACCGATGATGGTCGGTCGATGAGTTTGATTCAAAGAGGAGATCAAGTGGATTAAAAGCCATCAACCAATTTTCGGAGATCGAGAAAGATTCGGTCAAATTTGATGGGGAGAATCGGATCTGGCATTGTATAGGCACGGGATTGTCTTCCGGAGGTTGAAGACGGTGGTAGATTGTGTGAGCTGGGCCTACAGCTCTATTTGTGGGCTAGGCCGAAGAGAGATAGGTCGAGCGGAAGGAGGTAGTGGACTAGGTTGGGACTGGAAAGGAAGAAAGGAATGGGCCTTCGGTCTAAAACCAAGGAAAAATTTTCATTAATTTTTTCAATTATAATGTATAACGATATCAATGTTTTAATTTATTGCTTAGTTTGTTATATCACTGGAAAAAACTTTTTTACCCGTTACAATGCACATGTATTTTTTCTAGTAAAGTATATACATAAATAGTGTAAAGAGATGAGAGAGGAGAGACTAGAGGGCCAATTTTATCCTTTTCCGCGCGCGGGCGCAGCCCCGCGCGACTACCCGCGAATCAACGGTTCCCAGAAACGACGGCATGAAAGTTGTTTTGGGGAGATGGAATTTGACATGGTTACGTATTCACGCGGGTCGTTTTCGATGAAGAAAGACACCTAGGTAACAAGACGGGACACCCCGAGCAAAATGCTAAGAGCAAATTAAGGCTCTGTTCGCTAGATGCAGATTCGGTGAAAAACTTGTTCGTTCTCTACGCGCACACTTCCTGAACTACTAAACAATATGTTTTTTAAAAAAAATATTATATGAAAATTACTTTAAAAAATCATATTAATCTATTTTCTAAATTTAAAATAATTAATACTCAATTAATCATATGCTAATGGTTTGATCACCTCGTTTTGCTTATCTTCTCCATCTTCTCTTCTTCCGCCTCTCAAACACGGAACCGGCTCCTCTAACTTTGGCATCTAAAGTTAGGGAAGAACCATAATTTGAGTCTTATGCTAGGCGAAAACAGTGATTTGCAGTTATTAATGTAGAAACAGGGCAAAACAGTGAAATTTACTGTATAGAGGTACCGTTGACCGATTTACTGTACCGGTCGATCTCGCTCGTTCACTGTGAATCGGACGGCTAAAAATACCTCCAAAGTCATGGCACTGTAGCTCTCTAACTTTACATGTAGATCCGAATCCTCAAACACACCCTAAGGACCACTTTGAATCACAGTAGTGAAAAAACAAATAAATAGAAGAAACATATGATTCTAATAGGAATGCAAGTATAAAACAGATAATTACAAAACACAGGAATGACCATTTAATTGGACAATAGGAAAAACACTGAAATAATGAAATAATTTAAGAAGAGATAAAGATTCAAAGGATTTTTTCCATGAGATTCTATCTCGGGCTAAATTTCCTCTAAAACTTACATGAAAAGTGATATTCCATAGGAATTCCATAGTGTTCATTTCTTTGATTCAAATGGCTATATAGGAAAAATTTCTATAGAAATGAAATCTTCTGAAATTCATATAATTTCCTTCGAATCAAATGGGCCTAAGTATCCTTCCTACTCAATGCATCCAAAAACAACTCAGGGCCTCTTCGTTTTTTTTTCCCGTTTGTTGTTTTCCTTTGTTGTCCAATCAAGATAGTTTGCATCGACCCACTTTTGAACCTTTCATGTGTCTCTTCTTCATTAAGGAAATGTCGAGACACTTTATTACGGATAGTTTGCTGGGCATGTCAGTAGGTCATACAGCTACGAACTACTACTACATAAAAAATATCAGTTTTTAATGGGACGGAGGGATATATAAGGATTTTCTATATTTATCTTAAAATAAGTCCATTCTTCACATTTCACATACCAATACAAAACTAAAAAGGCAAGAATGTCTCTACTTATCAAATCCTAGTTGTGAAAGGGCATGTACCCTAGTGGTTACAGTAACCTGAGTAGCGCTCAAGATCCTGAGTCCATAGGAGCGAATTTCAGATTGGGTTATTTGAGGACTAAGTTCCCTGTTTGAAAAATTACCCTTCTCTAAAAAATAAAAAAATCAAATCCTACTACAACTATTACTCACTTTATCTACTCTCAATATAATTATTCACTACTTTTATAAACTTTAATATAATGATTATCATAAAAATAAACTTATTTTAGGATAAATGGAAGAAAATAAAAAAAAACTTGTTATGGAACATAGGAAGTATTAGTTTGCTACATTGGTAATACAGTTAATTTTTTCATGCTTGTATTACTAACATATGTTCCTGCGTTGTTTGGGAATTATTACTATTTCTTAATTGTTATATATATTTATTACCACGCATGGACCTTTTGGCCCTACACCACCTTTTTCCCTTGGCGGGAGTGTTTGACATGTAAGCCCTCTAACATCATATGTCTTTTGTTCTCTTTGAAAAAAAGTTAAGAGTTGGGGGTGAGGGTGGTGGCAAAAACACCACCGTCACTACTCAATTTTATTAGGAAGTATAGATACTAACAAATGTGTTATGCATAATATGGCATTTCATCATTCCCATTGTTCTATTCAAAATTATGTGGCGTAAGCTCCATTACATATACTCAGTGAGGGAAATTCGCGTATCTAGGGAGTTGGCCACCACCCCATCTCTCATATTCTCGAGAATAAATCAGGAAGCTCACCAATGGACTGTCGTAGGGGAAAATGAGCCTCACATGGGAAAAAAAAAACTTAGGTGAGATGTACCCATTGTGAGAATAATGTTTTCTTTTGCTGATCACGATGACCATAGCTCCCATAACGCCCTTACTTCCCTTCTTTATAAATACGTAAGGCAATCTTTTTACCTTTGTTTCAAAATAAAATACAAAACTCAGTGAAGCTCTTGGATTGGATTGGAGAGAAGATGGTTTTGCCACGCAGAAGCTTAAACTGCTGCTCTGCGGACATCATATAAGGAGGAGGTTGTAGCCTTACATAAACTCAGCCATCCTAATGTTACAAAGGTGAAAATTTCCAAAGGACCCTAGCTTCCAACAATCATGCCCACGTTCATATCTGATACATATTATTGTTCTTGTGTTACTTCTGTAAAGCTGCTGATCCACTGTTCTGATCATTAGATTTTATTCAAAATTAACATATACTGGTGTTTTCCATTGAAATACAAAATGTTTGGCTATTGGGCTGTTTCAGAAGTAGCTAACCACATGCCATAAGTCCTTTTGCAGTTAGTTGATACTCCACGCTTTGCTACGGGATATATGTGGATAAATACATGTTAAAAAATGATATATGTATATATTTAAAAAATATGAAAATGATGTGGAGACAATGATTTGACATTGTTTCTATATTGATTTCTAAAAATACAATAAAATTGTAAATGATATGTCATATTTGCATGATATTTAAAATATTCTAGATAATAATTATTAGTGGGTGATGATGTGATACACTTGCATGTGTTTTAAAATATTCTATATAACAATTACTAGCTAGTAGATGATGATGTGATACACTTACATGTTTAACTTTAGAAGTTAATGAGTCTCAATTTTACAGTGAGATAGGATTAATAAAGCTCATCCATAACGTACACATATGCAGCAAAAAAAAACATGATCAAATGCCAAATTTAATCTTAATCCGTGAGGACACCCCTTTTTGAATTTGATTCCACGTGATCTCTCTTTCCTCGTCTGTCCAAGGATAGCTTCTTGTTGTAGGATAAAACTGGCATTTCCTGCAGGGACTACTATCAAGCAGTGACATCACTTGTAAATTGACTGCTATTTCCATTATGCGTCTTATGTACGTCATGAACTTCTCCTCCACTTGGAAGCCCTTAACAGTCAGTATACTCAAATTATAATGCTTGAAATCAGGAGATGTCTCCCACTTCAATAATTTATCATTTGTTTTCTGTAAAATATGTAATAATAGCTGTTCGCTCTCATCATCTGGACATAAATGGTCCCACACCTGCATACGAGGTAACAAAATTTGCCGTAGTTAGGCACAAATTTTGAATTAATCAAGTAAAAAAAAAAGAAGCTTTGATACATGTCTCATAGAGAAGTCAGTGAGAAAAGTGATTTTACAGTAGTTAAAGAGATAATGTAAGATACCTTTCTAGTATAAAATTTACACAAAAAATTTAGTACGTCTTGTATCTCTCAAGAACTATAATATATTTTTCATACTTAAGGATACACGCGGATTCATGCAATACATCTTATGAATCAATATGTTTTTTTATTGTAACAAATTATTTCTGTTTATAGGAAAACACATATTGTGTGGTAGTGGACGCATATGAGTTCACAACTCTACTCTTGATGGTAGAAAATCATAGTATTCACAAATATGTTACACGCGCTGAATGTACTTTTAATAATAATTTAGTAATGTTAAGGATTAGTTATTGATCTATTGTTTATTCGGCGTGCGTATTCGTGGTGAGTGTATGTGTACATGTGTTTTCCATGTAATCGTACGTGAAAACAACAGAAACCTTGTGTATGTGTATTTGCATAAACAACTTATAACCTTTGGCATTTTATTTCCAAAATTAAAACATACCCGTAAGTATAGCCTGTTCATGAAGGGTGCAGCTTCTGAAGAAACATCTTCCAACTAAGGTCACACTCTTCATGAATACGGTGAAGACCTGCAGACTTTGCAACAAAGGAGACAACCTTATTGGATCTTCAGGCTGAATCCATATCGGCATCCACTACAACGGGAACCCTTATCTGTGTCGGGCTCCAACCCACATCTGTGTCGGGTATGGAGCCCAACACAGCGTAGAGGTCACTGATGTGAGGAATCATCTCAAACGGGCATAAGTCCGTTACGGATGGAGTTATCTCAATCGGGCATTAACTAAAGCCCGTCACCGATAGCGTTGACCCAGACGATCAGTCAAACAGAGCCCGTCACGGATGACCTATCTCAATCGGGCTACAACTAGCGCCCGTCACGGATGTCTATCCTCTCAAACGGGTCTAAACAGAAGCCCGTCACAGATGACTTATATTCGCACTCGGGTCCCAACTACAGCCCGTCACAGATTACTTAATCTCAATCGGGCCTTAACTTACAGCCCGTCACGGATCACTGTATTCTCAATCGGGCTTTAACTTATAGCCCGTCACCGATGAGTATGACCCCAAAAAAAATAAATATTATTTTTTGGCTAGCCTCAGGCCTGTGCTAGCCATGCCCGCTGCAAAAATAACAGAAACACATATGCCAATCACATATATATATCCCAGCATCCCCATTCACATATATACATCGCTGCATCCCCATTCACAAATACCATTCACATATATTTTAGACAAATAACATCCATATTGACAGTTGCATATTGGTCAAGTGGTAAGCATTATAATTAAGCTGCAATATTCATCTAGAAAGAATTTACATAGAGATAATAAATGTAATAAACAATAATATTACATAGTAACATGTGTTTGACAATTCAAATGTTAAAAATTGGTTTTCACTTAATCTTAACCCTAAACATTCCTTTAGGGTGAATGATTTCGTGGAGGATGAACCCGGCAATCTCCTCATGAATATCCTGAAAGCTGCTACCTGGATCCTTTGAAAATTTGTCCTACATGTACAAATTTCGAAATTAGTCGAACGATCTTTAGATATATGTATGTACATTAATTAAGTTAGGACATGTCACGAATAAGACCACAAACCTCCAATTCACCCAATGTCTTCACCTTTTCTTTGCAAAGTAGGTGCATGTTGTGGCAGACATGGAATCCGCACTGGTCGCCTCTTTGTTGTTTGACTGGGAAGTCCTTCTTATGGATAAGTGTATCCTGCCCTGTCTTCCGAAGGCCTCCCTTTTGCACATATTGGGCCCACGCCTCATCTATCGCGAGTTGAATCGGGGTCCAATCGTATGCTTTCTTGTCAATCCTGGAGTTTAAGTAGTGGCACGTACTCCATTTAGGCGTTATTACCAGTAGGATCCAATGTCCACTGCGGCATTAAAATAGTTAAAGTTAATACTAAAACTAGACATGTAATGCAATGTATTTAGGGAGCACACTTACTATTGATTATAGGCGCACATAATGTACTCCTTGTCTTGTCGGGCCCAGAAGGTGTCAAACAAGTAGTTTACCATTCCTTGACGGTCCCCTTGAAGATTTGTGACATTCACTACCTGGGGATCAAGGAAGGCAACTTCCGGTGCATTTTTGAGTCACCACTTCCAACTATACCTACACGCAAGACAAACGAACTTATAAGTATGTTACACGGATTGAGATGAAAAATTTTCGTGAGCAAGAGTTCTTACAAGGAATAGCACTTGAGGAGGGTTGTGTCCACCGAGCGGAGCCTGTAGAGGTCGAATAGATCCTTGAAGTCTATGACGATAAAATTAGGAGGCCCAAGGAATGGCGCTCTTCCGTGTTTGCCTATTATATCAGTTTCTCTATTCTTCCTCCTCACGTTGGATTTTTCCATGTAGTACATGTGTAGCTCCTTGCAAGCGGTGCCCATCGAAGCTAGCATGTCGTCTCCAACCAACGGCATGCCTAGTTGGAAGGAGGATGGAGGTACGGGCTTCTTAGGAACTACCAGCGCCTTGCTCAGATCTAGCTTTGTTGGAGCAAGTCGTGAGCCGTGCAGCTTTCCCTTTCCGCGCCCCCTTGCAGCAGGTTTTTCGATAGCAACTCTCTGGGGGGAAGAATGCGCCTTCCTGCTCTTTTTCATTGGTGGGGGTTTGATGATCGCCCCGCTGTCGACCTCCATAGGCTCGTCACCGAAGTCCGTGTCGTACTGCAACTCGAGATCATCTGTATCGTCGTGACGAGCCGGAGCTAGTGGTGCTGAAGGAGCAGGGGCAGGTTGTATCGGCAGGCGACCGCTTGGTGCAGTGGTTGACCTCGGGATCACCCTTATCTCGATGAGATCCTTGGACCATTGGATGAATGTTCCACGTGCATTTCCAAGGGTTAGGACCTCGTCGTTCGGTGGATGCCTGAGGGGGAAATGATCGAATTCTGGCTTCACCGAGTCGACTTGGACCTTCGCACAGTCAGCCCGTAGTTGCGCCCCATGCACTCTAGTTTTCGGGGTCGGCTGGAAAGCTAGGCCTTCAGCTGCAGGAACCGTGAAGGACGGCATCACCCTTACTGTCAGGGTGCAGCTAGTTGGCTCCTACGATATGTTAATAACAATTTTTAGAGCAGTACTTACCCTATGATTTCGTTATGAATTATATTCGTTAAGAATTATGTGCGTTGCGGACGAGAGATTTACCGTAATTTGGTCGACGGCGGCGGGAACCGAAGGAGGATTTTCCCCCGCCTCAGTTGATGCATAGCTGCTGCGCCTCTGCGTCGGACTTGCTAGATCCTGTTGCACACCAGCAGCGGCAGCCTCTGGGATATTCTGTTCTTCTCGAATCTCCTGCCTGATACGGGCCCTCATCGATTCGAGCTTCTCATCGAATTCAGAGCTCAACTCGGCTTTGACCTGTTCACGGATCTGGGCGGCAAGGCGGGCATCTTTTTGTGCCTTCGTTACTGTCCGCTTCCTGTATTGCCACGCGTAGTCCGGGAATCCAACTTTCCACGGTACGTTGGCACCAAGTCCCCTAGTGCGTCCACGGTGCTCCTTGTTGCCCAACGCTTTACTAAGGATGTCGTCCTCGCGTCTTTGGGAGCTTCCCTCTTGCGAGGCCTCTTGGGAGGCAACCAACTCCTTCTGTGGTACAAATGAGTTCGGATTAAATGAAAAGTTGGGTGGGGACAATGCAAACTAATATTGAGATAGGACACTTACTATATTATCGTAGACTTGTTGATCTTGGGGATTTGGAAGGGAAACCGACCCATCCTGATTCTTCTGGTACCTCGCGCAGGCCCAGTTCCTTGCCCGTGGGTGTGGGATGTCGGCAAACACCGGAGGTGTGTTCGCTGCCGCTGCCGCTTCATCCTCCTGCTGCCATTCCTCCAGCTTCCCGACGTATCCTGCGGTGCCTAGGCGGTGCGGGTGCACGTTCCTGGACTGCAGTGCTCTATAGGCTTCGCTTCTAGCCCGGGATTCAGGGGTCGATTTCTTCTCGTAGAATTGCTCCCATACCTCTTCCGTTATGAAGGGCCATTGATCTTTTGGATCAGGGGTCATCGGATTTAGGACAAACTCCGTGACCAGCCTGCTCTTGAAATTCTTCCAGCAATTGCCCATCACCTTGAACGCGGCCTGCTTGAGCCTCTCCTCGTCGGCTTCAGGATATTCGAAGCTCTCCTTGAACTTCAGCCAAGCAGCGTTCTTCTCCGCCTCGGGCACGCCCTTGATGTCATCCGCGAGGATTGTGAAGTTCTCCCTCGCTACGACACCGCAGAGGGTCCTGAATTTCGCTAGGACATTGCGAGGCCGCGTCGGCAGTCCAACCTGGTTCACCTCTGAGATGGTGAACCGTTCCTTAGGGATTCTGTTCCCTGTCCTACGACCCCTTGCCCTTGACGACCCACTAGTTGTCGTCGACATCGGTTCACCTTGCCCTTGAGACATCGTCTAACTAACTGTGCTTTTAAATAACAAAGTTAATAATGTTGTATAGAAATCACTAAATGGATGTAACTCGGTTAATTCAGTAAGTCCCAAAAACACTAAGTAGTACCATAGCTACCCTTACTCGCTCCACCTGGACTACTCTACTCGACAAGCAAAATGGATCCTCCTCGGTCCCTTATACACGTTTCTCAATTATCAAAAAATGACAGATTACGAAATGTGCTGGATGTCAAGGTGTCTTGGAAGGTTCCGTACATGTACTGACCCAACCAAACCAACTTGACACCCGGAACACCTCTGAGATGGTGTTGCGAGTGCACTAACTCGACCGGACTAACTTCTGACCCTAGGCACCCCGGATTCTGCGACGTTTCGATAATATTTTCCTGAACCAACTTTAATATTAGAGTCCAGTAATTACGAAAAAATAATAGAAACCGAGGTGCAATGGGATCTGAAGGTGTCTTAATCGGTTTTGTGAATTACACATAACATGATCAAACCACCGTCAGACCCTATGCACCTCGGATTCTGCGATAATTTGGTAACGTACATTTTCTAACATTTTAACTATGCACTAATATTAGTCTAGTTCAAAAAGTAAACTACAATTCACCTATAATCCCTAAAGATGAAATAATAAAGTAACGTATATATATTTCATAAAATGTACTGAGCTGAACTTAAAAAAAACCTAAGTAACCGTAACATCACTCACTAAAATAACCTACATTTCACTAAATTTAACACAATAATTAAAGTTAACTCATATATCTTCCATTCGTCAACACATCACTAAAATGTACTAAACTAACCTAACTAAAACTAAAATCAATGGAATCACTAAACCTAATAATCTCTAAATCTAAATTTCACTAAACTGATAATCACTAAATCAAAAGCTCACTAAACCTAAAAATCAGTTAACCTAAAAATCACTAAACCTAAAAATCAATATATCTATATTTCACTAAACCTAATTTTTATCTAAACCTAATTTACACTATCACTAAAAATCTCAGTATTAACATCACTAAAATCACTAAAATTACCTAAGTTAAAAACCTAAAAAACACACTAACTAAAAATCCCTAATAAAGTAACCCTAACCTAAACACACTCACCGGGTTGGAGAGGTGGCGACCGGCGGCGGGTTGGAGGAGAGGCGGCCGGAGGCGGGTTGGAGGAGTGGCGACCGGCGGCGGCTTGGTGAAGCGGCGACCGGCGGCGGCTTGGTGAGGTCGCCGGCTTGGAGAGGTGGCGACCGGCGGGGGGTTGGAGGAGTGGCGACCGGCGGCGGGTTGGAGACCGGTTGGCGGCGTCGGCGTCGGCGTCGTTCGTGGTCGTCGGCGGCGGTGGTTAGGGACTTAGAAAATTTCGAATCCAGATCCAGATCCAGCGCGCTTATTTTATTCTTAGTACGGTTTTTAACATCTCAATCGGGCCTGAACAAGAGCCCGTCACGGATGTCAACATCCGTGACAGGCTCCACTTCCACGCCCGATAGAGATGACATCATCTCTATCGGGCACCGCACCAAGGCCCGTCACGGATGATGTCATCCGTGACGGGCTCCACTTAGAAGCCCGATAGAGATGACATCATCTCTATCGGGCAACAAACAAAGGCCCGTCACGGATGACAACATCCGTGACGGGCTCCATTTCATCGCCCGATAGAGATGATGTCATCTCTATCGGGCACCGCACCTTGGCCCGTCACGGATGACAACATCTGTGACGGGCTATAGTTTGGGCCCGATAGATATGTCGTCATATGTATCGGGCCTACCTTAAGGCCCGTCACACATGACATTTGACTCCTGTTCATGTTTCCCTGAACTGATAATAAAATATACAATACACATTTAACATGTGCTGATTTCACTAAAATCACAATAATTAATTGTACAATACAAAATAATTTAGTGAAGCACAATAAATCACTAAAATTTAGTACATTCATCATAAAAATATATTACAAGCTGCACCAAGCTAGCAATTACTAATAAAAAATACTTCCTTTCCATTTTACTTCACTAGTATCCGAAGCCAATATAACAATTAAGCACAGCTAAAATCACAAGGTTATGCCTTCCGTATGATCTGAGCGAGTATACCCTACAGGCTCCTGTGGATCATCGTCAAGGTTGATTTGGGGCCGTACATGAAGATTCTGGTTGTACTCTTCTTCGTCGACGACGTTGTCAACACCAACAATTCGGCGCTTGCCATCCCTCACGATGTGCATCTTCTTGTTTGCGGGGTCTTTAATGTAGAAAATATGCTGGACCTGTTTCGCAAGTACGAATGGTTCGTCGGCGTATCCAACCTTGGATAGATCTACTAAAGTGAAACCTTCCTTATCGACTTTAACACCAGTGCGTATATTCACCCAACGGCATCGAAACAAAGGAACCTTGAACTTCACGTAGTTCAGCTCCCAGATCTGCTCAATGCGGCCGTAGTATGTGTTAGACCCAACTTGATCCTGGAAGGCATCTATACGGACCCCGCTGTTTTGCACTGTGCTTTTGTCATCTTGCTGGATGGTGTAAAATGTGTATCCATTAATATCGTATCCTTGCCATGTGTCTATGGCCCAGCACGGTCCCATCCCCAACAACTGTACTGTCTCATTTGGGATCTCCGTCGACATTGTGACACAATTCTTGAACCAAGCGTTGAACCAAGAGTTATGTTCCCTGTTAATCCACGTCTCAGATCGACCCAAGTTCTCCTGCCGGATTTTCGCTAAGTGCTCCTCAAAGTAAGGGCCAACTTCTGCCATGTGTTGGAGCACAGCAAAATGAGCCTGCGCGTACGAAGCTTGATCGGGCCTAATTCTTTTCCTACCTATTGTGCCAGCACCTGACAACCTTCCTTCATGTCGAGACGGTGGAACTCCTATAGGTTCGGCCTCAGACATGTAATCCACGCAGAACTCAATGACCTCCTCGGTCGTGTATCCTTCAATGATGCTCCCCTCCGGTTTTGCTCTGTTCCGAACGTATGCCTTCAGAACTCCCATGTACCTCTCGAACGGGTACATTTCTCTTAGAAAAGCTGGGCCACATAGTTTTGTTTGCTTCACAAGATGAACAGGGAGATGAACCATGATATCAAAGAAAGACAACGGAAAAAACATCTCCATGTGGCATAGGGTATTAACAATATCGGTCTGCAACCCATCTAGATCTTCGGGATCTATAATTTTCTGACCGATTGCATTGAAAAAGGCGCACAGACGTTGGATCGTATGTCGGACCTTGGGGGGAAGAATGCCTCTGATAGCAACTGGCAAGATTTGTGTGATTAGCACGTGGCAATCGTGAGACTTCATTCCAACCAGTTTTAGGTCTTCCGATTTGACGTACTTACCGATCCTCGCTGAATAGTCCGATGGAACTTCGATATCTCTCAGGCAAGACAACATTGCGATCTTCTCATTCTTCGACAGTGTGTGGCAAGCTGGAGGGAGGTACACTCTACCTGTCTGTGCATCTGTTACGGGCTGGAGTTCACTGCGAATGTTCATGTCCTGTAGATCAAGGCGCGCGTTCAACCCGTCCCTTGTTTTGCCGGGAATATTCAGCAGCAAGCCAACCAAACTCTCACACACATTCTTTTCTACATGCATGAGGTCAATGCAATGACGAACCTCAAGATCTTTCCAGTAAGGTAATCGCCAAAATATGGACTTATTCTTCCACATACCCTTGTCCTTTGCCTGACTACGTTTTCTTTTCTTCCCAAACTCGTTGGTTATATCTTTGACCAAGTTGTACACCTCATCCCCGGACAAATCCTTGGGAGCCTGCTGAAGTTCTCTCTTACCGTTGAAAACATTCTTCTTCCTTCGGAACGCGTGACGTAGCGGGAGCCACCTCCTATGACCCATATAAACCATCTTTCGTGATTTCTTCAACCATCGGCTGCGTGTATGTTCCATGCAGTCGGAGGAAGCCTTCTTTCCTTTCACGGTTTGGCCAGAAAGATTACCGAGGGCGGGATAGTCATTAATGGTGCAGAACAGTAGAACTCGTAACTTGAAATTCTCCTGACCACACGTATCCCAAGTTTCCACACCTTCTTTCCATAGCATCTCAAGATCATCCATAACAGGCTCCAAGAACACGATGATATCATTGCACGGTTGTTTCGGTCCTTGGATTAGCAAGCATAGCATAATATATTTCCTTTTAAAGCACAACCATGGCGGTAGGTTAAAGTTTGAAATAAGAACTGGCTAGGTGCTGTGAGTACTACTCAAGTCTCCGAAAGGATTCATGCCATCTGTACAAGACATATCCTCATGTTTCTAGGGTCGGCAGCAAAGTCACTGTGTTTTCGATCGATATTTCTCCATTGAATTGAATCCGCTGGGTGTCTTAGCATACCGTCGTTCCTTCTCTCAGTGGCATGCCAACGCACTAACTTCGCCTCCTTGGGGTTTGCAAATAATCTTTTGAAACGATCAATGATTGGTAGGTACCACAAAACCTTCGCGGGACCACCCCGCTTTGATCTTTTCCCTTCGTCAGGACTTTTCTTTCGCTTGTATCGAGATGCCTTGCAGACAGGACAAGCATCTAAGTCCGCATACTGCTTGTGGTACAATATGCAGTCGTTTGGACAAGCGTGAATTCTACGGACCTCTAACCCCAGCGGACACAAAACCTGCTTTGCTTCGTATGTCGTCTCGGGCAAAGTGTTCCCATCAGGCAGCAAGGACTTCAAAATTCCCAAAAGCTCCGTGAAACTCTTGTCTGTCCATCCACTACTTTCCTTCAGCTTCATTAGGTCCAAGGTAGCTGATAATTTGGTGTGCTTTGCTTTGCATCCGATGTACAGAGGCGTCTGCGAGTCACTGACCAACCTGCTGAACTTTATGGAATCTCTCTCGTTGTAGGTTGGATCCTCAACGTCACGTAACATGTCTTGCAGCAGATCGTGATCAACATCAACCATTTCACCGCCCAGTGGAGAAGGTACAAACATGTCATGCTCATCTTCATCTTCCTGATTTTGCGCACCAGTACTGTCTGCAGCTGCAACATCTCCAGATTCTTGCTCTCCATGCTTGACCCAACACGTGTAGCCTTCCATGAATCCTCGTTGTATCAGATGAGCGTGTACATCCACTTGACTACCAAACATATTCTCATTCTTGCAATCTGCACATGGACAGCAAATGTAATCGTTGTTTCTTCTTTCCTATCCTCCTCCGCGGTGTTTATAAAATTCAATACCCCATTTCTATACTCCTGACTATGACGTTTCACGGATTTCACATACATCCAACTTCGATCCATCACTGCAGAACTGAAAAAATAATCAAAGAAACATCTTAGAAGATAAATACTCTGAATTAATGACAATTGATGAATTGTCTAAAGTACCGATTACTATTTAAGTACCTTTATGAATTTACTGTTTTTTTGGAAATAAAAATTAAAATTTCGCCCCCTCCAACCTCCCACCAAGATTGTGAACAGTGGGATACAGTTACACCGGCAGTTACGGCTATTTATAGTGTCAATAACTATCTGTAACGGTCCATAAAATTGTTATCTCAATCGGGCATACCAGTTATCTTTATCGGGTCTAAAAAAATACCCGTCACAGAGTGTGCAATCTGTGACGGGTTTTATTTGTTATCTCAAACGGGTCTCAAGCTACAGCCCGTCACGGATGACACATATCTGTGACGGGCTCCAACTAGGGCCCGAGTGAGATAACCTTAAAATCTCAAACGGGCCACAAGTTGGAGCCCGTCACAGATGACTATCATCCGTGACGGGCCCCTACTTGGAGCCCGATTGAGATATTTAAGGTTATCTCAATCGGGCCCTTGTTGGAGCCCGTCACAGATATGTGTCATCCGTGACGGGCTTTAGTTCTACGCACATTTAACATGTCTCTCCGACCCTATCTCAATCGGCCACTTTTAAGGCCCGTTTGAGATGTATTCTTCGTGACGGCCCGCAAAATCCAGTTATGTTGCAGCCCGTCACAGATGAGAGGATCTGCACTAGTGATCATATTAAGTTGGGAAATCATTAATAAACAATAGTACGACATTAATGCCTTAAATCATGTAAAGAAACGTATATATAAATTGAGTTTGTCAAGTGCAACTCACCTGTCTAGATTTAAAATCTAGATACAGTTTACTTATCATTGTCACTATTACAGAAATGGTTTTTCTGTACGAGGGAGGTTTTAGGTTACATGCGGGCCACTTGTGACCGCGCCTGCAAAAATCGCCCCCCGGGTTCGGGTCAACCAGCCGCATGCGAAGATGTATTATCGCATGTGGCTGCTTAAGACAGCCGCATGCGATAATAGCGATATTTTCGCATGCGGCCATCTTACGGGACCGCATGCATTATCCCATGCGGTCCTGTAAGACGGCCGCATGCGAAAATATGCCTATTATCGCATGCGGCTGTCTTAAGCGGCCGCATGCGATGATGGGCCCATATATCTTGCAGCAGAGACCCGAAACTGAGCATTTGAATCCAAAGTTTTCTCTCTTCTATTGCAAGCAACAAATAGAGGGGAGGTTTTCAACTCGAAATCTTTGCTTGAAGTCTATATGAAAGGTGTAGTACTCTCTATCCTCCTTCATTTGGCTCCATTTTTATTAAATTTCGTTGGTGGAAATTGGAGATATTTTAAAAATTGTGACAAGGTTTGTTTTAGCTAGTTTTTGCAAAATCTAGCTTTAAAATATATGTTTTGATGGGCAAATTTTGGATGTAAATTTGTGTACATACTAGTTACTTGTACTGTTGTATTTTTTTGAGCGATACAAATGTAGTAAGACGTTTTTATAAAAATAGCTGCGGTCTATTATTTGTATTTGTAATTTTTTTGTATTTACATATAGATGGATCGGTCGTCATGGATGTATGAGATGCGGAGAACGCACCCAATATTTACGAAGGAAGCATCTAAATTCATTAATCAGATTAAGGCGCATGCTTTGAGAGAGAGTATGACAAAAAAATTTTGTCCATGCCGTCACTGCAAGAATCAGAAATTGGTAGTAGATCCTGGTGAAATATTGGGACACATAATGCAGCATGGATTCACCGCCAATTACAACATTTGGACATATCACAGGGAAATCGTTGATCCCCAAGATGATGATGAAGATTCAAGTTTCGAGATGAATGAGGCCGAAAATTTTGTAATCGAAGACATGTCCCGTGAAAGGATGAATGTAGATGTTTGCACAAATGGTGATGATTTTGAGGGTGGTTTTGATCTGGAGGATATGCTACGCCATGTTGAACCAGAGGATCTAGCTGGCAGATCACGCGGATTAGACCATTGGCAGGCATTGGAGAAGGCATCGAAGGATCTTCTTTACGATGAAGCGAAGGGATGTGATAAGGATTTCACAGTATTGCGTTCAGTGCTTGAACTTCTGAGATTGAAGGCTAAACACGGATGGTCGGACACAAGTTTTAATGATCTTATGAGTTTGTTGAGTGTGTTGCTTCCTAAGGCTAACTTTATACCATCGAACACATATCAAGCGAAGAAACTCATATGTCCTTTAACTCTTGGTGTTGAAAAGATTCATGCTTGTGAGAATCATTGTATATTATACAGTAAAGAATATGCGAACTTGGAGAGCTACCCAACATGTGGCATAGGTCGGTATAAAACAGGAAATGGGCCCGTTGATAGAGAGTTTATCGACCCAGATTCATCGGAGCGTAAGCAAAGAAAGATTCCGTCAATGGTGATGTGGTACCTACCAATTAAGGACCGCATGAAGCGTCTGTACTCAAACCCGAGTGATGCTGAGTTGATGAGATGGCATCAAGAGAGTCGGAAGACAGATGGTATGATTCGACATCCTGCCGACGCTCGCCAGTGGAAGACATTCGATGCAAAACACCCAGAATTTGCTAAGGATCCAAGAAATGTAAGGTTCGCGTTGAGCACTGATGGAATGAACCCGTTTGGTGATTTAAGTAGCTCACACAACACATGGCCAGTTCTTCTCACAATGTATAATCTTCCGACGTGAATATGTCAGAAACGAAAGTATATTCTTCTCACTATCCTCATACAAGGTCCGAAGCAACCTGGAATCGATATAGATGTTTTTCTAGAGCCTTTGATGGAGGACATGGAGGAGCTATGGAAAGAGGGGTTACGACTGTGGGATGAGTTTAAGCGGGAGCACTTCAATCTACGTGCGATAAAAATATTCGTTACCATCAATGATCTACCTGCAAACTTTTCATTATCCGGGCAGATTAAAGGGAAGACTGGATGTCTGATATGTTTGGATAAAACTTCGTACAAATACCTGATGTCGTCTAAGAAGACAGTGTACATGCGACATCGACGTTTTCTACCACAAAAGCACAAGTATCGTAAGATGGCCAGATTGTTCGACAAGACAGTGAAGAACGAGACTGCCCCAGAAACACGAAGTGGTACTTACGTGTATGAGATAACAAAGAAGATTAAGGTTGTATTTGGCAAGGGAAAGAAGAAGACAACAAAGAGGAAGAAAGTTGATGATGAGGAAGCTACATTGCCATTCAAGAAGCACTCAATTTTCTTTAGACACTTAGATTACTGGAAGGACTTGGAGATTCGTCATGCAATTGATGTTATGCACCTCGAGAAAAACGTGTTTGATAGCACCATCGGCACCTTGCTGGACATCCCCAGTCAATGTCAAGCTGTGGGAAAAGGTCGACGACAACATTAAAACACTCCTCTGGAATGATTTGCAGAAGTTTTTCTTGTACCCTCCTGGAGCGGAGGTTAGGGGCAGAGAGTATGCATTGAAAAAGATGGGAGATCGATGGCGACAGTGGAAGTCCGATCTAAATCGGGATTACGTTCAGAAGAATCTCCCCCTCTTCAATGACTATGGACATATATCGCAGGCTGACTGGGATACATTCGTTGCGGATCGTACCACAGCTGAAGCATTGGTGTTAAGGAAAAAATGTCAGATCTAGCGAAGAAGAACAAATATCCTCATAGATTGGGGTCGAGCGGATACGCTGGGCACGTCGATAGATGGCGCGAAACGGAGCAAAAGTTTGCAGCGGCTGGCAAACCTTTGCTGGTAGACCCCATGGCGGAACGTAGCAAGAACTGGGTTTGGGCGCGTAGCACAGGCCAAGTGTCAGAAGAGGGGGATATACTATTCGAGACTTCGGACATAGAGCAGGTGACAACAAGTTTGCAGCAGATCACCGAGAAAGAAAGAGCAGGACAGTTCGTCCCCTGGAGGGAGAATGACCAACTTACAGCGGCGTTGGGGACAGCCGAACACTCTGGACGAGTAAAGGGTTTGTCCTCAAAGACGAGCTGGAGGATAGGCTTCCCACAGGACGCATCAAGTTATAAGACGAGAGACAAATACAAGGAACAACTATCAGACAAAATCTATGCGCAAGTGAAGGAACACTTCTACTCTTTGGCAGCTGAAAACCCCACAGCCTTTCCAAGGCTATTCCCTGACTGTCAGCAAACCATCCAATCACCACAACAAACAACTCAAGTACGTAGCAGTGCAGGCTCAGTGGTCACAACTCCATGCGCTGTGGACGGTATAACTGGACCAACTCCGTGCTCGCTTGTAATTCCTATCGGCCGGGCAGGAAAGACTAAAGAGGTTGCAACAGGTTTAGCGATACCCGGCCGTCAATTCCACAACACGCCAATCCCTGAGGATTATGCAAGGGTACAAGTCGCTAAGGTACATAGCGAGCACAGTTCTATGGAACTAGACATCCCTGCACCGGAGGGGATTGAACTTCTCGGTGATGCAGTAAATCAGTTCATCCTGTGGCATCGTCGAGACATAATCCTGACAGCTGCTGCTCCAGCACCGACATGTTCAACTCTATCCTCAACGCAAGCAAAGACAGCTGCCGCTCCAGCACCACCGTCGCCTCCTGGACCACCTTCCCCTCCAGATCCTGCATCACCACCACCGATTAGGTCCCCGCCTTGCCTACCTACTCCACCACCCTCCCCAGCTCAAGAGCCAGCTCCTCTAGCTCCCCCCTCTCCGCGAGCAGTTCAACCCTCTCCGCCCACACCCCAATCTGCTCTGGTGGAACAAGTGCCAAAACCTGAAGGAACTAAATCCGGACCGAAGTCTAATCCTTTGGAACCTCGTCGTCTAATTCGAAAGTTGATATCAACATACGACCCAAAGGATATTGACAAGGATAAAGAGAAGTTCATGTTTTCAGCTTTTAGGAATTCTAATAAGAGAAAATAACTTGCTCACATCATGACAGACTGCCAGAAGTCAGTTCTAAGTGCCCAAGATGAAGTGCAGTCTTGGGTATCAGCAGATGTGCCTGAACAATACGAATATGGTAAACCATTCTTACCAACCTATCTTCTGAACAAACTACTGTGGGAAATGAGAGTAACGCATGAATGGTACATCAAGGCAGCTAGGAAGGGTCTCGGTTTCATAAGCGTCGCCATCCCGGATGGCGCTTTCATGAGTGGTCCTAATGGGATATTGTCGGCCCTGATTTTATAGCACAGAAAACCATATGTGTTTACAAATACCAACTTTTGGATCGGTAGGTTGGTATACACACATTACAAATCTGGTACACACAGTCTGCATCACATAGTCTTACAATACCAAATAGTACATGGGAACCTGAGTAGGTTCTAATAGGCCGTGTCTGGCCGGATACAATACCAAATAACATAGAATAAGATAGGACAGCGGAAGTGAGGCTGCGGCGGTCCACCCATACTCCACAGGCATCGACTAGGGATTAGTCCCTATGGTTCCTCCGTACCATCCCCCTCGTCGGGGATCAGTTCGACTGGCATGTCCTCATCATCAAAAACTAAAAGGGTAGAAATATGCAAGGGTGAGTACCAACCGCACTCAGTAAGTCACCACTATAGAATGCAACAAATGCGTATAGGGATCCAAGGCAGGTTTCGGTTTATTTGCGTGAAGCCAGTTTTCGCAAATTATTTCACAAGCCTATGACCTAGCAGATTTAACCATGGCAAAATGTCGCTATGTAAATGTTATCATTTATTTAGGAGTTCCTTCATCGCAATTCAACCTTCCCGCACATGGGGCAAGGTTACACATGTTTTATTTATCCCAACCTATTCTAAATAATTTAAAAGCATGTGAGTCTAGTCAAGAGTAATACAAGTCCCGGCGCTCATTAACCGCGAGCAGGGCTATTCGAATAGTTTAATTTACTCACACTGCAGTGGATGTACGCTTTTAATCCCAGACTCCGTGACGCACCCAACACATGAGACTTGTCATGGCCCGGTTTTTCAGTTACCCTCGCATGGCGGCACCCGCTCCAAGGACTATGAATCCCCATTGCACCCCCGGCGCCACATTCCTACCTCGAGCCGGTTGTGAGGGGAGTCCTGGCGCTCCCGAGATTAAAGGTTACATTATACATATATAAAGCTTTGACGTCATTAAACCATACACTTCCACATTTCCATACCGATATCCAGAACCTACCATGTCTGGGGTGCCACCCCACGAGAATAACCTAGTCCACCGGGTCTAACCCCACTCAAGAAGTGTGGTCGTACTCGGTTCGTTTCCTGTTTAGCTTCTTGACTCGGTCCTTAACTGACTAGGGTCGGCGGCTTACCGTTCCCAGAACCACCCATATTCTATTCGTGCCGCCCCAGTCGAAATCATTTTTGTTCAATTAAGTTTTTGGGTTTTCACAAAGGTTTTCGTGCTGTGGGTGACGCTTATGTCTCCACCCAATTTCCAACAACCACTCCCGTCGAGTGACTAGTATTCCCACATTCACATGTCCCATATGCGGAATGTATAACGTCTATATAAGCAGGGCTAAGCAGTAGATAAATAATCACGCATAAATTAATATACACAGGTAACAAAGGAATGTAAATACATAAGGATAGAAAATTTCAAAGGTAAGGATTAAACAAGTGTAGGTACGTGTTTTCAATATTAGCATGCAATTTTATTTATAACCAACACATTTATAAAAGTAGGATCAACGTGTTCAAGGGAGGTGCGTAGTGACTTGCCTTGCTCAATCGGTGGTTCGTCCTCAACTAGCTCGGTTTCCTCCTCGCAAATGTACCCTATCCGGTTGCATAATAAAGTCACATACTATTCGCCAACACATAAAAGAGCCAAAAATTCCAGAAAAATTGGAAAATAACCAAACCAGTGCCATTGCGTAGATCTTGATTTTAGAAAGATTTTGACGAAAGTTTCGTTCAAATCCGACTTAAAACGAGGGAGATACAAAATTCGAAAGGTTGGAAAAGTTTTAAATCAAAGAAAAGGAAAAAGGTCTGACGGGTGGGACTGCCCTTATCTCCTCATGTGCAGGTTCTGTTTTGTTTTTTAAATGGATGTGGGACCCGTGTGTAAGCCTCTCTCTCTCCTTCTTCTCTTCTTCTCTATCTCGTTTTTCTCTCTTTCACACACACACACAGAGGCGACAGGAGGAGGAGGAGGGCATGGTGGAGGCGGCCGGGCGCGGCGGCTAGTCGACGCGCGCCAGCGGCCGGTGGCTAGGGCGGCGCCTGCCGGGACGATGCGCATGGTGGCGGCCGGGTGCGGCGGCGCGGCGCGCGGCCGGCGTGGCCGGCCGAGGTGGCGTGCTGCGGGCGCGGCTTGCATGGCCGGTGGCTGCACGCGGCGGCGACTAGTGCGGAGGCAGCTAGACTGGTGGCGCGGCGAGGCCGCGCGCACGGTGGCGACGCCGCAGAAACACAACAAAACAAGGAAAGATGGCAAGGAAGAAGGCGAGCAAAAGAAAACAGAGGAGGTAGACACTCACCTTGCGGCAGCCGGGTAGCGGCACACCGAGTGAGCTCCGGTCGTCGAGCTCCCGGTGTTCGTCCGAGGTCCGCCGGGTTTGGTTTTCAGGTTTTTAGCTCAAGTTTTAGTGATTACGTCAAAGGTTTTCGTTCTAACGTTCCAATCGTTTCAACCGTTCGTTCGTTTGACCGAGCTACACACTTCCCTACCTCACCCGGCGCGGCTGCCTGCCTTTCCACTTGCCCAACCTAAGTCTAGCTCATGGCAAGGCAGCGGCTATGCGCATCGTGGGGAGGGGGTGAAGGGGCTGGTTGGAGAGGGATAGAGGAAGAGGATGAGGTGAGGCAGTGTGGCGTGTTCGAACCCGATCGGCTTCTATAGCCTCCGAGTGTGGGAGCCAGCCATTGAAGTGCTTTCAATGTTTCGCTCGGGCGTGCGGCTAAGGTTGGTGAATGGCCCTGGCTGCTGGCGAGGGGAGGAAGATGTAGACGACGATGATGTATCGGCGGCCTGCACACGCGCGCATGCTTGCTAGTAGTATATACAAAGGTGAAACCCTAAAGGGTGATGATCCATACCGCGGGGGCTTCGCGCCCGCACCCCAAGGCCTCCCTGGGAGCAGGAGTCCAACTTTAATGGGCCACTAATTTGAATCACAACTCAACACGGCGCGCGGCGACCTCGTCACCGGAAACAATACTAGGGAGGAGGATTGGACTTTATCCTTTATTGCTAACCCAACAGGAATGAGTGGCTTGGGGAGACAACATGGACTTTTCTAGGGAAAAAGGCTTGCAGCAAGAAGGCCACGGTAGAGGGAGTTTAAGCGTACTTTTCGGAGCAAAACTACTTTCGGTCAGGGAGAAAATCTTGGGACAAAATCAAAAAAATCAGAGGAGTAGAAAAATTGGAAATTTTCAATAAAAGTTTGGCACTGGCATAAAACAAATAAAGAAATTGTCGGCATGTCGCAAAATTATAAAAATAAATCAGAGATGATTTTTGGTCGGTGTATTTTTATTTAGGAATTTTCTCAGGGTGTTACAGATATTCTTCATCTCTTTCCAGGACCTGTACGCCATCTACAAGCTAGATAAAATGGACGTGAATCTAGTTGCCGCGTTCTGCCTGTAAGTCTAAACTCTTATATCTTACATGTATCAATCCGAACAAAAAAACAAAGTCTCATTACTTTAATCTTCATTGTAGAGGATGCAATTCCACGAAGCTGATAGAACTGGATCACCGGTTGGATACGTCGATCCAACAAGGATATGCAAAACACAGCACACCGTACAGATGAGGGCAGACTGCGCGGAATTGGTTGACAAGACCCCAGCCGAAAAGGATGAATATATCAAGAAACTGCACAAGGCCAAGAAGCTAGAAGTAGCAACATACTTGGCAATAGCAATGTTGGCGCACGCCGACAAAAATATCTTAATGGTCCCATACGCGTTGACGTAAGCTTTCTCTTCTGTGTGTTAAATTAATTTATCAATTTTTTATTTTCTGACTGTAATTAGTCTTTCTTAATTGCAGCGACCACTACATATTATTCCTCGTATATCCAAAAGACCAATTGATTGTATCGTTGGACCCCGCACACTATGACAAGGAGACGTTTATGGAATTCCTCACTATTTTGAATTTGTAAGTGATAAACATTTCAATAGCCATTTTTTGCTAGTTGCAGTGTTCTAAGTACTGAAGAAACAATTGTGTTCTTCAAACAGAGCACACATGTACTACCGCAAAAGAGGTGCACCAGTAAATGATCCGGCCAAGAAGAAGTTGTCCGTCAAGACTGGCTGACCGGTACGAACATATATATGCTAATACTAACAAACTATAGTACATTAATCCCTGAATTCTTTCTAATGATCGGTCCCTTATTACTATATCGCAGTGTTACAAACAACCAGCGGGAACCAACTTGTGTGGATATTACGTGTGCGAGATGCTCAGAGCCAACGGGAGGTACCAAACAACCAGTGATCGAGTAAGTGAGCATGTTCTGCTTAACAAATAAACCCAGCTAGAAAATACATTACACTTACTAACCTTTTATTGTCTTTTCTGTGCATAGATCCCGGAAATCCCTTACGTTGCACAACGATTCGACGACAAAACTATCTGGAACGTGTGCACTGACCTCTGTTGATTCATCCGTCGTGATATCTGCAACGCAAGAGGTCTCTTCTACGATAACCAGAGTGAACTCGCATTGGAAGATAAATTTCGACCTCTCAGAGAGTGGGAGAAAGAATATATGCAATGACATGAACACTACTTTATATATGTAATGAAACAATTGTGGCATTTGTACTATACGCTTCATATGTAAATGACGTTTGAATTTCTGGTTATGCATTTCATGTTTGTTACAGTATTAACAACAATCCGGTTATCTCATATGATATATATTCCAGACTACGGTAATAGATCATACAAAATATAATATTAAATATGACACCCATCTTACCAAACTGCTAGAATATTAATTTTGCTGTTGGAAAATTGATTTCCCCATGCGGTCCACTTAAGTAGCCGCATGCGAAAACAGATTTTCCCATGCGGCCCAGTTAAGTGGACCGCATGCGAAGACATGCGAAGATCGATCTTCGCATGCGGCTGCTTAAATAGGCCGCATGCGAAGATTGATTTTCGCATGCGGCCCTCTTAAGGGACCGCATACGAAGATTGATCTTCGCATGCGGCTGGGCCGGCCGCATGCGCAAATGGTGATCTTCGCAGAACATTTCGCGCATGCGGGCCGGCCAACCGCATGCGAAGAACGGTTCCACCCGTCTGCAAAAACCATTTCTGTTGTAGTGTGTGCCACCAAGAAATTCGCTTAGCTTGATTGTCTTGCTCAGAGTTGAACCGGTATTAATCAGATTTAATGTCGAAAGCTGTGGGACATGACCAAAGGATAGTGGATAGCTGTCTTGTGAATGCATCCAAGCTTGGCAAGTCAAACTTGTGATGAGTCTTGGAAGCCAACTGAGCTCAAGCATTTGAAATCCGCAGAGAGAAATTTGCAGCGTAATGAGTTGTCAGTGTTCTATTTGTAAGACTGAGTTTACCCCAGAGTCACAATTCTGCAGGCACAAGAATTCTAGTTTCTCACATGTCTTGCGCACATTAGCGATGTCCGAACGGCCGAGCCTCACAGAACGTATGTGCAAGTGCTTGAGGATACCAAATGCAAGGGGGGCACGCACCAAAGAACGCTAGGAAATGTTTCCCTTAGATGGGCATATCATCCTCTGGGCAATCAAAGTCACCTTTCTCTGGCAACATTACAAACTTTGCCTCACAACCTTGCGGTGTACCATCGTATTAATTCTCGATAGAGCGAGCAATGTCAATGGATTCATCCCCTCAAGTAGAACCGCACGCTCAGTAGATCGATGACGGATCGGCTCTTGTGTGCTAGGGTACTTTGGGTTGCTTGGACGATAGCGATGTTGCTTCTAATAATATCATCCATGTTGAACATGACAGTATTGGGCCGGAATGACTCCACGTCTAGGATAATATTGGAGCGTAGACCGATGAGATGCTGCCATCGTCTTGAAAGGATACTTGTCTTTGTAGCATCACTTAGGTTAAGTCTATCCAATATACATCCGAGAATGCCATCGGGAAGTGCACTAAGCCTATCTTCTTCATGAGCTCCCTACATATTGATAATAACATAATGAGTTATTCTTTCAAGACCTTGGACGGGACAATGCAATCTTGCAATATATAGGAGCAAATATTCAACAGATGAGATGTTTGTAGAAGTGAAACGTACATCCTAGTACAACCATAACAGATTGTTTTGTAACACAGATCACACAGCGGAGAGAGTAGAAGTGGCACATGAATAAAACACGAAAAATCCTTCCAAAAAAATGAAAAAGAAAGATTCATGCAGGAGGGGAAAAAAGGGCCATTTTACTCCCTTGAATATTTCACTGAATGACTCTAACCCTACCTTTTTTCCTCATTTTACCCTAAATACTTAAAAATGGCTCAATTTACGCCTTAATAACATATCTCTCTTTTTTCTTTATACATAAGTTGTATTTTAAGCTGACTTTTTTAGCCATAGATGATACAGTTATCAAAGTTAAAAAATAGAGCCACATTCCGGTGCTCTCTACTGGTAGTAGAAAATAATCTAAACCGTTGATCTCATTTGATCGAAGGGTTCAGATTGCTTTCTACTACCACCCTAGTTAGCGGTAGTAGAAATGTGTAGTTACATTATTGTCCCAAAAAATAAGGGTATAATTATCATTTAGGCGGTGACTAAGCTTTTTCCTTCTTTTTTAGCTTTTTGATGGAATATGAACAATGCTAATATAATGGATAACTACATATCGATCTAACCAGAAAAAACATAAATAATAAAATTACTCATAATCATTGTATTAGTAAATTACTTATTTGCCCTTAATATTACTGATAGTAGAATAATATAAGTAGAGAGTACCGAAACATAGCTCTAAAAATATTGTTATTTTTTCATTATTGTTTGCTTGAACCTTAAAATCACCATATTCAAATTAGTCATAGTTGTTTGCAACCTATGTAGATAGTGATAAAAGAATTTAAAAAATATTAAGACGTAAATTGTAATGCATATATTGTCCTACCGAAATTTCAATACAAAATATAATTATATAGAGGAAAAAAAGAGAAAAATACAATCCGGAAGTAAACTGTTTCAATCGTTTGGGTTATAAACTAAGGAAAAAAGTTTGGAGATTAAATATTCTAGTGCAATAGTTTGAGCGGGTATAATGACTTTTTACTTTAAAAGATAAAAGCAAGAGTAGGTGAAGGGGCTTCTCAACGATTACTTACCTCTGCTGCCGTGGTTCTGCTCGATGCCATGAGGAAGGTTAAAAATCAATAGTACACTATGTTGGAAGTTGAATGGTATATATGGAACGATGAACGTGATCATGTCTCCTGCGCGCTGTGCCGCTGTGTCTATCTGTCCGGGAGGCCTGCAGGGCGTGTATTTATGGGTGTAGCCAGAGTACGTGCGGCTCAGTTTCGGAGGACGGGGATCCCCCGTCCTCCGCCGCACCCCACGCCCTCCTCTGCGCAGCCGCTGATCGCCGTCACCGGTTCAACGTCGGATGCCTAGCCGGTCTCGCCCTACCACAATCTGCTCAATATTGATACTGGATTTTATTTTCATCTATTTTATATATGAAGCAAAGGTAACAACAATTTCTCCTATTCATTGTACTTTTTTCCTCTATATTTCGGGGTGTGTCCATTTGTGGATCCGTGGTTGACTGGTTTCATGTTGGAATCGGTAAACTGATTTATGTAGTTAATCTTGAACATGACTAGGTAACGTCCCCTCTGGATTTCGTACATGAACCAAAGGTAACAACAGTTAGTTATATACTTTTCAGGATTTAATTTTGAACATGAGCAGATAGACTTAAAATTATATACTCTAAGAGCATGTTGGTGTGATGTACCTAATTACTAAATTCGGAGCATGCTGAATATTATAAGATGGAACATCTTGGTAGTTAGTAATATTATGCTGAATATTTAGTGCCTTGGATTAATCTCTCTGTCTTCTTGCATGGAGTAGCACACTTATATAACCAGTTGATTAATTGGTACCTTGTTGCCACCCTAAAAAATGATGGCACCATAGATAAATTTGCTTGTTTTAAAATGTATTATCATCATAGCGTTGTAACTTATACCTTGCCTTTATGGAAGATAGTAGTTTATTTTAAATGGAAGAGAGTAGTATGCTTCGTACAAATTGGTCTTCCAGATGGATAGGTTAGTTGAGTATAACATGTTATGACCTGATTAATAGGTTTTCTGACTATTGTTGTTCATTTAAAATAGAACCAAATATGCTGAAATTATTCACTGAAAAGTTAAACAGAAGAATTCCACTGTCACACTGCACTTTCAAAAGTTTCTATTGATAATGGATTTTATTCTCTTTATGTTCCTTCGGTATTTAAAGTAGTCTATATTGCAATTTACCAAACTTAATATAATGTGCATTTGCTATAAAAAGAATCACACAACCTGATTGATTTCTTGCTGAATCATCTAAGTATCTCCCTATTTAAGACTATAACGCACCAACTTAATTTTTCTTTCCTACATCCACCCAAGAGTTGTGCCTCATAGTCATTATATCTTCTATGTCCACCCCATTATGTGCATACGCAAATTAGCCATCCTCAAAATGAAGCGCTCAATTATCTCCTCTCAGATGCCTTCATCAAATCCAATGGCCAAGAGCACATGAAACCACATAAATGTTTCTAATATATTTGGTAGGAGTAATTTGGAGTAGAAGTGGCACAAAGTAGGTTGGGCATTGCTTCAACCTAGAGTCTCCCTAATATTTTTTCACTTTGCATTTCAGGTGTATCGTCTGCACTACTGTTGGTTGTGGGATCTCACTTCAAGAAGTCTTGGAAGATATTCCCAGCTGTTGTTCTCTCTCATCTCCTTGGTCGTGATTGGTAGTTATTTTCATGGGATTTTGCGCAGTTAGTGGCAATCGATAAATACTCCCTATCTAGCCTTTTCGTGTTTTAGAATCTGTTGTGCACCTGTGTCATTTACCTATTTGATTGTGTTCTTGTTTTGAGTATGGTTCACTTATTTTCGGACAATATGATCTATGCCCCTATTGTGCACACATAGCAAGATTGGTCTGGATGGCATATCATGCATGATTGAGTTTCTTAGCTAGATGTGTGTGGCTAGGCCCTGCTATTTTACTTCTTCAAGAGATAATTAGACCAGCATTTTCAGGATTCAACATAATTATGCACTGCACATTTCCAGGTTTTATTGATCATGAGGCCATCATCATATTTCAAACAGTAAACAAACAGGCTCACAAAGTAGTATAACCATTTTTAAGGCTCTGAATTGTTGTAGAATTAACAAACATGGCATTAATCACATAGCATTTGTTTGCAACCATCCTCTCCTCCCAGATGGCCTAGATGATCACCAGCTCTAGCCCGTCGGCTTCATCTTACTGGATGTCATCGACCCTACCGCCTACTGTCTCTCAGCCTGGTAGCCCCATCAGGTGTTTTTTTTCTTTCTCTTCATGTTCTCTATTTGAATTGAATAGGATGGAGAGGCTCAGTAAAGGGGTCATTTTTCTTATTTCTAACTGTTGGATTAAGGGATGCTCTAATTTATTTCTAAGCATTTGGTACAGATTGACCAATATGTTTTTTTTCTCTACAGTATCATAGTGCATGTTATATATTCACCTGCCATAAAAACAAATGGTGCATCATATGCTATTTCAGATTCAGCAAAAGATATATATTCCAGAATCTGAATATGTATCTCAATTCAGTTTCATATTGTAAATATGCACAACATATATAAGACAAACTCAGTACATTCTGACATTGATAGAGTTCATAAATAGCTGAAGCGGGAGGCGACATGATCGGTTTGGTTTAATTAATTTGATTGATAATTTGGAACGATTTGATTTAAGGTTGGATTAAATGGTTGGAGAGGAGGATGAAGAGCTGCCTGCTGTGGTGACCGAACGACTTCTGGCCTGACGTCAAGCATGGCAGCTTCACCGCCGATGAGCAGCTGACCTCCATTCATCGTCAATGAGGCACGACAGCTTCACCGACAATGTGCAGCACAACATTGCAAATATTGTCATCTCCTGCCTCTGCTACTCGAAAGACTAAAATCATGTGATTTTGTGCCTCTTCAGGAAATTCAATGACTCACGTATTTGATGACCGCGCCATGAGAGCTGCGGCACCTGAGGTGGCAGGGTGATGCTCGCTGCTTCTTGAGCTCTTGCTATGTGTGCAAGAAAAGGAACAGTCTGCGCTCTTCCTGCAGCATAGGTGTAGCATACACTCTGAATTTTGATGTTTTCATATGAATTATTTTCATTATTGTCTGAAGACGACCATCTCCTCATCACCGACATCCACTCACTAGCGCATCCCTAAAATAGCACATTATTTGATGATGCATGATAGACCACAAATGGATAAGTTCATGGGGTAAACAAGGACCATGAAAGAAATAATCCAGTTGTAAATCAGGCATGAACAAAATATTATGGATCATAGACATCTGGTTTAATGTCTAATAGTATGCAAAAGTAGTGGGAAAGTGGAACTCGGGTTACTAGAGTCTATAGTTCATTATTGCCGAGTACCGTATTCTTTCTCCTGTTTTGCTTATTTTGCTCTATAGGGATTATTGATGGAAGATATGATCTTTTGATCAGGGTTTTGGACCAGACATTTGGAGGTTTCCTGCTCCTTTTGAAGAATCGTGCTGCAAAGCCTGGCAACCAGGGGTTCAAACCGTATTTTCGCTACTGCTTCTGTGACCAAGGTACTGAGCTAATTAGTCCTCTAATATTCTTGAACCATATCTAGCTTAATTAATTCAGTACATTTCAGGCTTTAAACAGCAACATGGCTTCATGAATAAGAACATTAGATCCAGGGTTGTGCCCAGATAAAATACATGAATTGTTGGTTGATAGGATAAAAGTTATTGCTCAGGCTGCAGGGCATTTTTTTCTAATGAAAAATCGCATGTTTTTTCAATGAAAAATCACATGTATCGAGTTCCAAAATATATCAATCATTTTGCTTCTGCTGCCATGCAAATCTACTTTAATTTGTTGGAAAAGCTATTAGGAACAGAAATGCTAACTAACAGGAGTATGGAGAGGGGAAAGGGAAACTTCTTGGGAGATGCTTATTTTTCTAAATAGCTTGTCTTGTTAGTAGCTTTTCAACATTTTGTGGAGTCACCGTGGTGGAGGGAATAACTCCGTCTCTGTATTTTTTAGCATTTTATGGTGCGAGTGAAATCTTATGATTTTCATTTATTTGGTAGGGTCATTATGTCAGGCAGCTCGGTATGGCCAAGGAAATGTGACGCATTGTTGGATCAGCACATGCCTTTATGTACTCAGGACATGCCTTTATCATTTTTGTACTCAGTATATGCCTTTTATCATTTTTGCACGTGACGTTGAACTCCATGCCAATTCCTTGTACAATGATCTGACTGGAATCAGATCCCTTGAGTTTTCAAATGTTAAAATAGGAAAAGAGCACCGCGAAAGTTAAACTAATGTTATTTCATCTTATGAATCCTGCATTGTGTAAATGTGTGCGAGATGAGCTTTCATTTATTCCCATTTCGAAATGTCAAACTAATCTCCTTGCCACAACTTTTAATAATTCAGTATATACTCTCAGCACTGTTAGATTAATTAACAGAGTATATTAAAAAAGAACTAGATTCAGGGAAGAGCACTAGAAATATTGTATATAAATATGTATATAAATATGTTATGGGTTGGCGATAAGTAATTTGGTCAATATTTAATTTTTCATGTAAATAAAAATAATTACTTAAGTGCCAGTGCACACATTTTGGTTGTTTTGCAGCCTTTTCCACATAATCATGACAACAATGAGCCATTGGATGGCTTAAGTCGAGCTAAATTTAGATATTTATCTTGTGTATTGTGTATCCGAGAGAAGTAACACGCGTACTTTTTAGCAAAGTTAGCAAAGTTTGTTCCTAGATTATACTGTTTAGCAAAGTATACTGACTAAACCTTGTGTTTCTTCCAAGTTACCGAATATGTCTCTTTATTTTGTTCATTCACGCAATAGACTAATTAATATATACTTTTGCAAAACACTGTTGTTTTTCTTTTCATGAACTTTGTATGGTCCATCGCAAAATGTCTCGATATCTTTTATTATTTCATTTGCAGTATTAATTATCGTTGTTACGTTAGCACGAGCATATTAGTTGTACGAACAGTAGAAAATTACGTATTGGTGGAGCGATGGGTTGATTAACCGTCATTAAAGGACTACATAATGGCAGTTAAAGGTTAATGGACTCCAAATTTTTAGAGCTTAAAACACCTCTCTCTCTCTCTCTCACAGCACATCTATCTGTGTCGGCATGTGAAACACATCAAGAATTTTTTTATTTTTAATTTTATTTATTAAAATATTTAAAAAATAATTTTCTATTTAAAAAATTTACAAAACTAGTCGCTCGTCGCTTTTTGGGAGGGCGATTTTTAAAACTCGCTCTTCCAAAGGGCGATTTCACCGACGTGGCAGACGGTTGTTAGTCCTCGTCTAACACCCGGTCACCGAAGGCATCGGAATTTTGCAGGCGGCCCCCTTACCACCCTCCCAGAGGATATTTTTGGCTCTAGGGAGCTACCTGCAAAAGGGCTCGGAGGGCGACCTGGCATTTTTGCAGGCAGCCCCCTTGCCGCCTCCCAGAGAGCTATTTTTTACTATGCGGGGAGCTGCCTGCTTAAAGGGCGGCAGCGGTGGTATTTTTGCAGGTGGCCCCCTTGCTGCCCTCTCAGAGGGTATTTTTCAACTGTGCGGGGGGCCGCCTGCAAAATACTAGGCCACCCTTTTGCAGGTGGCCCCTCGCACAGTGAAAAAACGTCCTCTAGGAGGGCGGTAAGGGGGTCTCTTGTAAAATACCCCTCCCTCGGTACCCGACCGTTAGGTGAGAGCCAAAGGTCATCTGCCACGTCAGCAAAACCGCTCTCTGGAAGGGTGATTTTTAAAAATCACCCTTCCAGAAAGCGATGGGCGATTAGTTTTGTAATTTTTCAAATAGAAAATTATTTTTGTAAATATTTTAATAAATAAAATAAAAAATAAAAAAATTCTGTAAAGTTTCCATTGATTATTGAGAAAATCCCTTCCGTCAATTTTAGCACATCCCTTTCATATCCTTGAATGTTTTTTACTTCCTTATATATCTCTTAATTTTAATTTTAATCCTTTCCATGCTCTTGCTTTCAATATTTACTGTTAGTTAACTGTTTAATAGGTGAAGAAAAATCAGTTTTATCCTTCAATATGTAAGGAATATGTAGAAATTTGTGGACTATATTGTTGAAAGTATAGAAATTTATTGTGTGACTATAATATTAATAATATCAAGTTTGTTGTACATAAAATTTTTAATATATATTTAAAAATTACGTGTAGCATTTTTTTGAAATAATGAACATAGTTTTGGAAAGTTCCTATATGATATATAGCCATATAGGACATGAAACAAATATGTTGAACTGTCAATAAAAATATGTTACATACAATCTTTTAATAAGTAAGTAAATATTTTTTTATCATTATATAGAAATAAACTTTGTCATAAATAATACATTGTACTGTAAAATCATGAATATGATAGTTTTATATAATAAAATTATATAAAACTGAGATGGTGCGAAGTGAGATGGGAGAGGGGGAAGCCACCGGAGCGACGAGCGGCGTGAGGGGAGACGAGCCAACGGCTCGGATTCCATCGTGGATGGCCGAGGGCGGCGAATCGCGGCGGCGCTTGTCGCCGGCGAGACAAAAAGGGGTTCCTTGCTAGAGCAGCGAGGGACTGATTCTGTTCGGGTGGAGCATCTACGCGGGTTCGGGGAGCTCATTCCAACCGACGGATGGAGCAGAGCGGCACTAAGGAGTGGCAGCGATGGCGAGCTCGACTCGACACCGAGCGGTGGCGGTCAGCGAGCTACGGCAAGCGGCGGCGGGGCTAGCGCTGGCTTCTACGCGCCAGAGAAGGCAGCGACGAGCTAGCTACGAGCCAAAGAGGAGAGGAAAGGAGGGAGACGATAAGGTATACCACGAGTGGAGGAGCGCTGGAAGAGAGGCTGACGGCGTGGGGGCGTGATCGCCTCGTCCTCGAGCCAGGGAAGGGGAAGAGGTGGCGCAGCTGGAGTCCATGTTCGGGTCAGCGGACGAAGGTGGCGTGGTGATTTTTGGTGAAGTGCGGCGGCGATGGAACAGCGGCTGAACGAGGGAGTGAAAGGACATTTATGTCGCTTAGAGGGATATGAATAGGCGTTCCTAAAAATTATCACAACTTTATAGCATATTAGAATTATGAGAACTTTCGATTCAAATCAGAACTTCCGGCATAGAATTGGAAGTTTCGGTCTCAACCGAAAAGTTCGGCGGATAACGTAATTGTTTACGTAAAAACACGATGGCCTGGGAGATCTGCTTAACTTCAATGCAGGTCCAAAATAATGATAAGATGCGAGCGTGCTAGTCAGTTTGATCCTACAACTGACAAGATATGTAAACAATAGATAAAAGAGTCAATCAGCTGACAAGCCGATGGAGTCATTCCAGCCGATGCTGATACCAGATACTTGAGTAAATAATGACATAAAGATAATCGGCTGATGATAATGTAATAAAATAATAATATAATCCAGTAGAAACCAATTGGCTGGTAATGATATATTGAGTAAGCACTGATCCGAAGATTAAAGCATTCATCAGCTGTAGATCCGATGCCATTAAATCCAAATAATTAGATAAACAATGAAATCGGCTAAATCCAACTTGTATGTAATCCTTATAAGCTGATGGAACGTCCAGATAACTCATCGGCTGAAACCCCAATGAAACATTTATTGGCAATCAAGAAGCAGGCTAGAGATTATGGTTCTAAGCACGACTTAGTAGATCAAACTTAACTATGCAGTGCATCACTAAGTATGAAAAGAAATATAATATCTAGACAATCAAATTTTTGACTGATTTTCAGAGTGGTTGATACATTATATAATCTAAGCCAACAAAGTAATCTAGCCGATATCGACAAAACCCTAGATGGAGATCGGCCGATGCAAGTAGAAAATATTGTCAATCTGGATTATATAACGTATATAATAACTCGATGACTTACATGAACAAAATTAGAGTGTCGAAGCAATGGAAGCACTAATCGCCGATAACGCAAGCCGCCATAACAAGCCTTACCCCTCGTCGGAGATCGAAGTCGATGCAGCTCAACTTGAAACGAGGACTCGTCGAAAGTAAAAGGGTAAAAGTAGCGATGCGCCGAAATTGAATTGATCAAGAGATAATTTACATGGACCCCAGGTGTACATATTTATACCCATGGGTAGATACTAATCCATATCGAACACGACTCAAACTTTATATCATGATATGGTCTATCATGACTGAGCATCACTTGCCCTTCACCATCTTGCCATAGTAGCTATTTTATATCTCACATCTTCAATATCTTCACTTTATCATCCTTGGTATCTTTAGATGTAATGATATCGCTTGAGTATCAACACCTTTTCAATTCTTGGGACCTATTTCTCGCATTCAACTCAATGAAATTATTAGTCCCAATGATTCGGTTGTCAACCTCCACATGTTGACCAACTGATCGCGTATATAAAAGGATATGGATAAGTGGATGAGTATTAATTAACACCACAAGTGTCATATACTCAAATATATGCTTAAATTTAAAGATCCCAATTAAATGAAAGTGAATAACTTGGATCAATTATATGCATGTATAGGATTTGCTCCCCCTAAATGTATGCATAGAAAATATTTGTGTGAAGCAAGAGTGCATAAAAAGATACGAAACATTGAGAGCTTATCACAAGAATAGAATGCATTTATCAAATATAGACATTAAAATAAAACATATCTTCATCATTTCAATGTTCTCAATGTAAATAGAATATACAAAATATGGCTCAAACAAAACATTAGTCTCACATGCATATGTAATCACATGAAAATATTATATATGAATATATCAATATGTGCATGGAGAGAAAATATTATATATGAATATATCAATATGTGCATGGAGAGAAGGAATGATACATATAACTTGATATCCGTGCACTTCATCCTTGTTGCGATTTAGGTCCACCATCAACGAATATTTCTATCTCAACTCATATGAAACCAACCGCTACCTGCATTAGCTAGGGTTTCGATGAATGGGGAAGAAACCAACCGCACCAAACAACTCTGTGATTATATCCTAGCTACTCACCGTGCTGAGTCAGTGCCGATGATCGTGGTCAAAGCGCCACGTAGTATAAAACAAGGTGCAATACTTCTATGGGATTAAATGTGACCCGGTTTTGTAAACTAAGGGATACCCCATAGCTGATTTTGTGGTTCTAGTACGATTTTGTAATTCGATATCAAATGTAGAATTTTTTTATTTTTAATTTTTTATTAAAAATTTTGTAAAAATAATTTTCTATTTCAAATTTTGACGAAATTAGTCTCTCGCCACCCTCTAGGAGGGCGATCTTTAAAAATCGCCCTCCCAGAGGGCGAGTTATCTGACGTGGTAGACGACCGTTGGCTCTCGGGCGACGACCGTCAACGGGTGGCCTGCACATTTTGCAGGCGGCCCTCTTGCCACCCTCTGCTAGGGCAGTTTTGCACTGTGCGGGGGGCCGCGGCTTGGCTCTTTTTCAGGTGGCCCCCTTACCGCCCGTACACAGTGCAGTTTTGCACTGTTAAGGGGGCCACATGCAAAAGGGCCACGAGAGGACCTGCAATTTTGCAGGCGGCCCCCTTGCCGCCCTTTGGGAGTGCGTTTTTTAGCACTACCCCTATGAAGCTCTTCCCCTCTCTGAATTTTCATTATAATCACTCGAAATTCCAAAAAAAAGAAAGAGGGGTGAGGGGGCTAAAAAACGCACTCCCCGAGGGCGGCAAGGGGGGCCGCTTGCAAAATTCCAGACCCCCTCGGCGCCCTTTTGCAGGCGGCCCCCTCCACAGTGCAAAACCGCACTGCGTAAGGGCGGTAAGGAGGCCGCCTAAAAAAGAGCCAAGCTGCGGCCCCCGCACAGTAAAAAGCCGCCCTTACAGAGGGCGACAAGGGGGCCGCCTACAAAATGTGCAGGTCGCCCGTGACGGCCATCGCCCGAGAGCCAACGACCGTCTACCATGTCAGATAACTCGCCCTCTCCCAGAGAGTGGCGGGAGACTAGTTTTGTCAAATTTTGAAATAGAAAATTATTTTTGTAAAACTTTTAATAAAAAATTAAAAATAAAAAAAATCATCAAATGTACTTCTTCCTTCTGCGGCTGCGCCCGCCAAGCACGAGGGCCGCTGCACTGACGCCTGTTCAGGCCCAACTGAGGTGGGCCATCGGCCCACGGTGCGAACGCCGGCGCCACGAGGGTTTTAGGCACGCCTCCGCCTCCGCCTCCGGCAGCAAGTGAGCGGGGGGAGAGAGAGAAGCCGGCGGCGGTGGCGGCGGTGTCGGCGAGGCGAGATGGGGAAGAAGCAAAAGAAGCCCGGGAAGGGGAAGGAGAAGACGGAGCGGAAGACGGCCAAGGGCGAGGAGAAGCGCGCCCGCCGCGACGCCCGGAAGGTCGGCGAGGAGGACGACATCGACGCCATCCTCGTACGTGTGCTCCCTCCCTCCCGCCCCCTCCTTTGCGTCAGCTCTTCTCGCTCGCTCAGTGCGCTCTAGCTCGATCAGCGTCTCCATGTGCGGTTTGCTTGCTCACCACCACCTTCTTCTGCTGGTGTTCAGCGTCTCGTGATGCAACTCCGGTGGCTGAGCGATTTCTCGCACTGGCTCACCTTTTCCCCCCCACATTTCGTTGCGTAGCAGCTATGGATTTTAGATGAGTTTGCTGTTGCTATGTGTTGCTGTTTAAACATTCATTTTTTTGCTGATTTATCTATTTGCTCTGGTAATGTTTCATTGCAGAGGAACATACAAAAGGAGGAGGCTAAGAAGAAGGAGGTACATGTAGATGAGAATGTCCCTGCACCATCTCCCCGGTCCAATTGCTCGGTAAGACATATTAGAGCTTCGAGTGCCAAGCTAAAGAAGTTAATATTTCCGTATTCTTGTGATTATGTACTTGAAATGGACTAGGTATCGTTTTTATGCTTGTGGTGGCCAGGGTTGCCCTTACCGTTTTGGGAGGGGTTACCGCACCCCCACGGTAGGGCGGTTACCGCGATAACCGCGCGGTAACCGCCAAAAACCGTGTAAAATTCATCTCCAAAATTTTGAATTCAAAAATCGGCGGTTTCGCGGTTTTGGCGCGGTTATCGTGCGGTTTCTAGCGATAACCGCGATATTCGCGTGGTTATCGCCGGTTGTGTAGCTGTACACATGAAATTGAAAAGCCACTAGAAAAAAATCGAAAAAACGCTTAAATGTGTGTAGAAATTAGGGATAATTGGAAGAATATATAGGATACTTACAAATCTAACTTTTGGGTGTAAAATACAAAAACTTGGCATGACCTTTTCTATATTATGGACTTCGAAGCAATTCAATATTTCATAGCATAATAATTACAAATTAGCATTACTTGCACATCACTACCATATTTCACATAAACAACAAATGACTCATTGTCATTACAATAAATGTACATCACTAAACATGAGCATATCTACTCACCCAAAAAATAACATATCAACTCTACAAAGTCATTTTCCGCATCACTAGCAAACCATATTTCACCTATTTCACAATTCTTCATATCTCAATAAACATCAATCTTTCACAATGTATTTAACCTAAACCCCATACATTTTTTCTTTTTCCAATTTCTAAACTATTTTTTTTGTTTTTCCCTCAAATTTGAATTTATCTTACTCTATTTCAAAAAATTTCTTCACCATTTGCCACTACAAATCAAGAAGTACATCCATGATTTTTTTTGAATTTTTTCGATTTTTTTTCAGAATTTTCAATTTGCTCGAATTTTATCCAAACCATATCGCGGTAAACCGTTACCGTACCCCCGCGATAACCGCGGTTATCGCACGGTAACCGCGCGATAAGGTAAACCTTGGTGGTGGCCATATTTGCATGCTTAGAATTTATATACTCCAGTAGGATTAATAAATTTCTTCAGGCAAGATGGATGTTTTTTATGAAGTAATTTGATCAAGTATGGTGATCTTTTGGTGATACAGAACCGATTGGTTTTTCAGTTCTGGAATAGGTGATGTCAAATTACAATTCAGGGGCAAAATGTGTTAAAATATAGATGCTCGTTTTGTTTTTTTATGTTAACTGTTGGGAAAAGTTTTTGATGTTGTACAGAGACCCTCCCTCTAAATGTTAACTATAACAAATAAACCTGCATATGACCTTTCAGCTGACCAAGTTAATTCCTTCTTAAATGCAGCTTACAATAAATCCCCTGAAAGATACAGAATTGATTCTGTATGGAGGAGAGTTCTACAATGGCAGCAAGGTGGGAGACATATCCTTCACGATTTCACTGCTGGTCGAATGAGATATGCTCATTTAGAGTTCTTTTTGCCTCTATTCTGCTTCTAGAGGTTTTTGAGTACTGAAATAGTTTTTTTTTTCCTTGTCACAATATATTTCTGCAGACCTTTGTTTATGGTGATCTTTATCGCTACGATGTAGAGAAAAACGAGTGGAAGTTGGTATCTAGTCCTAACAGTCCTCCTCCACGAAGTGCTCACCAAACAGTTGCCTGGAAGAATAACATATACATGTTTGGTAACATAGCTTAACTTTAGGAAGGCATTCTATGAGTTAAAATGTTGTTTCAGTATGTATGATTTAGTTTTTATTCTGTGTTGATGTTTCAGGCGGGGAATTCACTTCGCCAAACCAAGAACGTTTTCATCATTACAAGGTAGAAGACTAATTTTGTCAGTCTATTTCTTGTGACTGTTTTGAGTATCTTCTCTTGGCACAAGGCATTTGCACAATTCATATATAAGCAGTAGATTCATAAGCAATATATATCTGGCATGATTTTTTCAATTTTAAACCAAGAGATAGGTACTGATATCCATGTTCTTACATAATTATAAGTTGAAATATGACTAATGGAGACTAATATGTGCAGTTCTTCTGCTATTTATTGATTTAAGATTAAGATGTAGAGGATGCAGAGCATTAGTTCACCTGCTCTTTTATTTGGATTTGCACATATAACACCACTTTTTATTCCTGATTGCCCTTTTTTTCCTTTCTGATGCGATACTAATGGGGTTATTTCAAGATTAGCACATATCTTAGATGGAAAACTAATTATTATGGTTCTATTCAAATTTCTGGTCTGATTTTGTACTGTAGGACTTTTGGTCATTGGATCTAAAAACAAATCAATGGGAGCAAATTCTTGTGAAGGGTTGTCCAAGTGCACGTTCAGGGCACAGGATGGTTAGTGGTTTTACATTAAAATCAGTCATCAACTATTCTGCTCCCCTCTTTTCACCTTAATATTTCTGTATTATGAGCAGTAGTAAAGTGTGTATTTTTTTTTTCTACAGGTCCTCTATAAGCACAAGATCGTGCTATTTGGTGGTTTTTATGACACTCTTAGGGAAGTGAGGTTAGTACATTTTATATGACTCTAACCTGGTAATCTTGTTATTAGAGTAACATTTATATTTGGACCATGTCTAGAAGTAGTTGAGTCATTATGTCCAAACTACAAATTATGCACCACCTGAATGACAGTGCAGCACTCTTACAGCTGATCATCCGCAAAGAATGAACTGGTGTGGTGTAGAGTATGTTCTGAATAAATAGTGTGACATGACATGATCTGATCTGCATTTGTTTTTTTTTTATAATATCCTTCTGCAGGTACTACAATGACTTACATGTTTTTGATTTAGATAATTTCAAGGTGAGTACACCATGTTAATATTTCGTTTAATACTGCTAGTAGTAACACATGGAGTCATTTATTTCAATACTCTTACTGGGAATATTGGTATTTCAGTGGGAGGAGATCAAGCCTCGCCCTGGGTGCTTGTGGCCAAGTCCAAGAAGTGGCTTTCAGCTAATAGTATACCAAGATCAGGCAGGTCTTTTTGGATTTAAAGCTAGGACTAATAGAGTTTAATTTAACTATAAACCAACCTTGTCTTTGACTACTTTTGTTTACAAGAGTAAATGGCCCTTATTTCTGTAGATATATCTGTATGGTGGATATTTTAAAGAAGTAGTTTCTTCTGACAAATCTGCATCAGAAAAAGGAACAGTTCATGCAGATATGTGGACTCTTGATCCTCGTACTTGGGAGTGGAATAAGGTGATCTCTTGCAATTTTTTAAAACATTGTATCAACTTAGTGTATCGAATTTTACTTTAAGCCATATATCCACTGAGTGGTTTGCATATTATTACCTTCACTTGATTTCTTAATAGGTTAAGAAAACTGGGATGCCACCTGGCCCCAGAGCTGGGTTTTCGATGTGCGTTCACAAGAAAAGGGCTGTTCTTTTTGGTGGTGTGGTAGATATGGAAATTGAAGGTTACTTTCAGCTCAATTTTGCTCTGTGCATAGCTACTTAGGTTATTTTACTAACCTGTCAAGTTTATTCCTTTTCTGTAGAAGTTCTCAAGGCCTAACTGTAGAACCCAATTTTGTGATTGCAGGGGATGTCATTATGAGCATGTTTATGAATGAGCTCTATGGTTTCCAGCTGGACAACCATCGTTGGTATACTTCAATACTCCATTTGAGTATCTTATGTTTTTAACACAGGCTAGTTTTATCCCTGCTTATTTTGTTCCTTGCTATGGTGTATTGTTGCAACTTTCTTTATTATTATTTAACTAGACAGTGCAGCTAACTAATGTAACTTCCTATTCCGACATGCGAACTGTTATGCTTCTAACTAGGTTTAAAATTATTAAAGGTCAAAATCTTTCTCGGCTGATTGATGGTTATGTTCATCTATCGCTTTAGGATGAACTTTGTTTGTAATCTTGTGGTTATCTAGATAACATAACTACTTTGAGAATTGTTCAGTGATATTATTGTTTACACTTGGGATCCCTTCGTAGCATATTATTGTTTACTTCAACGGAATTGTTCAGTGATGTTGGTTTTGGTTGAAACTACTGGTCCATGGCTCACATATTCTCCAATTTCAATTGTCGACACCGGTGCATAGATGAGAAATGTTATGCTTTCTTATTTAGTTTCATTTTTGTGTTTCTATGTTCAGATTATTTTCCTTGCTGTCTCAGGTATCCTTTAGAGCTCAGGAAAGACAAGCCTGCTAAAAATAAGGTGATTCCTCGAATGTAATCATATGACCAGCCATCTCATGTTTATAGTTTGTAGGTTTTAGGTACTAGATACACAGTCTACTCTGCAGAAATCTATTTCATTAGTTCAGACACAAAGATAAGCATGTAGTATAGGGTATGCCTGTTATTTTTTTAATAAGCATATGTGATTTGTACATATTCTCATATACTATTGTACTAATTTTCTTAATAAGCATATGCGATATGTCGACATATTCACATAGACTATTATATAGTAATAATTTTTATCATTGCTTAAAAGCAGTTTATGCTGATTTGTTTTTTTGCATGTGTAGACAAAGGACATTAAAAGAAAAGAACCATCGAACAATGTGGAAGCTAATCTTGGTAATGAGGAGGATGAGACCATGGAGGACTCAGAAACTACTGGAGGGCAATCTGAAGTCCATGGGGTTTCGAATCACTTGACCAAGAGTCTAACCTTAAATAAAGTTGGCTCAGGCAACAGCTCTGATATTCTCTCTGATTCGACAACACAAGAAGTACTCCCAGAGGTGTTGCAACTGTTCTTTTAGATGTTGACATTTACATTCTAAAGATCTTTTGTTTCTCATTAGCATTTGCTGCTTACAGGCAGTGAAACCCGGTGGTCGGATCAATGCATGCTTGGCTGTAGGGAAAGATACACTCTATTTATATGGAGGAATGATGGAACTGAAAGATAGAGAAATTACTCTTGATGATATGTATTCACTTAACCTTAGCAAGCTAGATGAGTGGAAGTGTATCATACCGGTCAGTTGCAGATTGGCCCCTTCTTTTTGCCATTTTGTTGTTTAACTAATAGTGTTGTTTATTTCAGTCAGAGATAACAGAAAATTATCTGTTATCATTTTCAATTATTCCCATTTGTTTCTGAACTTGCCTTACTCACCTTTCTTATGCAGGCATCTGAATCTGAATGGCTAGAAATTTCTGAAGATGAGGATGATGAAGATGATGATGATAATGAGAATGATAGCGAGGATGACGCTAATCAGACAAATGAAGATGATGAAGAGGTATGCAAAATTATTTTAGGTTTGGTCACCCATGTTTGGGATTTATATCTTGCTAAGTTCATGATTAGGCTGTACTAGACAGAATCTTGCTAAGTTCGCGTGGGTGAGGACTTTATATCTGATTTAGGCACATTTACATTTTCTCTACAAAGAAAAACAGATTTTCAAAAAATGTTGTTTGAGGAAATGGGGAATATAATGTTGACTTGATGTGTCCCACAATTTTGCCACAAACCAAACATCCTGTCTCTGGCCTGTTTGTTTCTAGTTGAATCTTAGTGTTTGACCAAAATACTGCATGATGGTTCATCTTCTATTAAGGATACTGTATATGTTAATATGAAGTCCATGGTTCTCATGGCATCCTTCTGAGATTAATAGCTATTGTGTATCTTTCATTTCCTCTCAATCATACTGTGTGGTTATTAATCTGTAATCCTAAAACTGTCTTCATAGTCTGATGAAGATGCCGAGAAGAATGTCGATATGTCCACTGCTGTATCTCTAATAAAGGGTGAACGTAAGAACTTGCGAAGAAAAGAGAAGCGTGCTCGGATAGAGCAAATCCGGGTTATGCTCGGTCTTTCTGATTCTCAAAGGACTCCGATGGTAATGTTGTAATCAACATTTTTTTTGTTTATATTTTTGGTTCTAAATTTGATTGAAGTTGTGCCGACAAAGTACATATACTTTGTTTACTCAGAGGAACTCTTGGCTGATAATTTGTTACATACAGTTAACAATTAAAACCATATATCAGTAATTCCCATATTCGCACTTTTAAAGCCAGGAGAGTCACTAAAAGATTTCTACAAGAGAACGGATATGTACTGGCAGATGGCTGCATATGAGCACACTCAACACACTGGAAAGGTTAGTTTCTGCTCCTTCAGTATCTTCACCCGTCATAACTGTTATCATGTTCTCTAGGTTGCAGGCAGTATGAGTTTGTTGTATTTATTTATTCATGCTCATCCAATGCCAGGAGCTCCGCAAAGATGGTTTTGATCTTGCCGAAACTCGATACAAGGAAATGAAACCCATACTTGACGAGGTAAAATTGTTATGCCGTGTCCTCTCTGAGACAAAACGGTATTCTGACTTGTACATATTAACTCACTCTTACACGCCCTCTTCAGCTGGCTGTGCTCGAGGCTGAACAGAAAGCTGAGGAAGAGGCTAGTGCTTCGACTAGTTCCAAGAAAGACACGAAGAAAAGCAAGCTTAAGAGTGGCATGAGATAGCTTTGGTTCGAAATGAAGAGTGCTAAGTCATCTGGGGATTTTTTTTCTCTGTGAGCCATTCGGATGGTCAGCTTGACCGATTAATCCACACGGGGTGCCTGTAGCTACAGCTATCTGGGTAGATTGGCTATATGATCCATGGTCAAAATTTTCCAACGTACTGTATTTGCAATTCCTCGGAAGAATTCATGGAGAGATTGTACACAGTTCTATTCATCGGAAATTCGTTACTACGTACAGGTTTGAGTTCTCTACTGTTCAGTGTTCACAGCCTGCGATGTAACACGGTACACCCTATCAGTGTCTGGATGAGGTGAAACTAAAGTGCTGCCCTTTTGTACGCATAATTCTTTTCTTCTCGAGTATATCGAACAAGTCTTCAAGCGACAGCTAACAACAACAACGAAGCGATTATGTATGCGCTTCACCAACGACGAGCTCCCGTTTTGTTCGCACGAAAAGAAGGTGAGCTCGCGTGCGTGCAGTGCATTTTGTGTGTGCGATGTTTGATTGCGTTGTGTGCGAGGAGAGGAGTAGAAATCAGGTAGAGGGGGCTTTTAATATCCTGCCGTGCCTGCCATCTGTGTGGGACTTTTGACCACACCATTTACTTCGGCTCATCAAACCTCAACAACCATAACTGCACCACCTGTCCGCCCAACGGCCCAACCCCCGCTGGTCCCAGTCCACCACGCCTTCGGTGAACCATGCATGCACCCTAATGTGTTCATGGCACCTAATGTGATAATGTGTTCTTGGCACCTAACTTGAACGGTACGTGCACCCAAGGTGAGGCAAGGTGCTCATGGCTGCAGTCTGCAGAGCTTAGACTTTAGAGCAAGCAGTTGCTCTCCTCCATACGAAATGAATTTATCCTCTATAAAAATTGTAGGGTTATAAAACCATCGGAGAGTCAAAACAATATAATTGAATTCGCATGTTCTATGTAGGGTTTATAAAACCATTTATTAAATGAACCACTCTCCGATGGTTTTGTCAGTAAGCATGATAACCTAATCATTATCGACGAAATTCGTAACTTCATTTGATTTCTTGGAAATAATAACTTTACTAGTTTACCGAGTGGCTTCTAAATACAAATCAACTCCATTACCTTAATTCATAAGCGGTTATCCAGTTATTATCAACTTGCCTGCACTTGATAAGTTCCTCAGTTCCCAGTTTCTAATCAGTATTTTTCTTGAGCCGCGAAATAAATGTAGGTGAATTGGCTAGCTTCCTTGTGATAAAACGGTTTAAGTCTTAGACTTAACACATGTGCTCGTGTTTATAGTTAATTATTCTTTTAGTGGTAAATAATGTACCTATCATCAACAACGAAACACTCATTGTGACTTTGTGAATATTAATATACGTCAGCTTAATTCTTTGGAGGTGTTCATATGGAATGATTGACTTTGTGAATCCTAAAATATACCGGCTCAGTCTTCCGGAGATACTCACATTGGTAGGGTGTACGTGTGTGCCTATGTTGCACGCGTATAACTTTTTTACCGTGTTTAAAAAATATATATTTTTCTTGAGCCGTTCCAGGGTGGCGTGTCCATCCAGCCGAGGTGGCACGCCAACCCCACCCAACCCAACTTCCCCCCCGGCGACGCAGGCCGCTTGCCAGCCCGGCCCGCCCCATCCGTCCCCTATTCTTTCCCCCGCCCGCGCTATATCTACAGTTGAACAGATCGCGCTTGCTTCCATCGCGCACACCTCGCCACGGTCTCGCCGCTCTCCTCGCCGCGGTCTCAGCTGCCACTGCCCGGTCGTCTCCAAATGGACGCGCTGTCCGCGCAGCCGGCGTGGGCGCTGGCGCTGGCCGGGGTGGGCCTCATGGTGGCCGCGACCGCCTCGGCGCGCCTTGCGCGGTGGCTCTACGCGGCGTTCCTCCGCCCAGGGAAGCCCCTGCGACGCCGGTACGGCGAGTGGGCGGTCGTCACGGGCGCCACGGACGGCATCGGCCGCGCGCTCGCGTTCCGCTTCGCGGGCGCCGGGATGAGCCTCGTCCTCGTGGGCCGCAGCCCCGACAAGCTCGCCGCGGTCTCCGGGGAGATCAAGGGGAGGCACCCCAGGGTCGAGGTCCGAACGTTCGTGCTCGACTTCGCCGCCGAGGGGCTCGCCGCCAAGGTGGCCGCGCTCGGGGACTCCATCCGCGGGCTCGACGTCGGCGTGCTCGTGAACAGCGCCGGCATGTCGTACCCGTACGCGCGCTACTTCCACGAGGTGGACGAGGAGCTGATGCGCAATCTCATCCGCCTCAACGTCGAGGCGCTCACGCGGGTCACCCACGCCGTGCTCCCGGGCATGGTGGAGCGCAAGCGCGGCGCCATCGTCAACATCGGCTCCGGCGCCTCCTCCATCCTGCCGTCCTACCCGCTCTACAGCGTCTACGCCGCCACCAAGGCGTCAGTACTCCTAACTTCTTCACCTTTTAACTCTTCATTAGTAACGATTTTTTTTTCTCTGCGTGTTCTTGCTTACTACTACTACATAGACGAGGCAGAAAATTTTATGCTTTCAGTGAGATTTTTGGTACAAGCTTTTAGTTTTTTGTGCTCTCTCAGATCAGTTGTTCTGGCATGGACCACAGAAATGGGGACTGGCACAGTTAGAATCAATTAAGTCCATGCTTAATTATATACTATATACTACTAGTATATAATTATGCTTCCATATTGTGATTTGGGTTTATTGATCGAGAGTTAGTGGTCATGTGGATACAAATGTCCACCAACATTTTAGGGGTTTTCAGCTAGATTCCTAGAGAAGAGCATTTAGGTTTCTCCTGGGGGATTTATATGCCAATCTTGTTACATGTAGATGGAAGACTTGTAGGAGGGAGGGTATGTGGATACTCAAGTTCTCCAGCTATTTTGTGAAAATTGAACTCAAATGTAGTTGCTTGATCATTTGCTCTGTGTTTAATGATGTATACTCCAGCCTGTTTATACTTTTTTATATGGGATAATTGCTTATTTGACTCTGTTTCGAAGGCTAACTACTAATTTGACCTTACTTTTTCTAGTTTGTTTATTTGACCCCGCTTTTCAAACTCGAACTCACCGTTTGACCCTATCTGCTTTACCCCGTTAGAGTTTCATTTATAAAAAATAAAAAAAATCTATTTATTATTCAAACGGACCAAAATACCATCATTTCAACCTTATCCATCTTTTACCTCGCTGCCCAACACTCTCTCTCCCTCACGCATCTCTCTTGGCGCGAGTGGCCGAGGCGCGCGGAGGGGGCGGCGGCGCGTGGAAGGAGTGAGAGGACTGCTGCGGTGGCTCGTGGAAGAGGCGGCGTTGGCCAGCACGCGGAGGAGATGGTGGCGCAGGCGAACGGTGGGGGCAGCGGCGCAGGCACGTGAAGGGAGGGGACGGCGGCGCCGGCTCGCGGAGGAGGCGGCGGCGGCTGACACACGGAGGGATGAGGTGGTGCCGCCGGTGTGCAGAGGGAGGAAGGAGGCGCCGGTGCGCAGAGGGTGGGGATGGCGGGGCCGGCTCGCGGAGGAGGCGGTGGCATCAGCCGGCGCGCGGAGGGAGGGTACGGCGGGGCCGGCTCGTGGAGGAGGAGGCGGTGGCAGCTGGCACGCGGAGGGAAGAGGCGGCACCGCCACCGCCGGCGCACGGAGGGGTGGTGGCGCAGGCGCGTGGAAGGAGGGAGGAGGTGGCGTGTCGGCGCACTCGGCGGGCAAATGCTCCCCGTGAGCACGGGCACGCCGGCTGGCTCCGGCGGTGGCAGCACCGCCACTGGCGGTGAGAGGGGCCGATGTCCTTCTTGGGAGACACGGTGAAGCTGGGGTTGGATGGGGTTGTCAATTTGACCCTTTTGACTTTATTTTGTCAAAAATCTATTAAACTGAAGTTAGATTTGTTGATTCAAATTTATGAAATTGAAGTCAATTTTGTCAAACTTATCTCAAATGTAAAACATATATCAAAAGTTCTATATATGCATGTTTTAGTATAACAGGGTCAAATAAGCAAGGGCTAAGGGGACTATTTGCCCCTTAGTTAACACAGTTAATTCGCTTTAACGGAATAGGGTCAATTTTCATCTTCGATTTTAAAAAACGGGATCAAATAAACAAACTAGAAAAAGTAGGGTTAGATTGGTAGTTAACATTCGAAACAGGGTCAAATGAGCAATTGCCCCTTTTTATATATTCCACTAGTTGGAGGATTGCTTGCCAAAATGCATGACAGATTGATAGTATGACAACATCTGAAATGGGAAGTGGAATGTGGAATTCATGCTTTCTGATGTGGCTATTGGTCAATCTTTTCATATGTATTTTCTGCAGCACAATTGTGTGACACCCAGCTGCAGCTGATTATAGCTGAATTCAACTCAACATGGGGTCATATGTGAGCTTAAGTGATTCACGCAACTATGTTTTTCAATCTTTTCAGGTATGTTGATCAATTCTCGAGATGCCTCTATGTTGAGTACAAGAACAAAGGTATCGACGTGCAATGCCAGGTACGAAATAATTCTTGGCGATGCATGAATGTCTCTAATTGTTCCCGGTTGTCTGCTATCCATTTTTTTTCCATATGTTGCACGAAGCCGTTGATGCTACCATTACATTTTTGTTTATGGACTATGAAGTAGAAGCTTTTATATGGTCAGTGGTTACCTGAACTATACAATAATACTACTAGGAATGCCCTCTCAATATGAACATGCATGGTTTTGCCATGCTGTCCTTAAGACACTAGCAAAAAAAAAAAAAAAAGTCCTCGACTGGGCCGAGTTCTTTCTCCAACTTTCCCAAATCAACTCGCTTGTGTTCCGTGCACACGTTTTTTAAACTATTAAACGGTGTATTTTTTTACAAAAATTTTCTATATGAAAATTTCTTTAAAAAATCATATTAATCCATTTTTCAAAAAAAATTAGTAAATACTTAATTAATCATAAGAAAATACGTCGCTCCGTTTTACGTGCGTGGAAAGTGAGTTCCCAACCTCACCTCCCGACCACAGCTGGATGGCCATGGCGATGATGACATAACATCCCAACAAGAAACTGAAATCTTCAGGGCTGAACGCTAAATGCGCTGCTACAGTGCCTTCAATTCTCCCAACTGCTCATAAGGCAGACAAAACATTGCATGTGGAAAATTAATGGTGACAGCATAAACCTTGTTTTCAGAAAAGCAGTAGTAGGAGGATAGGAGAAATTCATATACTAGTCCCATGAGGCCATTTAAAACAAATCTGTTGGCCGACCTCTACCTGTTTTTCATTTTCCATTACTTACATCCTCGCTGTCTCTGTCGGGAATGCTACCATTTTTAGGAGATGGATTCAAATCACTGTCCACCTGTTTATTGCATCTTAATTAAATTATTATGAGAAAAATTTTAAAAAAATTAACAAGATAGATTAATATGAAATATATCACTCCACAAATTCAAATTCGATTTCTATAAGTTATAACAAAAATAACAAATTCAACTGTGAATATACGTATACTAATTAGAGTTAAATTTTTTATTTTTGTTACAACCTGTAGAAGTTGAATTTAAACTCGCATGCTGGTGGAGTGACATATTACATATCAATCTATTTTATCAATTTTTTTAAATTTTTTCATGATCATTTAATTGGCATGCAATAATGGGTGGATGTCCATATGAGTGATTAAAATTGTTTCCTCCATTTATAAGCGTTTCAGCTGATCGGTGTTTAATTGTTTATCAAGATGTCTGATGTCTCAGCTGCTGTGCTGCATCAAAATCTCATGAACTCAAATGTTTTCACCTTGCATGCAATGGATCATGCTTTGACACAGCTTGACAATCGACACGCAGTCACACACAATCGACTGAGACTGACACTGAATGGTGGTGTGTTCTTGCTTATGGTGCAACTCATCATCAGGTACCCTTGTACGCGGCGACGAAGATGGCGTCCATCAAGAAGGCGTCCTTCTTCGCGCCGTCGCCGGAGACGTACGCCCGCGCCGCCGTGCGCTACATCGGGTACGAGCCGAGGTGCACGCCATACTGGCCGCACGCGGTGCTGTGGTTCCTCATCTCGGCGTTCCCGGAGCCCATCGTCGACAGGCTCCTCCTCAACATGTCCGTCGGCATCCGCAAGAGGGGCATGGCCAAGGACGCCAGGAAGAAGACGCAGTGACGAACCACACGAAGGAGCACCAAAGAATCTGAGTGATCGATACTCTGTACTTCTTCTTCTCCTCTGTAGCTTCCAAACATTTGGCGTTTAATATTTACCCCGTCTCTCTTGGATTAGTTCTTCTCATGGGTAAGGTGATGAGCTGATAGTTAAACGGTGTGTCTGGTTTGATGTAAGATTGAAGAGTTTTAAGACCATGTGACACGAACTCGATCTGTGGCCTTGTTAATAAAGCGCGGGCAAAAAGGCTTTGCCTTTTGCTAACATAGAGCAACTGAGACACCACAGAGTATGGTGTTCTTTGCGAGAAAGCGAGCAGATTGTTGGACGGATTAACCTGACGCACTGCGATTGTTTCCCATCCTAGCTGAGACAGCCATGATTCCACGGATATATTGCCTTTTTGTGCTGCTGAAACAGCTACTGGTACGAAACTTGCTGCCAACTATCCACTGTGAATATGTACACGTGAAAGCAGCATCGTAAGTTCGTGATGGCAAAGCTCCTCCTTTGGAGAGGCTGGACTTGTTGGAAATGCAATTGGGCATTTGGGCGGATTTTCTCAGGATTCTCCCGTGACAACCTTCGAAAAGGAAATCCTATACAATTTCCGTTTTCCATTCCTCTTGTGAGCGCAGGTCTCGGACAAGCCACATGGGCTTGAGGGGCAACGAACCACATGGGCCAGATGGGCTAATTCCTTTTTTCCCCTTTTTAGCAAATTTTGATTGAAAGTGATCTTCAATGGAACTTTGTACTTCCACATTAAAATCATAGCCCTCTAAAAGAGAATTTTAGTTCTATGTTTTTTCAACGAAAAGTTTCTCCATTGTTTTTTTTTCGAACAAGATAATTTATTCTCAAGTTTCAAAGTGAAACTTTGTATACTAGCTCATATGGAGTAGAGCATTTTGCACCGGTAAAACACACCATGTCCGTTTTGTACCAAGGTTAGCATATCTTTCACTTTACATTAGGTTTCTTTAAATAAGTTTTATTTAACATTTTTTAGAAACACATTACAAACGTAAACGCTCATAACGTGCGTACACTCACCTCTATAAATACGCACACGCACACCCTACACCCAAGAGCACTTCCGAAAGAACGAGCCTTGAGATTGAAGAAATCATCACTTGTGCCTCGCTATCGATGGGTATGTCGCCTCCCACTGAATTAGCCGTAAATACGAGTAACTACATTATCAAGCCAATAGAATATTCATAAATCTAAAATAAACGATATGAAATATGGTATGACAAGATCTGTTTTCAATAGTATGACACAACTTAGTACTCGGTGAGAAAAAAAAACTGCTATTCCAATCTTTGAACAATGGAACCAACCGACGATTAGCAAATCCCTAAATTATTTCTGATCGAATCTTGGAAATGGAATTGCAAATGGTAACCCTGAATAATTTTGGAGTAAGTAATAAACAAATAATAAACGCACCCCTCAAAAACCCCACGCCGCTCCGTCTCCTCTTCCTCTTCCCTCCTCACTGGCGGCGGCCGCACCACCCGCAATGGCCGCCTCGCCGTCGCTACCGCCGCCGCCGCCTCCACATGCGCGCTCCGACAGCGGGGAGGCCCCCGTTTCCCTCTTCATCGACACCGACCTCGGGACCCGCTTCGCCCTGCTCGCCGCCGGCGATTCCACCATGCGCGACCTCAAGTGTACGACCCCTCCTCTCGCTTCCTCCCCCTCTTCTCAAACCCTCGAGTAAACTCGACTGATCCGTATGTTTCTCCTGAGCTCAGCGATGGTGGCCGCGGAGCACGCCACCGCCTTCCCCGACATCGGCCCCGTCGCCGTCAAATCCTTCCAGGTCCTAACTCATGGCTTTGGGAACTTCTATTTGTTTTTCAGGATCGCTTTGTGTGGTTATTTACATTTAGCTTATATTTGGTTGCTTATATATTTGGGGGGGGGGGGGGGGGGTGAGTTGATGTTTCGGTAGAGATTTTGCTCAATGTTTTTGTTGGCGATCAGGTGTTTTAGTCGATGGGGTTTGTAGAAATGCTGCCAATGTTTAAGAGTATGTGTCCCTTGAGGTCACATAAAGTCCTCTTGATTTGATTTGTATTTAATTTGACTCACTGCTGCCGTGACCCTTCGATGTACCCTGCTACCAAAGGTCCCATGGGTTTTTGTTTCGACATGGGAGTAGCTATTTCACGTAATCTTCCCTCTGTAATGCTTCTTTTGTTTCCATCCCGTCACGTGAGTTTCGAAATAGAGATGTTAATGTCTTTGTATTGCAATGTGGGACAACTTATAATGTGCATATCGTGTGTCACACAAACTGGTATTGTTGTAAAGATTGCATGCTTATAATTCTTGGACGATGTATATTTTGATTCAGACAGTCAGAGGCTCAGAGCGCGCGGCGTTTCCTCACAGTTTTGGAGCATATAGCTTGCATGTGTAATCTTGAAATGGTGCAAATGATAGTGTGAGTATCTAAATGTGTGATTTTCACCAGGTGCGACGGAAGGGTGCACTGTATCACCTCTCTGATTTGATGACAATAAGGAGTGCCTTCGCCAAAATCAAGGCTGGATGCTTTCTGCATGTTAAGATGACAGTGGTAGTGACAGATAGTCACTGTTGCAGAGACACTTCAATGGAGGATAGAGGAAAATCCAGTGAAGGTTGTCCTGGAGCTGAAGTTCATGTGGACAAGTGTGTTCTTAAGATACCTGCGCCGATATTGCAAATTGCAAACCGTCGTCTTCCTGGGCTGGAAAATTCCAGCATTGCCGTAATGGAAAAGAAAAGGAAAAGGAGTCAACCAGAGGCTACCAGGGAAGTTGTTTCTGCTCAGGAGATGACGAAACCATCAAGTGGAGCAGTGGAGGTACCAGGATCCATTGGTCAAGTCCTGCTTCATAAAAACAACCAAGAGCTGCAAGGTAATAAAACCCATGGATTCTTTCATGACATGCTAGAAATATTATAGGTTGGGATTATTTTTCTTTTTTGGAGGTACAATAAAATTGGATGCTGTGTGACATCCTTTGTGCTTGCATTCAATCATAAAGATTGTAGAATATGGTTGATTTTACCAGTCATGCATCTTGGTGTCCAAAATTTTGGCTTTGATGCACGTCCTGGACAAAGAATGCAAAAAATTGGATTTTTGAAATACATGTATATGTTGCCTCACACTTATTATGCTCTTATATTTCCTCAAATATCTGAATTATTTTGTTTCCCAGGTGATGATGCATACAATGTCGAATTGACTAGCAGAGACAATAGTGGATGTGAGGGGACAAAGCACGTTCAGTTGATGAGTGATGCTCAGGGAGCTACTGATCTGGCTTCTGATCAAGGGATTGATGATCTTGTACATAAGGCATATAAAGATCCAATCACTCAATATATGGTTAATTCTTCTGGAGTTGTAGCTGGTGCAGAAAAATCTACACAAGGAAGATGTGATGAAGGTGCTGCTGAAACAAGTAAAATGGAGAAAGCCAGCAAAAGCAAAAGCATCTTGGAGGAGATACAGTCAGCTGGCAATACTTCTCAAGGCAGGAAGCGAAAGAAAGCAAAGAAGGTTAATTCTGTTGACATGGCATCTCTGGACATTGCTGATCAGTGTGGAACTAAACATGTCCAGCTGATGAGTGATGCTCAGGCAACTGCTGATCTTGTTGCTGATAGAGGGATTGATGATCTTGTACATAAGGAATATAAAGATCCTAACATTGGTGATATGGTTAATTCTTCAGATGTTGTAGCTGGTGCAGAAAAATCTACAAAAGGAAGACATGATGAAGGTGTTGTTGAAACAAGTAAAATGGAGAAAGCCAGCACAAGCAAAAGCGTAGCGAAGAAGCAGAAGAAAGCAAAGAAAGTTAGTTCTGTTGACATGGCGTCTCTGGATATTGCTGGAGAAAAAGATCAGTGTGGTAGTAAACATGTTCAGTTTGTGAGTGATGCCCAGGCAACTACTGATTCAGTTGCTGATAAAGGGCTTGATGACCTTGTACATAAGGAATATAAAGATCCAACCATGGGAGATATGGTTAATTCTTCTGAACTTATTGCTGGTGCAGGAGAATCTACGAAAGTAAGACATGATGAAAGTGGTATTGAAACAACTAAATTGGAGAAATCCAGCAAAAGCATCTTGGAGGAGATACAGTCAGTTGGCCATAATTCTCAACAGAAGAAGCGCAAGAAAGCAAAGAAGGTTAGTTCTGTTGACTCGGAGTCTCTGGATATTGCTGCAGAAAAAGATCAGTGTGGGTATGGAGAGAATTTAGTCAAATCAGATAAGCTTGCTACTCAAGGCAAGATTGTTAATGACCCTATCGATCAACATATCTCAAGCAATGTGCTATCAGAGGGTCCTAATGTAATAGAAAACCCATGTGGTGATGGGAGGCAGAAGAAGAAGAAGAAGAAGAAGAAGACAAAACATCACTCAGAGTCGTCAAAGGATGTTGGTCCTATTCATGATGTGACAAAATCATTGCTTACAAATGAAATCTCAATACAAAACACAAATGTTTCTCCCTTAGATCCAAAGCAAATAATACTGGCCACAACAGGAGTAGGAACAGTTGGTCACCAAACGAAGTTTGATGTAAGCCTGGATGTAGCAGCAGCAAAAGTTATTGATGAGGTATTGGCAGATTTAAGATGCACTGATAACATACGTAAGGATTTAGATCAATGTCAGTTGACAGAACAAAAACACCAGGGCAGCGATGTACTAGGAGTGCATGGAAACACTGTGGATAAAGGTGCTCTTAGTGCAGTGTTACCTCCAAAATATCCAGCGGCAATTCACTCTGATGCTCCCATCAGCTCACCTAGTCATAATAAGGCTAAAGGAGAAAAATTGGAAGTACTGCCAACCGTACATGACTTGTCTCATTTTTCAGGTGGTGTACCTGAAGAAAATGCAATCGCAGAACTAAGAGAATCTGTTTCTTTGAGGCCTTCTGACAACACAAGTGTTTCTAATAATATTTCAACTGAAAATGTTGTAGTGCAAGATGATGACAAAAAGAAAGCCACTAAACGTCAGAGAAAGAAGATTTCCCTAAAGCATGTCCCTATAGATAATGGTAAAACTATTCAGTCTTTGGATGAGCAAGTTGACCGGGTTGCTATTGAGGACTTAAACGGATCAATTGCTACCAAAGCAGATTTAGTCCAAGGAGGGTCTGTAATTGATGGTCCTGCAGGTACTGTTGAAAATGTACAGAAGAAAAGCAGGTCTACCAAGATTCGTACACCTAAAGTCCAACAGGCTAACCCTTCTGCACATTTCGAAGATAGTAAATCCGCCAAGGACAGCCAGGGCAAATGTGTAAGTTATATTGCTGAGAGTGGGACCCATAGTAATGAAACTGCAGTAGGAGCTCCAACACAATCGTGTGCAGTTCAGGAAGATGCCACAGCTCTCAGAACTTCAACCCCTAGTGCTCGAAAGGGAAGGAAGAAATCTTCCAAGACTGGACTTCAGAGTCAGAATTCCGCTTTGGATCATGGTTCTGATGTAGATTTGATGAACTACAAGGCTGAACGTATTACAGCTAGTCCTAAAAAATCTACTGTTGCTGTTGAACCAAATGAAAAAATCAACTTCCTCGACCATTTTAGCCCCAAAGGGACTAATGATCAATATGTTTCTGCAGAAAACAAAGAAAACGACAGAGAGGAAACTGTAAGAAAAGTTGAGGATGAAAGTAACAAAAGAGAACTGGATATGCAGTCTCAGCTCGCTGATAATGCCAAACCAAATTATCTGCTACAATCACATCATATAGAAAAAACTACATCGATCAATAATTCACCTGGTGATGTTGGTGTGCCATCTGATTCAACACAAAATATGGACATAGCAGATGGAAATGTGAAGAAAGGTAAGCAGAAGAAGCGAAAAAAGAAACCAGATTTGCTCAATTCTGTTCCCCAGAAGGTGGATCCTAACAGTGATCATCGAGACATTGACAATGGTGTACAAGATTTGTCATTTTCTGTTGCACAGGAAGGAAGAATGGAGCATGACGGAAAAGAGAACAACAATAATGAAATTTGGAACAGTAGTATGCTGACACAGGACCCAAAAGGTGCCACATGTGATAGCAGTCTTGTAAAGAAGCTCAACCAAAGCAAGAGTGGTTCTGATAACCAGGGTAACTTGCCAATTGATAAGGATCATGCGCTTATGGACAAAGAACAAAGAAAGTCCAGTTCTCAGACAAAGCCCCATGCTGAGAATAAAAATTTTGACAGGTTTATCAATGGAAAGGCAGATCCAAATTCTAAGTCTATAAGAAATCTTGTTAAGAGCTTTTCCATGAGCCCACCAGCATCAAGTGACAGCACACAGGGCACACCACAAAATAGTCGATTTCGACTAGCAGCTCGGAAAGTTCCAAAAAAAAGGTATGAGCAAACCAGTGGCAAATCCAAAAAAGACAAAGGCACTGGTACAATTTTCAATGATGCCAGCAGTGATGGCTCTGAGGATGAATTGGGCATCGGGAGTGAAAAGGCTGCCATTGGAACTTCATCAGATGATGCATCCTCGTCAGCTGACTCAGGTGGGAACCTTATTGAAATAGTATCACTGAACATGCTACTTACCAGTATTCTCTCTGATTGCATTTGCACTTTGTTTAACCGTGGAATAAAAAACTATGCCCCCTTTGTTTTTTTATTATACTTCTTCTGGAAAATACCCTTTTCTGTGCAAAAGCGATGAATTAAAAGAAAGTTAATGAGGACTTGATATATTGAGAGAACTGATCATACAACAGCTAGTGTTACAATTTATTTTCATATGTTCACTTGTAATTCTTGCGTTGATATTTCTTTGGCTAGTATTATGTTCTATGTATCTTCAGAATATCATTTAATATTTTTAATGCTGGTTTGGTGCTCTGGTGATTACAATATGGAATGTCAGGAGCAATCTACTCTTTGTTTAGAGCAGACTTTTCATGATATATGCCTTGGGATTCTGATTCAGTGTGATTAATCATGAAATATTTTCTAACAGTGTGTCTGATATGTTAGCTAGCTTGCTTATGAAAGTGATCTAATTGATGTGACAGGTATTTCATCTGCAGCCCATGATGATAGTGGCGAGCCTGATGACGATGGCAATGCATCACTGTAAGTTCTCTAATTTACAGAAAGAATAGTCTGGAGTAGGAATTATATTTCCTTAGATTTTGTTTATGTAATGTAGATGAGCAGGTACAGATATTGTACGGTACTGAATGTTGATGACCGTCAACAAATTGAAACTTTAGGATTTGCCGCTCCAATGAGGTGCACTGTTTAGGATCTTTCGCTCTTGTCTCTCTGACATGTGGACCTACATCGAGTGGAAAATCGTTCTTTGGAGATGCAAATCCCAGAACGTTTTTCACATTATCAATAGCGATTTCCAAAATTTTATAGAATCACCTGATGTATCTGTCATGAGAATCACTTAGAAGAACAAGGCTACCTTCTGGTCTTTTGCTCTAGTTGAAGACCGCTGACACCTTTTCTTTTTATTTCTTTCCATTTTTTCAGATCACAGAAATCTCGCAAAGGGGGCCTTGGCTCCATCCTCAGAGGCTCTTGTAGTTACAAGAAGGCAAAGCAGAAACAAGCCGAGCAATTGGATGACACCGAGGTGCCTGATAGCCAGCCAATGGACATTTTCTGAGACTTGAAAGAAGAAACACGGACGCCAGCTTTGATTTTCCACTATTTTCATCCACCTCATAGCATGCCCTGGAGTTTGAGCACTGCATGTTAGTATCCCAACCAGCCTTGGTACCATGTAGAGGAAAGCAAAATGCACTTGGCTGATTCTCATGTTACCACACAGCTTTTCTGCGCCTTGAACTGAATGTTTTGCCAGTTACTACCGTGGCTATTTTGATAACCGAGTGCAGTGTGCAACAGCTCGGGTTTTGTGTAACTTTACAACTCCCAGTTACCACCACCATATAGTAGTAATTTATCCTTCAGGTATCGTAACAATTTCTGCACAGAAATTTCACAAACTTTTAGAGTCAGATTTGATCTGACCTGACTCCATGGATTGAACAAACTGGTTGTATTTACTAGTACTTGATTCACAAAACCAGGCGTTGCAAATGTCACCACACGTCGAAACCTGCATCAAATCAAGTGGCAAGCAAAGAATGCCCCATTCTTACGAGGTAGGTTAGCGAGCGAGTTTGCCTTATCATATAACGAGCGATGTTGCATTGAGCATCCAGTGTTCAAAACATGCAAAATTAGGCACAGAAGAATGGTTAGGGCTAACTCATATAGCTGCTGCATCTACTGATTTGTACAAAGCTGGTAATTACAGGGAAATGTACTTCTTCACTAGCATGTCCGGTACAAAGTAGAAAAAATGACAGTGTCAAACATGGTATCACGGAGTGCGATCACAGCTTGTTTGTGCTTCTGGATCTTCATCTCTGATGTTTGCCGTCTTCCCCATGGACTTCTGGCTCAGCATTCTGGCAATGCCGCCTCTCAAGCTTTGAGATTGGGACCCATTGGTCGATTGACCGCCACCCACCGTCCTCTCAAGCTCTGACAAGAGTTGCTTTACAAGAACATCAAAACGTCGCTTCGCGGTAGGATATCTTGATATCGACTTTGTTATCCCTTGCAGTCTTGAGGCACAAGAGTAAGAGCAGAAGAATCAGGGAACATCTATCATGGTTAAATGGCATGCAATAAATCAGAGATTCAGAGGGTGAAGTGGAGTGAGTACCTGCGAGCAAATGCGTCTATTTCGGCCTTTTTTCGCTCATCCAGTGATGGCACATGGGGAAGACTGCCCTTGACACGATCAGGCTCACCAATCAACAAAACTCGCATTTTGAGATATTTTTCCTCCTCTTCTGTGAAATTCTCGGCTTTAATTTGTTCTTTGATGACCAAAAGAGGGTCAAAGAACCATTCATAGAGTGTATGTTTAGGCCTATTGTCAGATGTAATCTCAGAGCCATCACCTGCAAGTTTTTTCAAAGAAAATCAGAGTCAAGGGCATAACACATCCCTCCCAATGGAAGAAAATCAATTTTCTTTGCTGCACTTACTTAAGAGTAGGCCAACAGAATTAGCTTTTGCAGACCGAAGGAGTGCATTAAGGATTACATATGCTGGTAAACCAACATTAAGAACTCCAGTGCCAACTTTTCCCGACTTTGTCTCTTCAATGTCTTTCATTGTTATCACTCCTTCATTAACCAAAGTCTCCCCTTGGAGCTTGCATTCGACAAATAGGTGTTCTAGCAACTGCATAGCGGAATCATTCAGTTAGAATGTCCATATTCCATAAGTTCAAATACTGTAACAGGAGGAATTGATACATTGAAAATTACAAGATCGAATGACCTAATTCAGGCATTGCAAAAGGTAATTCTGGTTCAGAAATTGCAACACCAATAAGCATAGCCATTAAAATTTACCAAATTGATCTGCTATATAGTAGCACCAAAAGATCACCTTGAATGGATTGAACTCTTCGATACTGTTCTTAAAAGATGTAACATGTGCTGGAGGTTTCTTTCCCTCTTGCTTCTCCTTGTTGAATGAGGCTGGCCTGGATAAGCTACCACCATGTGAAGAATCTTCTCTCTTCCGATATTTCAACCTAGAGTGTTCAAATATCAGAACCACATACTTCAATTATTTAGGATATGGACTAAAGGCTTATGGTTGATTATACCTTGGAAAACAAGATCCTGGCGCCATGTCAAGCACATCATTTGTGTATTCATCAAAGATGGACACAGATGAAACAACATAAGATAAGCCCATCTTTAGGGAGGATTCCTAGTATTTCAACAAGAGTAAGCTCCATCACTAACTATACATAAGCTAAAATAGCTCATATCTGTCACTAGATAACATATTCGCTACTCCTACAAAAATTTTCTTTTAGTTACAATGAAAAAAATACATCATCAACATACTTGAAAAGGGAAACTCTAGCCATACGATCATACCTGATAAGCCACAACTGCACCATATGCGCCTAAAGGAATACTGGATAGGATGGAGGCAAGAACAGCTCCCACTACAGCAAACGGCCAGAGAAGAATAGCAAGACCTGCGAACGGCACACAAGCTGTCTCCAGAAAAGGTCCCTCTCTCCCAATCATATCCTGGATTAGTCGTTTCCATCCTTTGAAAAGCATCACAGGGCATTTGTAGATGGCAATCAGTGTGAACATTATACCATCCAGTATGAGTCCACATGCAGCAGATAATAAAGCGCCAGGAATATCGAGCAACCTGGAAAACAGGTGTTCCTCATTTTATAGATCATAATTCCTCGTGCAATAAAAAAATTCACAAAAATGCCACCTAATATATAGCATCCTATTTCCCTTGAAAAGGTATGAGTGGGCATAGAGAGATGCGCTCATAGCGCAGTGGCAGGGGTTGCTGGCATGCACCCCATCGGCCTAGGTTCGATTCTCGTCGAGCACGCTCACCAGGAATATTTCCTTCTTTCTTCTTAAAACCATTGACACCAAGACCTTCCTTGGTGTCCAACTTTTTTTTATAAGAGGGCATAGCATTTGGGGATCCTTTCACCTTAAAAGCTTAAGAGGAATGTCTGAAATGCTTTTTCGGCTTTGGGAATGTTATCTTAAGTAGAAAGTGTTACTTGCATATTAAGCTGGTCCATAAGATAAAGGAGGAAAGAGGAAAGATAATCCAGAGAGCTCTGTGATTAAAAACCAGAGGGAGTGCTAAACAAGAACCGGAAGCATACCTTATCTCATATGGCTTGTTATCCGGAGGTGCCTGAAGACGTAGATCGTCCATAATTGAAAAATAGGAGTGGAAAAGCAAGTCTTTCACATCCCTGACTATCGTACAGCTTCCAGTGATTGTACTCCATGTTCCATCCTGCAATTTGAGATAATTAGCACATGAAAAATAAAAGTTTAAATGAACATGAGGAAAGAAAAATTATACCACAAAACAATGAACAAAGGGCTTTTCTTTCCCTTCTCCAACCGCACCAAACGTTGCCATTATCGGTGCTAGAAAGCCATACACCAATCCAGCTAAGATGCTTCCAGGGATGCCAACTATCAACCATAGGATTAAGATTGCAGTGGCAGCAATAAGGAGCAGAAACTTTACTACAGGTCCTACCAGCTTAGTTCTGTCTTCAAGGAAAAGGACACAGAATATGAGTAATATCCTGATTAATTACATAAGACTGCTAAAATACAGGCGAAGAATATGCAAACTGTACCTGATAATGCAGTAGTATGTCCAAATCACATGCATGGGCCATAAGCCCAGGATTAGCGCAGATAATCCGATTGCCATAATAAGGCATGCCCAAGGGCATATCATAATACCTTGCGGACAAAAATAATGTGAAATGAGATTGTACATCAAATTTTAAGAGAATCAAAACAAAGATGAACATGCCGATAGCTGACGATATGTAAGTAGGTAACAACAAACACTAGTGCAATTGTTTTTTTTCTATTTTTCCCCTTCTAGCAATGATAATGCATGTAAAAATACCAGCTGTAGCAAATCCAGCCAAAATTTCCAAACCAAAGAATATCTATAGTTACGGTTAAATCGACATGATTAATTGAAACCACGTCGTTCAGCAATTTGATCAAATAACTGCTCATTTTACAAACACTGCTCCAAGCCAAGTCAAATTAATTTGGTTGTCACAACTAAAGTCAGAATAGTACAGCAAAAAAATGATAATTGTTACTGATCTCTAACTAGATGCTCCAAGAAAGAGCAGAATCAAGCATCTGATCCATAAAAGCAGAACAGAGACCAACATAAAGCATAAAGCAACCTCATAAGGCCATGAAAATGCACAAGGGTTGCACGTATGGCATTTACCACCTCCCATTATTCCCAAATGAGACTAACACACATGATCTCAGTTCATCACAAAAATTACCAAAATGGACCGAGACAGAAGACCAGCAAGTCACCTTTGATGACCCCTAGAATGAGGAGGCCGCAGAAATAGGGCAAGAACTTGAGGAAGCTCCCCAGGGAGGCCCAGAACCCACTTGGTGGCTCCATTGGCAAACTCTCTTCAGCTTCCTTCAAACCCAATCAACAGGCAAGAGGCCAAGAACCAACACTCTCCTCTAAACTCCCGGATTCTGAACACAAGGAATTTCCAGTCTAAGTAAGATCTCTTCACAAGCAATCTTTCCTCCAATCCAAAACGCAAGAAGCCAAGAAAGGCTACCACATCTTCTCGGGTGGAGAACCTGAAACAAGGCTTTTCAAGAACCGGCCATCATCCATCCGAGCTCAAAGGATTCAGCAAAAAGGAAAACCCTGAAGATGGATGGACCCAAGAACCAAACCCAGGACAAGCAAAGGACAACCTGGGGGAAGCTGCCAGCAGAGTGAGTGAGCAACAAGACAGGAGGAGTGGGGCCTCCTCCCTGGGTGACACACAGGCTGTGCTGCTGTTGGCAGGAGCTTGGAGAAACCAAAAGGAACAGCAGGCAGGCAAGAAGTTGTGGATGTACACCGGACAACAGCAACAATGATAGTAGGTGCCAAGAACCAAAAAGAAACCGAAGCTCGATCCACCGGCGCCGGTAGAGAAAGGAAATGGTGGAAATGATTAACCGGGCGGAGGCACAAACGCCGTGGGAGGGTTAAGAATCTGATGCTAGGCAAGATGGGAGGGAAAGAAAGGAAGAAACTCGAGCGCGGATTCTTGCTTTTTGGGCGAGGAGGATGAAGGGATTAGGATTAGGCTGTGTGCTTTGTGCAGGTTCTCGGTTGGTTTTCGCCTTTGTTTAGTGGGAGCTTTTCGAGAGAGAGATCGAGGCGGTCGATGTGGAGTGGAGGATTTTTGCAGTTGCCGGGCGACGCGCGAAGGAGGGGAGGTGGCAACCGCTGCAAAGACACGGCGCGGTCGACGCGTGGCAAAATCAATAGTACTATCACTATGTACTACAAGTAGTCGTACGAGTGCTTATACTCAGATTAGAAAGGTTCCGTAACTTATCTCAGAATCAGAACTTTTTTCCCAAACGATTGTTTTTTTAATTCTTTCAAAAGTTATATTTAAATTATAGTTGTAGAATTTAAAAAATAAATAAAAACCAAAAAATAAATTATTTGGTTCTCAGAAACTGATTACCAATAAAATATTTAACAGAATCTTAATTTTCATCAAACATGTTCTAACCTGACTGTCCACCAGAATCATGTTAACCTGACTGTCCACCAGAATCATGTTGAAAAAATTCGCTTGCAACTGCCACTGATTCGGACTGTCGTGGACAGGGATCACGGATGAACAAATGGATCGAGCGCTAAGGACATTTTTTTTTTAGAGTAGGTAAAGAAAGTATGAAGGACTTTTGACTGGGATCCTATGGTAAAAGCAACAGTCGTGCTTTGGCTTTACTGTCACGCCACGCCTGTATAATGTTTACATATCATCGGGCCAATTTTTTTTTTCCATTAACATATGCTTCTATGACCGTTCCGTGTTTCTGTAAAACGGTGGTGCCATAATCCACTCACTCGTGCCTAACAACATGGGGAAAGGAGTTCAGAGTTTAGAGCTTTGGCGACATGATCTCGCAGCAGTTTCAGAGCAACTCGCCCCATTTTGTGGATGCGTGTGTTATTCCCTCCCTTCCTGAAACTGCAACGGGAGAACAGATACCCCCCGAAAATGCAGAGCAGTGCCCGGAGAGGAAAAGGAGCATATATATGAAAATAGCCACTGGTCGGCATTGGCAAAGCATCTCAAGAAACGATTCCACTACGGTGACTTGACTCTATGGGTGACACATGCACGCTCCAGGTGGTGGATTAGAAAGGCTAGACGTTAGTAGAGCTTTTCTTCTCTTAGCTGTGCCGTTGTGCAGTGAAAGGCTCCGCCGCGTCGGTCGATGGGATCTCCCGTTTTCGCGACGGGCGCGAACGGAGCAGCACGGCGGCCCAAGGTGCTCACGCGAACACGTATACGTATACGAATCCCACCACGGTGCCAGCCATAGCCGTGGCGCGTCGCGGAAGGAACGGCGCGATGCCGCGCGATGCCGCGATCCACTCGACCGCATCGCGCGTTGCGTCCCACTCCCAAGTCCCAACCAACCGCGTCTCCGCGAAAGCAATGGATCCAACTGCCACGATCAGCGCCGGCGGCGAATTTGGCAAAGCCAAAACCGATAGAAATGACACGAACACTCCACACGCCCTACCTGATCATCGCCTCTCTCTCTCTCTCTCTTGGCTGAGTGGAGGGTGACCTAATGGGCTGCCCTTTCTGGTGCGGGAGCAGGTGGTTGCATGGCGTCAACCCCTGCGTGGAGACAGCGTGATGGCGCAACCAGTACCAGGCGGATTTGTCATTACTGGATGCAGATTATTATTATTTCTGTTCACTTTTCTAGACTTTTTTTTTTGGAAATTAGAGAAAAGAAATCTAGGCAATTGATTTTAAAGTGTGGTCCAGATTATAACGGTCTAGATTAAACCAAGAATCATCTTAAAATTCAGATTTAAAAATAATAGAAAAACAACTATACTATTGTAATAGGATCTCTAAATCATAAACAACCTAATATGAGCTGCAACTATTGGACAGGTGAAGCTGCCATTTCTGATTTAAAAAAATTAAAGAAAAAATCCAAGTCAAATATAAAGTACAATACAAAATTGATTATTTACAAAAGAAAAGGACAAGTTGATTAGAATTCGGAATTTTAGAAAACAGAAAAACAGCAATTCGATTTCTATACGATTTCCAAATGCGTAAGCAGTCCAGATTAACATGTCATCAATAATTAATATATGCGACAACAGTCAGCTAGGTGGAGCGATCGTTTCCGAGCGGTGACAGGTGCATGCAACAAGTAATTAAACCATTAATAGTAGTACACACATGGGTTTCCAAAAAAAGTTTATGACTATCCAAAAATTTTGATTAAGAATAAATAATATCAAAAGAGAGGTTACATAAAAAAAGTAAGATTAATGTAATTTCAGAATGAAAAGAACTAAGCTGGCTAAGCTCTAATAGAAGGAGTGCAAAGAATGTTAGAAGCGGAGTAACATCATGAGAGAATATGTCATCATACAACGATAATATAACATTTATAAATATAGGAAGTATAACAACGACCAACAACAAAGATAATGTGGTATAGAAATAAGATGTTTTCACATAGGCAAGGGGATGATAGCATGTACTTGAGTAATACTATCAAACCATGTTATATAGAAATAAAAAATATTTAGTAGTTAAAAAGTTAGCTAATAGAAACTGAAGAATACATGTCCAGTTGAAAGTTGAAGAAACAAAGAAAAAGTATGGTGTGTAAAGATAGTATCACTATGATATTGTACAATAAGAAATAAATCTAGCCGCACAAATAGTTTACTTTTTTAAAAAATATTTTATTTTTATCAATGGTGTTTATTGTTTTTCATATCTCTGCATTTTATAGTTAATATAACATATTTGAAAAACAATAATATTTACAATAATAGCTCAATTTAAGAGAATATTTGTAGATATAACTGAATATGATACAACAAATGTGTAAAAAATAATTCTAGCCGCGTAATTTACATGGGTCACTTTACTAATTTTTTTTTGAAACGACCAACACCACTCTTCTCCACAGGGTTGAGTAATAGTTCTACAGTGCAGACCTGCAGGGTGTAGTTAGGGTTTACAAAACTGATAGAATTTCATAAAAATCGGTCAGATTTCGTGAAATCACTATGTCTCAGTCTATGAAGATCGGTCGGTATTAGCCGGTTTTCATACGGAATTGACCCGAAAGTCATCGGCTTTTATCGGTTTTCGGTCAAATTTCAGTAAACCAGTGAATAGCGATTTTTACTTCAAAATCAAAAAGTTAAACCCTGTGTGCAGTGTCTACACACAAAGAAGATTCTAGTCCCAAACAATGATCACCCACTCCCCAACCTTTTTCCAAATTCCCAAACTAAGAAAAAGATCTTTGCTGCTACAGAAGTACCACAGAATGATGTTGAGTAGTCGGTCCTCAGCACGACAGTGGAGTAGTACGGTACAAGTACAGCGCTACATGCATGTGACACACTGACACCGTTCCGTTCGACATTTGGACTCCAGAGATGCTCGCAGCAAAGGAGCACACACAAACGCAGGCAGGGATACTGGCTCGCAAAACGCCACTCCGCCCCCAAGCCATGACATAACGCACAGAGCAGCTAGCGCGAGGCGTCCACACTGTACACCATCAGCGTGGAGAGACGTCAATGTCCTTCGTGTCCAATTAGCGAGGGGCCAACCGGCCAAGGCCGCCAAAACCGAGCGACGGAACGCTCGAGAGCCGAAACGGGTTTGCGACGGAGCGTGCGCGCGGACAATAACGACGACGAGCTTGCGGGATGCCGGGGTCGGAGAACTCGTAGTCCGGACGCGGCGCTCTGCTACTACTAGTCAATTATTGTTGGTTCCGCAAGTAACAAGATAAATTTGGAGATTTAATTCTAGCATGTTACTCCAGTATTTTGACCTATAACCCACCAACTCGTGCCTAACGACTTGGCGAAAAAGGAGCTACACAGTTAAGAGACCACCAGCCATGAAAACCTTGCCTATCGACATGATCTCGCTGCGATTCGATCCCTGAGCAAACTCCTCCCTTTTGTTGATGCGTGCGTACTCTATTCTTCCTGAAATTGCGAAGAGAGAACAGATACCGACCGAGAATGCAGAGCAGTGACACTGGAATCTACGGGTGTCTAGAACTTTCCCTCCTCTGGCCGGTACGTGTTTCCTCCGCGCCTCCGGCCGCCGCGTCGCGGCCGGCATCGGTCGATGGGATCTCATTTTCGACGCGTAGTCGTTGCCGAGCCGTACGCAGCAGCGGCCCAGGTGTACACGAGATCTCGCTGTGCACGCTTACGACTGGTACGCCGTAGTATTCGATTCGATCGCATCGGCGGCGCGCGTCGCGAAAGGAAAACGGAAAAAGGTGTGTTCTTTTTTTTTAAGGGAGTTGGGAACCCCTCCCCTCCGCACGTAAAACGAAACAATAAATTAGCACATGATTAATTAAGTATTAGTTATAAAAAATATGAAAAATGGATTAATATGATTTTTTAAAGTAATTTTTCTATATAAATCTTTTTTAAAATATATAATCTTTAGTAGTTTGAAAAGCGTGCGCGTGATAAAAAGTGACATGAGTTGGGAACTCTGCCCAAAAGAACACAGCCAAGATTAGCATGGCGCGCGATGCCGCGAGCCCAAAGTGCCTTATCGGCGGACCGCGACGGCCGACTGGGCCGGTGATTGCCACCATTCCAGCAGGCTCCTTGCCGCTGTTCCCTCTTCACAGGGTTGGCTATCAGCCTATCACAGCGTGCAGACAAAGCAGATTCTAGTCCCAAACGAACACCGGGACAAAATAAGGCTATGTTTGGAAGGAGACATTAAGATTTAAAATGCAGCTATTGAGAATCTATAGAAGCTCCTCGTTTGTAGCTTCTAACTCTTTTTTTAATTTTACAACTACAGTTATGTGAAAATCTAAATTGTTTGGAGAACTTCTAGTAGCTGGAGATTTTAGGATAAGTTGAAGCTACCAAAAACTCCCCCCAACAAACTTCGTTACATGAGACATTGTTCCACTCCACACAGCAGAGAAGATGTTTGCCGCAAAGGAAAAGAGCCCCCGCATCGTACTGGCTCGCAGCCTCGCACGCACGGCACAACCGCGGTTTCTCGAGCGCGATAAAAGCACGGCCGTATGCGTTAGTTGGGCTCGAACGGGATTGCGCGGCCCGTTAGTCCTGACGAACGTGGCCGACTCGGCAACGCATCCACCGTCCAGCCAGTCCCGATCATATTCCTACCTACGTACTCCTCGGCCGAAATCTTGTTAGAAAAAGACCACAAAATAAAATCTGCAGTAGTAATCTCACTTGATTGCACGCAGTTACATCCTTACATGAAACATTGATCCATTCCACATCGGAGGTACTACTGCTTGCAGAAAATGGAGCACACATACACAATGCATGACACGCAACCACACTAAAACACTTGCAAATTAACTACCTAGAAATGGCACAAATCACGCAATTAGGGACATAACAAGTGGCAGGTACTCTAGCTCTCACATGAGAGGGCCCCTTTGCCCTTCCCATGGACTGGTACTCACTGCTGATCAACAGCAACAGTAAAAAATCACCGTGAATCAGGTCAATTCCAGATAGGAATTAAGCTTTTGGAGACCTGATTAGCTGATGGTATGATTAATCTAGCAGTTAGCGCGATAAAATGGGCCGGATCGTGCTGGGCTAGACCTAGACCTGGATAAAAGACTGATACGGGCTCTGGACGGTGGCCCGGGCCGCAAGCGCGGCCCGGAGCTTCATGTCCTTGAGGGCAGGGTCCTCAAGGAGCAGCACCTTGTCCTTGTCCCTCACACCAACCATGTGGAGGTGGTCGCTATCCTCCCTCTCCTTGCCCCTGAACAGCAGCCTCTGCTCCCTGGGCTCCAGCCCTGTTACCATGGACACTACTGCCTTCAGCTCACCTGCACAAAATGCAACATCACATGTTTAAATCTCGATGATCAATCCAAATCAGCACGCCAATTAGGTTTTCTCTTGTTGTTGTTCTAACAAAGAAACAAACAAACAAACTATGTTTTGTACGTAGCAAACGAAATGCAGGAAGGTTCAGGTCAGATTCCTTCACATCATGTGTGTTGTTGGCAGTGAAGGTAGACGGCCGCCATCTGTGATCAATATTCAGACATGTCCACGCCATTTTCTGTGTTTACTATTGCAAGACCACCACCATAACCTCTAGTATTCTGTGCTGTGGAGTTGCTGGGAAGGAGAAGGTAACAGTACACGGTACTGTCTGTTCTCTTGTCAGTTCTTTTTTTGTTATTTATGAAGCTGGTGACTGACCATGCTAGTTTTGTAATGGACACACGTGTCTTATGATATATCTATGTGGTAAGTAAAACTCAAGAGCTCACAAGGGTCACTTGGGAGAAGCGTTTGGTAGAACGAGTGAATATTAGCGTGTAAACACCACAAGAGGGTGAATGGTTTATAGTTCTCGTCAGAGATTCGGAGCTGCTCTTCACTTTCAGAAGTTAGTATATCCATGAAGGGGACAAACTGAACAATGAAGGCAAAGGTTTTCAGCCGAAGCTTGGCAGGTAACAGAAGGCATTTAGGTCGTACTACAAAACTAAATTCGAACCAAAATAAACTAGGAGTGATATTATGCATATGGCATCAATATCTAAAACCAAAAGCAACTGAACTAGCAGCATCTTTACTGATGCATTGCTCTGCAAACTGAACTATGTTGACGTGCTACACAGCGAAGTCGGCAACAACTGAACTGTGCAAAGGAGTGCCATGCATGCCACCCTTCAGTCCTCAAGCCTTTATCGTGCTTACAAAAAAACTTGGAGAATATCCATATGCATCTTTAACACAAAAAGGTGTGTTTACTGCATGAGAGAAGACCCAAAAGGAACCATGACCCAATCAACTTTTGAAAGGAAAGAGAAAAGAACTCAAAACTTATAAACTTTTCTGCTATCTTTGCAAAGATGAGAAATTTAATTTTTAGTTTGATCAAGAACAGAAGACTGTACTAATAATCGACATGATACTCACCAAAAGTGCAGGTAGCCCCAATGGAGACATCATGCCAGGAGAACCCGGTGGCGACCCTGACGGTGATCATCTCCATGCCCCCTCTCCCGTCCCTCTTCTGCACCAGCATCCCTCCCGGCCTCACCTCCCACTCTATCCCCCCGCTGCCGCCGCCGCCGCTCCGGCCACCGACATCGCCGTCGCTGCTGCTGCTACTGCTGTCAGTGCTGCCCTTGGAGGAGCTCCTCCTGAACAGCCTCTTGGAGTACCTCAGCTTGATCATTGTCACAGCCGGTCAGAGACTCAATTCGCTCAGCTGAAAGGCTCGGTTCTTGCAACAATGGCGGGCAGCTGGGTGATCGGTGTGGCCGTGGAAGGAAAGCTCGGTGGGTGGGGGTGTATATATAGGAGAAGCGAAGGCGAAGGGAGCCATGACCATGGGCATGGGAAAGGACAAAGCTTTAGAAGCGTGCGGCTGTTTGTCAAAGGCGCCAATGAGGGGGACACTGGGACAGCCGATCCTCGCAAAGTCCAAAGATGGAACAGCTTGTGCTGCTGCACAGAACCATACAGCTCGACAGCTTCCATGAAAGTATGGAACCACGGGCTGATATGTGGGGCCCATCCCCCGTTCCATGCTCCAACTGCATCATGAGCTCCGCTACCTCCGTTCTAAAATAAACCAACTTTTAGAGTTTAAATTTTATCCTAAAGCAAAACAAATTTCACCTTATCACCTATCATTGGTTTAGCAACTCACCCACCAATTGTACATTCGTATTAATTATTCGTATTAATGAGGGATACTTTAGTCTTTTGTCTCTCTGTACTATACTTATCTTGTGATGATAGGAATTAATCTGTTTTGGAAGAGAGAAAGTACTTTATAAGTGAAAGAAAAATGATACTACCGCTGTTAAAAGAGTGTATTTATAGCCATGCACCTTATTTATGTGGATAGTCAGAAATACACTCTTTTTAGGTCCATTTTGCACTGGATGGTCTTAGAGCTCTAACGTCTCCGTCAGATTTAAAGTCATTAGAGCAGGTACAATAGCAGGCTATAAGCCAGCTATAAACATATTTTAAAGAGATAAAGGAAGATAGAGAAGAGCAGCGGGCTACAGATCTGTAACCAGCTGCAGCACGGACTCCAAGACGTAATGTGTGTATAATAGGTGGGATCAGATATTACTAGTATAGTAAGCAACTATTGTATGAATTGACTATTATATTGGTTATAGAAGATTTGGAGCTAGTAGTGGGCTATACTATTAAACTTGCTCGTAGAAGAATGGTTCTATAAAACTTCGAGCCAATTTACCACTGTCCATACAACTTGGGAAGGAGTTTGGCATTTTGGTTGGGGTATTGCTGGCTAAAGTGGGTGAAAAGGCCTGGGAGTTGCATAAATCACACGGGCAAAGCATGTCAACAGAACAAAGAATCTCGCATGCAAAATGCCCCTTTGTGTCTGTATGAATCTCTGACCGCACAAAATCTCCATAGCCAATTTTCCAAATTGGCAATCACATGGGAGTTGGCAAAACGCATGCTAGCTAGCTAATCTCCTTTCCAAGCACGATAATTAGGGCGGTCGGGTTAATTAGGCCATGAACGTTCACCTACTTTGGTTATTCTAATCGCCGCGGCTGATCGCAAGTTTTCCGGCTCATGTCTCGCGCCTGCTCACGCACAGGAGAAAAAGGATGATGCTCATGGGGTCATAGCCTGATGATTAGCTGTTCCTGATGTGTTCTGTACGTGCGTTGGTTGTGTATTAGTATTGTTAATTCATATCAAAGGTGTAGTACTAATGGTTGGTTTAATTTCAGCTTTTAGGGGGGCTGAAGTGGTGGTTGAGGGCATACGTGGGGCTTGGAATGTTTAGTTTTGGGCTTGGGTTTTGGAGTTGTCTGAAACATCTGAAATATATTAGGTTCGTCTTTTTCGTGATACAGGTGTACTGTTCTGATCCTTGTGTGACAATAATACACGTACAGATATAGGCTGGCTTGCACTGAGAAAAGAATATGATCAAAATTTTCTTATATGAGTCAACTTGATTCTCAATTAATTATTAGCCTTTGACACAAAAAAGGACGAAAATATGCTTAATCAAAGTGTTTCACACAATAGAAAATCATCTCTATCTATACTTAAAGTATTTCAATTCATGGCCTTCCTTGATAATGTGCCAAACTCCAATCTCAAAAAAAAAAACAGTTTACAGAGAAGGAGAAAACTGAAAAACTCATCTTTGTCCTAAAGATAAGACTCCATGCTGAGTCATCAAATTGATGACAAGTCCTAATTATGAAGTTAACTAGCCGACATTAGATGCTGAGTCATCTAATCATGAAGTTACCATCTCCTGATCCCTGATTAGCTCCGGAGAACATCACCCAGATGCTGGACGAACGTGTGCAGGATATAATTAAGGGAGAATGCTTAATCCTTTTGTCCTGATCGCCTGGGAATCTCTCCATTTTTCTTGAGCTAATTAAGCCTGCCTCTCCCGGTGCCACGCAGCCTCGGAACCCACATGTAAAAACCTCGGTTGGATTGAGATTCCCCTTCGCATGTGGCGGCGACGATCTTGCCTGTTCATCTGGTCGACCGATCCCATGCGAGGCGTACGTGCAGTGTTCAGACTCTCACGGATTCACAGACCCATGTGATACATGTTCGTTAGAGACGACGAGGAGTAGTATATGGAAACTTGAGTATGTGATGATTGGTTAGGTACAGTGTTTGGTGTGGATGAGTATAGATTTTGTTTTACACGCTCGGTGTAGGTTCACGAGAGAACATTGCTCATTGCTCATGCGCTTGGACCTTTGACAGATTAGGTGTGAGCGTGTGTGTGGACAGTAAAAGTTCAGAAAAAGGCTTAGTACAATGCTTAAAACTTTGCAGAATTCAGAATTCAGGAACACACAGAATCTGAAAAAAGAAACGCAGACGTGAACTTAAAACACAGAAGGGTTGTATTATCCAATCTTCCTTAGTGTCATACTATTACGCGTCCCGTGTCACCCACGTGTGGTGGCTCAGGATGAAACCGTATCCGCCCACCGCCGCCACCCTCCCCCCTCTTATTCGTCTCGACGCCATCGGAGCGTGCTACCTGGAGAATCGGGCAGCAAGCTGAGATGGCGACAGTGGGGCCAAACCTCAATGACGCGGAGCTTAGGAAGTCGGAGGGGCTACAGCAGCAACCTCCGACGTGAGGCGACGGATCTGGTGCCCCCGAGCCCAAATCCAGACCAGCGTCGGGTGGCGACAACAGACGAGAGGGAGGACGACGAGCGGAGTGGGAGGCTGACACATCCATGTTGTAGGATGGCTAGTGCAAGCCTCGCGCGCTGCTGTTGGTGGTGGGCCAATGCGACACAACTGGCGATAGAAGGAGGTCACATGGCCGGCAAAGGCTGGCGCCGCGACAGGATTGAGAGTGGTGAGGCACGAACCATCACCAGGTTAGCACGGCGCATGGCGCTTTGGCCGGAGTGGGCGGTGGCAGGGGGTAATAGGACGAGGCGGTGGCGATGCGAACGGGTAGCCTATGGCGACGCGGGCAGTCTAGCCAAGGCGGCAACGATGATGGCCGGATGGTGCCATGAGGTGGACATTGCAAGCCTACGATGTGTCCCGATCTAGATGCTAGTCCTCTTTTTTGTGGCGGCACCTTGATCGCCAGAAGATAACCACGTTTGTAGGCTAGTGAGGGGGATGTTATGAAAATTGATGCACAGTGAAGACATGAATTTAACGTAGAAAACCCTTGCGGAAAAAAACGCAGGCGCCGACCGGCAATGATCAGTATAGAGGAGTTGGATACAAATGCAGGGGATACATTGGGCTGTCGCACCCTCCCGATGCGGCTTACAAGGGATATATATATATATATATATATATATATATATATATATATATAAACTATTCTACACCCGGGTATAGAATAGCTATTCTATACCCCCCTCCCTCCCAAGGGCCAAACCCACCTCCCCTCCCTTCTAAGGGCTTAAAACCCACCTCCCACCTCAGTCAAAGCACCCCCACGTCGGTCAAAGCCCGGTCAAACTACCTACAACCTCCCCCCACCACCCACCTCTTCTCAGCTCTCGTCTTGCGGAATAGTGCAGTAACGCGACAGCCATCGTGCAGTAATGCTATGTCTTACGTGCAGTAACAACATTCAAATTTAGTTGAAATATAGCCATGACGGATTTACTTTTGATAAGCACTTTTTTCTAACAACATGGTGCAAACGGTTTAAAAAAATCATACATCATGTGAGAGATATTGTTGTTCGAAGCTTGAGTTTTTTTGGATCTTGGTTTTCCACAAGTAGTAATACTATAGCATTAGTTACTACTATCTATTGTGCGTTTTACTACAATCCCGTCACGATGTTACTGTAGGTGTGCAGTAAAGACCATAAGTTTTGTAGTAACAATGCGTCTTACTGCAATTCTTGAATAGTGTTACTGCATAAACATGTGGTAACGTCTAATAGTCATGTAGTAACACTTCCATTTTGTGGAGTAATTCAGTTCTCGTCTCGTAAGAACGGCGTAGTAACACGACGGTCATCGTGCAGTAACAAGATTGCTTTCCACAGTAACAACGTCAAAAAATAGTCATGATGAATCTAGTTTCGTTATTGTTCTTCAAAGATTGATATTTTGAAATTTAACTCTCCACAAGTAGTAATACTATAGTATTATTGGTACTACTATCTCTTATGAGTTAATGCAATTACATTGTGACGTTACTACAAGAATGTGGTAATCATTATAACTTTTGCAATAACAATGCATTTTACTGCAATTTATGGATAGCGCTATTGCATAAACATGTGGTAACGTGCACCTACCATACAGTAACACTTCCACTTTTGTGCAGTAACTAGCATATTTAGCTTGTGAGATTTTTTAACCCATATATTTTTGTTTCGATTTCTGGTTTACTACAATATCACCACGATGTTACTGCCAAAGGTGCAGTAACATCCTATATGTTCCGTAGTAACGTTAAGCACTTTTTTACGAATATCATGGCGTAAACGGATTAGAAAAATAAGATATGATATGAGAGATATTACTCTCTAAAGATTGAGATTTAAAAGATTTTAGCTATACACAAGCATTACTACTATAGCACCACTGTTACTATTGCATGTTCTCTGTTACTGTAATTTTCATCCTAACGTTACTGGTAAAAGTGTAGTAACAACCTATAATTTTTACAGTAACATATCATATTACTACTCTTCTAGGATAATTTTACTACCGAAGCACAGTAACAAGGTATGATTTCTGCAGTAATATAACTAATTTATTGTCACAAAATATTAATAGAGATACAAAGCAAGCAAGTAATAATCTCACATAGTGTCATATAGTAAATTGATTAGGAAAGCTGCTATGAGTTGTGAGATCATGGGTTCAAGTCTTGATTTTATCATTTTAAATTTTTATTTTCTCTTGAATGGAGAGAAGAGAAAAAATGAGAGAAAGGAGGGAGAGATCAGGTGAAAAACAGAGAAGAGAGGGAGAGATCGATGGAGAGTAGAAAACCAAAAGAAGAAAGAAGAGGAGGCAGAGATCGGGAGGAGGAGAAAAAAACGAAAAAAAAAGAAAGGAAGGAGAGAGATCAGCGGAGGAGTGGAAAAAAAGGAGAGAGAGATTGGCAGGAGGAGGCAGAGATCGGGAGGAGGAGAAAAAAAGGAAAAAAAAGAAGGGAAGGAGAGAGATCAGCGGAGGGGAGGAAAAAAGGAGAGAGAGATTGGCAGAAGGGAGAGCGATGGTTTTCTCAGGGAGGTGGTGGCGTGCGTGCGCGAGGGGAAGGGAGAGGGAGGCGGGTGGGCTGTAGGGCTGGGCTGGGCTTGGTGGGTAGGGGAGAGATAGGGGAGTGGGAGGGGGTGTAGAATAGTCTTACCCTATATCTATACCTAATATAAAAATTCGTAAAGTTTCCGTACAATTTTTGGTCCGTCCGTGGTCGCCCTTTTTTTTATCCGTCCTGCACGCGGTTTTTTTTTATATATCTAGGAGTCCTAATAGGCAAAGACACGAAGTCCTAGTAGGAAACTAATCCTATAATACAGAGTTCTATTAGGAAATTAATCCGAATATATTGTAGGTCTAAAATTCGGATCACATATTTAACAATTTCCACCTTCAGACGAATTTTCCTTATAGCATAAAAAACTTCAATCTCCAAAGAACCTCACGTAGATAAAATTATTGCGCTCCAAATAGTCTTGATGACTATACTGTAACACCCTTGATCCAGAAGAGATAAACCATACTTCAAACTCGCCATAGGGAATAAATTCTGAATCTGTTGGTATAAACTTTTGTGAACCAAACAGAGACACGAAATTGATACACAAACTACAAACTCGCCATGGGAATAACATCATGAATCTGTTGTAGCAGAAACGCGAAACTCTTGTGCTCAAAACGAAGTACATAGATCTCCTGATTAACCTTTTGGTACGCTGGGCAAACGAATGTAGCAATTCCACTGGAAATTTGACCACTTCCACGTGATCTAGACAAGAACCTCGAGGCACAACACTCTCGACGACTTTGCTTTTATGTCCTGAAACATGTATGCACAACTGATAGACTAGTGCATGATAGTATTAGCTTCTCCTCCATGGTAGATGTGCCAACTTGCATCTTCACTTGCCATAACGAAAATATTGCATCTCAATCCAGAAGCAGTACATCATACTTCAAACTCTTTTTGGGAATAAAATCCTGAATCTGCTGGTATAATTGTGGAATCCTAGCAGAAACGTGAAACACTCTGAGTGTAAAAACAAAGTATCTGATTTCCGGATATAACCTCCCGGTAAACTTAGCTTGTGAACGGAGTAATTGAACGTGAATTTGAATTCACCTGAACAGAACAACAACAATGCAAGAATTTTCCCTGGTACGTAGGACATGTGAATGCAGCATAGATCTAGAATCCTCCTGGTAAGAAGGTTGTGTGTGTGCATAGCAAATAAACGTGAAATTTTTCACATAACATGGCAACAATCTGACAGCCCTACTTTCCCACTTCCTCGGGAACCGCGCGTGGATCATAGACTTCGGCCGTGGATGTGCGCTGCTGCTTCTGCCTTTTCTCCTCCGACGCGTGTGCAGATAGCTTGGCCTGCACCCACTTGTCTGGTTGCGCTAAATCGATCTCTTCGACTCCGCTTCGAATTAACGTTGACTTGAATTAATCTGCACTGCAGACTTCTCGCCAAAAATTTGAATTGATGAGATGATAGAAATCGACAAACAGTGGGAGGACATCGAATAGATCGAATCAATCTATTGTGGCTAACGTCGACGAGGAACAAGGAACACCTCACGCTCCTGCCGGGATCTTGACGCTGATGGAACGATCTGTATATTCTGCCCTTCTGCCTTGATTTTTAACTCCCGATATTGATCTCGATGACGAGTTGCTGCGCTGCGCCTCTGCCAACTGGACTTGCTGCCCCAGTGGGCAACTTGACGATCTCGGTGATAGAACACAACTTGACGAGAAGACGAACCCGATGATTATCGGGAATAGTAGATCGATATCCAATGCTCTAATACCACTTGTTATGAAAATAGATGTACAACGGAGACACGAATTTAACATGGAAAACCCTTGCGGGAAAAATCATGGCCGTCGACCGGCAATGATTAGTATAGAGAAGTTGGATACAAACGTAGGGGATACATTGGGCTGTTGCACCCTCCCGATGCGGCTTACAAGGGATATATAGAGGATAAATCTAGGAGTCCTAATAGACAAAGACACGAAGTCCCTAGCAGGAAACTAATCCTATAATACAGAGTTCTATTAGGAAACTAATCCGAATATATTGTAGGTCTAAAATTCGAATCACATATTTAACAGGGGAGAGGGGATCCATTCTTTTCTCTCACCCTCTCCCTCTAAAACCTATCTGCATAGATGGAATTAGAGCGCGTTGGATGTCGAGCTCGACTCCGATGTCCAACAGGTAACCTCGACACGGAAGAGCAAAAAGATTACGAGCATAAGCCTAGCCTCTTCGGGTAGCAATGAAGATACTTGTGGGTGACGCTTTCCTAGGGGTATTATTGAGTGATCATTCCTACCCCTTATAGATTTCTCTAGGTGAAAACCATGTCCTGACACCCCTGGGTAAACGGTGATAATATTCTAGGTGTCGTATCCTTCATGTAGGTATCGTTTAGAAGATCATTTTCTTTTGGGATATCGTATTCCTGCCTTAGTAGCGGGATCTTGTTGTAGATGTGTAGTGTGGATATTTTTTTTCCCCTTCTAGGACTGTAGTCTTGCTGTTTTACTGCTCTATCTTGTGCTTGTTGTGAAAAAAAAAAGGTAAATACGTGCTCTCCACTCAAAATTCAGAGAAGAAATGCGCGAGAAAATGGGGAGAAAAAAAGTGAAAATAACGACGAAAACGACTTGGACAGTTGGACGGGGCGAGGCGACAGGTACGCGTGGCACGGCTGCTTTCCACGTCTTCCTCCTGCAGAATCCTTCCTCGAGCAGTCGAGCCCGATCAACCACTCGCCATCCGTTTGTTTGGCGCCGAATCGAAGAAAAATATCCGCACGCCTGCCAATCCCGCCACGTTCTTGCTGCCCAACCATCCATCCAATCCTCCCTCCTCCCTGCACGAACCGCGCGGATTCCTGCAGCAGCATCAAGCAGCGGCGAGCTAGGGAGAGATCGATCGACCGATCCGCCATGGCGGCCATGGTGGCGTCCACGGCGACCTCCTTCTCCTACCACAAGGTGAGCGCGTCGTTTCCACAGACGATTTGTCATGCCGCCATCGTGGCAAACCATCTGATGAATGCTACTCGATTCAGCCGCGATTCGCGGTGGAGTGCAGGAAGAAGGACCGGGACCGGGACAGGGAGCGGCCGGAGCGGGAGAAGGAGCACAAGTACCCCTTCAAGGTCGTCGAGATCACGCCGCCGCCGCGATGCCTCGGTGTCCGCTGCTTCCCCACCGTACGTCGCCTCTGCCTCCTCCTCCTGAATTCTGAATTCTCTGATGCGCGCATGCATGTATGTATGCTGGAACAATAGATACGCTGAATTCGCTCGTTGACAAAAACTAAAGGGATGATCAATGCGTAAATGCACAGACCCGATCATCAAATCGATGCTTAAATTCATGAACGAAACTCTACCTGGAAGTGGCTATTAGCCGTTGAACAAATTTTTCCTGTGATAAACGGTTTAGCATTGTTCCAGAGTCCAGTTCGCCTCACGATTTCAGTTTCAGAAATTCATAGTCACGGTCTGCTCCCAATATAAATTTGATCCTCAACAATTTTGCCTACTTTCCTTTATTTATTTTTTTTGCCTTCTTGGAAGCTTTTGCAAAAATACAGATTGCAGCAGTCTAGTGGTTAAATTGTAGTACCATATACTAATGCAGTGCTTTTCTTAAAGGAAAAAAAAGAGTGAAACGTTCTTTGGCAACTTACTGAAATGTTTTCAAGCACTGCGAGAACAGAAAAGAATACAAGTTATTTTCTGAAATGATCACTGTCTGACTGATTGCGATATTACTATAACTTGAAGAACAACAATGCAGCACCCGTGCTCAGGTCAGAACTTGTTTTAGCATGTTCCGATCGATTCAGAAATTCTCTGTAGCAACGCATGCCATCCTATCAGGGTTTATTCCCATCAGCCAGCGATAAATTATATCTAGCCTTTTGATCCGTGCTATCTACTGGTTGATGTCCATATAGGATATATCCTACGTACTACTCTAGTTGTGTTTTCGTTCGTAAACCTTGTTTTAGCAGTGTTTTAACCTTGCAAGATAACGAAATCTTTTGCTGCTGGAAAGTAAGTCAAAGCGGTGAAATTTGGTACTACTACCACCACCAAGGAATCTGCCAGATAACCATCATACGTGCACGAGAGTGCTATCAGATTGTCAAAGTCAAGCCCCTCCTGTTGTTCTAGATACCAAGACCTGACTTTCCAACGGGGGGAAAAAAACTCTGCTGCTTTTCCTTCCTTTTTTGCGTGCCAGCGATCACCATTGAACTGATATGTTGTCATGTTGTCATGGTTCTTCGAAACATGAAAAAGGAGAAAAAAGAAAAATAGTGTATGGCCGGTGGTTGTTGGCAGAGTATGCAATGTTGCTGTGAATTAATGCTGTCTTGTGTGCGTGCGTGATGGAAGTGGTGTTACGTACTATGATGCAGAACATCCACTGCGGGGAGAGCGTGACGATCGAAGGGCAGGCGTACACGGTGTCGGCTGTGACGCACCGGTACCAGCTGCGCAAGGGCCGCTACGAGCCCAGCGAGAAGCGCCTCGACGTCCTCTCCACCGGCAGATACCTCCTCAACCTCTACCTCGACGGCCTCCTCGACAAGTCCTGATCTGATTATGCATCTAATCTACTACTCCAGTATTTAGTACTTTACATGAGATCAACAGCATAATTAAACATCGATCAACTTCTTTTTTGTCATGAGAGATGTGTGTATATATGTGTAAACTGTACTTGTATTAGTATCTGTATAAGTAAGCACTGTCACTGTAATCGGCAACACCTGCCTGATGGACCACGGATGGCGTGCTCTGGATTCAGAGGCGGAGCAACAGAAAGCGACCGAGAATGTGCGAGGCTAATTAGTTTGTTCACAGTTCACTGCTCTGCTGTTCTGCAACGAGGAATCGATCGATTGCACGCACGCATGGTTGCCAAAGACGTGACGATGTTAATGGCACGCGTGCTTCGCCCTCATTCATATCCTGTCCTGTCAATGACACGTCGCACGTTGATGCTCTTGTGTGCTGTGTTGATCATGACGAGGCAGGTAGCTAGCTTGCCAAGCCGTAAGGGTCGACATAAAAAACTTCACAAATCGTGAAGGATTAGTATCATAATATGCAACCTTGAGCAGATTCCATGTGACTGATCAACCAGCATAGTAGTAGCATATGACAAGTGACAACATGCAGATTGTGAATTTGTGACCAGTGAAACCTGGGGCGGTTTTGCTTACGGACAAAATCACAAAAGCGGCTTTTTGCCACCAACGGACGGCCCGGATGCGTCCAGTGCGGGTGACGGACGCCTTTACGCTACGTGCGCCATCTGGGAGGGGTGCCACGTGGACCGGACACGACGCGCCCCCCGTGACGTGGCCGCCTCAACCCCCCACGCCGTCCATCGCCTCCTCCCGTTGCTCCACCTGGAGATTACGTGCACCGCGTCCATACGCCGGAACCGCGCGTGGGCCGTCCGTTCCACGTGCCCATCCACTCACCGGTCCATGCACCCGGTCTACTCAAAAAGCAACTCCCCGAATCCCCCCGCTCGCTACGCGGCACCGACGCAACACATGCGAGCCCCGCACGTAAACCCACTGACAGGTGGGCCCACGAGGGACTAGAGGCCTAGTGGGGTCTAATCCCGCGGTATTTAAGTGCGCGTAGCCATTTCCGTCTCTCGCAGCCGACCTCTCTCTCTCAGTCTCACACAGTGGTTGAGAAGTATAGTAAAAAGAAAAAAAAATGGAATATTTTATGGAGAAATTAGCTTAATAACAGCGTGGTAAAAAGTAATTAGAGCAGATTATAATAAGTAATAAGTGTGTCAGGAGAGACGGGAGGCAAAAGAAAGATAAAATAAAAAAAAAACTCTCCCTTTTCTTCTCTCCGCTCGCGTCCCCCGTTCTCTCGCCCCGCGCGGCCGCACCGCTCGCCTGAGATCCGCGTCGCCGGCGCTCGCCGTCTCCGCCAACCCCGCCGCCTCCGATCTCCACAGGTGTGTTCGTCTACTCCTCTCGTCGGATTCGTCATCGTATGTTGGATTTGCTTTTGCTTATTTTTTTTTTTTTGTGTGTGTGTGACGCGGTGGTGGTGATCTGATTGATTGAGGGTGTGCGTCGTGGTGTTGTAGGGCGGGCGGAGGAGACCGCATAGGAGAGGGGAGATGGCGGCGGAGGAGGGGGCGAGGTCACCGACGAGGATGCTGGCGGAGGGGCACCTGCGGGTGGCCACCGGCGGGGGCGCGCCGGCCGACGGCGGGATCGCCGTCCGCCACCTCCCACACCACCACGCATCTAAGAGAGGTGACTGGCTCGATCCCTGTGGGCGCCTGTGCATGTCTTATCCGTTTTCTGTAGCGCTGAATTATGCCATGGTGTGAGATTTTTGTTCGAGAATTCGGACCGGCCAGGTTTGGTTTCACTGTTTCTTAGGGTTACTTTGGGTTATGGCCTCTATACAGTGATCTGATGATGATGCGTTGCAGAGATGAGGGATGTGATTCGTCTTTAGGGTTGCTAGATGCTATTCATGCTAATGAATAGGTTTGGCTGCTTGGAACACAGTGTTTAGTAAATAAGTGTGTCTAACTGTTGATAGGTTTGATGTCCATGGAGTCATGCCAACAAGAAGTAGTACATTGGTATTTCTTATGCTATTTAGTATCGTAGGCTCTGTAGTGTAGTTTAGAATGGCGGGAAGAACAAGAGGAGTAGGAATGGCGGGAAGAGCAAAAGGCGTTCATTTGAACTCTGTTTGTTTGTCGGTATATCCGTGACGGTTTCTAGTAGTTCTAGGTTGTACTGTCCTTGTCTCTAACCGCTGAAACCTTAATTTCAATAAGGTGGAAAATCAGGTTCCGACAAAGTTGAAACGTCCAAAAAAAGACATTTACCGGTTTTTATTGGAAGCTAGTTCCTGCTTTCCTATGTTTGTTTGCGCACGCATTTAGCCATTTACCAGTTTCGATCTAGGTGACGCAAATACTGTCCTTGCACCTCATGTTTGGTTGGTATTGTAGTTACGTGATTGGAAGGGCTATGCTTGAGTTTAAAGCTGCCAAAACCGGCCGTTGGTGACAGATTCTAATAATCAGTTGCCTGGAATCCAAATCCTTATGGGTTCAGAAAAGTTAGGTCCTACCACACTTTTAGTTCATGCAATTAACATGCATTTGTCGCTTTCGATATAGTATGATACGAGGCCATGATTGGTCGGTATTTATGTGTATCTGTTCAAAGGGGCTTAATATTCATTTTAAAGCTGCCTAAAGCACAAGCTCCAAACCTCCAACCAAGCTCATTTTTTTCTAATGTTTAGCAGAAATAATCATGTGGCATTTACTGAGAAAGTTAAACCATATGCACCTGGTTTACACTGGGTTGGGTGGTGTGCAATTGCTATGATTATGTGTGGTCTATTTCTCGAATAATCATACTATTTCCTTAATATAGCTGTTTAGGAAGTTATTTATCGTGTGAAGAATTCATATTTAGTAGGGCAAATTTGTCCTTGCTTTGGCATCTGTTATACATAGCTGTTCTTGATATTATCCTTCATTATTACTCAACCCTGCCTTGGGAATCTGAATTATGGACATCTAAATTGGCATCAAGTTATTGGTAGCTGCAGTATGAGTTGAGAATGATTTTACATCTATTAAGGGCTTAAGGTTATCAGTATGTTGGGCCATGGTGCTCTGGCCTGTGAAGGCTGTTAGTATTGAACACAATAGAAAATACTTGGTAGACTTGCTTGATGTTATGGACAAAATGAAGGAAACGTAGAGTTCAATTTTTTTTATTCTTGTTAATCTTTTACATAGTGGGCAATCAACGCAATAAATGTACTTAATACAAATTACTTACTCTTTATAAGACATACCCTGTTCATTTACAGTATTACTTTATCATGCGACTCTTATAGTCTATATTGATTTTGTTGTTTTTGTTTATACTGCTTTAGAAGGTGCTGGTGGGAAAAATGAACAAGACAACTTTGAAGATGTAGGTTCTGTACCATCTAAGATGTCGAACAAACTAGTTAATGGGAACAATAAGGTTTGATCTCGTTGCTCCTATAATATTGCCTTTTTTTTTCTTTGTTGGTTTGACATTAATTTATCAATAACTCACTGGTATTGCAGGTTCCTGCTACATTAGATGACTATAAAAGGCTTTTAGTTCCTGTAATTGAGGAGTACTTTAGTACAGGAGATGTGGAACTGGCAGCTTCCGAGCTAAGGAGTCTTGGATCTGATCAGTTCCACAGTTACTTTGTCAAGAAGCTCATATCCATGGCAATGGATCGTCATGACAAAGAAAAAGAAATGGCGTCAATTCTGTTGTCTGCCTTGTATGCTGATCTACTGGGCTCTTCCAAGATGAGTGAAGGTTTTATGATGCTTCTTGAGTCAACAGAAGACTTATCTGTTGACATACCAGATGCTATTGATGTCTTGTCTGTTTTTGTTGCTCGTGCTGTTGTGGACGAAATACTGCCTCCTATTTTTCTCACTCGAGCCAGAGCACTGCTTCCTGAATTTTGTAAAGGTATTGAAGTTCTGCAAGTTGCTGAGAAAAGCTACTTGTCAGCCCCCCATCATGCTGAGCTAGTTGAGCGCAAGTGGGGTGGGAGCACTCACTTTACTGTGGAAGAAGCGAAAAAGAGAATCCAGGATATTTTGAAGGAGTATATTGAGAGTGGAGATACCGATGAAGCTTTTAGGTCTATAAGGGAGCTGGGCCTTCCATTTTTCCATCATGAGGTTGTGAAACGTGCTCTCACCTTGAGCATGGAGAATCTGTCATCACAGCCATTAATCCTGAAGTTGTTGAAGGAATCAACTGCAGGTTGCCTAATCAGTTCTAATCAAATGTCTAAGGGTTTTTGTCGGCTAGCAGAGAGTATTGATGATCTGAGCCTTGATATTCCTTCTGCCAAGACTCTCTTTGACAAGATGGTTCTGACTGCTACATCTGAAGGATGGCTTGATGCTTCATTCACTACATCTTCTGCCCCTAATGAGGATATGCGAAATGCAAGTGGTGAAAAGATCAAGCATTTCAAAGAAGAATCTGGACACATAATTCAAGAGTATTTTCTCTCAGATGATGTCCCAGAACTCATTATAAGCCTTCAAGAGCTTTCTGCCCCAGAGTACAACCCTATCTTCCTCAAGAAGCTTATCACCCTTGCTATGGACAGAAAGAATAGGGAGAAGGAGATGGCTTCTGTCCTCCTTTCTTCACTCAGCTTGGAACTTTTCTCAACTGATGACATCATGAAGGGATTCATACTGCTCCTGCAGTCAGCAGAAGACACTGCCCTTGACATTGTGGATGCTCCCAGTGAACTTGCCCTCTTCCTTGCCAGGGCAGTTATTGATGAAGTTCTGATTCCACTGAATTTGGATGAGATCGGTAACAGGCTTCGTCCTAACAGCAGTGGTAGCCAAACTGTCCAGATGGCCCGTGCCCTTCTTGCTGCTCGCCATTCTGGTGAGAGGATACTGCGTTGCTGGGGTGGCGGCACTGGCTGGGCAGTAGAAGATGCGAAGGACAAGATCGCAAAGCTCCTTGAAGAATACAATACTGGCGGTGACTTGGGGGAGGCTTGCCAATGCATCCGTGACCTTGGAATGCCCTTCTTCAACCATGAAGTGGTGAAGAAAGCTCTTGTTATGGCAATGGAGAAGGAGAATGAAGCAAGGATCTTGGCTCTGCTACAGGAGTGCTTCGGTGAGGGGCTGATAACAATCAACCAGATGACAAAAGGCTTCACTCGCGTCAAGGAAGGCCTCGATGATCTGATCCTCGACATCCCGAATGCGCAGGAGAAGTTTGGAGCATATGTGGATCTCGCAACTGAACGTGGATGGCTGCTTCCATCCTTCGCCTAGGCGGTTAAACTTGATGAATCTTCTCAATGTACATCTCCACCCCTGCTGTCTTTAGCACCATACCAAAAGTTTTCCTGTTCCTAGTGTACCTGTTGTGTTACCGTATACCGGAGGATGATAGGTTGGTTGGCCGTGTTGGTACTTGTTGAGATAGTGTTCACCATTGGTTTGGTTTGGGAGTTTATGCCCTGGGAGAGTTATGAATAACCATATCGTTTCAGGTTATGGCATGCAATGCAATGAACAATAGAGCTGTTCATGACCAGTGGAATTTTTGTAATTAGCTGGCAATGGGCTTCCAGCTTCTGAAGCTCCGTCATTGTGAATGTGCTTGCCCATCTTGGCTGCTTAAATTTCAATTGATCTGTAGGATACTTTTATATACTACCTCCTCCTCCTAATAATCCTCCTAATAAGTTAATATAGTACGAGATTTACGATATATACGAGATGTGATATATACCTTAGAACTATAAATCTAAATATCCATATTTTCAGATTTATAATTTTAGTATATATCACATCAGTATTAACTTATTTAAAAAAATATATCATCATCTGCCACATCCATCACTTTTTTCTTTAAGCCTGCCTAGGAGGATACTATTAGTGATAGTGACAAGCACTGTCTGCCTTTGATGACGTTGAAATCGGTGTCTGCATTCATGGCACAGATTACACGTCAGAAGGAACTGGAGCAAACTGGAGTATGTCAATACAATGTTATTACGCATCACATTTACATTTGCTTCCAGGTCCAGGGAAAAAAAATAACTCAAAACTAGCAAGTACTCATTCCATCTTAAAAAAAAGAAACAATTTCTGACTTTTAATCTGAACATAGGAAAAAACACATTTACCAACTCAAAACTAGCAAGTACTCATTCCATCTTTTTTTAAAAAAATAATACTTTCAATCTGAACATAGGAAAAAAATATGTCTTTAAATTTTGACATAGCCTATATCCAAATTCAAGTTTTGTTTTTTTACACAGAAGGAGTAAGTAGCAAACGCCAAAAGGTTCTCTTTTCTGTTCCAAGCGAGAGCACTGTTCTTACTGCTCCAGCACATATCGTTTCATTTTTACAGTGCAAATAAGGACTTTCACCTCGAGTAATTAGATACGACTGACTAGTGTTTGCCCGAGTCAGAAAACTTCTCTGTGGGGGATGGAACAAGCTTACAAGCAGCACTGCAGCAGCATGGCACGACAGCTGAGGAGAGTTCTTTGCTACTCTTACTTGCTACTCCAAAGAGAAATAATTCTTTTTTGAGAATAAAGTCGGTAATTTCATTCATGACTAGACAGATTTACATGCATATCAATAAAACCTGGAGGGTTTAGCAGCCCACATGACGCCCCTCATTCAATGTACATGCAAACTTGGCCATATTATGAGCATCTACATTTGGATCCCGACTTTCATGACGAAATTCTGCTTTAACAAAGTGACGGCTTCTTATGTTGATGTCATTAAGGACTGCCAAATATCTACATTTTGGAATTGTAGCAATACCCGTAATAACTTCCTGACAATCTGAAGCAATACAAACCTTCAGGGTGTTGCAGTCCATGGCGATAGCAAGTCCTTCATTACATGCAAGAGCTTCTAGTGTAGTTGGATCAGACATCCCTTCCCAAACCATAGCACTAGCTGCCACAAATTTACCGGATGTGTCACGACAAATAGCTCCAACAGCTCCTTTGTTACCTAATCGAGAAACAGCTGCATCAACATTAATCTTCAGGCAACCTTCAGGAGGTGGCATCCAACGGGTTGTTTTAGGACAAACTAGAGGCCTCATAACCTGTAAATGCATTGGATTATTAATGATTTCCAAATTAGCCAGATATGATTCGATAAAGCCCCAAATTTTTAAGGGGCTTTGATAAAAATCATCATATAAAGCTTTGCGTCGAGCATGCCAAATTGCCGAGCATATGACAAGCAATTTTATCATAAGCTCAGGTATTAGATTTTCTTGCATATGAAATAACCATTCTGTGGGGTCTTTAGTATTTGTGATGGCAATAAGGTCTGTAATATCATTGTTCACTAGAGCCCAGACGCACCTGGCCATGGTACAATGGAGAATTGCATGATCCCAAGTATCTTCGGCTGCACCACATATTTTACATATGTCTGTTGTACTCATGTATCGCTGTTTTCGCACCTTTTCCGTTGGAATGGAATTTTGCGACAGTCTCCAGGCAAAAATCTTCAGTTTGGAAGGAACTTTGGGCCTTATCGGTCAGCTTATTTCCTAATAAGTCAAAACGGTTTATTAGGGAATAAAAAATAATTTATAGGTAAAACTTTTATATATTTGTTCGTAACGATTTAAAAGTCAATGCTAAAAAGAAATTACGTTGAATCTTAAAATCAAGATCAAAATTAAGTTTAAAAATTTAAATTTTGACTTTTACTCTAGTTTATTAGGTCAACCGATGGGGCTTTTTATTCCCCATAAAGATTTCCAATACTTAGCAATGCCACTCAAATTGGAGACACTAGATCTGCTATCTAACCAATTCTCTCTTTGCAATTTTGTTTGAACAAGCATTCGATAAGCAGATTTCACAGAGAAGATTCCAGACCTCTCATAGTGCCAAGCCCAAGAATCAGTCTGTCCTGTTGAGCCTAGTGGAATATTTGGGATAACTTCCTTGTCCATGTTTAGAAAGAACTTGTCCAGTATGTCCCGTCTCCATTTTCCGGGGGAAGTATCAATAAGCTCACTAACCTCCTCTGGCGGGTGAGATTCCTTGGCCTTGATTGGTCGAAGCATCCAATCTTTTGGAATCCAATTGTCATCCCAGATAAGAGTATATTTTCCATTTCAAATCCTTCGGATAATTCCTAGTTTAAGAATTTCACGTCCTTCAATAATAGCACTCCAAGTATGTGATGGCCTGCTTCCAAACCAGCGTTCAAGAAGTCGCCATTGGAAAAATAGACAGCTTCCAAAACTCTTGCTGCTAGTGAGTCAGGATACTGCAAGATTCACCACCCTTGCTTGGCAAGCAATACAAGATTAAAAATATTTATGTCCCTAAATCCCATGCCACCAAGAAACTTAGGCAGAGTCATCCTGTCCCATGCTACCCAATTGGTTTTCCCTAAACCTTGTTTACTTCCCCACCAAAATTTCCGGATTAAAGAATTTATATGGTTACAAAGGCCCATGGGTAAACGGAAACTAACTCATGGAATAAGTTGGGATGGCTTGAGCTACTGATTTAATAAGGACTTCTTTACCTCCAACTGAAAGTATTATCTCCATCCATCCCTGCACTCTTTTCCACACTCTGTCCTTCAAGTATTTAAATTTTCCTTCCTTGGCTCTACCCACATCTGTTGGCAAACCCAAATAGCGATTTTCTGTTATAGATTCATTAGGCACTCCAACCTTTCGTTTGATGTCCTCACGTATGGCCGTATCTCACTTTTTGCTGAAGAAAAATAAATGTTACTATATAAAAGTGTTGGACCTAATTAGGCGGGCCCAAACACTGAAACGGCCCGTTTTGTCTGGGCAGTTCTAGCTTTAGGCCCAAAAGGCCAACACACGTTCCGGGCCCATCCAGCTCTCCGTGCGATCCTACCGCCCGCACGAATCACGAGGCAGAAGAAAGCCGCGGGGGGCGAAGCCCCCATACCACGCGAGTAAACCTAGCAAACCAAACCCCACCCCCCCGCGGAGCCCACGCCGCCGCCGCCGGAGCTAGCCAGTGAGCGATGGCCGAGACGGGCGGCAGAGCCGGCGAGCCGAACGCCACCGGAGTGGAGGCAGCCTCCGCCCCAGAGCGTTCCCAAGCCAGCGGGTGCATGCCGTTCGAGGACTGCGTCGCCGGCATCAAGTCGGCTCTCAAAAGTACGAGCGCGCCGCCGCATGTGTGTGTTCTCCGTCGAGGTTTTTCCTCCTTTTGTTCTTCTTCTTCTTCTTCCTCCTCTGCTAAAGAGCCCCATATTTTGCGTTTGCGAGCCAGATCCGACGGTGCGGTTCCTGAGGGAGCGGATGGAGAAGGCCGGTTGCCCGATGCCGCTGGGGATGATCACGGCGAAGAACTGCGGCACTGCCGATAAGAATGGTTCCTACGGTTCCGCGGAGGGGGTATGCGACACTTTCCCCTCCTCCCCTTCTATTATCCTTTTTCAAAGAATCGCGGGAGGGCGGCGTCTGATCAAAGGTGTGGGAGTAGATGGGACTTTGTTCTGGCGATTTTGCATTGCCGGTTTGGAGCTAGGGAGAGCGTGTATACGTCTTGTTGGGGGAGGCGCCTAGAGTTGTAATAATATTTTCTTCAGTTGTTTGGTATTGGGATACTGAAAAAGTGTTCAGTATACTCAGCTGTTTTATGTAGGTAGATGGAGTTCACCTTTGATCATGCAAGTATGTTAGTTTCAAATTTTTTCCTCGTTTTAGAGACAGTTACACCAAGGCCCCTGATTGTTGTAATCCATGTGGGTTGTTGTTCATCACAAAGCCTGTTGATAGGATTTTCGATGGGTTCATCAGATACTGCTTGGATTGCCATGCTACGTTACTTCATCCGCGTGCCTTTTGGAGAAAAAAAAAGGTTACTTCATCGGTTACTAATAACGCACTGGTTCACTCAAATTTCGATATTTGGTCAGTATAACATTATCTCCATGTAGTATGGTGTTCTTTTACTTGTAGAACATCGATTGAATCCTCACTTGACCCTGATAGTGGCAACCCCTAGGTCTCAATAGACAATAGGTCTTTCTTCCTAACCTAGATTCCTTGTGAAAAAAGAGAATTCTTGTCTTCATTGTTTTTCTTGATTGGCTTTACATCTGCTCTAGGTTCTATTTCAAGTTATCTTCCAACAAGACTTTTCCTAATTTTGCAACTGTTTATGTCCAGATAACGGTTTGCTGTGAAGAAATACGATATCAAGATGAGATAAGTCAGGTATTAATTCACGAATTAGTACATGCCTATGATGATTGCGTTGTCAAGAACATGGATTGGAAGAACTGTGCTCACCATGCTTGCTCTGAGGTAACAAAATTCTTTATTGTCTATTTGGCATGCTAACATTAAGCACAAATTTTATGCTCGCTTATGAGTTACAGTAATAATCGACAGTGCATTTTGTTGTTAGATTCGAGCTAATCACCTTAGTGGTGACTGCCATTATAAACGTGAATTGTTGCGTGGCTTCATGAAGATGAGGGGGCATGAGCAAGTAAGTATTTTCACTGTCTTACTATTTAGCTTATGCCACAGCCTTTAAACATGAAACCTTATCTACTTTAGTGTCCTTTTCTTCTTAAGTGCAATCACATGTTTGGCTACCCAGTTCAGACGAACATCCTCTCTGAGGATCTAGTTGGCCACAAACTTACTGTAGTGAAATACAGTGACATTTGGAGATTGCAAGCAAACTTGCAATAGTATGAGTTTGTTGGCCATTGTTTTGAGTTTCCGATGGTTACCTGAGTATTTGAAACTAATTACAATATGTGTGTGTTTCAAAGGTACAAAGTATTGTGGATAAAGATCACCAATGATCACTCTAATGCTACATTTGTCAGCAAGGTTACTATTGACAGCATCCAGATTTGTTGCTGCTCCTAATTTTGATGTTCCAAATATTAAGAATGAGGAGGCAAGAATGGGAGACCATAGATCTATTATCAGGAGCCTGCCATTTAGCCAGTAACTTGTACAATTCTACATGGGATAAAATGTAGGATATCCAGAAAAAGTATGGTCCCTAACTGCTATGATTTGAAAGATAATCTAACAATATTATTATCTCATCCGAAATGAGATTCTAAAGTAAACTTGATTTGAGTGAGCATAAATCTCCTTTTGTTTTTCAGCGATGTGTGTAACATGTGCACACTTGCTAAACCCTACATGAATTTATGTATGTTCTGACATATTCTGCATTTCTGAAGGAATGTGTTAAACGGCGGGCCCTGATGTCTCTAAGGAACAACCCACACTGCTCAGAGACAGCTGCAAAAGATGCAGTTGAGGCTGTATGGAGTATATGCTACAATGATACACGCCCATTTGATAGGGCTCCATGATATTATTGGCAACATTACAAGAAGCCATGAATTAAGATTGTGCACCCCTGCTGGGGATAATTTTGTTCCCCTTCAGTCAATTGTAGTTAAGCAAAGAACTTATTTCTTTGCTGGAGCAAAGCTGTATTAGGCTATTAGTCATGACTCGAGTTCATGAACATTGCAACGAATTAGCTCATATGATGATTCTATTTATCTTTTGCATTACATAGTTGGACAAAGTTTAATAAGTCCTAGAAAATACTTGTGCCAGGGGCTACTTCATGAGGTAAACGCTGCTGTCTTGTTCAAGGTGTTTCTGTTTTTGTTTCTCTTCCGAAATTCAAAACATGTGTAAATGCGTTCTGCGCTTGTTTTGTTTTCACTTGTCTAATACTTCTTCAGCGGACAGTCTTCTTGTAGGTCGATGTTAGCCCAGGCACAGTGAGTTAAGATGCATGATCTTCATTAGCCTCAATGTGCATGCAGCTCTTGTTTAGCTAGTTATATATATATGTAAAGAATACATCACTAGTATAATATAGGAAATGGTCACGGCATCATCATGCTATTATGTACTAATTGACAATCTTGATCGCAATATCATCTACTCCATCTAAAGACAACTTCAGCATGGGCCTATCAGTACAATATATGACCCTATCAGCAGCTCTAGCTACCCAATGATGTTGCATTCATCACTATGCTGTCTATGCATGCCGATATTGATGACAAGCTTCAAAAAAGAAAGAAAGGGTAAGCAAAACGTATCCCAAAACGTTTGTTCTGACAGAAAAGAACAGGATCAAGGTATGATCTATCCTGACCATCACTGTATCTACTTTCACAAACTATCAGGGTACTTAAAGCAGCCGCCGGAGGCAGTAGCACGGCCTCCCTTTTCAGCTTAAAAACAGCTCTCAGGACAGCCAACCTAAGTGCTCACAACTACTAGCAGCTAGCTAGGTATACATCAATCTAATGGCATTGCGATTTCTATTCCAGAGTTGCATGACACTGGCATCGCGAATCTTGAGCATATCCAAGCAGCAATTAACCTACACTCAAGAGGCCATGAGGCTAGCTGAAGTAGCTAGAACAATGTGCTAGCTAGTAAGTACTAAATTAAACGATAGTTTTTACGGTGGTCTTCACTAGTGATTTAGACCTTCTATATTTTTCCTATTCTATAGACCGTATATATTATAATACCATCTCGATTACTAGTAGTAGAATTAAGGAAGTATATAATTTGTTTTGCTTGGGATAGAATTTGATAAATCAATAACTCATTTCATTTTATCATCGATAATATTAGTAAAACCACCGTAAAAGCACTCACGTAGTACTTGCATAGTTGCTCGATTGGTTATGGCCTACTGATATCTTTTGCAAATTCAAAACCAAATCCCTCGTCACTCCACTAGTTACTACTAAACCACATATTAATCTATGCTTCGGAATTCGCGAGCGTGCCAGGGGAGTCATTAGACCAGTGCCATGTGGTTTTTCACTGGGGCGAGTGGAGCTCACATGAGAGACGCCATTAAACTAGCTCGACGAGCTCTCGTCCCCAGGAAAGCCATGGCAAGCAGCCAATGCTTAAACTAACAGCGAGCTGCAGAAACTATAGAGATTCTTCCCCCATGGGTCGTTCTCCCGATGCCGAGGCTAGAGAGGGAGGGGGGACAGGATGGAGGTAATAAATCTACACAAGCTCTCTCTCTGTACCTGCAGCTACTAGCGATATATATCTCTCTCCTGTGTTCTTTGACTTGCGAGCTGTCTGCTCTCCAATTCCCTTGACTAACTAGCTGATCACTAGCTTGAGCCTTTGCTCTATATATATACTCAGTTGCACACAGATGCAGGAGGAGGTGAGAGGTAGCACAGGTGATCACTGAAGATTAACTGAAGGCAGATAGCATGAGGTTACCAGCTTCAGGGATTGTGAGGCTGGTTGCGTTGGTGTTCTTGCTGATCTTCAGCTCATCACTTCAGCAGCAGGCAGGTGTCGGTAAGTCGTCTTCTGATCAACATGATTAGATAGCTTAATCTATCACTTGTTCATCTCTAATGTTAGAGCTTGAAAGATTACTGAGTTCTGAAAAACATTTGTTCTTTGTGGATTGATCAAGCAGGTGCCATCAGGCTGCATGACAGAAAACAGCACGGCAAGCAGTGGGAGGAGGAGAGGACGCAGATGAGGTCGTTCATGACCATGGACTACAGCAGAGTGAGGAGGCGGATGCCCATACACAACTGATTCAGATAATAAGCTAGCGCTGATTAGATTAGCATGAGAAACCATGAGACTTTCAGCTCTGCCTACATCTCCATGTCCCAGCAGCAGCAGCATCAGCAGCAACAACATCTACGGAAGCGTGATGCTAGGAGAAGCTGATCCATCATGTGTTCTCCTTTTCTTTTTCGTTAACTTCTGTGATTCTGTCCTGTACCTATCTCTCCAGCAGCGTGCACGGACGTGTGCAAGCAAATTTTGCCCCCCTGACCAAATGTTATTATTAGGATATATATATATATATATATATACGCAGCAATACTAGTAGTAGCAAGCAGTAGTGCTAATGTTTAGTTTTCGTCACATTTTTGTAAGAAGGTGTGAAGGACTTGTAGTTTATCTGCTTCTTCTGTAAGTGAAATGGCAGCATCTAGATAGCAGCCTGAAGTTTCAGGCATGGAAATTCATATGTATTGAGCTTGTCAACCATAATGGAAGAAGTATACTGAAGGATCATTTATGTCTACTTTGCACTTGGATGATCAGCTTATTTATCAAGTATTTTCTTTTTCAGGTTTTGGAAGTTAATATTTGTTTTTTTTCAATGGCCTTGTCCCCTGTTTTGAAAACTTGAGAGTTGAGATGACCACAGTAAAGTAAAACCGATATGTTTCGTTAACAAACTGTTTTCTTTAGAATTACCACTTTTGGGATCCTTGACGAAGATGACATGTTGGCAAATGTGATAGGTGACACGAGAGCAGTAGGCAAGCATTACAGTCTACGAGACTTCGTTTGATTGGTTGATTTGAGTACACTTAAACATTCAGATTCTTTCCGAAGTTGAAGCAGAATTAACGTGTCTGTTCTATGAGAACTTCACCATTCAAACTTAGCACGAAGACGTGTTTTCTTTTTGTGCTATACTTTTGGAACATAAAGAAGACCGCTCACTACTTTTTTTTTTGTAGATAATCACTTGTCAGCGTATTCAAGTCATTTCAACATTAGATCAATTCTGCAAATTTCCTTTTAAGATTAAAAGCTGAGACATCCCTTCTAGTACCAGAAAAACCGGCCTAATGGCAGCTCCCAAATGGATCGGAGGAGCGAACACTTGGCTCTCTTCCCACTACTTTGCACTGAATTTAGCACGAAATCACCGTGTAAATACTTGTGCTCAGATTCACAGTTTCACACCAAGTCATAACTCTTACTGCCGCGCACAGTAACTTAACATAAAAATGGTTGTTAGCACCGATGAAAAGCAGAGATCACATGGGGATCATCTAGGGCTTTGTGGAAACTAAACAAGAGTCCAGCAGAACGGCGATTGGGCTTTTGACCACCGGTTGTGTGCTCGCTCAGCTTTGACCTCCGGCACGGCTGCTTCGGAAACGCTGTTTTTTTCTGTTCTCCTTCAGAAATGTTCAGAGTTCAGACGTTCGTTGTATAGTACGGCGCCGATCGCCACAACCGTGTCTTTCTTTCAGGCAAGCGACGCCCCCAGCATACACTAGCTGCTTGTGCATTGCCACTCGCTAGCAACAGCCCAGTTCGGAGGTGAAGTGCAGCACGTACGCTACGTTCTGCCTATGTCTTGCTGCAGGAATGCAGGTCACGACGTGTAAAGGGCAATCATATGCGCCGGGGGCAATCACAGGGTGCCGGGCTATTGTGATAGGAGCGCGGCAGTAAAGCTGAAAAAGTCCCGGAGAAAATGGTACGGCGCACTGAAACATAGTGTGTCTACTTTATTACTCCTCCAATTTGGTCGCGTTTGTTCGCGACTTGGCGCCATGCCATTTCGCAGCAACAGGCTTTACGGGGCCAGAGCCTAGCTGCCATCCTGCCGTGCAGAGCGGTGAACGCTAGTCCGACTTGGGAGTTGGGAGTTTGGAGAGAGGAGCCGGGGACCGTGCATATGCACGTACAGGCGGCGCCGCGGTTAAGAGAGAATCTTTTACCGCTAACCCCCGGAGTCGGCGCGACACGGAGGAGGACCACGGAACGCACGGGACGGGATGCAGCAGCGGGTGGTTCGGCCGAGGCACGTACTATGTGTTTTTGTGTGTGTGTGTGTGTGTGTGGCCCCCTCGCGGGTTGTGTGACGCGCGCGGACGACCGGTTGGAGACCGAGGAGTGCGCGTACCTTGTCCTTTGCTCGGGATCGAGATCGGGGCGAGCCCTCGACACGAGGCCTGCGTGCGTGCGTGCTCGGCGCGACGCCCACCAGTGGGTGCGGTGCGGTGGCCATCGGTCTCGTCGCGCCCCCGCGCCCCTAGAGATGCCGCTTGCCTGCGTGCCGCTCCTCGGTTCTTCTGTGTGAGCGTGCATGGAGACGGTGGGGGAGAAAAATCGGTGGCCGCCGAGCTTTGGGGCTTGCGAAGCGGGGACCGGACCGATGCGAGTGTTGCTCGCGGCAAGTTGGAGAGAATTTAGATTATTTACCATCCAATTCGCGTGCCTTACCACCCAATCCGTATGCCCTGTATAATATATCATTAGGACTACTAATTGTTATATTTGGTACCACTTTAACTATTTTTATTCCTTTCTATTATTTTTTACATGTTTATGGATATTTCTACCCCGGCCCCACCAGTCAAATCCAAAGAGAGATATTTCTCTCTTTGGATCGATCCGCATCAGAACGACGCCGGGAGGGGGAGCGACGCCAGCGCGGCGCCACCACCCCGCTGCCCCACCGCCCCCAACGCCGACGCCGGCGCCACCACAGCCGAGCGCCACCCCACCATCCCGCTGGCGCCACCACCCCACCGCCCCACCGCCCCCACCGTCGATGCCGACGCCGCCACAGCCGAGCGCTGCCCCCACCATCCCGCTGGCGCCACCACCCCGCCGCCCCACCGCCCCCACAACCGACACCGGTGCCACCCCACCATCCCGCCGTCGACACATCGTGCAGAGGAGGATAGAGGTGGCGATGGCGGCTCCAGCGGAGGATATCGTGCAGGCAGCGAGGTCCTCTGTGATTACTAATGAAATCTCTTCCGGATAAGGCCATAGAACCCTCATCTCCAAATTGTGTTGAACAGGAGGATCAATAACCTATGTGAGAACTGATTTAGTGTGAAAACTAATGGATCTCTCTCTCTCATTTTTGTGTTCATATACGATAGGATCGATCCTGATTTGGTGTTTAGTGTGTGTTCAGTTCAGTCAGTACACTGCTAAGCTTGATGATGGTAGTTTTGTTCATATACCCCGCAAATACGAGGAATGGGTTGTGGATTATCGTCAATGCACATTAGAGAGCTTGGAAAAGGACTTTGCAGCCTGGATAAATTAGGTAGGTGCCAGCAGGTGGTTGTGTGTGGATATTACACGAGCACTGGTGAGGAAACAAAGTTCACTGACGATATGGATCTAGTGTATGCATTCTTTGTTAGGAAGAGTTAGAGGAGGTTGGTTTTATTTGTGGATGTTGTGGACAAACCTGGTCAGTTCATGACTAGCTCTTCTATTTAAGAGATTAATGAGAAAGTCGTGAATGAGATTGTTACAGCCAGGCAAGGTGATGCCATAGATTCTAACAATCAACATGCCATTGATTGGGACAATTTGGATATAGCTCCAATTGCAACAGAGCAGGTTACTCAGCATGTCATTGAGTAGAGATAGCTCCAATTGCCGAAATGCAATAGGGTCATCCGTACCTGTGATGGACGAAGATGAAATGTATGCATTTGTTGGTCTCAGAGCCGAGGATGAGAGAGCGGAGTAAGTCTAGACTTGAAGCTGAAAAACAATCGGGCTCGGCACCTACTACACCTGCAGGTCATGCCCAAGGGGACTTGGACAATGAGGCTGACATAGTTGTTACTGATGTGGTTCCGGGTGAATCTGAAGTTTTCTATGACAAGGATGACCCTTTGATATTTTTGAGTATATGCTGTCAAAATTTGATATTTTTTAGTATATGCTGTCAAAATTTGGGTATATACTGATAAAATTTGACATTTTTGAGTATATGCTGTCAAAATTTGTGGGTATATGCTGTCAAAATCTTGTCATTTGGCATTTGACATTTTCGGGTAACCGGCCAAATTGCAAAATCCTGTCAAACATTGATCAATGTATTTCTTAACAGGTAACCGGCAATACAGGCAGTCAAAACATTGCAGCAAGCTAAACCTGAAATTTTTGGCTACAACATACATGTCTGTCACAGAATCAGGTGTTGCAAATGAGCAAAAATCTCCTGAACCAGTTCCTGCTGAAACCATCCATCTGATCTTCCAATTGATTTTGGGAGCAATTAAAAAACTAAAAAAAAGCAGTTGTGCCACCATCTACACTTCCAGTTGCTGCTTTGCTTGCTACTGGGGACTGCTCCGTCTTCTTTGTAGCGCTCGGCAGTGATGGCGGCGGGGGTGTCGACGGCGGGATGGTGGCACCGGCGTCGGCTGTGGGGGCGGTGGGGCGGCGGGGTGGTGGCGCCGGCGGGATGGTGGGGCGGTGCTCGGCTGTGGCGATGCCGACGTCGGCGTTGGGGGCGGTGGGGCGGCGGGGTGGTGGCGCCGCGCCGGCGTCGCTCTCCCTCCCAGCATCGCTCTGATGCGGATCGATCCAAAGAGAGAAATATCTCTCTTTGAATCTGACTGGTGGGGCTAGGGGTAGAAATGTCCATAAACATGTGAAAAATAATAGAATGGGATAAAAATAGTTAAAGTGGTACCAAATATAACAATCAGTAGTCCTAATGATATATTATACAGGGTATACGGATTGGGTGGTAAAAAAGTTGAGGCACGCGAATTGGATGGTAAATAATCTAAATTCTCCAAGTTGGAGGTTAGCCGCACGAGTTTGTCGACGGTGACGAGCGCTTGGGCCAGCAAGCCCGCTCAGGCCAATCTGCGGTTCCGTTTCATGGGTTTCTTGGAGCATTCCTCTTGGAGAACTTGAGTGGAATAAAGTTCACTCTAGCTTCCTCGTCTTGACGTTGTCATCATATAATACTAGATATAAGAAGTTCCTCTTCTTACAATATCAATATATTTGACATCCAAGGGTACTATAGTCTTTGATTTTGGCTAACATGGTGGTTGAGTTAGTATGGTACCCACATATCAGTCTTCTTCCACCTTTCTCCCCTTTCTTTCCATCTCCCTTCAGCTTCTCTTCTCTCTCCCTCAATCTCTCTCGCTACGCAACAATGGCGACGTGGAGCGGGATGACCAAGTTTGTCGTCCACGCTCTGCGGCCCTCGACAATGAAGAAGAGGCGCCCCCTGAGGTGAGAAGGCGGCGGCGGATCCGCTGCTACAACCGTGGCCAATGGTGGTACGACACCACGCACCCATGCATCCTCATTGGCTATGGTGGTGAAGACGGGGAAGATCTGGTTGACCGACACTGGTCCCATCCTCCTCGCCATCGGGAAGATAGGAGTCATGGTAGAGGTTGGGGATGCTCGGGCCGCCATCGTGGCGGTAGAGGCGAGGGGAAGAGAGCAGGGAGGCCCTGGGTGAGCCTCGCCTTCCTTCTTGTATGCCTTGCCACCATCGCTGTCAAGGTCCATAGGACAGGGAGGTTGTGGTCGACGGCCACCACCATCACTTTTCCTCATGATCGACGGGAAAGGGGAGGATTGGCACACAGTGCCACTTTGGCCTGGATCTTGCGGATCTTGGCAAAGACAACGCAACACATCTAGTGAGCTCGAGCTCGATGGAGCTTCTCCGGAGACGGATTTCACCGGCATGTCCGTCAGCCTAGCGTTGTTCTCATCCTAGTGCTCTCTCTCCTCACCGGCCTCCGCGCGCCTCCTCCGTCGAGCCATGAGCTTCTCTGGAGTTGGACTTCACCGGTGTGTCCGTCACCCTAGCGTTATTCCCATCCTAGTGCTCTCCCTCTTCAGTGACCTCCGCGTGCCTCCTTCAAGCTAGCTTCTCCCCATCGATCGTCGTCCTCCCCACTGCCCGCCGCCCTAGTGAGATGGGAACAGAGGGAAGGAAGAGAGAGATATGTGAAGAGAGATAAGGGACCCTGAAATGTAGGGCCTACTACCCAAATGGGTCCTACGATGACTCAGTGTTGATGACTCCGGTCAACTAGTCACGTCAGGCGAAACTAGCCGCTATATTATCATGGGATCTCCCATACACATTTAATTAAGAGCGTTATATCTGGTATTGCGATTTAGGAATGAAATCAAGATAAGGGATCTAAAGAGAACTTATTCCCCAGGAAAGCTTAAATGTGCTATATCAATGTGGATGGGCTTCGGGCCTTCCGCTGTTCCGCAATATGTAGGGTAGATGCTAACCCGGGCCAACCAATGGTGTCTGCTAATGAAGGATCGGAGTTGTTTTCTCCAGACGAAACTAGTAATATAATCTATTATATTATTAAAACAACTTTAAAAGACGACACTACTTTCACCGTGTAGGCTAGAAAGTCCCACATTAATTGGAGAAAAAGAAAAGAAGAGTCCAACTAGGATACAATTTCAAAATAACTTAAATTCGGAATTAAAAATAAGTAATATTGGAAGAAAATTCCATATAGAATAGAATACGAGATTAATTAAATTCGGATTAAAAAATAAAATAAATTCTGAAATTAGAGAGCTCAAGTAGGTATAAAATTTAGAAATAACTAAAATTCGGAATTAAAAATAAGCAATATTGGAAGGAGAGTCCATATAGAATTGACTACGAGATTAATTAAAATTCGGAATAAAATAAAATAAATTTTGAAATTAGAAAAGGAAAAAAGAGAGTTCAAGTAGGAATACAATTTAGAAATAATTAAAAAAAATCGGAATTAAAAATACGTAATATTGGAAGAAGAGTCCATATAGAACTGAATACGAGATTAATTAAAATTCGGAATAAAAACAAATAAATTCTGAAATTTGAGAAAAAAGTTCATGTAGGAATACAATTTTAAAATAACCAAAATTCGGCATAAAAAGTAAGCAATATTGAAAGAAGAGATCATGTAGAACACAACACGAGTTTAATTATAACTTGAAATAAAAAATAAATTAAATTCTAAAAATATAAAAATAATTATAAGAGTTCAACTAGGAATATAATTTATAAATAACATAATATCAAAATAAAAAATCATGGAATATTCAAAAAAAACACAATCCATCTAGAAAATGCAATGATGACAAATGATAATAAAGTGGGAAGAAACAACAGGGTGAGCGGTTGATGGTACATCTAAAAACTATAATCAAAACCCCAAATAGAATCCCGTGACGATTAAAAGGAGGGACGATAGATAGGTCGTTAAGCAACACGATCATGGTGGTTGGTGGAAATTCTAGAAAGTACAATAATAAACCTCAAAGATAATCCTGTTTAGCATAAAACTATAAACAAAACTCCAAATAGAATCCCAATGACGATTAAGAAGAGAGATGACATGTAACCCGTTAAGCAACATAATCACAGTGGGTGGCGGGACTTCTAGAAAGTAAAAAATAAACCACAATGATAATCACGTTCGAATTTTAAAATCTCAATGATAATTAAAATGGAAGGCATCAGGCCGGTCGTAGAGGAGTATAATGGTGAAGCAGCTAACGGTTTGATGGGACTTTTAGAAAGTGAAAAGTGAACACCGACGATAATTATGTTCGATTTTTAAAATCCCAATGATGATAAAGAGAGGAGAGAGAAAGAGCAGTAGAGCGGTAGAGTGACTGCGTTTGACGGGACTTCTAAAATTGTAAAAATGAAAGCCAACGAGATAATTAACTCTAAAATTTATTAAGTCCAATCTTAAAGTTCCAATGAGAATAAATAGAAGTGGCAGTAGATCAAACAAGCAAATAAATAGGTGACAAAGGAGTAAAAGGTAGTGACATGAGTATAAAATTGGAAACATGGAGATGATAAAGTTCGGTTTTTTAAAATCTTAATATAACGAGATAGCTATTTAACAAATTTTAATTTAACTCATACGTAAATAATTTTGTATGGATACTAGCCACACAGATACGCGGGCCACCAGCTACTTTCTCTAGGATGATGGAATATTTATCCGCGATTTAGCATCACCTGCCATTTTCTATTGTAAAGTCATTTCCCTTGGTTATTTTTCCGGCTCACCAAGTCACCATAAAGTAACAAGTAGTCTATTGAAAATAGAGACTGTTCGGTAGTGCTTGTTGGCTTGCTTCTCCTTCCCGCTGGCCGGCTGCAGCCGTTCATGTTGCTGCTGGTTGGTTGCTGCAGAGCAGCCAGCAGCACCAACAGCAGTAAATTTGATAGTATAGGAAACTATCCAGCATGAAGCCAATCCACCATTCATCATTTGCCCCTTTTTCTTTGTTCACAGTTGGATACAAACCTGTGATTTCCAGTACACAGGTAAACTTTAGGTACAATAAAAGATATCTATACCTAATCCATATTAGGTAAACTCTAGGTCCAAACAACATCATTATGTATAGATCGCCTTTATATATGTACATGTCCTTGCATCTTCGAACAGAAAAAAAATATTTTCTTTGATGGAACACCAATACTTGACTTCCTCTTAATACCTGAAGTTCCGCTTGAGTTCATTCGAGCTACAACAAGCTTGAAACACCGATACTGCACTGCCTAAATCGAATCGTGCACCACCTTCAATTCCCCCCTGACATCACAGGCTTATGTCACACTCCTACGATAGGCCACCAACCCCATGGCAGCATATGGCCATGGCACGCCATTTGCCCATTTCCCCCGGTGTTCTCTCCCACGACGAAAAATGCACGCGAGGAACACACGAAAAGGACCTGCACGCCATCCACATGTCCCTGTGTACGTAACATGGTTCTCGCGCTCATCTCAACCTGGCCCCTCCGCTGCTGTACCTCGCCCACGACGCGGCCACCACCTCCGGCACCACCTCGCGCTCGCGCCCCGCCGCCAGCCGCGACATCGCCCTCGCCCTCGTCACCTTCTTCACCAGCAGCCGCCACGTCTTGTCCGCCTTCTCCGCCCGCATCTTGCCCTTGAATTGACTGCACGGAAATTTTAACCATGTGCGTTAGTTACGAATCTAAATGTTCGATAGTAGTAGTGGAGTATTATTAGGCATGCATCGATCGATCTGATAGTATTCGCGTGGGGATTGGATGCGGGAATGGGAGATTTTTCGCGGCGTTGGGGTGGCCCAATCGGGTCGTTTTCGGTGAAAGAGAGTCCAGCCGTCGTGGCGAAGAGAAGCAGAGAAGCTGGTGTCGCCAACGGGTGAATTCCGTCCGCAGAATGGGGCATCTGACGTGACGACGAAACAGGCGTGGTTGGCGATCCAGTGACATTTTCACTGACCGCCGTACTCTCGCCGGACTGTTTTGTAGCGACGCGTGACGCTCGTGCGCAAATATCTCGGGAGATGTTGGTGCCAAAATCCGCGTGTGTACGGTTTACTACCACGTAGTAAAAAAAATGTGTTCTTTGTGTCCGTGTCTAACCTGCACAGCGGCACGCGGCAAGGGTAGCCGTCGTCGTGCGGCGCCGCCCGGTCGCAGACGGAGGCGTGGAGGCGGAACAGCTGCACCATGCGCTTGCACCGCGTGCATCCGCCGCCCGGCGCGGACTTGCGGGCGCCGCACGTCGCGTAGTGCCGCATCAGCAGACGCAGGCCACGGCACGGCGGCGCGTCGATGTCGGCGTCGGCGCAGGTACAGCCGTCGTCGGAGAAGATGTGCTCGAGGGAGTCCATGGCCTCGCCGAGCTGGCGGTACGCCTCCCGGGACGCCCTCTCCCGCGTCCACCGCTCCCTCCGCTGGTCGGCGTCCTCGAGGAGCTGGAGGATCTCGAGCTCCAGCGCGGCGTCATGGCGGCGCGCGAAGCGCCAGCCGTCGGACCGCTCGACGGCGGCGAAGTCCTTGGCCGCGAGGCGCGCGCACCGCAGGTACAGCCGCGGCGCGTCGCAGAGCCTGGCGAGCTTCAGCATGTCCACCGCGTGCTCCGGCGTGAGCCTCGCCGTCACGGACGCCTCCGCCGCGCGCTTCAGCCACGCAATCCTGTACGCGTGCGACAGCGCAAGTAGCTGCGGCCCGTGCACGGTCACCACCTCCTCGTCCTCCGGCGTCACCCTGCGCGCCGCGCACACGCACAAACATGTCAGGCGATCAGATCTCGATCAAAGCTATGGACGCCAAATCTTCTATCCTAACGAAATGGCGTTCTCCCAATCACCTGGAAGCATAGAGGAAGCGGAGGAAGGCGAAGACCGCGTCGGAGGAGACGCCGAGGACGCGGATGGTGCACTCGGCGTTCCACCCCCGCCGTGCCCGTTCGATCATCCGCTCCAGCACCGGCGACGCCGTGCCCTTCATACCAAACCCAAAAACCAAAAGCCATCAGGCACGATGTCGTCAAGCACCCCTGATCCATCCAGAATTCACGACCAGAACAGAGAAGAACCAAGAGGACACATCAATCTGCCTTACAAGAACGAAGGAGTGCGCGGCGATGCTCTTCCCGTCCGACGTGACGACCTGCACGTCGGCCGGCCGGAGCGCATCCAGATCCGCCCACCGCGTCATCGATCAGCAACCTCCCAAGAATCCCCAAATTCTCTTGATCAACAACTCAACAGGACGCTAACCAAAGAAAAGATCTACGGAAACCAAACAGAGCAACTCAACAAGATGGATCGATCGATCGGTCTCGCAACGATGATCTGAGCTGGAAATGATGATGAGAGCTCGAGGTCTCAAGCTCAGCGACAGCTATATAATGGCGTGGAGCGGTGGAGGAGGGCGCGGGGAAGCCGACGACGAGGCCGTAGCACGCACAGTTCACAGCTAGCCGAGAGCGGACGCGTTCTCACGCGGTGACCGTTCGATTTCGTATGAACGGTCAGATATCGTCAGCGAACGTGGCGCGCGGTCAGTGAAGCGGGTGGATCTGAGTCAGCAAGCCGATCGCTGGAGCCCGCGGTGGCTGGGCCCACGGCCAGCGACCTACCGTGACGTGCTGACCCTACATACGGACGCCCGGATGCCTTACGCGTGGCAACACGGACGGCTGGGATGTGGACACGTAGGCGGTCGGATTGCCACGAGCTAGATTGGAGAGAGAAGGGAAGAGAGATCTTGCTCGGCTGTGGTGGAGTTGCTGACTCGGACACACGTTTAATTCCAATCTCGTATCCAATCCAAACGCGGCATTTTAATTTGCTGCTATTTTAATTATTCTGAACGACTTCGTAGTTATCACATGATGATCATCGATCATTACTCCGTCAGGTAGGATATGCGTCATGAATACCTTACCTGTGTTATTCATGCCTAATTGGGAACAGTTTTATATACATACCAGTGGTAATTTTATAAGGTCGCGTTTATATAAGAAAAGGCACAACCAGTACACGGTAGTACAATGTAAGACCAAAAAAGGTCCACGAGGAAATACAAATACATCCCTCATGCCACAAACCGTCCCCGAAATCACGCAAACAAAAAGAAACTAATCTTTGATTCAATATGGACGGGCAAGAATTAATCTTGATCTGCCTTGTTTCGTCGTCTCGCCGATAGCCAATCGGGTTACAGAAACAGATCAATAGGCGAGGTAGGATATCAGTTTCAGTCCCCATCATGTTGATAAGCAAACCAAAACCTGTCTCACTCTCTCAAATGAACGGGACGACAGCCTACGTACGACGATGATTAGTACAGGTGACGGCTTTAACATGGGTAGGTTTGCTTGCACAGGCAGTAGTACTGTAGTACTAGTCCTGGTACATTCGGTCTTGGTGCACCGTTCACGTCAATGTCGGAGAAATCGCAAGTTGCAATTGGGTGTCATCGAGAGAGGACAAGGTGATGTAGTGATGTACTGCATGCGAGTGTTGCCTTCTTCTTCGCAGTTTTTTTTCGAGATATTTTCCAAAGGTCTTCGAAGTCGTTTGTGCAAGAGACAACACGAGACGCAACAGACTCTCAGGCCATCCAAATCCAAAAAATATCAACTAGTTTTTATACTTACCATTTCATACAAACACTATATGTAAAAACTATATATCCAATGGATGGTGTCTTGAAATTAAATTATCTTCCAATCAACTTCCTTCTCTGTTCTTTTATCCACCTATCTTCTTAATTTTATTCTTGATTCTCGTGTAGATATGATTTTTTGCATGATAAATGATGTCTTCATCCTTTTACCCCTCTCCTCATTAATTCTATTATCACATCAGATTTTTCTTATGTGACAATGTATTAAATGCTATGAACACTAGATAAGGGTTGGGGATAACCTCATGATGTCAGCTAGTGCGATTAATCAGTGGTGGAAAGATTCACGGAAAGCTTTACGTACGCTCTCTTCCAAAGCCAAGGCGACGGGCGAAATCGCTGCGGTATATATCGCTCTCGGCTTGTAAAATACGTCGCGGTCGAGCAGACGATCGAGCATGTATATATCGCTATCGGCTTGTAAAATACGTCGCGGTCGAGCATGCACATCTTTCGCTTTGGACATGGAGAGGCGAACTGGTTATTCTCCTGTGGGATGACAGGACAAAAGACGGTGATGAGTTGGTGACGAGGAGGTGCCGAAGATTCCATCCAGGAACGATGACGAGGTTCAGGTAACACGGGATTTGATCTGTCACCGGCAGATGCACGAAGCAGAACTCACTAGATCTCATCTACACAAACGAGAAAAAAAAATACTAATTCGATTCCCAGCTTGGAGGGAGATGTGTCATGCGTATGCCTAACGCCTGTACATGTTTGCGTGAATCATGTCGTTTCGCGCAATTTCCGTTAGGTCTCGGGGAGAAGGGAGAGATCGAGCGGGAGTACCCGTATTGCGCATGGTGGTGGCATGGGCGCATGCATGGAACGGTGCACGACTGCACAAATACAAATCGGCTGATCGGTCTGCGCATGGCTGCGTTCGGTTGCGCGACCCAGCTAAGCTGGAGCCTATGGAGGGACCTGGACCAGGGGGAATGGCCGAATGGGCGCTGATATGTGGTCGTTGTTGGTATCGAGGACTCAACAACTCTAGCCTCTGTCATCTGTGGGATGGCAACATGTCAGCCGCTCATGCGTCGCACGTGTACCGCTGTTGAGTCTGCTGTTTGCCCGTCGTGTCTCGTGTGTGGAGTAGTTACTACTGCTGTACAGCAGTGGGGCCGTGGGGGCGTCTCTCATCTGCTTCGCTGTTAAACACGAGAATAATATCAAGGATGTTCAAGATATAGAGGATTAGAGGATTGGTTGATGCCATTGCTAACTTTTGTTGAAAATCTCATCACTTGATATCCACTGTGAGGTTGAGATATAACAGCTCCTGCCGTCGCTGAAGTGAAGTGAGGGAGAGAGAGGGGCAGCGACGACGGTAGATATCAGGATATGTGATCCGCTGAGAGGCAGGCACTTTGCATTGCAGGAAAGCCTTCCGGGAAAAATCCCTAGAGCCTGTTTAATTCTTCCTATAGGCCTAAAACAAAGGCCCAGATGCCCCAGGAGCTGTACACGCGTACACTGACTTGCTGGGCTATGTGCCGTACTGGTACGAATCGAACTATGCGGACGTCTAGCCGGCGCACCCCCGCGACATCACTACTCTTGGACTGGGAGACACTGCAACCGTAAATTGCTGATGCAATTACATTATTGTCCGCTTCGCTTCAAGGTTTGCCGTGCCGCTAGCTAACGAGAGTCGGGAGCAAATTAAGCGCAGTGATGGGAGTTGTACTGACTTCCGCTTAATCAAACCCCACCCCCCCGCGGAGCCCACGCCGCCGCTGCCGCCGCCGGAGCTAGCCAGTGAGCGATGGCCGGGACGGGCGGCAGAGCCGGCGAACCGGACGCCACCGGAGTGGAGGCAGCCTCCGCCCCAGAGCGTTCCCAAGCCAGCCGGTGCATGCCGTTCGAGGACTGCGTCGCGGGCATCAAGTCGGCTCTCAAAGGTACGAGCGCGCCGCCGTATTTGTGTGTTCTCCGTCGAGGTTTTTCCTCCTTTTGTTCTTCTTCTTCTTCCTCCTCTGCTAAAGAGCCCCTTATTTTGCGTTTGCGAGCCAGATCCGACGGTGCGGTTCCTGAGGGAGCGGATGGAGAAGGCCGGTTGCCCGATGCCGCCGGGGATGATCACGGCGAAGAACTGCGGCACTGCCGATAAGAGTGGTTCCTACGGTTCCACGGTGGGGGTATGCGACACTTTCCCCTCCTCCCCTTTTATTATCCTTTTTCAAAGAATCGCGGGAGGGCGGCGTCTGATCAAAGGTGTGGGAGTAGACGGGACTTTGTTCTGGCGATTTTGCATTGCCGGTTTGGAGCTAGGGAGAGCGTGTATACGTCTTGTTGGGGGAGGCGCCTAGAGTTGTAATAATATTTTCTTCAGTTGTTTGGTATTGGGAATACTGAAAAATTATTCAGTATACTCTGCTGTTTTATGTAGGTAGATGGAGTTCACCTTTGATCATGCAAGTATGTTAGTTTCAAATTTTTTCCTCGTTTTAGAGACAGTTACACCAAGGCCCCTGATTGTTGTAATCCATGTGGGTTGTTGTTCATCACAAAGCCTGTTGATAGGATTTTCGATGGGTTCATCAGATACTGCTTGGATTGCCATGCTACGTTACTTCATCCGCGTGCCTTTTGGAGAAAAAAAAGGTTACTTCATCGGTTACTAATAACGCACTGGTTCACTCAAATTTCGATATTTGGTCAGTATAACATTATCTCCATGTAGTATGGTATTCTTTTACTTGTAGAACATCGGTTGAATCCTCACTTGACCCTGATAGTGGCAACCCCTAGGTCTCAATAGACAATAGTTCTTTCTTCCTAACCTAGATTCCTTGTGAAAAAAGAGAATTCTTGTCTTCATTGTTTTTCTTGATTGGCTTTACATCTGCTCTAGGTTCTATTTCAAGTTATCTTCCAACAAGACTTTTCCTAATTTTGCAACTGTTTATGTCCAGATAATGGTTTGCTGTGAAGAAATGCGATATCAAGATGAGATAAGTCAGCTATTAATTCACGAATTAGTACATGCCTATGATGATTGCGTTGTCAAGAACATGGATTGGAAGAACTGTGCTCACCATGCTTGCTCTGAGGTAACAAAATTCTTTATTGTCTATTTGGCATGCTAACATTAAGCACAAATTTTATGCTCGCTTATGAGTTACAGTAATAATCGACAGTGCATTTTGTTGTTAGATTCGAGCTAATCACCTTAGTGGTGACTGCCATTATAAACGTGAATTGTTGCGTGGCTTCATGAAGATCAGGGGGCATGAGCAAGTAAGTATTTTCACTGTCTTACTATTGAGCTTATGCCGCAGTCTTTAAACATGAAACCTTATCTACTTTAGTGTCCTTTTCTTCTTAAGTGCAATCACATGTTTGGCTACCCAGTTCAGACGAACATCCTCTCTGAGGATCTAGTTGGCCACAAACTTACTGTAGTGAAATACAGTGACATTTGGAGACTGCAAGCATGTGAATATTTGGGAGAAACGATCGCACCATCTCCGTGCGTCGCCTGCGTGTTATATTGTGGCAGGAATAGCCCCTTGTCGTGGCGTTACAAGCTCCCTGAGATCAGCCGAACGTGCAGCACAATCTCAGGAATAGATTACACAGGATAACAACCACTAACTAATTAAAAGGATCTCAACCCTATCTCTATTTCTGGTATGATTGTATTATCACACACAAGGTATATCTAACACCCTCTCTCAATCATAACCTAGCTAGGTTAAGATTGATCTTGAAGTTCTCCAGTAGACGCACCGATAGAGGTTTAGTGAATCCATCTGCAACTTGATCTCCTGAAGAAACAAAATCAATTTCTAATAATTTTTGACTTACCCGTTCTCGGACGAAATGATAGTCAACTTCTATATGTTTGGTTCTAGCATGAAACACAAGATTTGCTGACAGATATTTTGCACCAAGATTATCACACCAGATCTTTGCTGCCTGTGGACTCTTGATCACTAACTCATTAAGCAAAGTCTGAACCCACATAATTTCTGCTGTTGCATTAGCTATAACCTTGTATTCAGACTTTGTACTAGATCTTGACACTGTAGCCTGCTTTCTAGCATTCCATGACACTAGATTTGACCCTACAAACACAGCAAATCCTCCAGTTGATCTTCTATCATCTAAACTGCCAGCCCAGTCTGCATCAGAGAAACCACTCACAAGGGTAGAACTAGACCTGTGTATATTTAGTCCCAACTTGGTACATTGCTTAATATACCTTAATATTCTTTTGACAGCCATCCAATGTACTGTAGTTGGCGCATGAAGGAACTGACAAACTTTGTTGACAGAGAAAGCTATATCAGGTCTAGTAAGAGTTAAGTACTGCAAAGCACCAACTATACTTCTATATTGAGTTGCATCATTCGGACCTAAAGGTGTCCCCTCATGTAAAGAAAGTTTTACACTTACTGACAGGGGTGTAGCAGCAGGTTTACAATTTATCATGCCTACTTTCTTCAACAAATCAGTGGCATATTTATCTTGTGTTACACAATACCATTCTGTACCTTGCTTACCTCAATGCCAAGAAAATAATGTAACTCACCAAGGTCCTTGAGTGCAAACTCTTTCTTAAGATCCAGGAGCAGTGCTGCAGTTGCCCTCTCTGAAGAACTGGCTACAATTATATCATCAACATAAACCAAGACAAATATAGTGATGCCTCCTTTATGCAAGAAGAACAATGAGGTGTCAGCCTTTGAAGCACTAAACCCAAGTTCAACTAGTCTTTTACTCAACCTGGAAAACCAAGCTCTAGGGGCTTGTTTTAATCCATATAGAGACTTATCAAGTTTACATATGTAATGTGGTTTAGTGACATCTTAAAAACCTGGAGGTTGTTGCATATAAACCTCTTCTTCTAAATATCCATGAAGAAAAGCATTTTGTACATCTAATTGTCTGAGACTCCAACCTCTGGAGACAGCTATAGATAAAATCACTCTAATTGTGGCAGCTTTGACTACAGGACTGAAAGTGTCCTCATAGTCTATCCCATATCTTTGTTTAAACCCCTTGGCTACTAGTCGAGCTTTATATCTGTCTAGAGAACCATCTGCTTTCCTTTTAATTTTATAGACCCATTTACATCCAATCACATTTTGCCCTCTCTGAGGTGGAACTAGATGCCGTCTGGTTTTTCACTAATGCATCATATTCAGATTCCATAGCTAGTTTCCAGTTTTTATCCTTTAGGGCCTCTATATCATTGCTAGGTTCTCCAGAATCAGTAAAACATGAATATTTAACTGTGCCGTTAGTATATACCTTTTCTTTTTGGATGCCACTTTGCAGTCTAGTACGCGGTCTAGGCTGTTCTGGTTGCTGTACCACCGGTTCCAGCTCCTCATGTACTAGATCATCATCTGTATAATCATCATTGTAAGCACTGTTATCATTGTTATCACCTGTACCAGCTGTACCTGCAGACAAGTCAGGAGACACGTGATGATGTCCCCCTGTCTCCTGGCTTGGCGAGGATGGCGCATGCTCAACATCTGAGTCAGGGCCAGCTGGATTTTTTGAAGCAGCCGGAGCTGGTGTGGCATCCTCAAGAACAGCATTAGAGGCATCAGGAAAAATATTAGTAGGCATTGGATTAGTCACATGATTTAGTACTTGTTCACCCCCACTAGTAATGTCGCCGGATGGCAAGAGGAGCATCTCAGCTCGAAGACGAGCTCCTGCATTGGCATGAAGCTCAGAAAAAGGAAACATTGTTTCATCGAAAACAACATCTCGCGAGATATAAACCCGCCCCGAGGACACATCTAGGCACTTGAAGCCTTTATGCATATTGCTAAAGCCAAGGAAAACACACCGTTTGGAGCGGAATTGAAGCTTATGCCTATTATAGGGACGCAAGTTGGGCCAACAAGCACATCCAAAGACGCGCAAGGAGGAATAATCCGGTTTGTGATGAAACAATTTTTCCAAAGGAGTGATATTTTGGATAACTCTGCTAGGAACACGATTAATCAAATAAGTAGCAGCCTGAAAGGCTTCATCCCAAAATTTTAATGGCATTGCTGCATGAGACAAAAGTGACAGGCCAACCTCCACTATATGGCGATGCTTCCTTTCTGCAGACCATCACCTGAAATTCTTTAAATTTCTCAAACACTTGGGACTTGTGCTGTAGGAGATAGATCCAAGTAAATTTACTAAAATCATCAATAAAACTGACATAATATTTCTTTCTTCCTACAAACTCTGGAGCAGGGCCCCACACATCAGAAAACACAAGTTCTAAAGGGTGTTGAGAAACACTTGATGATATTGGAAAAGGTAGCTGATGACTCTTTGCTTCTTGACAAGCATTACAAACTGACTCATTGGGGGAATCTAAACATGGAGATTATTCTTATTAATGACTTGTTTAACAACTGAAGAGGAAGGATGACCTAAACGACTGTGCCACCGGGCGAAGGATAGCTTTATTGCACTGCAGGCTTGCTTCAAGGATGACTTGGGAAGGGGGTAGAGCTGGCGATGAGACCTCCCTTCAAGAAGAGTTTTCCTGGTGGCCAGATCCTTAAGAAAGAAATAATCTCGATGAAGTTCAAGGAATGCAGAGTTATCATCAACTAAGCAATGTACAGAAACAAGGTTCTTTTTAGCTTGTGGAACATACAAGATATTTTTGAGATGAACATTGTGATTACTAGGGGTATGAACAATGGTACTACCAATATGAGTTATATCCATACCTGCTCCACTAGTTGTGTGGATCTGATCATTTCCATTGTATTTCTCCTTTACTGTGAGTTTATCTAACCCTCCAGTAATGTGATCTGTGTCTCCCGTGTCGATGTACCAATTGGTATCAACACCATAGAAGGAAGATGTTGTTGCCGCTGCTGCAACATGTTTATTGTCAGGCACATAATCCTCATCATACCTGTACCAGCAATCTGTAGCGGTGTGGCCACGTTTGAAGCAGACTTGACATGTGGGGCGCTGATCTATCCCTCCTGGAGCGCGCCCACGACCACGTGCAGGGTTGTTGTTCCCACGACCGCGACCACGTGGGTTGGCGCCGCCGCAAGTGTTGCCGCCACCACGGCCATTGCCGTTCCCTCCATTGTTGCCACCGCTTCTGTTGGCGAGATTAGCAGCGCCGTTCTCCTGAGAACCCCGGTACAGAGACAAGCGAGATTCATAATTCAGCACCTGGGAGTACAGTTCCGCCACTGTCATCGGTTCCGGCCGTGCACACGGCTGAAACTACCTCGCTGTAGTCTTCTCCTAACCCGGTTATAATATACTGGATTAGGTCCTCCTCATCAATCGGCCGTCCTGTACTGACGGACAGTTCATCTCCGAGTGTCTTCATCTTCGCGAAGAACTCAGGAACAGAGAGATTTCCTTTCTTGGCATTGGTGAGGGCGATGCGAGTGTTGATCGATCTTGCCCTCGTGTGGGTCGAATACATCTGCTCGATGATTGCCCATGCTTCGGCCGCTGTCTCGCACGTCGCGACCTGCGTCAGAACGTCCCTTGAAAGAGACGAAAGGTGGTAGCTGAGGACGTGCTGATCCTCCGCTTCCCAATCTTCATATGCCGGGTTCGGCTTCTTCACCATCTTCCCGTTGTTGGTGGAGGCGATCTCTGCTGATGGCTTCTGTGTCGCGCCGGTCAGGTGACCTTGAAGGCACGCTCCACGCACGGCAACACTGATCTGTGCTTTCCATAGCGCGTGGTTGTTCTTCCCAAGTTTCTCACTGACCGGATGGCCTAGGAGAGGATTGGAGGTGGTGGATGATGATGCCATGGTTACTGTCGCTAGATTGGATCAATGCTCTGATACCATGTGAATAATTGGGAGAAACGATCGCACCATATCCGTGCGTCGCCTGCATGTTATATTGTGGCAGGAATAGCCCCTTGCCGTGGTGTTACACGCTCCCTGAGATCAGCCGAACGTGCAGCACAATCTCAGGAATAGATTACACAGGATAACAACCACTAACTAATTAAAAGGATCACAACCCTATCTCTATTTCTGGTATGATTGTATTATCACACGCAAGGTATATCTAACAAAGCAAACTTGCAATAGTATGAGTTTGTTGGCCATTGTTTTGAGTTTCCGATAGTTACCTGAGTATTTGAAACTAATTACATTGTGTGTGTGTTTCAAAGGTACAAAGTATTGTGGATAAAGATCACCAATGATCACTCTAATGCTACATTTGTCAGCAAGGTTACTATTGACTGCATCCAGATTTGTTGCTGCTCCTAATTTTGATGTTCCAAATATTAAGAATGAGGAGGCAAGAATGGGAGACCATAGATCTATTATCAGGAGCCTGCCATTTAGCCAGTAACTTGTACAATTCTACATGGGATAAAACGTAGGATATCCAGAAAAAGTATGGTCCCTAACTGCTATGATTTGAAAGATAATCTAACAATATTATTATCTCATCCGAAATGAGATTCTAAAGTAAACTTGATTTGAGTGAGCATAAATCTCCTTTTGTTTTTCAGCGATGTGTGTAACATGTGCACACTTGCTAAACCCTACATGAATTTATGTATGTTCTGACATATTCTGCATTTCTGAAGGAATGTGTTAAACGGCGGGCCCTGATGTCTCTAAGGAACAACCCACACTGCTCAGAGACAGCTGCAAAAGATGCAGTTGAGGCTGTATGGAGTATATGCTACAATGATACACGCCCATTTGATAGGGCTCCATGATATTATTGGCAACATTACAAGAAGCCATGAATTAAGATTGTGCACCCCTGCTGGGGATAATTTTGTTCCCCATTGCCCATTTGATAGGGCTCCATGATATTATTGGCAACATTACAAGAAGCCATGAATTAAGATTGTGCACCCCTGCTGGGGATAATTTTGTTCCCCTTCAGTCAATTGTAGTTAAGCAAAGAACTTATTTCTTTGCTGGAGCAAAGCTGTATTAGGCTATTAGTCATGACTCGAGTTCATGAACATTGCAACGAATTAGCTCATATGATGATTCTATTATCTTTTGCATTACATAGTTGGACAAAGTTTAATAAGTCCTAGAATTTACTTGTGCCAGGGGCTACTTCATGAGGTAAACGCTGCTGTCTTGTTCAAGGTGTTTCTGTTTTTGTTTCTCTTCCGAAATTCAAAACATGTGTAAATGCGTTCTGCGCTTGTTTTGTTTCCATTTGTCTTCTACTTCTTCAGCGGACAGTCTTCTTGTAGGTCGATGTTAGCCCAGGCACAGTGAGTTAAGATGCATGATCTTCATTAACCTCAATGTGCATGCAGCTCTTTTGTGTGTGTGTGTGTGTGTGAAGAATACATCACTAGTATAATATAGGAAATGATCACGGCATCATCATGCTATTATGTAATTGACAATCTTGATCGCAATATCATCTACTCCATCTAAAGACAACTTCAGCACGGCCAATTCAAGAACAATATATGACCCTATCAGCAGCGAGAGGGGCAGCGACGACGGTAGATATCAGGATATGTGATCCGCTGAGAGGCAGGCACTTTGCATTGCAGGAAAGCCTTCCGGGAAAAAGCCCTAGAGCCTGTTTAATTTTGCCTCTAGGCCTAAAACAAAGGCCCAGATGCCCCAGAAGCTGTACACGCGTAAACTGACTTGCTGGGCTATGTGCCGTACTGGTACGAATCGAACTATGCGGACGTCTACTAGCCGGCGCACCCCTGCGACATCACTACTCTTGGACTGGGAGACACTGCAACCGTAAATTGCTGATGCAATCACATTGTCCGCTTCGCTTCAAGGTTGGCCGTGCCGCTAGCTAACGAGAGTCGGGAGCAAATTAAGCGCAGTGATGGGAGTTCTACTGACTTCTTTGCCGCTTAATCGATTTGTTTTTCTATACAAGTTGACTGATCATTTTTAGTGAAAGATCTTGACTCGAAAATTTTCAGGTCAATGATACGATATTATGATACATCTTCATCGAAGCTCCTTTTCCCAAAGAGTTGACTTGATTTTGTTTTCCTTAGATCTTGACATGAAACTTTTCAGGTGAATTATACAATGATGCACGCATATTTTTGTTGGGGGCCAAGATCTAATGCAGGTTCCAAGTTCCAATCATCCAGTTTGCACAACTTGTTTATAAAACCCCGGAAACCAGGGAGTCCAGGACCCATTCGTTCACTGCGTAGTCCAACCCGGCAACCCCAATCCAGAACCACTAGCGCCAGATCGGCCGCGACCCCTACCAACCATCGCCATGTCGAACAATACCGGCGCCGACGGCGGCGCGGCGAACCCCGCCCTGGGGCCGGACGCCGACGCGGCGGCCGGCGAGGGCCTGGAGGTGGCGCAATTCGCGGCGGGGTGCTTCTGGAGCGTGGAGCTGACGTACCAGCGGCTCCCGGGCGTAGCGCGCACGGAGGTGGGCTACTCGCAGGGCCACCGCCACGAGCCGACCTACAACGACGTGTGCGGCCAAGGCACGGGACACGCCGAGGTGGTGCGCGTGCACTACGACCCCAAGGCCTGCCCCTACGGCGTCCTCCTCGACGTCTTCTGGGCCAAGCACAAGCCCACCACGCTCAACAGACAGGTATATATGTACCATGTTCGCTCTACTCACTACATCCCAAATTACCTAGCGTCCCCTTTTATAGAATTTTTAAACTTGATAATTTTTTATCAATGATTATACTAACCATATGCTAAGTAGCATATTATATCATTAAATTCATATTTGAAATACTACTAATTTTATATTCATTAAAAACATATCCTGAAATAAATAATGATTAAAGTATGTTATTGAAGATCGTGTAAGAAAATATAGTTATATTTTTAGGATGAAGGGAGTACTATTCACGAGTCAGCTTATACCGTCCATTAATTTTTCGTCTCCGCTAGCTAACTCCGGCGATCGAACATATATGCACGCACGGCACAATGTATGGCAGGGAGACGAAGCCGGGACGCAGTATCGGTCGGGCATATACTACTACACGGCGGAGCAGGAGAGGGTGGCGCGGGAGTCGCTGGTGGAGAAGCAGAAGGAGTGGAAGGAGAAGATCGTGACGGAGATCCTCCCGGCGAGGAGGTTCTACCCCGCTGAGGAGTACCACCAGCGCTACCTCGAGAAGGGTGGCCAGTCCGCCCAGAAGAGCTGCACCGACCCCATCCGCCGCTACGGCTAACGCCGCGCGCGAGCGGGACGACTCGCCTCGCCGGACCTGTGCTGGGATGTGCAGATTAAATAACTACTGGAATCGTCAAGGAACCTGCGGCATCTACGGTGCGGAATACACCATTTGTACCTGCAGATTACCAGTGAAAGTACTATGATGCAAGAATAAATCTTCCCTTCGGTCACATAATTTTGTGTTCGTTCCTACATCGACCCAATTTGTGAACACATAAAATCCTGCTTTCTCAAAATTACATGTTAATCCGATTTATCAAATCCAATGACAAACAGAGTCTTAAAAAAAAAAGTGCAACACCACGATATTTTTTAATACTGAAATTTATTTTGGTCTTTATTTCAGAGAAGCTACAACCAACTAGGAATTATAAAATTATAGCTTTAATTAAAAACAAGAAAACTACTAAAAATACCACCTTAAAGATATAAATCTTCATATACAGTTGTTCTCAGAATTATGCATAACCGATGTTTCTACCTACGGATTATAAGTTATTTATATTTTTTTTCTTTCTCAAAAAAAACAAAATGTCTAAAATTGTCTAAAACTAGTTATTGATCCTTTGTAAGAATCTATCTGGTAGAGCTGGTAGAGCTCAACGAAAAGGAAAGCGGAGCAGAGCGGAGCGCTCTGAAAAATTGTACTAGCGCGGTGGAGCGGGGGGAAATGCAGCTCCGCAACTCCGCTGGCTCCCAACTGATTACAGCGCTACCCACTAGTTTTCGTCAAAATTACAAGCAAATGCCACCGCACTACCCCTTCGTTCCCACCCGCACAGCCGCACCGGGCTGAATCGCACGCATCCCCTCCCACCTCGTCTTCTCCCGCGACGGCAGAAAGGAGGGAGAGGGAGGAGAAATCGACGCACGGTGGTGGCGGCGGCAGCGCACGGCCGCGGTTCCCTCCCTCGCCCTTCTCTCGCGACGGTGGTGGTGAAGACTGCTTCCTCGCTCTCTCGGCTGGGGCGGCGCACAGTGGTTGGGACGACGCACGGCGGTTGGAGTGACTGGGTGGATGCGCGGCGCACGACGGCGGGTTCGAAGCACGGCAGCGTCGTAGGTTATACAGATCCGTGTGCAAGGTATCCCCAAACCCTAGAACTTCTCAAATCTGGTTCATTTTTCTAGTGATTGATTGCTCGATTGTTGGTTAAAATTTCTCCCGGTCTGTGTCTATTATTGGTTGATTTGTAAGGAATTAAAGGGACCACCTATTCTGCAGTTGCCTAGAAATTTCGTTTCTGTCAGTCGAATGTGTGGATCGTTAGATTTGTATCCGACAGCAACAACGCACGAAAACAAAAACACGCAGCCCATCGATTAAAAGCAGTTAACAGCCCACAACACAACAAAGGGTGCGATTTTCGGATCAGCTTAATGGGCTCGCGGGTCTGTGTAGCTTTTCGGCTTATTTGTGTTTTGGTCCGGTTTCCAGAAAGAGAACACTAGGATTTGTGAGCCTGGTTTTGCTTTGTGGCCTATGTTTGTTCTGGGCCAGTTTCAATAAATAATTCCCGCTTTATAAAACTCTTGTTTGCAAAAGCCAATGCTTAGTTGATCCTAATCTGTCAAGCTTAACATTTCAATTAGTCAGATACGAGTATAATGAGACAAGCACATTTAACTATCATTCCAACTCGTTCTACTGAACATATTTCCCCCACAAACTGATAGAAATACTATGAAATGCTCATGGTGCAAACAGCTAACGGCCCGAGGAAACTAGAAAATAATTCATTACTGACATACTGAGCAACAGAACTACTCAATATTCGGGAGTTTGAACAGTCAATATCTATCTATCGCAAAAAGAAAAAACATGATCCCCTCGCAAACTCACAATTAAACTCACCCTGATTCATACATCCAAGCTCACAGACTCATTCCACAGAGCATCCCATGCATGCATCACATGTTTCACAGAGCTCACATGCCAACACGCAATGGAACGCACAGCTCGCCGTGCAGACTGATCTCGCACCAATCTGATGGGCCCTTGGTGTATGTAGAACTGTGGCATTTCTTCTGCCTTTCTCCTTTTCTTTCCCAATCTAGACAGACATCACAAATTATAGAAAAAAAAAAGATCAATAGTTGCAGATATTATTTTATGAAGTTGCACAAATTTATAACTAAAGGAGTTGCTATTACTGAAGGTATTTGAAAAAAAACACTGTTATGCTTGCATTAAATCAACATGCTATATACTTTTCATAGATCACTACAAGAGGTTCCCTTAAAATAAACAAAATTCGTACTAGCTGCTAGCAAAATTATTGCTACCGATATGAGAGAACTATTTAGTAATAGCATAATAAATATGACAAAACCACTTCTTTTTGAAAAATTTAAAAAACTAACAAAAACAAAATACAAAAAATGACAAAAACCACTTTAAAAAAATTCAAAAAATGACAAAACAAAATAAACAAACCACTTATTTTGAATAATAGAAAAACTGACAAAAACAAAAGACAAAATAAAAATATGAAAAAACCTCTTTTAAAAAAATAAAAAAACTGACAAAAACAAAATACAAATATGACAAATTATAAATTATAGAAGTAAAAAAATGATCAATAGTTGCAGATATTATTTTATGAAGTTGCACAAATTTATAACTAAAGTCACACGTGAGTGAAAAAATGACAGCCTACAAGCTTAAAATCCTACAAAAACTGAATACTATGTGCTGAGACAGTCCAGATTTACTAACAGCTTGAAAAAAAAAACTGAGTACTCCTAATTTTGCGACGTGTGAAAAATATATAATAAGACATTCAGGGTGTTGTTATTTGCAGACAAATTCATCTTACGAACAATGCAGACATATGTATATATCACTAATTTTGTTGTGGGGGGGGGGGGGGGGGACATACCACCTAGGTAGAACTGTAGTAACATATTTCAGCCTGGTTTGCCAAGCTTAGACTCACAGCAACAAAATTTGTATTAGGAAATCAATAGTTGTACAAAATTATAACTGAAGTTGCACAAATTTATAATTGAAGTTGCACATGATTTAAAAATGGCAACTACAACAATTAGTGAATGCAACTTTGCTATATAGGAAGCAACTATTAGTTCCATACTTTAAAAATCAGAAAAAAGAAAAGGATTGCTTTTGGGCTGCAAGGTGCAAATGGCTAAAACAAATAAAAATTTGTTGGAATAGATTAGGTAATGTACTAAGAAAAACCCGATCAACTCATATACTAAAGTTGCACTTTCCATATGATGCAAGTTTAGTTTATGCATTATGCAAGTGTAGGTGGCTGACAGTAAAGAAAAAACGATACATCCAAGAAAGCATTTATTCTCTTTTTATACACAACATGTCACCAGCTCGATTCCCAGTATGAGCTAGTTCATGACATTGCATATTGGATGGAAGCTGCATCTACAGAAGAAAATCGAGATAAATAGTGTCTAGCTCTTCCAGAATCACAAAAATAGTGTCCAACTCATACGTGCAAAAGGTGTTCATTCCCAGTAAAAATTGCTAGTATATGTACAGTCTACTAAAAACAACTCTGTCCCAGTCAAAACAAATTTGCAATCATCTCATAGCATAACAAAAAAGTGCACGCACACAGAGATTGCAAAAGCACTGGACTATGTTAGAGATACAGAGCGCTTAAAGTTCAGATTGATAGATCTCAAGACTCTGCACAACTTCACAGAGTACAGACTAATTCACAAAGAGTTAAAAATAAAAAAAACCGAAAAAAGGCATGTTCCCATGGTTTCAATAGCCCACACACTCGCCAGAAGACATAGATCGGAGTTTTTACATAAAACATTAATCAACAGCGACAGTGCAAAGATAAGATCAAAACCTGAAATCTAAGTTGGCCGGGCTACTGTCTTTCATGCTGATAGCGTGACAAAGAACATCAAATTTTTAGTACCAAAAAACTTGCAACTAAACCAGAGAAGTTGCATAAGATATTGCTTAAACTTGCACAATCTAGAAATTAGAATCTTTTCTCCATTTGTACATCTAGACTAATTGAGGGCATAGAACTACCACCAACTCTACGCAAACTGAAACATTTCAATTATCTCATTGTACCAGCAAGTGATCCAAACCCACATTACTCAGCACTGCCTTATCGGTGTCAGATGAGTGTAGGGTTGTGCTGCTCGGAGCCATCCATGGCGCAGATGCTCCTGCACATTTGCTGCACCTTGGCTAAACCCTGATCACCACAGTCCATATATTGGCCACCAGCAAGGGCAAAGCACAAACAAGCACATGATCTTCAATCCTACCGATTTGTTGCTCCTTCTATGCATCGACCTCGCCACAGAGCCAAAATTGCCAATTCGCCCCTAGTTGTGCATATCCTAAATCCAACAGAATACAAATGCACATCGTTTATTATACGCCATATATGCACTACTCATCCCACAAAAAACAACCATCTATATCATATACTCAAAAACCCTAGGAGAAACCACTGAAAAATGAAGGGATTACCAAAATTGAGCTCACAGGTATACGCAAAAGGCAAAAATCATAAATGGAATGCATGGATCTCCCTCCTGCGTGTGCCCAACTCAATGATTCGCTGCTAGTCCCATGCCCTCATCAATTCCTCTATCCAATCCCAAAAAACATACTAGCAAACGACCCATACCTGAGAATCAGTGAAGAAACAAGCAACCTGAGAATCACTCCCTCCTCCCTTCCTCCTTCCTCCTCACCCTTGTCACCCGACTCGCCCCAAACCCTAGCAGCGAGCAGTCGCGCACCCTCCGCCTCTCCGGGCTTCCGGTGGTCCGGACACAGAGAGAGAGAGACAGAGAGCGAGAGTGCGAGAGAGGACCAGAGAAGTCACGACTCACGAGTCTTCAGATCGAATCGGTCGAAAAATATCTATCTCCATCCTCCTCAGGCCCACGTGGTTAACGGGCTGTGGAAAATTCAGCCCGTTACCGAAGACACAACAAAATCAAACCCAACAGCTGCACGCATCATGAAGCCTATCCGACGGACAAAGAAATCAACTAACTGATTAAGAATTTGCAGGCGACTGCATAATAGCAAAAGCGAGGAATTAAACTACTATTGGTCAGTATACTTTAACCATATTCTCACTATACTTGCCAACTTAGATTTCTGGAAAGATTCGGTCAAGAAGATATAGTACGAACTTAGATTGGATGTACTTGTATTATCGAGCTGTAGTTATAGTTTTCTGCAACTATACCTATTGGATATCACGGGCTTAGCCTAAAATTTCTGTAGACATGTAGAGAATATCATCTGAAACATTGCAAGTTATTGTTTGCACCCCATATATATATGAAAGGATCCCAGGTTCATGTAGTTTATTTCCGTTCGTGTTCTTTTTATTTAGAGTTTCACACTAAACCATTAGTCCTCTCATTTCAGTGGGTTACGCTAATGAGGAAAGATGAAGAAGTAGTTGTCGGCGGCAAACAGCAAGAATTCATAAGGCATTTGCAAGTATATTGTGTTTTTAATTCATTGCAACGACGTTGTAATACTTGTTTAACTTGATTCGGGCATTTTTAATCTCTGGCATCTTTTCTATTTTTTCGTTTTTAAACCAATTCTCACTATATAATCAGTGTTTGATTATTTTTCTTTGTAGGATGATTATATCGTGAGCTGCACTAGACTCAAGATCTGGTTGATGTGATTTGTAGATAACAGCCTGAATATGCTCAAATTTTAGGACATGGTATTTGTTGGTGAGACGGGGGTAATGCGGTTGTGCCATTGTGGTAATGCATGCGATGGATCCATGTGGAATGATGTATTGTGCCTCAAAACATGTCTAAAGATAGATATTTGTACCTTGTATTTCATTTCAACCAAGTTAATGTATTATTTTGCCTGCTGGGTCAAGATAATAGTTATAAGGATTTTTTTTTGCCCAAATTTGATTAGAATCACTCAGTGTACTGTATCCTGTAGTGGTCGTAAAAAAAGTCCTTTACCAGATTATTGATAAGAATGCGATTTTGAGTTGCTATGACGTGCTGTGTTATGCCTTTTGCAGTTTTGTATCCACTCAACCATTCCTGTGGAAGCTGATAAAAAAACCTGTTGGATGCACATGATGAGCAGTTATCTCTAATATAAATTAGTGAGAATTATGGTGTTAAAATTATTAAGGACAAATAGCAATTGTTAATCCCATGTCAAGTAAACAGCAAAACTAAGGGTAGTAATGTCTATCTCCCTTATATCTTCTCTTTTAAGATTTTTGGAGCTGATTAAGTTAGCTAAACACTTTTGAGTCAGCTCCAGCTCCTACAGGAGCTAACTCCTACTAGAGTTGGAGTTTGGAGATCTACCAAACAACCCCTAAATCGAATTTCACTCCATCAATGCCAGTGGATTGATGTCGATAAAGCAGAAAAAATGTCGGAGATTATCTGAGTTGTAGATCAGTCATTCACCCAGATCTTACCATCAAAATTGCCATCAAATTTGATCTAACAGGGACAATACCATTAGAACACCGCACCATCAGAGAACTTCTAATGCAACACCTTGAAGAAGATTGTAACATCTTGAATATCACAATTTCTATTCCGGACATAGAATGAGGTTTTCACCCGGAAGAGTCCACCCCATAGCATGAATGTGGAAAGGGGCATCGCAACATCGCCTCTAGAAAGTTGTGTGGTTCCCACATGCGCCACCGATATCGGTACTCGAATAGAAGTACTCGAATAGCAGTTAGGTCGGTAGGCACATCACATGCACCACCATGATATGAAAACAACTAATGCACATCTATAAAATATCGACTGCAGCATCAAAATGACAAAAAAAAACAATACAACATTAAATATGTGCAACACCAAGAAAACAATGTGGGTGACATCCAAAAAATATCAAATATAACATCAAGAAACAATTTATCTACAAGCACCTTTGAAACAAAAGAGGGTGTGCCACACACCTTCAACAAGTTGAGCGCATCATGTGCAACATCCGGTCGAGTAGAGTGAAAAACTTGAATACAACAAATATAAACAATAGCCAAAGATAATCGTTAAATTATCAATACAACCCTACCAATCTAGATTTACCTTTTGTTTCTATACTTCAATGGGCGAATATGTGCACCACATACGCGCAGCTACCTTTGCCCCGTCTTCGACTCCGACGTTCGGTAGCATAAGCAAGTGGAGAGAAGCCTCTATCGCGGAAGTGGCCCTGCATGGTGCAGCCCTACTAGGCTCACTCCTCTTTTGCCTCTTAGATCCGGTCCTCTTTTGCCTCATTGTTGTTGGTGGTGAAGCGGTGATCGTATATGCTGACCTATTGCAGCGTTGCCTAAGCCATGGTCATTAATGAGGGCACTGGCGACCACGGTTGCTCTCCTTCTAGTGGATTGGCCTCCTCATCAATTCCTCCTGATGTGGTGCCTCCACATCTCCTCCCACTGTGGTAGCGCCTCTAGTGAAGTTGTGGAATGGAGATGGAGAAGATGATAAATGTGAGTGGGTGGGTGAGGGGTTAATGGCCTAACATGAGATAGAAAACACGTGACTGTATGAGTAGGAGTGCACGAGTGGTGCGGATGTCTGATTATTCTCTAGAGATTGGGTGATCGATAACCCGACATAGTGTTTCTTATTGTTAGCTAAGAAAACTCTTGTTTGTTTCCAATTTTCTCGATAGTGTGCTTATGGTCCGAGCGTTAGTCAGATTCTAGTTAATGGATATTTGGTCACTTTTCTCACCAAGAAGATTGGTCGCTCAAGCGATGCATTATTCCACGGATAATAATATTTTTTTAAAAAAAATATTGGCTTTTAAATCACGAATGATATAAATTTAAAGGTTTTACTCGTAAATTATTTTTGGTTGCTTCATTTCTACTTATCAAATCAACCAATCAGCGCGTGGGACCTTGTGCTTATGTAGTACCCCGTATCAGATAATCAAATTTTATTTCTAGAGTTGACAGTAATAGTTTTATATATAGGTCTTAACTTAGTTATTTCAGATCAATGTGATTCACGTATTATTTTGGTCCATATCCTCCGTGGTTAGCCTAGGTGAAAAAAGATTTTCCCCTATCCACATCTCAAATTTCAACCATTCAGTTAGAGCATATCATTTTAATAGATTTTATAAGGATCAAGATCCTCTGCAATCGATTACACCATACTTTTATCACTAACATGTAGATCCGAGTATCCCAAATCCACGTGTCAGTGATAAAAGGCACGGTATATTCGCCTGTGTATGATCTCAATCCACTTTAAAAACCCCTCCGGCAAACCAGGGTTCAGAAAAGTCCACCTCAATCCCGAACCAAAATCGCTAGATCGGCCACCATCGCCATGTCCAACCCCGGCGCGGCGAACCCTGCCCTGGGACCGGACGCTGACGCGGCGGCCGGCGAGGGCCTGGAGGTGGCGCAGTTCGCGGCGGGGTGCTTCTGGAGCGTGGAGCTGACGTACCAGCGGCTCCCGGGCGTGGCGCGCACGGAGGTGGGCTACTCGCAGGGCCACCGCCACGAGCCGACCTACCGCGACGTCTGCGGCGGCGGCACGGGGCACGCCGAGGTGGTGCGCGTGCACTACGACCCCAAGGCCTGCCCCTACGAGGTCCTCCTCGACGTCTTCTGGGCCAAGCACAACCCCACCACGCTCAACAGACAGGTGCGTTCGCGTCGTTCGTTCGCCCGTAGGTGGATTAGGAGCCATGCCTCCTGCCGCCGCACGCTTGTGCCGGCGGGCGGTGGCGGCGGCGACTTTTCCGCCGGCGTCGCAGGAGGTTCTGAGAACCTGGCTCGGTTTTTGTTTAGAGTTGACTTTGCTCTGCTGCGAAAGTTATTGTCTCGCTAGGATATTTTGGACCGTTAAACAGATCAGAGAGTATGCGGTTTTAGACACACCTACGTGGCCATCATCTTTGATTAGTTGCGTCCAGATTTTTCACGCCATTCTTGGTGCAGTACGAGTACGGTACTCCCAGCTACGGTTGATGGAAGAGAAAGTAAAACTCAACTCGTTAAGATTTATTTTTCTGAAGAAACTATTGCACAATTGTGTGAAATAGATGCAATCAAATTACTGGTATTGTGACATGATAATTACATTTGACATGTGGATTGTGGAAAGCAATTTTGACATGAAGCTATTGACCTTACTACTAAACTAAGGGGTTGTTTAGATGGGGCTAAAACTTCTTAGCTCATGTCACATCGGATGTTTGGATGCTAATTTAGAGTATTAAACATAGACCGATAAAAAACTAATTTCATAAATGAGAGATAATCTGCGAGACGAATTTTTTAAGCCTAATTAATTCATAATTATGAAAAGTTTACTGTAGCATCACATTGTTAAATCATGGTGTAATTAGACTCAAAAGATTCATCTCGCGAATTAGTCCAAGGTTATGAAATGGGTTTTGTAATTAGTGTATGTTTAATACTTCAAATTAGTGTCCAAACATCCGATGTGATAGGGACTTGGAATAAGTCCTGGGAAACAAACAGGCCCTAAAACTGCAAGCTGGCGGTAATTCTACCCCAGTACTTAGACACTGTTTGTTTCCAGAGACTAAAATTTAGCCCCTGTCACATCGAATGTTTGTACACTAATTAGAAGTATTAAATGTAGATTAAAAATAAAACCCATTTCATAACCTGGGCTATTTTGCGAGACGAATCTATTGAGCCTAATTAATTCATAATTAGCTTATGGGATGCTACAGTAAACATGTGCTAATAATGGATTAATTGGGCTTAAAAAATTTATCTCGCGAATTAGCTCTCATTTATGCAATTAGTTTTATTATTAATCTATATTTAATACTTTTAATTAGCGCCCAAACATCCGTTGTGACATGGACTAAAATTTTACCCCTGGATCCAAACACCACCTTAACTTCATGCCAGATTATGTCACTGAGCAGTGAGCCAGTGAGCTCTGATTGAGCCGATCGGGTTCATCAGCTAGCTGTGCTGCTACCGATTTTCCACGAGACTAATATGCACGCACAATGTATGGCAGGGCAACGACGTCGGGACGCAGTACCGGTCGGGCATCTACTACTACACGGCGGAGCAGGAGAAGGCGGCGAGGGATTCGCTGGCGGAGAAGCAGAAGGAGTGGAAGGAGAGGATCGTGACGGAGATCCTCCCGGCGACGAGGTTCTACCCCGCCGAGGAGCACCACCAGCGCTACCTCGAGAAGGGCGGCCAGTCCGCCAGGAAGAGCTGCAACGACCCCATCCGCTGCTACGGCTGACAGCCTTGACACCGCCGCGGCGCCGGACCGTGCACTCAATTTGCCGGCGTTGTGCATGTTAATAGCTACCGGTATCGTCAAGGAACCTTCAAATTATAAGTTGCGGTGGTGTACGCCGCGATAGTGCCATTGAAAGTTTGAAACTGTGGGAGTATATCTGTGTTACAATAAACGTACTGCTTGTGAAGGTGCAGTAGAGTTATGCTGTACGCACGCGTTATTTCCTTTTGTGGGATGAACTAATGACATATATTTTCAGCTGGTTGTTGAGACGGTTAGCAGCCATAGATGGCAGCCGAGTTGTGGCCTGTGGGATGAACTAATCACTTGTATTTTCAGCTGGTTGTTGAGACTGTTAGCAGCCATAAATTTGACAGTGGCAGCCGAGTAGAGGTGGCCACGGACCAGACTGTAGTTGGCCAACATTTTGTGTGCCACGTTTTGGTGTGAACGTTCGGAGAACGATTTGTCGCGCGACGACCAGTGGCCACGTTCGTCAAGGTACCAAACTGTACTGATCTCGACTTTAATAGCCAACTAGCCAAGCTTACACTGGCAAATTTCAAATCTCGCGTGGCGCTCCTCTCCAGTCCAGTCCAGTCCAGTCCACGGTCCAGTCGCTCCCCGGAACCAGGCGATGGCCGGCGGCGACCTGCGCAGCCTCGTCGCCGTGTGCGCCGCGGTGACCGCGGCCATGTGGTACGTCCGCTTCGCCGCGCGCCGCCTCCGCCCCGGCCTGCCCCGCCTCGCCGCGTTCGTCCCGGTGCTCGCCGTCCTCCCGTTCCTCCCGCTCGCCTTCTCCGCGCTCCACCCCCGCTCCATTTCAGGGTTCTTCCTCGCCTGGCTCGCCGAGTTCAAGCTGCTGCTCCTCGCCTCTGGGCAGGGACCGCTCGACCCGTCCCTCCCGCTCCCCGCCTTCCTCGCCATCGCCACCTTCCCCGTCAGGCAGGGCGATCCCACCAAGAAGACCACGGGCACGGGTCTCGGTCCCGTTACCTCCGCCGTGATGGCCGCGCTGCTCGCCGCCATCGTGTCGCTGTACCGGTACAGGGAGCGGATGAACCCGTACGCCCTGCTCGTCCTGTACTCGCTGCACGTGTACCTCGCGCTGGAGCTCGTCCTGGCGTGCGCGGCGGCGGCGGTGCGCGCGGTGATGGGGATGGATCTGGAGCCGCAGTTCGACCAGCCTTACCTGTCGGCGCACCTGCGGGACTTCTGGGGACGGCGGTGGAACCTCTCGGTGCCCGCGGTGCTCCGCCCGTGCGTCAGCCGCCCCGTGCGCGAGCTCATCGGCGGCGGCGGCGCCGCCGCCGTCGCGGCGGGGGTCCTCGCCGCGTTCTTCGTCTCGGGCGTCATGCACGAGCTGATGTTCTACTACATCACGCTGCGGCCGCCGACGGGGGAGGCGGCCGCGTTCTTCACGCTGCACGGGGTGCTCGCCGTGGCGGAGGGGTGGTGGGCGGCGCGCAAGGGGTGGCCGCGGCCGCCGCGCCCCGTCGCGACCGCGCTGACGCTGGCGCTCGTCATGTCCACGGGGTTCTGGCTCTTCTTCCCGCCGATCACGAGGCCCGGCGCCGACAAGGTGGCGATCGCCGAGAGCGAGGCGGTCGTCGCGTTCGTGCGGGACGCCGGCAGCTGGGCGGCCGCCTCCGTCCGGTCGGCTTTGACCGGCCGCTCGCGCGTAGTTTGATACGACGGGTGCATCTCTTTGATCGCAGTCCAACTCTGGAAATAGCACGAATTGGTGAATGAATCCCGAATCTCCTGCAAGAGAGTGGATCAGACACCAAAACTGTAGTGGTGTCTGTCATGGGGTCCCCTATTCATTCAATCATTCTATGTTTGTCTTGTCTTGATCCCGTGACATATTTTTATTGGATCCATTCTAAGGAAATCCCAGTGACACGTTTTTCTGTTCGTTTGTGAAGATGCCGCGTGCATGTGTGCAACCAGGGCCGTACCCATAATGGGAGAATTATTGGGAGGCTCTATGGCAAACGTAAAATTTTAGGCCCTTGATGTGATAATTGTCGATTCTAATCTTACTCATTATTTAACTGTTACACAGAGTTTGCTTACGACTAAGGGTGTCGTATTTACATCTAGCCATTTTGAGACCAAGACTAAAGACACACTATGCAATATACTATCTCCGTATTTAAATTTCTGACACTGTTGATTTTATTCGATGTGCGTAAATTTTACCATTATCTATCTATCTATCTATCTATCTATCTATATCTATTATATTATTAAGATAACTCGAAAATAAGATACCACGTTCGGTGTGGAAGCTAGAAATTCCCACATTAATCGAAGAAAAAGAAAAAAAGAGTCCCGGAATTAAAAATAACCAATATTGAAAGAGGAGTCTATATAAGAACCCAATACGTGATTAATTAAAATTTGAAATAATAAATAAATAAATTTATGAAATTAGAAAAGAAAAAGAAGAGTTCAAGTAAAGTGAAAAATATTAAAATGAAAAATATGGATTTTTCGAAAAGAATAGTTTAATTAGAACATAACGATATCAAATGACAATAAAGAGGGGAAAAGCAATAGGCCTATAAAAGAGTAAAGTGGTGGTAGTTGATGGGACATATAAAAACTATAAACATATAAACAAAACCCCAAATAGAATCCCAATAACGATCAAGAGGATAGATAACGAACAAGCCATTAAGCAGCACGGTCACGGTAGTTGGCGGGATTCTACAAGGTAAAAAAAATAAACCCTAATAATAATCAAGTTCAATTTTTAAAATCTCAATGACAATAAAGAGGGAGGCAGTGGACCGGTCGCTCATAGAGGGGTACATTGACAAAGCCGCTGATGGTTAGGGGGACTTCTAAAAAGTAAGAAATGAACCCAAATGATAATTATGTTCGATTTTTAAAATCTCATTGATAATAAAGAGATGAGGCAGCGGAGGGACCGTAGAGGAGTACACTAGTGGTGTTTGACGAAACTTTAAAAAAATTATAAAAACAAAACCCAACAAGACAATGAACTCTAAGATGTTAAAGGTCTAATTTTTAAAAGTTTCATGAAAGATGAATAGAAATAGTGATAAATCGACAAATAAATAAACGCTTGACAAATGAGTAAGGGATAACGATCGAAGCGACTTTTAAAAACTATAGAATTAGAAACACGCGAATGATAAAGTTCGGTCTTTCAAAATCCTAAAATAACGAGATAGATATCTATTAATTTATTAAAGGAATAGAAAAGAAGCCTCCACGTTCGCTCTTATGGCCTACAAATTCTCATATTAATCGAAGAAAAAGAAAAAATAGAGTCCATATAGGAATACAATTTAAAAATAACTGAAATTCGGAATTAAAAATAAGGAATATGGGAAGAGAAGACTAGAGTCCATGTCGGTATACACTAGAACTAACGGAAATTCGAAATTAAAAAAATAAGAAAAATAAAAGTAGAGGTTAGAGTCCATATAGAAATACAATTTAGAAATAATGAAATTTCGAAATTAAAAAAATAAGAAATATTGGAAGAAGACTATAGAGTTCATATAGAAATACAATTTAAAAATAAATAAAATTCGAAATTAAAAAATATTCAAAGATAAGTTTAGAGTCCATATATAAATAAAATTTAGAAATAATAGGAATTAGGAATTAAAATAAGGAATATTGGAAGAAGAGTACAGAGTCCATATAGGAATTTAGAATTAATTAAAATTTGGAATAAAAATAATAAAATTAAAAGTATTGTTTCGAGTACACATAGAAATAAAATTTACAAAGAACTAAAATTATAAAGAAAAAAGAAATATTGGAACAATAATCTAGAGTTCATATAGAAATACAATTTAGAAGTAACTGAAATTTGAAATTAAAAAATAAATAATATTGAAAGATGAGTTTAAAGTTCATATAGAAATACAATTATAAATAATGAAAATTCAGAATTTAAAAAATAAGAAATATTATAAGAAGAGTTAGAGGCCATATAGAAATACAATTTATAAATAACGGAAATTCGGAATTGAAAAATAAGAAATATTAGAAGAAGAGTTAGAGGCTATATAGAAATACAATTTATAAATAACGGAAATTCGGAATTTAAAAATAAGAAATATTAGAAGAATAGTCTAGAATTCATATAGGAGTATAATTTAGAAATAACTAAAATTTTGAATTAAAAATAAGAAATATAGAAATAAAATTTATAAATAATAGAAATTCATAATTTAAAAAATAATGAATGTTGGAAGAGGAGTCTAGAGTCCGTATAGAAATATAATTGAATAATAACTAAAATTCGGTATTAAAAATAATTAATAACTATCACGTATATATAATACAATATGAATATTACACATTGATATGAATATTACACATTGATAGTTTGGTCAAGTTAGTACAAAATTTAAATTATGTTATTATTTTAAGGTATTTTAATAATACAATATGAATATATATGTGGTATTATATAAGAGAAAACATAAGGATGTTAGCCGCGCAATTTGTGCGGGTCACCATGCTAGTTTAACAAATTTTAAGTAAATCATATGTAAAAAATAAATATTTTTATATGGGTGCTGGTCGCGTAATTGCGCGATCACCCAGTTAGTGTTCTATTAGAACATAATAATAATGTCTAACAAAATTGTAATATTGTAAAGGTACTTACTAAAATCCACACATGATTTTTTATGTTTTCAAACTAATTACTTTGAGAACTGATGATCAAAGTTCAGAATAAAACTATTAGTATCATATAATTAAATACAGAGGGAGTATTAATTTCATGCTTGGCAAGGAAAGAAACAACCTAATTGCGCTTGCGCATTTGCGCTTGACCATGAGACAGAGGGGAAACGATTCTGATTTCTTAACCCTTATTTTACTTATTGTATTTGGTCATATGGATTGGTTTCAGGGGTTAAATAATTTTGGTAGCAAGCCTGAGAACTGAGTGATGGTAGTGCGTTTCATGAGCCGGATAGCGATTTCGGACCCAACCCAATTCTGTCTAGGGCGTCTTGGATCATTACGCTTTTAACCTCGGTTTTCGGTTGTGAACGGACTACGCTGATATCCACCGGCGGCAGTTGGATTTGGCGGTGACGCCATGGAGAAGGAATATCACTTTCAAGTGAGAGAACAGAGTTAAACACTACAGCGCATTTTGTTCGCTCGATAACATGGGCTGTAGTGACCAGTGGGTTGTACCATCGGCCCATGGTTTTGCATCACCGGATATGCCCTTAATTTGTTCCACGGCGAGTGGGCAATTTATCGAAGAAAACTTGATGAGATGATTGGCAAATTCAGCAATTCACCGTCTCGTGCAAATATACTCCTCTCGGCCCGCGCCATCGACCGGAGCCCGGGGATGGCCGGCGGTGACCTGCGCAGCCTCGTGGCCGTCGCGGCCACGGTGGCCGCGTCCATGTCGTACGTTCGTTTCGCCGCGCGCCGCCTCCGCCCTGGCCTGCACCGCCTCGTCACGTTCGTCCCGGTGCTCGCCATCCTTCCGGTCCTCCCGCTCGCGTTCCGCGCGCTCCATCTCCGCGCCACCTCCGGGTTCTTCCTCGGATGGCTCGCGGAGTTCAAGCTGCTGCTCCTCGCCTCGGGGCATGGCCCGCTCGACCCGTCCCTCCCGCTGCCCGCCTTCGTCGCCATCGCCTCCTTGCCCGTCAGGCGGCGGCAGCTCGATTCCAAGAACGCCCCGCGCTCGGGCCTTGGCCTCGTCACCTCCGCCGTGATGGCCGCGCTGCTCGCCGCCATCGTGTCGCTGTACCGGCACAAGGAGCGGATGAACAAGTACGTCCTGCTGATGCTGTACTCGCTGCACGTCTACCTCGCGCTGGAGCTCGTCCTGGCGTTCACGGCGGCGGCGGCGCGCGCGGTGATGAGGATGGACCTGGAGCCGCAGTTCGACCGGCCCTACCTGTCGGCGAGCCTGCGGGAGTTCTGGGGAAGGCGGTGGAACCTGTCTGTGCCCGCGCTGCTCCGCCAGTGCGTGAGCCGCCCCGTGCGCGCGCGCGTCGGCGGCGGCGTCGGCGGCGTCCTGGCGGGGGTGCTCGCGGCGTTCTTCGTCTCGGGGATCATGCACGAGGCGATGATCTACTACGCCACGCTGCGGCCGCCGACGGGGGAGGCGACCGCGTTCTTCGCGCTGCACGGGGCGTGCGCGGTGGCGGAGGGGTGGTGCGCAGCACACAAGGGGTGGCCGCGGCCGCCGCGCGCCGTCGCGACAACCCTGACGCTGGCGTTCATCCTAGCGACGGGGTTCTGGCTCATTGTCCCGCCGATCACGAGGACAGGGAGCGACATGGTGGTGATCGCCGAGAGCGAGGCCATCGTCGCGTTCGTTCGGGACGCCGGAAGCTGGGCCGCCGCCACCGTCCGATCGGCTTTGACCGGCCGGTCCTAGTTTGATTACGACGGGTCACTGGCGCATCTCCCTCGTTCAGTTCACGGTACAAATTTGTATATGGGATTGATTTTTCGATAGATTTGGGGCTTAAAATCTTACAGATTTTTCATGTAGCTTTAGATTTAAGTATATAGAAAGAAAATATTTTTATTTGATTAGTGCTGCTAAATTTAAAATTAGAAATTCATGACGAATTAATACAAAGTTATACTCGTTCTATATTCTCAATCATAGTTTTGCATGATTATATACTGGATCATCCTAGTACGAATTTTGCTTATTTTGATCCATTAAACCGTTCCATTGCTCTACAATGTATGCAACGCAATGATTCGTGTGGACTACGCCATTACTTCACAGTTCACATGGGACTAAGGCACGGCGATCTGCCGTGCTGGAGCTTGATCAGGTTGTAGTACGTCCCAGCACGGCCGACGGCGAGGAGCTCGTGGTGCCTCCCTCTCTCCGCCACCTTCCCATCCTTCACCACGGCGATCGTGTCGGACTTCTCCACCGTCGACAGCCGGTGCGCCACGATGACGCACGTCCTCCCGCGCAGCATCCGGTCCACGGCGTCCTGCACCAGCCTCTCCGACGCGGCGTCCAGCGCGCTCGTCGCCTCGTCCAGCAGCAGGATCCTCGCATCCTTCAGCACCGCCCGCGCCAGCGCGATCCGCTGCCTCTGGCCCCCCGACAACTGCGCGCCGCGCTCCCCGACGCGCGTGTCGTACCCGCGCTCCATGGCGCTGATGAACCCGTGCGCGTTGGCGACCGCGGCGGCGCGGGCCACCTCGTCCTCGGTGACGTGCTCTTCGGCGCCGTACGCTATGTTGTCTCGTATCGTCCCGGAGAAGAGCGTCGGCTCCTGGCTGACGAGCGCCACCTGCGACCGGAGGCGTGCAAGGCTGTAGCTCCTGATGTCCTCGCCGTCGACCAGGACCGAGCCCCTCTGCGCGTCGTAGAACCGCTCGATCAGCCCGATCACCGTCGACTTGCCGGACCCGCTCGGCCCGACGAGCGCCACCGTCTTCCCCGCGCCGATCTCGAGGCTGAATCCGGCGAGCACGGCCACCTCCGGCCGCGTCGGGTAGCTGAAGTGCACGTTCTTGAACTCGATGGCGCCTTTTATTTCCTTCTGCTTGTTCTTCTTCCTCTCGTTGTCGTTGTCGTCGTTCTTGATCGTCGGTTCACGGTCCAGTGTGTCGAGGACGGAGCGCACAGCGTCGCCGCCTTGCGCCAAGTCCGACGTCAAGCTCCCGGCGTCGGCGATGACCCTTCCCATGGTCATGAGCATGAAGAACACCTGGAACAGGTGCGTGGGAGTGATGAGCCCCTTGGTCATGAGCTTGCCTCCGTACCAGAGAGCGAGTGCCATGCTGCCGGTGTTGCTGAACTGGCACAGGCACAGGCAGAAGCCGGAGAACCACGAGTGCGCCACGTTGTCCTTCCTGGGGCCTTGTTGCGCGGACTCGTACAGGCGGAGCATCCGCCGCTGCGACGAGAACGCGGTGATCGTCCGGTGGTTCACCACGGCCTCGCTGGCGAGCTGGCTCCCCTGAACCTGCGCCTTCTTGGCCTTCTTGGACATGGCCGACATGAGCACCTTCTTGAAGTAGAAGCTCGCGATTATCAGGGGCTGCATGGCCATCATCACCGTGGCGAGGCGCCACGACACGGCGAGCGCGAGCGAGAAACCAAGCGAAGTCGTGGCGCCCGCCTGCACCAGCAGGCACATGCGGTCACCGACGAGGGAGCGGACCTTGCTCGCCTGCGTCGCCAGCCTCGCGCACACCGCGGCGCTCGAGTTCTCGTCCTCATCGAACCACCAGACCTCGAAGGAGAGGATCTTGGCGAGCATCTGGCCCCGGACACGCTCCGTCAGGCGCTCGCCCATCACCGCGAAGTTGTAGTGCTGCACGATGTTCGCCGTGATGCAGACGACGGCGATGCCAAGGAAGACGAGGGAGTACAACCTAGTCTTGGAACGGATCAGGCCATCGTCGGCGAGGAAATAAACCTCCGGCAACGAGCCTAGGCTGTACGAGTACAGCGGCAGCACCGCGCCGAAGACGAGGGCGCCAGTGCACCCAAGCAGCGCCTGCTTCCACTCTGGCCGGTTCATCTTCAGGAGGCGAAGCTTCGAAGGCTTCCTGGAGCGAGCCACATCGTGGTCCACGAGCTTGCTCCCCAGATCCGTCGAGTGTTCGACCGAGCAGAACGACGGCACGGGGCTAGGACGGTGCTCGGTGGCGCTGGCCGCCGACATAATCTCCACGCTGTGGAACGACGCCATCTCGCTTTCCACCACATCCACGGCGCGGTGGCGCTCCTGCCTCGCCGCCACGGGCGGCGCCTTCTGCAGGTGCATCATCCTGGCGTACACGCCGCCTTCACCCCCCTCGTCCATGCCCAAGAGCTCGTCGTGCGTGCCGGACTCAACGACGCGGCCGGCGTCGAGCACCGCGATCGTGTCCGCCTTGCGGAGCGTCGAGAGGCGGTGCGCCACGATGACGGTCGTCCGGCCCACGGACGCCCGGTCCAGCGCGTCCTGCACCGTCCGCTCCGACTCGGAGTCCAGCGCACTCGTCGCCTCGTCCAACAGCAGTATTCTCGGGTCCCGGACGAGCGCTCGAGCAATGGCGATGCGCTGCTTCTGCCCTCCCGACAGCTGCGTCCCGAACTGCCCAACCTGCACCGGAGAAGAAACACCATAAGATTCAGCGTGTTGTAGCACGTACTGTAAATTTCTAGCTGTTTCATACTTGTGTTTCGTATCCATGGGGCAACTTGACGATGAACTCGTGGGCATTGGCCATCTTCGCGGCGGCGACGACTTGCTTCAGGGAGGCCGTCTCGTCGCCGAACAGTATGTTCTCCCTAATGGAGGTCGCAAACAGTACGGGTTCTTGGCTCACTAGGCCGATCTGGCTCCTAAGCCACTCCACATTGAGCGTGTCAATGCCATGGCCGTCCAGCAATATCTCCCCCGCGTCCGGGCAGTAGAACCTCTGCAGCAGCGAGATCACGGTGGACTTACCGGACCCGCTGCCGCCGACGAGGCCGATGATGGCGCTCTCGGAGATGGTCAGGTTGAAGCCGTTGAGCACCCGTGTGTCCGGCCTCGACGGGTACGAGAAGTGCACGTCCCTGAACACGATCTCGCCCCTGATCCTCTCCATGGTGGCTCCCTTCTTCTCCGCCGCCTCAAGCGGTGGGAACATTTCGATCATTTCTTGCATCCGGCTCGCCGCCGCCGTAGCGTCGATGAAGTATCGGAGGTTCGGCAGTGCCATCATGATCGACCTGACATTAGCAACAGCAAACGTACATTACAGGTAAAAATTTCACTTGTCTTGAAATGGAGGGTATGTTTATAATTTGAATGCTTACATTCCCGCCAAAACGATGCATATGGAAGCGACGAACACGTGGCCGCCCTGGGCGTGCAGGTGGATGACGAGGAGGCTGCCGATCCACGACAAGAAGGACCAGACGGCGTAGATTACGCCCATGCTCCCGATCACGGCGCCCTTGATGAGCCCCTGCCTGACGCCGAGCGCCGCGCTCCGCGCCACCGCGCCGCGGAACCGCTCCATCGTCCGCCGCTCCGCTGTGTACGACGCCACCGTCCGGATGGAAGACACCGCCTGCTGCGCTATCCCGCCCGCCTCCTCGTACGCCGCGCGGGCCTCCCCGGCCGCCGCGGCCATGCGCCCGGCGAGGAGCACGCTCGGCGTGACGAAGAGGAGGAGCGTGAACGGGAGGCCCGCCAGCGCAAGCCGCCACGCGAACACGAACGACACGGCCAGCGCGCCGAAGAAGAGCGTCGTGTTGGCCAGGACCATGGGGAGCTTCTCGCCGAGGAAATCCTGGATGGCGTCGGCGTCGTCGGAGACGGTGGAGATGACGCGGAATGTGGTGGCTTGGGCCTGCGACGGCGACGGCGAGGAGGGCGCGGCGTCGAAGAACGCCACCTCCTGGCTCAGGACGGCCTCCAGGTACAGCCTCCTCATTCTCGACGCCTGCCGCTCCGCCGTTCTCGTCCAGCACAGCCCCTCTGAAGATCACCAACCAACATACATGTTCCCCATGATCGTCCAAAGAAAATTCTCATAGATCAAACACTACTTCCATTTTTTTATTACGGATCAGTAATTGTTTGATTCAATGTTGCTCACCTAGGAAGGAGCAGGCACCCACTGCAACTGCGACGTACAGTAACCGAAGCGCAAACTGCATTGCAGCTTACGCGCAAGAATAAGATTCAGGAAAGGAGTTGCATATGGGGACGTAAATGGATGGCACGGTTCACCTTGTCGACGGCGCCGGAGCTGAAGGCGCTCCGGTCACTGCCTGCGCCGCCGTAGCTGTTGACGATGTCGCCGAGCACCAGCATTGACAGCGGCTGCATCATGCCGTCGCCGAAGCTGCCCAGCACGCCCAGCGCCATCAGGCACCGGTCGTGCGCGTCGGCGTAGCGAACCAGCCGCAGGAACGACGGCTTCTCCTTGTCGCCCATCGGCCCCAATTTCGAGGCAAACTAACCAATCGCGTTCGAGGCTTAACCAAAGTTTCTCTATTAATCAGCTGACTGCCACTCAGCCATTGGCTGTCTGTCGTCCAATTAGACGGATTAATCCGAGCTTGTCACGTAGCCTGCTGTCAGAGAAGGCCTTTCGAGTGAGGAATATACCGATCATATCAAAATCGGTTGGATTTGCACCCCAGGTCTGGACTTTGGAGGGATAATTCTGCTCATCTGGTGAGAGTACTTCCGTTTTGTCCCGTACGATGCAGCCAAGCCAGTTTATGTTATACGATCGTAGAGTAGATAGCCACTAGCGTGTGTTTATGGTCCTTGCTTGGTGTTAATTTGGTTTGTATATTCCGCCGGGCTTGGCGCTTGCTCGTAGTCTTTTTCTTTGCAAATCTGATATATGCAGTGCAGCTGTTCCCTTGCAAGTTCCAAAAAATGGGGATCGATGAGAAGCGCTGGCGTTTCACTCTCATCCTAACTTGCAGCACTTGGCACACGTAAAAAGGGTGCGTGCCACATGCCACGCTGATGCAACGATCTCTCCCCAGTCCCCAGCGCTTTATAACTTCCACTACCTCGCCCCCATGTCACCACCATTAACCGTACTCACGTACGTAACATTACCATCCAGGACGCTGGTCGCCCACACCTGGCCAAAGCTGCTTGTTTCATCGATAGCCAAGTCCCTTTCGGCCGCGTGGTCCGCCAGACTCTGCGTACCTGACCTGATACTTTCACTGGTTCACAGCCCCGGTGCAGCGAAAGCGTCCATCACCCACTGCGACCGAGCGCCATGTGCCCAGGAGAGTCATTTTTGGGCAGTAAAGGTATCACGTCCGAGGCGCACACCGGCTGCAATGGCTGCATCTTCTTGGCTATTCATCAGTCATCAGTGGCGTCTACTCTTACGAGCGACCTCGCTCTGTCTGCAGCCTCCGGATCGCTCGTTTTCCGGCTCGTTTTTGCCGCACCACGCAACGCCCCGCACAGAAAGCGCCGCGCCGCGGCCTCGCGTTACGGGGAAAGCGAGCGGTTGCTTGGCCTTGGCCTACTGGCTATTCGCGCGGCGCGCTACTAGTACTACACCGTCGACACCTCACGTCGGCGAGTTTGTGACCCTGGGGACATGGGTACGGTGTGGGTTTGGTCACCTGATGAATCATCGTTGTTGCCTTGCCTACCGCCGTTCGCGCCCAGCACGGCACGCCCGCGGTGTCGCAGCCGGATACGGGAATGTTTCGCGGAGGACGCATTGAGGGGCTGTTTGGAAAACAGGAACCTGTCACATTGGATGTTTGGATACTAATTTAGAATATTAAACATACACTAATTATAAAACTTATTCCATAACCTTGGACTAATTCGCGAGATGAATCTTTTGAGTCTAATTACACCATGATTTAACAATGTGATGTTACAGTAAACTTTTCATAATTATGGATTAATTAGGTTTAAAAATTCGTCTCGCAGATTAGCTCTCATTTATGAAATTAGTTTTTTTATTAGTCTATGTTTAATACTCCAAATTAGCGTCCAAACATTCGATGTGACATGAGCTAAAAAGTTTTAGCCTCATCTAAACACCCCCTGAGACGCTTTGCATCGTTTCATGGGTCCCTGCTCTATCCGATATAGCCGTAGGCATACGCGGTGGGCAAATGCATGCTACTACCTCCATCCCAAACTGTGTTACATATGACTAGGTTTGACACTAAGACATTTCACGGTGCAAGCGACTACCAAGAAGAACCTAATATGCCATATAGGATGAGGCTCCTACAAAGACCCAAGCATCACAGTGCAGGTCATCATCTCACAAATTCCACGGCTTCCCCACCAGATTCCGCACCGCCAGATTCCACAACCTCTTTCCTCTTCCCAGGCTACATCAGTTCCTCTTTTTAGCTTTTTTTTCAGAAAAAACACTTGTGTCCATGCAAAGCTTCGAGTATTCATGCGAGGGTTCGAGGGCTCATACCTTCTCTCGTCCACGACATCATATAGTCCAGGTGGAGCTACAAATCCACTCGACAGCGTGACGCGTTGTGAAGGGCATAAGGACACTATGTAATGATTTATCGAAGATTTGTTTAAAAATCATCGGAATGGAAAACACTGTTGTCCACGTATAATGATGCATGGAAAAATGTTGCATGTTCATGCAAGACCTGTCTCCGCCGAGGTCAAATCCCCTAGAAAACAAGGGAAATTGACACGAAAGGCAGCCACCCTACGGCGCCTTTCTTTCATCTCGAGTCCAATCCACCCATATCTATTCAACACACGATATGTTTATACCAAACTGTGGACAATGCGATTGACTGAAAATATGCATCATGATTGAGGGTTGCTAGAGCACGGTATTCCGTTCCAACGGGATACTTTATGAATTTAATCCCCACCTCCTGTCTTCCCCAATGTTCGAGTTCCCACGTTGCAAAGAAACGAAGCAGCGGCACCTTAGCTCCTTGCCCCCACCAGTCACAGCAACAACAGAGGAAGGAGGGATGTGTCGAGAGAAAGGGAGAACAGAAGATGAGACAACGACAGGTGATTTGCCGGTAAGACAGACAATGACAACGCACTCTCCTTCCCCATGCATTGATCCGGTACCTGATTCCCTATATACCAGACCCGATACCTAATACCTGATACCATTCATCTGGTACATATGTATATCGGCTAATACCTGAGGTATCAGGCATGATACCCTGAGGTACCAGATCCTGGTGCCTGGGTACCAGGCACTATACCCGAGGTATCAGGCCCTGGTACCCTTCCCCATACCTTGATTCGGTACCTGATACCCTAGGTATCAGACCCGATACCTAATACCTTATACCATTCACCTGGTACGTATGTTTACCAGCTGATACCTGAGGTACCACGCATGATACCTCGAGGTACCAAACCCTAGTACCTAGGTACCAAACATGATACCCGAGGTATACCAGGTATGATACCCGAGGTATTAGATCCTGGTATCAACCCTCTGATACCTAAGGTATGAGCTGCGATGTACTTGTACACAACACCGACGAGTAGAAGTGATAGGCTGGCAAGGAGCATGAATAAACCAGACGACCTCTCATCCACTTCGTCAACTCCAAAGGTTGCCATCTACATTGAGACCAGCCTCCTCCACCTTCATGTCGATGCTCAGAACCTCGTCCCCCTCGGCCTCGCCGCTTCCCTTTCCTTCTGCTCACACATGACAACCTCCAACCTCACAACCATAGTTGGCTCCCTCCTTGGCTATAACCCCCATACCCTCGTCAACCTCCACTCTCTCACATGCTCTGGATCCGGTGTAGGAAGGGAGAAAAAAAGGATAGAGGATATCGTCAGTGTTGGAGATAATGGTTAAGGAGTCGAGGAGAGGGGAGAGGAGGAATGTCCACTAGGGCAGAGGAGTGGATGGAGGGAGGAGGAAGATGAAGCGCTGCTGCTCGGTGGGGAGAAAGCGAGTCGATGCGGGAAACGAATTCGAGAGAAACGGATCTAGAAGATATGTAACGCTCACCCCTGTTTCATCATCCTGTGGCTTCGTGCTTCACGGGATTTCGTGTATTAGTTTTTCTGTTCATGATTATATTGTTCGACTATAAACTTTATTACGTGACTCATTCAATTGAAGAACCCATCTTTTTCCCATACAACCGATGTAGTACTAGTACCATCCCATAAAATGCCCCAATCATGCACGCCCTGGCACGGTGACACAGTCACAAGTAACCAGCGGCGCCGTGTCACCTGATTAGAAAAACCAACCCATCCATGCCATCTCGAGCTCACGACCACTCCATCTGACAACCACCACCAGCACTACTCATGTCAGTACGACGAATCCATATGATGCAAAAGAAAAAGCGACGCCTTCTTTTGGATCCTCTCGATCGCCCAACCACGGCAGGCCAGGTGTTCTGCTGTTGGCCTACCTGGGCTGCACCAAACGAGCAAAGCAAACCAAACAAACGCACATGCGGCGTGTGTGGTCGCCCACTGCAATTGAAGCGGACACCACCGCCGATGGCTTCGTGCTGGCTGGTGGTGGCTGCACACAAGTTTTCAGGTCCCTGCTCGATGCGGTCCTTGACCCTGCTCGCGATCGCGCCACGTACACCAGGAAGGCCATGGAGACACGGATCATTCGATTCCGTGGTGCCACAACTCCACAGGGCCACAAATTCCAATTTGCCATCCAAGGAAATCACAACGAACACGGTGATACCGACGGCCATTAGGCTGCTGCGTGCGTTGAGCTTTGCATGCTTTTCCAGTAAGTAGTAACCGGTTGGCAGTTGCTGCGATTTGGCAAATAAAATTTACGCCCAAGACGTCGTTAGGAGACACGTACATGTCGTTGCAGGACAGGTCCTTTGCTTGAGCGGACATGAAACGAACATTTCGAATGATTGGTCGCATTTCGATCGCTCGATCCTCTGGCCCTCTGCTAGCTTTAGAGCCTTTGCGCTGGTAGTAATTGGTAAAGGGTGAACAGTGCAAAGCAAAGCAACAACGCTTGGAGACGAAGCATGCACATGGATCCGGCCATCCAGGCTTTCTTTCCAGTTCGATCTGCATCTCTGCTTCTCTGCCTCAGTTCGTGCGTATGTCACGCTCACGCAAGAACGAACTAATCCTGATGGTACGCTCATATAGTGTCCTAATCCTGTTCAGGAAGACGACCGGTCTTTGAATTTAGTAGACGTGTTATCTGTTATGTTATTTGCTGCTAGCTGCTTATCTCGTCGCTGAGCATGTGCCTGTCGCCGTCGTCACGGCTCACATCGTGGCACTTCTTGCTGATTGCACTGTGGATTTTGTATGCAGATTTTCTTAGCGTGACGCTGATGTTAGTGTGCGGATTAAAAAACACTGTTTAGTTGCTCGACGTTGCGATCAGCTTGATATCACCCATTTCCAATTTGCTGCTGCTTGACTAAACAAGCACAAATAGGCTGCTCAGTTATCTTCAAATGCCGTCAACTTGACCCTGCTCCAATTAATCCCCTGTTCTTCCATCAGTTCATTGGCAACTTCATTTTTCCCAGTACTAATTTCAACCTCTAATTTGTCTGCGTGTATGTATAGGATTCTGTTCCAAATTTGTTCACGCCACGCTCTGAATTTTGAAACCCACCCTGCGAGGTGAAGGAAAAGCTGAGGAGCATGACAAAAGAGAAAATGACAACTGATTAGTTTATGTTGCATTTCTCCAGAAGGGAACATATATTCTTTGCTGCTTCTCCACTCAAATCACATCCCTGACGACCGTGAAATCTTTTTGGTATTGTTTGACAAATCTGCTCTGCAAATACAGAACATTTTGAGATCCGAGCTGAATAAGCTATCAACATGGTAGTCGTAGAATCATATTCTAGGGTGGCTATGGAGCTGGCAATGGGACCAGAAAGCACACATTCCAGTAACACAGGCCTGCTTAAATCCTGCTTAATTTTGGCGTAAAGTGAAGCAATGAGAGAGAGAGAGAGTAGAGTAGTTAGGGAGCAGAGATTAGGACATGATCCTCATTTGACATTCTATATATTGCATTGCTTTACGTGTAGCCCCCATGCTTTTTTTTTTGCACCACATATATTCGATTGAGTTTGTCGAACCTATTATAATTGTCTTTTCCTTTCCTGCATTAAGTGTTGTAAGATAATGTTGTCTAAATAGTCCACTCTTGGCATCACATGCATGTTGGATCAAATGGAGGGTAGCTTTTGCAGTATCTTCGTTACTAACAACATAATAAAGTATACTAGTTACCCAAAAACTTTATACAACATGATAAAGTATACTAGTTACCCAAAAACTTTATACAACATGATCTACTCTCTACTTTGCTAATAGTACAATCTTGTCTCTGTTACATGATCAGCCAGTAAGAGCATTGTCTTCAGATTGTTTTTCTCAAGGACGCTTGTCCTTACCTCCTGCCGTTTCCTCCACAGCAGATTTGCAAGATTTTGTTCTCCAATTTGCAGCAGCCTCCTCTGTCTGATGAGCTTGCATGTTGGATCGAAATAACGCTTTATGCAATATGAGTGTAGCTCAATTAAATTTGTGGTGATTCCAGTCCATTCAGTTTCAAGTTCTAAACTCAATACGGTTTCTCATATTTACAGTTATTTATTTATTCTTTCAATGGTAGGTGGTACACACATCAATAGTGAAACGTCTGTTTCATCAATATCAAGATATACCGATTTAGTTTTGTACAAATGTTCATAGTAATAAGCTTTCTGAATATATACGTGTGTTATGAGCGTATGTATTTGTATTGTGTTTTAGAAAAATATATCGCTTTCTGACCATTAGTTCAAGCTCAACCAGTACCACACGCTGGTTCTGTTATCACTGGAAAATTTCGAAATGCTTCTTTCAGAGCCAAATTGACGATGCTTAGCAGTGGACCAACCCACATTTAATTGTACTATAAACACTAACACACACATTGGCATATAAAAGGCACAGGAGAAGATGGACGTGTCAATTTATGGATCCATAGGTGAAGCCATAAAACGCATGCGGCTCACGTTTCAAGTCCCGATACATTTGGCCACATTGAAACAAAAACCGGTGGTTCCATCCAACGTAACATAACACCTTACCCATACCGTCACTGGAGCCCAGATGTCACGTTACGGTCGTACTCGTACAGGTTTTGCACGCATATTTCTTCAGAATGGTACTGACGCTAACCACTTGCCAAACCGTCACTTCGGAGTACCTACTGTTTATCGAGAGAGAGAGAGAGAGAGAGAGAGAGAGAGAGCCTCCCCTCTTGTGCACGCAGAAAAGGAATTGCACCGAGCTAGTTGACACTTGACACTTTGACAGGCCGCGATGTCCAAAGCAAAAAGGTACCATACATTTTAGCGTTACATTCGTGGCCTCGTTTGATGGACGAAAATCACATCGGTTTATTCGTCAGGTTAGAATGTACTGTACCTTTTACCAATGATGTTCCGGGGAGGCACTAATCGTTGAGCAAACGTGATCTGTACACTTTTGCAAGTGTGAAGCAGGTGTACAGAAGTTGATCACATCACACTCCCTTTTTTTTTTTTTGCAAGGTCACACGTTGACGCAGCGGCGATTCCAACTGGCTGGGTCGGACGACCGCGACCGTGAGGCGGGCTCGCGCCAGCGACCACACACCGGTGCGCCCGACATCTCGCCCTGGGCTGTCACTCGAACCGAGCGCGTACCGACAGGTCACATCGGGGTCATCCTGACCGTCCAGTCTCCCACCCACACATGTGCCGGGCAATCACCTGCCGTCGGATGGAGGAAGCCAACCATGCCAGCGCGTACAAATACCCCCGCCTCGCACTCGAACCAACCAACCCCTCCATTCCACGGAGTCGCGGCCGCTGACACCAGTGGTGGTGTGTCTCCTGATGCGGCTTCTCCCGCCGCTTTGCATGGCCACCGGCGACAACGCCGCAGCCGCCGGCGAGGGAGACAGCAGCTATAGCGGCAGTAAGCAGACAGCGGTGTCGTCCTCCTCGTCGACCGTGTCGACGTCGTCTTCCGCCGCTGCGGCCGCGGTGTCGGAGGCCTCGTCGTCGATGTCCCTCCCTTCGTTGCCCTCGCTGTCAGCTGTGACAACCACGAGCGCAAGCCTCGCCGCGTCGTTCGCCCATGTTACTACTCTGTGTCCTCTGACCACGGCGCCGGCGGCATCCGCTGCTGCCGTCGCGGCGGTTGACTCGGTTCACGGCGGTGGTGGTCTCGTCGTCGTTGCGAGGCCGGCGGCTGTGGCCCTCCACGACGTGTTCACCATGGAGGCGACCTCCACCTCCGACATGGCGGATGCTGCTTCGGCGGCTGGGTCGGTCAAGTGCGTGGCGCACCTTCTCGGTGGCAAGGCCGCCGTGACGGGGCACCAGGACGGGAGGCTGCGGCTGTGGCGTGTGTCCTCGCGTGCGCCCGACCGGCTCCGCCTCGCCGCCGTGCTCCCCACCGTCTCCGACCGGCTACGTCGGTTCCCCGTCCCGTCCAACCACGTCACCGTTCGCCGTCACCACCGTCGGCTATGGATAGAGCACGCCGACGCCGTGTCCGGCGTCGCGGCCTCCGCCGACGGCCGCCTCCTCTTCTCCGTCTCCTGGGACAAGACGCTCAAGGTGTGGGCCGTCCCGTCCCTCCGCTGCCTGCAGTCGCTGCAGGCGCACGACGACGCACTGAATGCCGTCGCCGTCGCGCCCGACGGCACGGTCTACACCGCCTCCGCGGACAGGCGCGTCCGCGTCTGGGCGCCCCGGCCGGCCGGGTCGGACAAAGCCGCGCGCCGCCTCAGCAAGAAGCCCGCCTACCACCTGGTGGCCACCCTGTCCCGGCACGCGGCGGCGGTGAACGCCGTCGCCGTAGGGTGCGGGGGACAGGTGCTCTACTCCGGCGGCAACGACCGCTGCGTCGTGGTGTGGGAGCGGGAGGACAGCGCGAGCCACATGGTCGCGGTCGGCGCGCTGCGCGGGCACCGCAAGGCTGTGCTCTCCGTCGCGTGCGCCGCAGGGGACGCCGCCGACGGCGCGGGCGCGCTGGTGGTCAGCGGGGCGGCGGACCAGACGGTCCGAGCCTGGCGGCGCGCGGCGGACGGCAGCGGGTACTCGTGTGTCGCGGTGATCGACGGGCACGGCAGCGCGGTCAGGTCGGTAGCGGCGGCGCTCGTGCCGGCGCAGAAGAAGCATCGCGCCGACAAAGTCGACGGCGACGAGGAGTGGAGGGTTTGCAGCGCCAGTTTTGACGGCGAGGTGCGGCTCTGGTCGTTGCGGGTGGCGGCGGCCTCGTAGTAGGTCCCGGTTTGGCACGATTTTTGACGTAGAAACGTGTGTTTTTTTTTCTTTGGTTCGGTTTTGGACTCACAGAAGTTTGACTGTTCGAGAATTGAGATACCTTTGTGTATATACGGGAGAGGGGAGTCTCTACGGTCCACTATATTTTTGGACTTTCCAGAAGTTGCTTAGTAGTAATTTCAAATTTGATTACATTTTTCTTCAGGAAGTGTACATCTCAGGCGTCTGATTTTTCCAAAAGTTACAGTCACATTTCTCATCCTTAGATGATAATATAATGGTTCTTGTAAATTCCCAATGGATGCACATTAAATTATTAATCTAACATACTACAAAGGAATACAAATTACATGAAATAAACCTATAATTAATAAAAACATACAAAATTACATGCAAAAGTTAAAAACTTACATAAAATAAAATAAAGCCATATATAGCAAGGAAATTATAGTAAAATGAACTAAAATTGCACATTAAATAGTTCGCAATGTGCAGATTTAGTTGAATAAAAATTTTACAACTTTCAGTCTTCTAAAACGTCTAAAATCTAGTAAACCCCTTTTATTTATGTGTTGTTGCCTTTCTTTTTGTGCTACAACAATAGCTGTATTATCTACTTTGACAAAGATAAGGCCGGAAGAAAATTAAGCGAGAATAACCCACCTAATTGGTTCATTATCGTTAGGTTGGTGTCCTGTTCTGATCTGTAACTTTCCAAAAGGAAAAGTTCTTCAATTGTCGTCTCTCACGCTAGCTTGGCTATCAAGTGTCAAAATCGACATGAATGGTTCAGTAAAAAGAAGTCAAGAAAAAAATCTATCGACTCAATTTCTTCAGGTTGGGCTACTGTCAAAGCAGATAAGAGAATGTCTGCCATAACTATCATCCACAGAATTCAGCCAAAATGAAGTAACTGACCGTTCGTTTTGCACCACGATAAACTTAATCTGACGCCAATCGCCGATCTCCCAATGCATAATAATTGCACATACAGTTTGTAGTTTGTGGGCAACGCAGCATGCAGCTGCATGCCTGTAAAGCGGCCGTGTATCGCTGGGGATTTGGAATTGGAGATGAGATCGATCGACCTGGAGCAAGCAAAGCAGCAGAGAGGCAGTGCAGGCTCGATCGCTTTCATGCTGGCGTGATCGGATTGAGATCGACGTGAGCGTGATGACTGATGAACCCTACCGATCTCGCTGGATACAATGATAAGATTCTGTGCGCCTCTGGCATGCGACGAGTTGGCTAAAATTACCTACGCATTGCAATGATCCTTGCACTTAGCAGATGATTAATTGATTATGACTTGGTTTCAGCTAATCTGCTGTTTAATCCTTGTTTGCACTGTTGCTGATTTGCACGATCCGATGCTATACCGATTATCATGGTACGTGCTATACCAGTTTGATTTGTGACTCATGCTCTGTCAGTGTTAGTCGTAACATATGTAAAAATGGCCTGCCAGCTCTGCCCTGCTTGTTGTCGTGTCTGACCTGAATAGCATTGGCTGTTTAGCCATGTTAAGCTTAAGAAACCGACCTCACCAGCAAGGGCCCGCTGGTTAACTTTGGAGATATACTATGCGAGTGAAGACGGTTGCTAAACTGTCCTTGAACTGAACATTTTCTGTTCCTCCTGTTCTGTTTCTGCGCATGATGAAACCGAAAGGAGATCAGGCAGCAAGGGCGTATCTGCTGCAGCCTTTTCCCCAGAGATATTTTAGCAGAGAGGCAGGCCAGGGGTTGGTGACTGCATGAGCTGGACGGCAAAACGACACACACCGATAAACACAGTATCTATCTATTCGATTGTATACGGCAACTTATATCAGATAAGCACTTGTATTATATTCTATAGCTAGCTTAATCAACCCATGTTGTAGCAGTAGTAGATCTGTACACATCACCCGCGAGGATTTAAAAATCCGTGTAAAGTAATCGCACTTGGCGATCGCAGATAACACGAGCCTCGCAGTGTGATCCGCCCGGTGGCGAGCGCGAGGCGTGCGAGCAAGCTACACCGCTAGATAACAGGCGAGAGAGCAATGTCAAATGATTTATTCTATCTATTTTAAAAGATAAGGGGCTTTAATTGGATACGATACATTTAATACTACAATTCTAAATAATAAAATCATTAATTAATTTTGAGACGGAAGAAGTAAGCGCGAGTCGCGCTAATGATACGTTACCCGTGAGGATTCAAAATCCGTGTAAAGTAATTGCACTTGACGTGCGGTCGCAGATAACACGAGCCTCTCCATCCGGTGAAAATAGCGAGCGCAAGACATGCGAGCGCTACATGACAGACGAGAGAGTAAGGTAAAATAAATTATTCTCTCTATTTTAAAATAAGGTGGAGTAAGTGATTTTACTCGGATACGATTCATCTCGTATTACGAATCTGAACGATGTGTCGCGCTAATGATCCGGCAGCGTTGGCAGCTCTCGACCGATTAGTTAATCGCGACACTGACTCACGTCTGCCTCATCAGCGCCATCTTCTTTTATTAACGTAGGCTTCGCTAGCTCGAGGAGTCAAATGCAATTATGCAGCTGGTGGGGTACCAGCAGCAGGTTAAGAGGAGATTCGTTCAATTTTTTTATTTTTATTTTTTGCAAGGGAATGGATTGTTAATGTGGGATTCAACAGGTGGTGCGTGCATTGGCACGTCCCCTGAATTTGCAGGCCGTATAAAGAAATGTTTCTTTTTTTTTTTCTGGACAGTTGCCCATGGCCAAAGTATTTAAGGAGAGAGGACATCGTGGAGTATTTGACCAGCAAATGTGATAATGTGAAAGGGTGATGTAGCTGACTGTACCGTCCAAGTTTTAAGTCAGCGTGGCAAGCTGGTATAACCTGGTCACAAAGAAATGCCATGGATCAGGTAGAGTAGGAGCATGTCAGAAACAAGTGGCAAAACCATTGTTCTGCCACCCATGGTTTCAAATTTTAAATCAACGGGCCAGGGAGTTTAGGTGCACGCACGAGGCACCACGTATTACTACTCGTACACTAAGATTGTGCATTTTGTTTCCATCTACATATAATAGTGTATGGATTGACGTGTACTGTACTTGTATACAATGTGGCACATGGAGTCTATTAAGTCTTGGAATATTCGGTCATTATTAGCTTCGTCAACGCAGCAAATGGATCAACTAGCAAGTCGGCTACTGTATGTCACGATATCAAATTGCCTAGTACCTAGCTAGCTGCTCATAAGTCAGCACAGTGAGCTACTCAAACAACGGATACTGAGGATCAGTTTGTTAGGGTTCTAGCTCATACATTTTAATTTCAGAAATTGAGTTTGGAGTGAAATTGTAAAACTATCTAAATCCAGTTCCCCACTCTAGTTTATATTGTGAAAACACTACAACCAGTTTCACTCCTTACTTGAGTGCAGCTAAAATCGTTTGATTAAACTCCAACTCCAAGAGAGGTGGAGCTGAAACTGGAGCCCAACCAAACGAGCTCTAAGCGCTGTCACAATTCACAACTAATAGATTAACACGTGAAAATGTGACATGATGTGATGGTAAATAATACTCCATCCTATCTAAAATAAGTAATCTAGGATTAAATTTAACATAACCTAACACTACGAATAAGAATATCATCTGATTTTAGTTTACTATATTTTAAAACAGAAAGAGTAATAATACAATATACTCCATTTCTAGTTCTGAAGACAATACAGTACGGAATAGCAGTTCCCTTTCTCCGTTTCCTTTGTCCTTTGGACATGGTTGGTGCCTCTGGCCTGATTATGCTGCGGTTGCGCCGCTGGAACTGATTAAGCTCCTGGTATTTATGCAGGGCAAGACTACCTAATTTTATGTATTTTGAAGGGTACAAAGAAATAATTAACTAGCACAAAGTTGATTATTGAAATACTATTTCTAAGAAACACATATAGAAAAATGCACCATTCTGTGATAATAATAATTTATACCTTTTCCGATTCCATAATTCTTAATGTTTTAGATAATGACACACTTTTTAAAATATATCTTTGATTATATTTTTGGTTATAATGTATACAATAAATAAATGTACTTTTTATCTTTATATTAGTACTTTATAAGAGCATCTAATACATTTAAATTTAATAACTTTAAAGTTATTATTGATAGTTAAAGTTGTAAAAAATTGATTTTAATGTAATCCAAAAGGTTAGTAACTACGAAACCTACAGAGATGGTTAAAATTATAAAAGTTTAATCTTAATCTTATCCAAAAGCTCAGTAATTACGAAACCTCCTGAGGAATACTACGTACTGAATTGGCAGCTGAGCTCCTGTCCATTTCCTTGAGGTACCTTCGACGGATGGATCCATGTGGCGATGAACCAAAAGATATCAGAGCCGTACGCGTGGCGGTCAGTGCATGCCTCTCCTCTTCATTTTTGGGCAGGCCCATAGCGCGACAGCCTCTTAAGACAGTGGCACACAATCTCCGAGCTCCATCGGTTGGCCTAATAAGCCAAAGCAATAGCTAAAATTTGAATTTTCAAACTTGATTTTGAAGTTGATTTTAAGATATTTTCAACGCAATTTTTTCTAGATTTGGCTTTTAAATCATTACGAACAGATATATAAAAGTTTTACCTATAAATTATTTTTTATTTCCTAATAAACCGTTTTGGCTTATTAGGAAATAAGCGAACCGATGAGGCCGTCCAACCGCCAAGTCCTGATTGGATGGAGCGAGCCGGCGAGATATTCCGCTTCCAGAACCTTCACCCACAGAAACAGATCATGCTGCTGCAGTAGCTAGGCGACGGGAGAAGAAGAAGAAAAACTGAAAGAAGTCATTAAAGAATCGAAGCGATCGCGTTTGGTCAACTGTCACCAGTGCCCTCCCTGCCCCAGGAAGCAGACAAAGGGAGAAGGAGGAGGAGAGGAGAGGAGGCCCCATGACGGCGACGAAGACGATGATGATAGGATAAGAGAGGGCCCTATGCTAAGTCGAACGCATATGGATGGACCGCATGGTACACTGTTGTTCGGATCTTGCAAACGATCAAGGAGCAGATTTGACATATGAAATGGATGCGTCTTAGCTACGGGTCGGGTTCTGCTTGTCATATTCTCTCATATCTGCCCTCCAAAGTCCAACCCAAATGCACTCGAAATAGTGGTTGCAATTTGCAGGCATGGAGATGAATGGCTTCTAGAAATCAGAAGAGAGAGAGAGAGAGAGAGAGAGGTGCAGAGTTTTGGGGCAAGTGGTTTCTGAACAGTGAACAATGTATAGTACATGATTTGTTTGGACTTTTGACTGCAGGAAAGTTTCATTGTTTAATGAAACCTTTCACCATCAAAAAAGAAAAGAAAACAGGAAGGACGCAAGGTTTATTAAAACAATCTTCAGAAGTTGGCGAGAGAAACTGAAAAGCGGTGGGAAACAGGGAAAGCGGAAGCAGATGATGTAGAACAGTTTTGCTCCTTCAAAGTGAGGGAGTTCGTTCACGGCGATGATAGTGTCCTGAAAAGGTCGTGCTCCCCCTTTTCTCCGACCATCCTGACTCACCTGCCATTAAGGAAGCAAGCAGGCAGCTTATCACGCAATTAGTAGTATACTCCACCAAGGATGTTTAATCACGCAAGATTAAACAATCCTGAAGTTAATCAGGGCAATGCTGACCATCTTCAAACAGATTAATTACGAGCTCCTTTACGACATGCGAGCATGATATGGGATGACCGGAGGAAACTTGCAGCCGTCGTCTTGGCGAGTTGGTGATTGACTTGCCAGTTCAATCAAAATTGCCATTGCGAGTTGGTATTTGACAAATCACCATCTATCTTATATTTGCAGGTAATTTTCAGGATAACATATTAGCTCCGGTGTTGGACACAGCTGCAAAAGTGTGAAGATGATGGAGAGCTTATGAAGGTTGCATGTCGTAGGCTTGAGACGACAGTTATGCAACTTTTTACAAACTATGGATGGAGATTCACAAATAGACTTGAATAAATGTGTACTCCTTATCTCGGTTTGATCTTTTATTTTGTTGGGTGTGTTTAATTTCATTTTGAACTACACTCTTCGTTTGGTTTGAGTGATACTTTGTAATAATTGACTGTAGCTCTGATGAGCAAAGGCCGGAATGTTTCATTCCATTATCTTAAAAAAATTCAAAAAAGAGGAAAGAAATGAACAAAAAAAAAACTTACCTTTCTTCCGGTAAGGTGAAGTGGTTAACCATCTCCCGTCAGCATGGCGGCTAAGAATGGAGAAAATGGAGAGATAGGCTTATGAGTACAATTATGAGCCCAAATAAAGCCCAATTCAGTAACGGGATCACCTGCAATGGGCCCATCAAGGCCCACCTTGAAACCCCTTCCCGCCATTTACTTGCTCTAATCCCCTCCCCCTCCAGGCCTTCCCGCTTGCGGCCCAGGCGAAAACGGAAGCCGCCCGCGATGGAGGACGAGGCGGCGCGCGGCGGCGAGACCTTCGATCCGGTGAGCTCCCCACCCCTCCAAGCTGGGATTTTCCCCCCTCCTTTTGATCGGAACAAATCTAGTTTTGGGGTTGATGCGGTACGGTGACGGGGGCCTGTTTGGGGATCTGGGGGCAGGATCTGATCCGTGCCATCTTCAAGCTGGTGTGGAGCCGGCGGGGCGAGAGGGGCGGCGGCGGCGGCGATACTGGCGAAGAGGTCATCGAGATCGAGGTGATTCCTTGATCTGGTCCCAGATCATTGCCCCAAATGTTTGATTTCTGTGGCTGTTCCTCTTTCAGCCACCCCTGATTTGTTCAGATTACTCTTCTTGTTGTTGTGTATGCCCTCTGGTCTGAATGCTTCCTTCTCTAATTGGCAGCCAGCCCCGGAGACTTCAAGGAGGAATCGTAGTGCCACTGGTAAATCATAACACCTTTGCTACAGTAAAACACGCGATTTATGCCTTTTGCTTTGTTACATCTGATTAGTCTCCTTTGGTAGTATTCGTGCTTTCAAACGGCAGCTGGTAACAACACTAGTAGCAGCATCAGAAGTTTTTACATTTCTTGCAATTGTTTCTTGGAGTTGAATCTCATCTGTATCGATTTATCAATTTGGAGTAGTAAGTATTACTTTGGAGTTTGGATAGCTTTACAATGATGTCTACCGTTGTTTCACGGTCCTGTGGGTGTTATTTTATTTTATTTTACAAGCGAATCCTGACAACAATCTAAGTTGTGCAATACAATGGGCAACAAGAAGTTTATCTGATTTAAGCATGACAATCAATCGGTCCAGCCACTGTGATGTAACAGGATCTTGTCGGCATACTAGTTTAGACATTCATCAGTTAGTCTTTCCTCTTTTATAGTTGCATATGCTGCAGTGGTGGACATTTGTTGATCACCTGGGTTGTACAATTCAGTTTTTATTACTGTTTTATATTGTAGCAGATGGGTTCTAGACCTCTAGTCCTTTCAGGGTTTGGTATATCCTTACAACAGAAACTAATGTCAGCACCAAGTGTGCCAACCAGGCTATAACAATTTGACCCTGTTGGATAAGAAATTTAGAATAGACCTAGCAAGTAACAGTAACTTGTGTCAAATGTTTAAGGCATCCTAGCGAAAAAACAATACTATCAGATTTTGTCTGTAGTGTTTGTTAGAATAATAGCAGTGATTTATGAAAAACCAGGTCTTATTCAATTCAATTCTGTGCACCCAATCATCGAATACTGAAAAAAGAAATATCCACCCTTGCATTTCTGTTAGGGTAGTTTAAATCTTTTGAAAGTAACTCATGTTGACAATCTGTTCACCTTCACAGCCAATGCCAGTGCGCTTAAAGTGAGCTGTGAACTTCTACGGGTATTTGTCACAGGTATGTACCACTTAAATTGTTTCATTGCCTCATGGTGTTAAGTGACATGAAGTCAATATTCCATACCTATAGTGTAACTAGAGAAATTTTCTTGCAGAGGCTGTTCAACGTTCAGCTTTTATCGCCGAAGCAGAGGGCACTACCACTATTGAGCCCACACATCTGGAGCGTGTGTTGCCGCAACTTCTTTTGGACTTTTGAGGTACTTCAGGGATCTCTAGCGTCCAAATCTATAGGCCGCTGGCAGAAAGATATGAAAACATCTAAGCATATAGTTTTAAACTATGGCATCATCAAAACGGTTTATTTATCTGAAAAAGTAAAATCGCCTGGTTAAATCAGTATACTGACTTGATGTATGCACGTACAGGATGCAACTTTTGTATATCATCTAGTGCTTTTATTTGGGTGAGAAAAGCTTGTAGTCAGATGGATAGCTAAGGAACCCGAGCACAATTGGTACTCAAGCAGCGAGAAGCCTGTCGATCCTACTACTGCTGTGTGTGTGTAAAAATATTGACCCACTAGTATCCGAGGATTTCTGGATATCCAGTGACAAATTACTCCACTGCATCTCTAGCGTAGGAGTTGATCAGTCTGATAACTGTGCCGCCATGTCGTAAGTACAGTACCTTGAATCCTTGATGCATCTCCGTGACAGGCACGATGTTGGCCATGTCCACTCTCTGTAGATTGCTTGATATTGTTCTGTTTATGATGGAGAAGCATCTGAACTTATTCTGGAAGTGCAGTTGCGAGTCTTGTGACTTGTGACTTGCGAGTTCGCTACTGATTAGATAGGATAGCATATGCATGCCATTTGGATGACAACACGAACTCTGCTGATGCAGGCGCATCTACGGAGATTTGGTGAATCAACCTTTATTACGATCTCTCGGTTTCTTCAGATTTCACGAAACACCCGTATCGCCGTCGCAGCCTCGTGACGGCCATGGAGAGGGGCAGAGCAGCGAGCGAAACCCGTGTAGTCTGGATCAGGGTTTTCAAAACCACCAATAACCGACCGTACGGTTACCGTAATTATTGCAGGGATACAATAAAAGGAAAATTACAATAACTTCCTTAAATTTAAATAAATTAAAAAAATAATTTAAAATTGTGATAAATTTTATATGGTTTATCATGATTATCGCGCGGTAACCTGATTCCGGCGATCTGAGAAACCCTGATCTGTCTGGATAGGCAAAGGCACGCGACTACGCGAGAGCGCGCACCCGTCCCCGCCACCAGAGCCCACGCTACGAGAACCGCGGCGCTCGCCCCTCCGCCGCCGGAGAGGCGGCCACCTGTCGATCGAGAGGGCGAAGGAGCTTCTCCACACCGCCACCGCAGCAGCAACCAACCCCCTCCACCCCCACCTGTCCTGCTCTCCTCCTCCCTGCTGCTTCCTCCCTCCTCGTGACGCTTCCTCTTTTAAACGGATTTCTGACGCGCGGGGGGCGCCGTCATGTGCCTCGCCGCCGCCGCCGCCGCCGCCGCCGCTGCGTCCGCGTCCGCGTCCGCCTCACCCGCCCGCTGCCTTTCCCCCTCCTCGTCCGCGCTCCCCCGCCGCTTACTCCACCACCTCCTCGCCGCGCCTCCTCCCCGGCCAACACCGCCGCTGCGCTGCATCCCGTTCCACCGGATGGCGGTAAGCCCCTCAGGCCCTAAGCTTGATGTTCCTCCCCCTGTTGATTCTCTCCTGTGGCAATCCCGATTCTGTGGAAAATTGTGACCGGCGATGCCGAACCTGCTCCGGATGGCTCGTTGCGACCTGTTTTAGGGTAAAGTTGCGTGGCTAGTTTGGAGGCTTTGAATTTTGGGGAATCACTTGAAATCGTAGATGTTCAAACCAGTGAATTTCGGAGGTGTGCTGGTTCAGTTGTTTGCTTTGCCCTTGTGACTCAAAATGTTTAGCTTTTGGCGACCTAACTTCATATATGGGGACTACCTTAAAAAGTGAAATCATGCTGTAAATGAATCCCATATATACCATGGCCAATTGGCCATGTAACTGGCGAATTTACATTTTAGGTTTTGCGAATTTGTGGTTGCTTTCTAAATGATCCATGTACTATAGAACCATGATGACCGAACTTTTCAGCTTTGTTGTTCCAAAAAAATTAATATCAGCTTTCTGGATTTGGTTGTTTTCCAAATGATACATGTACTCCTTTATTTCACGCTATGATCATAACTGCGATGGAAGCCTGCATCTGACCATTTCTTGCTTGCAATCCAGCAATTCTGGACTCAAGGATCACTGGACAAGAACAAAGCTTTGGTCGAATACCTGAAGCAATATGGCGCTGTTAGAACTGATAAAGTGGCTGAAGTAATGGAAAGTATCGACAGAGCATTGTTCGTAGCAGAGGGGCTTACTCCTTATACCGACAGCCCTATGCCTATTGGTTATAACGCGACGATATCTGCTCCTCACATGCATGCGACCTGCTTGGAGCTACTGAAGGATCACCTGCAGCCAGGAATGCATGCTCTAGATGTTGGATCAGGTTTATTACTGAAACACTATCCTTCTGTACTTTAGAGGATGCAGTTGTTTTTAGAGTGCTCCGTTCAGTTTCCTAGACCATGCAGTTGTGTGAACGACTTGCTGTTATCCATTATTGGACATTTGAGATTCAAACATTTTTCTAACTATTTGACACATTTCATCTGCATGTTTACCTCCTGTAGGCAGTGGTTACTTGACAGCTTGTTTTGCGATGATGGTTGGACCAGAAGGCCGTGCAGTGGGGATAGAACATATTCCTGAGCTTGTTGCTGCTTCAACTGAGAATGTACAAAGAAGTGCTGCAGCTCAATTACTGAAGGATGGATCTCTTTCTTTACATGTTGCAGGTATGCTATAAGTTGCTAACTGGGTCTGGCACTATTATTACTGAAGTATGCTTTGTTTCCATCTTAGCGACGTCTAAAACGTGACATCACCTGGAGCTTACCTTGCATTGCCGTTCTCAACTCTGCAGATGGCAGGCTTGGCTGGCCTGACGAGGCGCCATACGACGCCATTCATGTGGGCGCCGCGGCACCTGAGATCCCTCAGCCTCTTGTTGATCAGCTGAAGCCCGGTGGCCGGATGGTCATACCCGTCGGCAGCTACTTCCAGGAGCTGCAGGTGGTCGACAAGAACGCCGATGGCTCGGTGACCGTCCAGAACGACGCGTCCGTCCGCTACGTTCCTCTGACCAGCCGCTCCGCTCAGATGCAGGATTCCTAAGGTCGACGGCTCTAGGAAGTCACGAAACACATGTAAATATCTCGACACTCAAAGTCTACTGGTGTAGTTTGATTAGTGCTAATTAGTTTGTTCTAGCGAGCTGGAGTAGATGTTTTGGTCTCAGACGTTCAGTCATGATCATCTGTCAGATGCGGTAGATCGAACGTGAGCTCTGAGCAATAATCAATAATAACCAATAAAAGTACTACTTAGAGCATTTCATATACGTGATTTGTTTCATACTTGGAATGGGTTTGATAATTTCTCCATTGAGAATGTTGTTTGTTTGGAATTTGGATGGAAGAGAACTCCAGCGATACTTGACGCAGAGCTCTTTCTGTCTCGAACACCTCTTTTCCAAGTTCAGTTCCAACACCCACAAAATATTTCTTTTTCACAAATAGTGTTTAAGATTCTGTAAATCATATATATATATATATCCCTAATTATAATACTAGATATACATCTCAAGATTTACATGCATTTTAGCAGTAATTTGGCTCTGGCACCAACGTGTGAACTTCACATGGGCTTGAAGTTTCTGTACGAGATGACCGCGTAAAACGGGTCGGACGAGCCCGCCATCCCGAACAGCCTCATCACGGCGTCCAGCGGCGACGCCGGCTTCCCGCCGGCGGCGTCCGAGGGCAGCTTCCTCACCACCTCCGGCTGCGTGAACCCGTCGACGCACTGGAAGTACTGCGTCACGAGCTGCACGCGGCTGTAGGCGGTGCCCTCCCGCCACGCCCCGATCGCCTTCTCGTAGAACATCCGGTTGCTGAAGCTCACGATGCACACGCCCCCCGGCTTCAGCACCCGGAAGATCTCCGCGAAAACCTACACGACACAAACAATCAAGAGATCTGGAGAAGAATGCAGCAATGGCAGCAATGGCGGCATACTTTCTCAGGGGACTGAAGGTACTGGACGCTGACGGTGCAGAGGACGGCGTCGAAGCTGGAGGTCTCGAGCTCGAGCTGCTGCTCCTTGTTGAGGTCCTTGACGAAGAAGTAGTCGAGGCGCGGGTTCTTGGCGAGCTCCTGGGCGTTGAGGCCGTGGCCGACGACGCGGCGGAGCGTGAGCTCCGGCGGCAGGTGGCTGACCCAGGAGCTCATGAGGTCCAGCACGTCCCACCCGGGGCGGAGGCGGTCGCGGTAGAGGTCGGTGAGCGCCGCGAGGAAGCCGTCGTCCACGTGCTTGACGAGGCGCGGGAACGCGTAGAAGTCGCGGTCTGGCCGCGCGTCCAGCTTCGCCCGGCCCTCCGGCGTCAGCACCAGCCGCCGGATGCCGCCGGCCGACGGCGGCGGCGGCGGCGGGCCTGCGGCGGCAGGTGAGCACCGCGGCGGAGGCGGCCGTCGCGAGGCCCGCGGCGCCTGAGGCGGAGCGCGGAGCATTGCTGCCGTCGCCGTGGAGAATGGAGGCTCACTGGCTCGTCGCTTGACGTGGCGCTTTATCTCGTCGAGGAGTTCGAGTGGTTGGTGTCGCAGTGTGCACTGTGTAGTGACCGTGGCACAGTCCAGTGCAGATCAAAACTCTCTTTTTCAGGCCATCGTTTCTGCGGCTTCAAATATCATCCTCATTCCTCCGTAAACAGGTTAAGTTTAAAAACAATTTAACTGAAATTCACATTTTTCGGTAAAATTTGCATGAATTTCACCGGATGCGCGTGTTCTCAAATACCTCTCTTCCAAACAGCTTTGCTTCTTGTTTTTTTTGCCACCGAAGAAAGAAGGTTCTTGCTCATGTGTCATTTTTAGCCCGCGAGGTGTTACGTCACCGTATCTGAGAGCAACATGATTATTGCCCTCGATTACAAGGCACCTCGCGGACTCAAAAATAGCACAGAAGTGATAAATCTTCTCTTTTCGATAAAAAAACAGAGTTATCCGGAACATAATCCAAAACCCAGCTGTCGTCCTCGTCTCTCTCGCGTCGCGCCGTCGCGGCGAGCGCCCACACCCACACGCTGGGGTCCCGATCATGGCAGAGGAAGTAGTACCAGATATCTTAGTCTATCTGGGCTCGATGCTGACATGGCGATGACGGGGACGGCGGCCTCGAGGACGCCGCTTTGGCCCCCTCCTCCTCCTCCCTCGCGCGGGTATAACGCGCGCCCCCGCGGCCTCCTCGCGGCGCAATGCCGGCCGTGGCCGCGTCCCAGCCTCAGTTCAGCTTCCGCCGCCGTCGCCGCCGACGCGTGCCCGCGGAGCGAGAAGATGGCGCGGCTGGAGCGCGGGTCGCTGGTGGTCGGCGGGCGGGAGCTCCTCGAGCGGGCTCCTCCCAACGTCGCCCTCCGCCCCGCGGTCGTCGCCCCGGGGGGCGCCGCGTTCCTTGGCGCCACGGCGCCGGCGCCGTCCAGCCGCCACGTGTTTTCCCTCGGCACCCTCGCCAGGTAAAGCCCCGCCCCACAGCAGAGATTGCGATGTGCGCCGCCTCTGGTGGTACTGATTCAGTGATTCGTGTTGGGTTTTGGTGCGCAGTGGGTGGAAGTGGCTGTCCCTGTTCAGGTTAAAGATCTGGTGGATGATCCCGACGGTGGGCGAGGACGCCGCCGGCGTGCCAGCGGAGACGCAGATGCTGCTCTTGGAGTCGAGGAACGTGGCGGGGGACGCGCTGTACGCGCTCATGCTGCCGGTTCTTGACGGCGGCTTCCGAGCCAGCCTCCAGGGGAGTCCTGAGAATGAGCTCCAATTTTGCTTCGAGAGCGGTAGGTTTCTTCTGGATTTGCTGGATTCCGAGGTGTTCGAATTGAAACAAACTGCAAACTTTGGCATTTTGTTTGGAATTTCTGAACGAGTACAATGGTTGTACTGTTGTTAGGTGATCCTGAGGTTCAGACATCGGAAGCAGTTGATGCTGTATTCATCAACTCAGGCGATAACCCTTTCAAGCTTATGAAGGAATCAATCAAGTAATGTCACACTCATAACCACAATGGCACAGATTTTTGTGCAATTTGCACCTGGCTCACTTCACTTGTATCTCCATTTAGGATGTTATCTAAGATCAAAGGAACTTTCAGACATATTGAGGACAAAGAGGTATATCGTATCTAAGGATGTTCATTTTTAACTTCATCGCCTGGTTAGAATAAGTTTGATAGTCATGTAAACCTTTTCTAGTCATTTAAAGTTCTATCTTATTTTGTTTTTGACGTTGAATTCATCACAAATGTCAGATCCCTGCAAACCTGGACTGGTTTGGGTGGTGTACTTGGGATGCTTTTTATAAAGCTGTTAACCCAGTGGGAATTGAAGAGGGCCTTAAAAGGTATAAAAATGAATCGATCTTACTTATGTGATATTCGAAAATAATTGGAAGGTCTTTTTATATTACCCACATCCTCCATTTGTCGATTCCTGATAAAGCATTTCTTGTTGTATAGTTTGTGCGAAGGAGGTGCACCTCCAAGGTTTCTAATCATAGATGATGGCTGGCAAGAAACTGTTAACGAATTCGAGGAAGTTGATGAGGCCCTTATTGAACAGACTGGGTTAGCGCCTAACCATTTTTTAACTTGCTGATTGGTCCATAAAGTATATTAAATGAACACCAATACATTTTGAAATCTCTCCCTATCTGTTTGTGAAAGAGAACCTGGATCCACCGAAATAGACTGTAGACTTTTCCTTTATTGTGAGATTTCCTGGCCAATTTCCTCTTTTTTTTTTTTCTGAGACTGTAAATCACTGTCATAACCTCATATTGTATCTATATACATAAATATGTGCATTCCTCTGTTCCTTACCCATGTTGAAATATTGTTAGGTTTGCAGAGAGACTTGTCGATCTGACGGAGAACGATAAGTTTAGGGGAGAAACCTGCAAGAATCTTGGAGACCATGTCAAGAAAATCAAAGAGCACTATGGAGTCAAGTACTTGATTCTTATTGAAATACTAGTTCTATAATACGCTATATATATATATATATATATATATATATATATATATATATATCCCGGCATTTATAGTTCCGGCTAACCAAGGCACGAAAGGAAGCACTCTCGATCAAGACCTAAAAGCACACCCTCAAACTGGCATTCGAGATACCCAAAGAAAAGGATGTTTTTTTTGATACAAGAGCTCCTGCCTTTCACTTTCATAGGAACCCAGTCTTGTTCGAGTCAATCTTATTGATGGTTAGAAGCAGAGTTCACGCTTTGCTCTAAACTGAGGTCTAGCCAGTAGATAGTAGAGAGGAGGGCTAAATCCAGGTTAATGTCCCGTCACTCAATCCATCTTTTTCATAATAAGATTTGATTATATGACTATAAATGTCGGGATATATATATATATATATATATATATATATATATATATATATATATATATATATATATATGTAGACATACTATACCGCACCCGGGGTGTGCTACAGTTAAAACGCACCCCAACGTTAGTAATTTTACTACTAACAGTACAATCATGATAAATCACTGAATTAAGTCTAATAGTAAAATTATTACTATCAGGTATTTGACAACATATAACGTGTAGTAAACCAATTACTATATGAGGGGCGCGTTTTAGTTATTACGCACCCAGGGTGCGTTTTAGCGTATCTCTATATATATATATAGATATGCTGAGAAAAAGGTTGTGTATGAAACTACAGGTATGTCTACATATGGCATGCTTTGCATGGGTATTGGGGTGGTGTCCTCACAACATCTGATGCGATGAAGAAGTACAATCCAAAGCTAGTTTACCCAGTCCAATCTCCCGGTAATGTTGCAAATTTGAGGGATATAGCTATGGACAGCTTGGAGAAATTTGGAGTGGGTATCATTGATCCTGCCATGGTATATGACTTCTACAATGATCAGCACAGCTACCTTTCTAGTGTGGGTGTGGATGGTGTGAAGGTAGATGTGCAGAATGTGATGGAGACTCTTGGGAAGGGTTTTGGTGGTCGTGTTGCATTAACTCGGAAGTATCAACAAGCACTTGAGGAATCTATTGCTCGGAACTTCAAAGGAAACAACCTAATCTGCTGCATGAGTCACAACATAGACAGCACTTTTAGGTACATATCCCCTTGTCTGTGAACAATATGTGTGATATACATGGAATTTGACTTAAATCTGTCTTTGTAGTTCATTGAAGAGCGCAGTTGCTAGATCATCAGAAGATTTCATGCCTCGGGAGCCAACAATGCAAACCCTGCACATTGCTACTGTGGCATTCAATAGCCTTTTATTGGGAGAAATTTTCGTACCTGATTGGGATATGTTTCATGTGAGATTCTGGCACCCCCAGTAGCTCTATTTTTTTTTTCATGTTAGGCTGGCATCTAATTTTCCATTCTTGCCAATGTAAAGAGTAAGCGTGAATCAGCAGAATTTCATGGAGCTGCGAGGGCTCTGAGTGGTGGTGGTGTTTATGTCAGGTAAATTCTTGCAGTATAATTATGCAGATGTTGTGTTTGCATTTTAAGAAATTTGCATGATCTCATTATGGATTTTATATTGCTTAACTGATATGCAGTGACAAACCAGGAGTGCATGATTTCAGTGTTCTTAAAAAACTTGTTCTGCCAGATGGCTTGATTCTAAGAGCAAAGTATGCTGGTCGTCCTACTCGTGATTGCCTGTTCAATGACCCTGTCATGGATGGCAAAAGGTATATAAATATATATATATATACACCAATTACACCAATTTTTCTAAAACTTTCCTGCTACTTGTTCTAAAAATAATACTAACTCAGTTAACTTTTGTGCAGTCTGTTGAAAATATGGAACTTGAATAAGTTCTCTGGAGTCATCGGGGTGTTTAACTGTCAGGGTGCTGGAAATTGGACTTATCCAGTGAAAGAAAATGCTCATGTTCCTACTACCGTCTTCATCACTGGTGATCTCTCCCCATCAGATGTGGAGTTACTTGAGGAGATAGCTGGGGATGATTGGAACGGAGAGACTGCAGTATTTGCTTTCAATTCATGTAAATTCCATCGGACACATATTTCTTGCAACTGTTACCCATCTCCTTCATTGAACCTTTTCACGATTATTAACCGCAGCTATGCCTTCAGGTTCTCTCTCAAGTCTTCAGAAGCATCAGACTACGGAGGTTTCCATGTCTACCATGACATGTGAGATATATACCATAGCGCCGATAAAGGTCAGATTTTTCTCCATTCACCTACTTGAGCAATCATTTTTTTATTGCGAATATGCAAAAGCCTTCTGTATCTTTGTATTAAGAACTCAATCTATTCTTGAGCAATCATTTTTTTTTTGGTGAATACTTGAGCAATCAATCACTCAATCTATTCTTACTTCTTAGAGAAATGCTCTTCTTTTGGGGGAAACTATTTTGATCCCTCGAGGGGATGTCCCCTCGTTTGCTTAAAAACCATTCAAACGGTTATGAAAAATTCCAGAAAAATTTGACAATACTCATATACCATATCTATATAACTCTATAAAATCTTAGGTCCAAACTCAACTCACATGTCGAGATATAAAAAAGACAAATTTAACAAATGAATAGTAGCGTACTGTTCACATCTGAATTTATCTTTTTTGTTTCTCGATGTGTAAGTTGAATTTGAACTTGATTTTTGGTGGAAAGATAAATATCACAATACTCAACATTGTCAATTTTTTTCATAATTTTTTACAACTATTCGTATCGAATTTGAAAGACGAGGGGATATCCCCTTGAGAATTAAAATCCACTCCCCTTCTTTTGGCACCAGGTTTTTGGTGGCTTTGTTCAGTTCGCACCTCTTGGACTGGTTAACATGTACAACTCAGGTGGCGCGCTCGAAAACATTACGGGCACAGGTGATTCTTCAGAGATCACAATTCAGATCCAATGCCGAGGGCCAGGTCGGTTTGGGGCGTATTCAGCAACCAGGCCAGGAATTTGCAGAGTTGATGAGCATGAAGTAGAGTTCAGACACACAGATGATGGCTTCTTGGCCTTTGATCTCTCTCACGGTTCGTCCCAGGACAACCTCAGGAACATTGAAATTCTGTACAGAACTTCCTGAACCTCCATTCAGTGTGATTTTTATGCTCTTTCGAGCGGATTATGCTGTTCTGCATTTCCAGTGTGATTTTTATGCTCTTTCGAGCAGATTATGCTGCTCTCAGGCTCTTAGCTGTGGATAATTATTGCTTCCAGCAAGCGTGTATTAGCTCTGAATTACTGCATCTCGGGTGTTGTTTGTGCCAATCAATTTGGGTTTGTTCTAAGTTTCGAATCTGCCGGACACAGTTATAATGGAAATTTGTATTTTGGCAGATCAATTCCAATTTTGTGCCAATATTACCTAAAACAAAACATTATCCCTTTCGCGGTAAACTCGTACGTAACTTTATAAGAGACGGGAAGGAATTGCACGGATGAATCATGAATTGAATTGTTACATCAAGAACACTGCTCTTGTTCTAGGGCAGTGCGTGTCTTCTCCTTCCTGCGTCAGATGGCATCATGGCGATTGCAAGATCATTCTACAACAACAATGGATGCGTGGATTACTCCACCGTGTATGGTGAGCTTTGTGCTCACGCGCGCGTGCAAGATTGCTTTGGCCAATCATCATAAGGACCTAATCTTCCATGACCTGAGCTTGGGCGGCAGCTGCGCGAGCATGGTGTTCGTCGCCGCTGCTACGCTCCTCGTGCTGGTCACCAGCTTGAACCACTGGCTCTCCGGGTCGCAGCTGTTGTCTGAGCTCAGGCACCGGCACGGGTTGGTCACCAAGCTCCGGCCGTCGTCGCCGACGTCCAGGCAGAGCATGCCGCCGCCGCCGCCATTGCTGGTCTCGGAGGAGGAGGACGACGATGATGAGCCGTTGACGGCGAGGTGCAGCTTGGAGTCCGAGGTGAGGCTCCACCGCGCCAGCTCGTCGCCGCACGACAGGCCGAGGCGCGCCGGCCGGCCGGCGCCCTCGGCGCGGAGGCACAGCAGCGGGCTGTCCCGCGGCGACAGCCTCTGCTGGCTCGCCGTGTACGCCCACGCCTCCGTCTCGCCGCAGGACCCCAGCTCCAGCGTCGTCTGCACCAGCGACGACCGCCGCACCACGCACCGCCCCGTCGTCGGGTGGAACATCACCGTGTACGGCGCCGCCTCCGCCAGACCAGGCCCTGCACGCCACAAACCACAGTCATCATCATCACCGAAGAGTAGACTCGCCGGAGAAGATACCGTTGTCGCCGGCGGCGCATGGACGACGGCGAACCTACCTCTGAAGGGGCGCTGCAGGGCGTGGAGCCTGGTCAGGGCGGTGTCGTTGCGGGGCTTGCACCACGCCCAGTCGAGCACGCCGTAGACCTCGTCGAGACCGAGGACGCCCTCCCGGAGGTAGTAGCTCCCCTGCAGTGTCCAGAGCGCCCAGTCGAGGTCGAGGTCGGCGGCGACGGCGGCGACGCAGCCGTAGTACCGGTTGTCGTTGACGTTGCCGCCGCGGTTGTCGACGCCGAACTCGCTGAGGAACACCGGCCACCCTTGGTCGAGCAGGTAAAGCGCGCGCCGCGCCACGCTCGCCGCGACGCGCGCGCACACCTGGTTGGCGTTCCCCGTCCGCCACGCCTGCCCGTCGGAGAAGCCGTACCAGTGCACCTCGAAGGCCACCTTCCCGGCGAAGCTGACGTTCACCTGCCGCGAGTTGAGGAACGCCAGGTCGTTGTCGAAGCTGAGGCCGGAGAGGATCACCACCACCCGCGGGTTCGCCGCGTGCACCGCCTCCGCCCCGCGCTGCATGTACCTGCATGCACGCACGCACGCACGCCGTTTTTCCCGCGCACTCGTCAGCTATCAGCTCAGCCACGACAGCGTTGGCGCCATTACTAGCAGCAGACGAAAGCTTTGCTTCTTTTTTTTTTTTTACTTTTTTGCCTTTTTTGCAGATGGCGCCATTACTGGGGGGAAGTACACAGTAGACTGGAATGAATGATGCAAACTGCTACTGCTACTGAAACGAAGGTCATTACTGTTCTTTCACATGCTTGTGCAGGGATAAGCAATGGCGGACGGACGCGTCAGTCAGCTCAGCTCAGCTGCCAACTACTTCTAGCTTTAGCCTTCAGGTTCATTTACTGATCCAGGACATGGCCGACGATGAAACAATTTTCGTGGTTCTTGGATGCAGACGCTAATCATGGCGGTGTTGTGCAAATTGGTGAGGAGATCGATCGATCGAGCAAATGGGTGCGTGGTGACTTACTTGTACCAGTCGGCGGAGTTCTGGCGGGGGCCCCGGAGCTCGTTGCGGAGGCTCATGGCGACGACGGTTGGGACGGCGGCGAACATGGTGGCCATCTTGGTGAGGCCGTCGACCCAGACGTCCGGGTCGAAGTATGCGTCGCCGAAGAAGCCGTTGCCGTCGTTGTTGCCGCAGCACCACCCCGGCTTGCTCACGTGGTTGTCCAGGATCACCATCACGCCGTTCTCCCCCAAGCTGCTCACCACCGCCTGCACGCCACGCCACGCCACGCGCACGGCGGCGCTCGTCGTCGGTCAATCTCTCTCTCTCTCTCGCATTGTCAAACCAAATCAAAGATAATTAAGTAGATAACAATGAGCTTGCCTTGAAGGCGTCGATGAGCTTGAGGTCGACGAGGGCGGGGTTGTTGACGCGGATGGCGGCGAGAGACTCGGTGAGGTTGAGGCGCTGGAAGGACTGGGCGACGGTGAGGGAGGAGTAGGAGGCGTTGGTCACCATGAACGTGGCCCAGGTGAGGCGGACGCAGTTGAACCCCATGGCGACCACGTCCTTGGCGATGGCGCCCACCGGCTGCTTGCCCAGCCCCTCCGCCAGCATCGGCTCCAGGTGCGACGGCCAGTTCACGCACGCCAGCTTCACCCTGTTCCCGCCCTCGTCGACGATCCACCTCGACGCCGTCGACAGCGTCGGCGCCGCTCCCGCCGCCGCCGTCCGCCCACGGCTGCCCAAACCAAGAACCACCGCGGCGAGCCACACCGCCGCGACGAGCGTGCTCTGCTGCCGTCTCATGTCGACGCCGGCCGGCCGGCAATGCAGGCCACCAAGAAGCAGCGGTGAGGTGGATTTATAGCGAGTACGGCGGCGGGGTTGCTTCGGCATGGGGAATGGCGAGGCTTCACGGGATCGCCATGGGCGGAAGACGACGACGATCTCTCCTAGCTACGCTGGTCCTTGACATGTGTGAAGTGGAGAGGCCATGAATGAATGGGTGAGCAAATCACATTGCTGATGTTTCAAGAATGCAACTAAGTATTTGTTTATCCTTCAAGGCAGGACAAGCTATGCGACATCACTGTATGTCTGTGAGAATGCAGTGCTATGCAGATTATTGTAGTGAATTATTAATTTAATTAACTATAAGGGTAAATTAAATATTTTAATAAGTAAAGTTAACAACTAAGTAAAAGAAGAGTTTTTTTTGAGAAAATGTATTTTTCGAAATGTAGAATGAATAATCCATTTCAATAATCTGGTGAAACGAAGAAGCGGATGATAGCTTATGATGGGCAATGTATGGCTTACTTATGAATTAAAGCTGATAAATAGAGAGAAAAATGTTATCTAATCAATGTGATAAAGAAAATTTTCGGAGAAATCATACTTTTGAGTCGTGGTACTAGTGATCCGGTTGATAATCCGACTGATTAGCCCAACCAAACTGGGCTATTTCAGAACCAGAGAAACAAAGAATCTCTGCACGTCGGTCGGTGGGTGGTTGGAGTAAAAATGGCCACCAAACTCTTGCAGTTACAACTTCGGTTGGGACCTTTTCTTTTCCTTGAGAACTCGGTTTGTACTTTTCATAGTGATACTGGAGTATTGATGTTGGTTACTTGCATCGATTATTAGTAGTACCTCATTTGCAATTAATACCAGATCTAATCGTGGGTGGTTAGTATAATTTTTTCGTGAAGCAATCAATATTCAGTAGTGCAGCATTGTGTGCACACAACTTTACCTGGGATTTATTTGCATCCTGTTTATGAGGAGCTCGTCCAAAGCTTCACGCCGTCGTCAACAATTCAGCTAAAAAGACAGGTTTAAGAGGTTTTGCTTTTACCCTAAGAACGTTGCTAGTTGTATTCCAGATCATGTAAACTGCCTGCGATTCCGTATCTGTCTCACATCTGATCAGTTCAGAAATGCCGTTCTGAATATGCGGATGAATGAGGATTTTGCCCTTGAACTAAAAGAAAAGGAGAAAGGCGACATTGAAATGAACAAATAGGGAAATAAGTTGAGTGTACTGAGAATACAAGGAAAGGCCTTTCTCTGGCGCCATGATTGCTGTTTTGCATATTTCAGATTCGGAATACAACTTTTTTTCTCGAACACATAGGAGAGTTGTATATCATTATATTAAGAAGGGAATGCAGATTTCCTAGCTGCATCATTCAGTAAATTGCCGAGGAACTCAAATAACATTGATCTCAGACTGATGCTCCTGGTGTAGTTTTTGCTTCATACCTCGAATCAAAGCAGTGACATGTGAGGTTGTTGAGCCAATACCTGTGAAGTCTTCAGAAAAAAAAAAAGAGTATCCAACTAACTATGCACAAGTTGAGATGTGCATGAGAAATTTCAATGGCAAGTGGACAACCCATGCACGCGACCTCAATAACTGGACACCATCCCTTCGAGTGAACTTACTTTTGCAATGTTTTTATCCATGTCAATATATACCAACCGTAAAATGATACACCTTTTATTCTCTATAGTACATCAGAGAACAAGCATGGGACCTTTCTGTACATTCCTTTTATTCTCTCTAGTTTTTGTACACATAGGACATGTTTCAACAGAACTCTATAAAACAAGGCACAAGTGAATTCAATGGCAATACTATACACATGTGGAGTTCTGTGTATTATTTTACAAACTACAATAATATAGTCATCAATTGCCTTGATTAACTAGGTGGAACTTGACCCTTACTCTGTCATATTCATCCACCACATTCAAACATGATATTTTCGAAATAGTGTCATGGTTAAGTAGATGATGTTGGAGACCAGGGACCATCAGATGGCAACTGCAAAATGGAGGTGCCTATGTGTTTACTGCTTAATATAATTTTGAACCACTGGCTCTCAGGATTGCAATTTGGATCTCCGGTTAGGCACTTGCACTGATTTGTTGTGATGATACCATCAAGAGTGGCATCCAGGCATACTCTGGTTCCATTTTTAGTGAGTTCAGTCGAAACATGCATTCCTGAATTTGATATTAGCTGCCACTTTGAACTGGATTTGCTGCAATCGGTCCCAAGCTGTGCATTCTCACCGACAGACTTGGCCTGGAGGCATTGCCCAGTGTGTTGCAGTACTAACTCGTGTGTTGATGTGTAGTTCCAAGCGTTTGATTCATCACATGGACCCAACTCAAGTGCCTCTGATGATTTCACCACGACACAAAGCCCAGATAGAGGATGGAATATTACGTTGTAAGGTTCTTGGCTGTTCGGTAGACCAGGGCCTGGAGTGTAAATAAGTTTGCACTATTATCTAACTCAAAGGAAATATAGTGCATATTGCAATAATCAAAATTTACCAGACTTTTACATGGCACATTACTTATTTTGTTTAATGTCTTACATACCATATTTTGTTTAAATGTCTTGCATCGGCACTATCCATTTATCAAAGTGTTCTCTTAAGAGGGTACATGTCATATTGTCATTTCATGAAAGGGCTAAAACAATGCATGCATACTGGTGAATAATCTGAAATTTATATCAGTGCAAAATAAATTTCAGCCAACACTTTAAGTACTGAGAAGGGGTCCAATCCTATGACGAAATTGCAGAGGTTTATGTGCTGATTCACTAAAAGAGGTCAAATGCTTTTTTATTAGAACAGTCCAGTATAAAGTAATATTCTTACCACAAAAGTTCAAAATGTAGAACATTCCAAAAATCTATGTTCCCATATTCCTGATAATGTTCCTAGACAAGAATAAAACTGAGATAGGCGAAGCACAAACCTTGAAATGGTGATTGCAGAGAATTGACCCTTTTAATAAAACTGGGATTTCTAGCTGTACACCAATCCCATGATAGCAATCCATATGATTCATCATAAGCTAGAGTGCCCTCTCTGATATAGTAACTCCCTTGCAGAGCCCAAATAGCCCAGTCCAGATCCATTTCAGCTGCCACACTTAAGAAGCAAGTGAGATAGCGGTTGTCCCCGGTATGTGTGCCAGACATATCAAACCCAAACTCGGAGAAAAACAATGGCCAGCCTTGCTGAAGTAGGAAAAGTCCTTTATTCTTTATGAAACCAACAACCATCCCACAAGCATCGTTTTGGTTGTGAGATTCCCAGTTGCCACCATCTGAGAAACCATACCAATGCTGTTCAAAGACTAACTTTCCAGTAAATGATAGGTGAATTTGATTTGGGACAACGAAGTTAAGAGTGTTGTCGAAGTCCAGGCCTGACAAGATAACAAGGACATCAGGGTTTGCTGCATGCACAGCTTCAGCACCCTGCTTCATGTACCTAAATGGGAACAGATTATGAATGAAATTTTCCAATACTATGCGTGACAAAAAAAATCCATATCAATTGAGATAAAAACAAGGCCTTTAGGTTTCAGTAACAAACCTGTACCACAAACTAACATTTTGATAAGGGCCCCGGAGTTCGTTCCTCAAGCTCATGCCCACAACATTTTTTGTGTTCCTAAACATTGTTGCCATTGTCCTGAGGCCATTCAACCATTCTTCTGGGTCAAAGTACTTGTCACCAAAGAAGCCATTACCATCAGTTGTGCTGCAGCACCATCCTGGAGTGGTCATTTGGTTATCAAGTATGACCATAATATTGTTTCTGGCCAAAGCTGACACCACTTCCTACAGTTGTTCAATGTTAACCATGTCAGATGGAACAGAAAATCAGAGTTTTTATCCTTTGGTAGTAAAAAAACTGTTTACTTTAGTTCCCTTTCATATTTAGTACTACATACGAACTCTCTATATACTCATGACTCTACGAGCATCTGTTTTCGCAGATTACTGGGTCAAGTGGTCAACTAACTGGATAACTCTTGCAAAAAGAGAGATAATTATAGATACTTGATTTGGATTAGAAAAAAAGCAGTACACCAAATGCAACCAGTTGCCGTCTATCTTAATCATTAGAATAAATCCGTACAAAGAAAGAGTTCTGCTAGAGTATTGTGGCTTGCAAGACACCCTCCTCTTGGACCATTAATTTGGTGACAAGTAGGTATACTGTACACGTTCAAATTAAACTTGTTTGGAAGAAAATAAAAGGGGAAATGAAATCTATTCAAGCAACAACTACTGTTGGCCTTTCCTGAAATAGAAAATATGATCAGATCTTTCTTAATTACACTTAAGCCCTCAACTTGAAATTGATTGTTCTTATTAATAATGCAAAAATGGATATCCTAAAGTTTCTTTGGGAAGCCTTGTGACTAGGTTGAGATGAGATCATCCGATTTCAAAATCCATCATCTCCAAAGTTTTGACTTCTAAGCAACTTTTTTTTGTTAAATAAAACCGCATGGCCTGCAGTTGGTTTAGCTGTAAGTCAATTGGTTCAATGCACACGGTTGATTGCCACAATGTAAGTCTACAATCTTATGCATCATTGCATCGTAATGACTATTTCTTCAGACAATATAAAATTTACATGGACTCCGACTTAAATGTTTAAACGGACACGTAGCTTTCAGAGAGATTGCAAATCAGTCTGTTCATCTCACACAAAGTTAGTTACTTTTCTTGCATTCTATCAGCAAAAGACTAGTTTCTAGCGGTAAGACACGGTAAACAAAATTGACCATCTTGACTTGCTAACAGTAGAAACAGCTAGCTACCAATTTAATGGTGGTGGTAAGAAAAACAAGGAACTATTTCTTAAGAGTATCATTAATAAGGTTTGGTTAACATTGCCGAAATCTAACGAGGTTAGATTTAAAAATGCCAAAAATCTAAGAATGGTAGAACCCCGGGTTAGCTCCAAAAATTTTTGCCAAACCAATGCATGCATATTATTTTGGCTCACCTGGAACACATCAATGAGGGGCAGGTCGAGGAGTCCCGGGTTGTTGACCCGGACGCCGGCGACGGACTCCCGCATGCCGAGGCGCTCCAGCGACCACCGCAGCGGCAGGTTCGCCAGCGTGGCGTTGGTGGCGAGGTACGTCGGCCAGGTGAGCCTGACGCAGTTGAATCCCATCGCCGCCACGCGCGCCGCGATGTCCCCCACGCCGCGGCGCGACAGGCCCTCCGCCGCCGCGGGCTCCAGGTGCGACGCCCAGTTCGCGCACGCCAGCTTCACGCGCCGCCCGTCCGCGCCCACCACCCACCTCGACGCCGTCGAGAGCGGCAGCGGCGGGAGCGCGGCGGCGGCGGCGAGCGGGAGCAGCAGCAGCAGCAGGAGGAGGAGAAGTGGAGTGGGACAAGAGGAGGAGGAAGCCATGGTAACTGTGGCGTGGCGGAGTGCCAACGAGGCGGATCTGGTGGGTTTAAAAGGAAAAGACGTGTGAATGACAGGTGGGTCCGGACAACGGTGGGTCCCAGTTGCAGTGTCACGTATGGTCTTCCGCTTGGATAATTAGCGAAACGTGACAGCCGGGCTCGTTCGGTTAAGCGGTTGGGGCCTCTAACTGCGGAAGCGCACTCCGATGGCCGCCTCCGTCTTCCCGGCGGGCGGCGGCGACTCTCCTCGCCACCGCCACGCCGACGATGGCGGCGCCGGAGCCGTTCATACCTCCCGCGGCGTGGCTCTGTGCGACGTGCCGTGCGTCAGCTCCACGCGGCCCTCCTCAAGCCCCGCGCGCTCGCCACCTCGCCCGAATCCGCCGTCGCTCCCCTCGAGTTGACGCCACCGCGCTCCCGGCCCATGGAACCTCCCCTTCCCGCCTTGCCTACGCGCTCCGTCTGCTCCGCCTCTCTCTCCGAGCAGTCGTACAACGTCCTTACTCCGTGAGCGTGCGGGGCACCCACAGGACGCCCTCCACCTGTTCGTGGAAATGCTCGACACCGGATGCGCTGTGGCTGTATGTGCGGGCGGACTTACACCATCATCGCATATTCGCATGGGCTTCAAGAATGCAGTTGCCTTGAATGACCCTGTGAAACCCAAATGATATGCTACCATGGTGGACTTCTATGCCAAGTGTGGATGCAGTGACGAATAATGCAGAGTTGATGTCTGTTCGTGGAAGTGAAGGAGAAATCATGGTGTGGCGCGAAACGGGGTTTGTTCAAGATGCAAGAACAGTAGTTGGTGTTTGCTGTTACCGGCACGCTAACAATAGTTGTGTTCTAAGATGCGCCGGCTTGTTTCCTTTAGCCCAGCCGTCGACAGCCTACTGACTACTGTCGACATCAATTTGTAATTTGTAACTTTTCTCTCTAAATCTTGATGTAATTGGTTGGCATGTCTTCGGCCAACCCGGCTAAAAAATGTTTTCACCCATATCAACATATGATACCAACCATAAAAAGATATCCCTTTTATTCTCTGTAGTATCAAAGAACAAGCATATGGTATTTTTCTGTACATTCTTTTATTCTCTGTAATTTTTGTACACATATGATAGGACATATTCCAACAGAACTCCAGAAAACAAGAAATCAATGGTACTACTACTGTACACATGCGGTGTTCTGTGTATTATTTTACAAGTTACAATACTATAGTCATCCAATCACTACGGGAGAAGTGATCTTTGTCCGGATGGTAAAAATCACATTAGTCCCGATTCGAATATGAACTGGTACTAAAGATCATTTTTAGCCCCAGTTAAAAAGTGAGCCGGGATTTTATGATCTTAACCGGGACTGATCTTTAGTCCTGGTTCGCTTTGTGTCAGGCCGCCGGGCATCTTTAGTCCTAGTTAGTGTTACCAACCGGGACTAAAGATAATCGAATAAAAAACCTTTATATATCTCCTTCCTACTCTAACCCGAACCATTGCTGCAAAGGTCGGGAGGAGAAAGGGATGTGCTGCTAAATTTTTTTGTAAAATTATTTTGGTGATAATATATAAATCAGAGTGTTCTAAAAGGTTAGCAACTTCATCTTTTAATGATTTATGATTATCATATTACATTTATAGCTATGTTTTTCTATACATTAGTCTCTAAAAAGGTTTATGGAAATGATGAGAGAGAAATTTTGTTTAGGGAAAATGAGGTTACTTTTTAAAATTAGAAACAAGTGGATAAAAATTTTATAAAAGAGATGACAAAGGAAAAATTATAGAAAATTACGATTACAAAATAGAAAACCAAATTAATTTAAAATTGTTAAAATAGTTCGAAATAAGTACGATACATTAAAGATTTGTTTAAAACTTTAAAAATAAATCAAACATTAATAATACATGGGATTATTGTTAATTGTTGTATGATTACTTATATATAGCGTATGTTTCATATTTCTTAGGTACGATTATTTAATTATTTTGATTTTCGTGGATTTTCTTTTTATGGTTTCTGTGCATTTCCGGTAGATGGAAATGTTCGACGTGTACCATCGAGACGCCCTCGACGTCTCTCTTCCCAGTATATGGATTATGTAAGTATTGTTTAATTAATTTTATTTCATTTCTTAGCTCCTTGTATGTAGCATCGAATGATTGTAGTGTGCGGATAGCTGATGACAACGTCCTTTTTTTTCCCGCTGTAGAATGGAGATTCAAATATGCCGTAAGCAGGGAGCTTTCAGGGTTGGATTCATGGACCCCTGCAAAGTTAACACTACGAATAAAGGATTTTGAGCAAGAAACCAAATATAATATTCTCCATTTCCTGGTGCAAAAACATTTCAAGACCTTCAAACTATTGTCGTATAACACATCGTGAGTTTTTACCTCCTTTCGTACCAATTTCCTTCTCGTACTCATACCGTGACATATATATCATCTCATGCATTTTGCAGATTCCACTAGATCTTTTTCGTTATAGACCTTACTACAAGCAAACTCTATGTCTATGACTCAATGGATAAACCGATAAAAATTTTCACCATAATATTTGAAGTGCTAGATAGGTACGTAATGCCATCCATTGCACTGTCATTTTGAGTGTTTGCCGTTGCTACTATATATATGTGGATCTCAATAATTAATCATAGCTTGCAATTGTACATAGGGTATGGACACGGTTCCGTACACTCGTCCGCGAGAATTTCAAAGAAAAACTAGATGTCAGGATGAACTTTCCAGTGAGTACATGCTCCAAAATTATATTGAATCATTTAATTTGTTCTAAAATAAAAATATATATTAAATCTATCGTTTCGATCTCCTTTAGTGTCCAAAACAGAAGCAAGGTACGAACTTATGTGGCTACTGCCTTTGCAACTATATTCATACCATAACACATGGAATCAACAATGACAAGGATCTCGATGTACGTAAATATCATTCATACATTACGTCTCGATGAGATTTATCATGGATCAGATTATTGATCCCGCGGGAGAATACCACCACGATGGAAAAACTATTCGTCAACCCCACCCATGATTAGAATAGGATTGTAATATATATACATAACACAGACACATAACACAGATGTAATTACTTATATCTCTGTATATATTTTTGGTAATATACACACACATATATATACATATATATATGCATATATATGTATTTATACATTATACATATGCATAATATATATATAAATACATATATATTATCTAAAGCAGCAAGCAACATATGCAAATAAAAAAATGTAAAAACATTTTTAGCCCCGGTTAGTAACATCAACCAGAACTAAAGATGGATCTTGAACCTCGATTATTTCAACCGGGACTAAAGATACCTATCTTTAGTCCCAGATTGGGTGTCCCGGTTTGCAACCCGGGACTAAAGGGAGTTGCAAACCGGGAGTAAAGATGCATTCCCTAGTAGTGAATTGGATTGAAACAGGATACCTTCGAAATAGTGCCAAGATTAACTAGATGATGTTGGAGACCAGGGAGCATGAGATGGCGACTGCAAAATGGAGGTGCCGCCGGGTATGTGTTTACTGCTTAATATAATTTTGAACCATTGACTCTCAGGATTGCAATTCGGATCTACGGTTAGGCACTTGCACTGATTTGTCGTGATATTTCCATCAGGACTGGCATCCAAGCATACTCTGGTTCCGTTTTTGGTGAGTTCAGTTGAAACATGCATTCCTGAATTTGATAGTAGCTTCCACTTTGAACTGGATTTGCTGCAACTGGTGCCAAGCTTTGCATTCTCACCAACATACTTCGCCTGGAGGCATTGTCCAGTCTGTTTGAGTATTAACTCGTATCCTTTGGTATAATTCCAAGCATTTGATTTATCACATGGACCCAACTCAAGTGCCTCTGAATATTTCACCAAGACACAAAGCCCAGATAGAGGATGGAATATTACATTGTAAGGTTCTTGACTGTTTGGAAGCCCGGGACCTGGAGGATGGAATATTCATTATCATGTATAGCTCAAGGAAATACAGTGCATATTGTTGTGACCAAACATTTAGTGGACTTTTACAAGTTACATAGCCCTTTTGCCTACTTTCTTGCACATCGGCCTGTGTATCCATCCAAGTGATTTCTTTTTAAGGGACATGTTATTTTATGATGAGGAATGTATGCATACTAGTAAATGTTCCGATTTCATATATGTTCCAATAAATCTGTGCTAACACAACCCAAAAAAGGTGAAAAACTGAAAAGCGGTCCAATTCAACCAATGAAATATGCACATTTTTTTTCTGTTGGTTCAGCAACTGAGGGTCCATTATAACTCCAATTTTACCAGAGAGCTCCATTTCTAATGTGATTATCAAAACGTAGAACAACAGCACAGTTCCAGAAATCTTAAAGTTGTGTTGCTAACAACGTTGCTATGTAAGAATAAAACTGAGATAGGTGAAGTACAAACCTTGGAATGGTGATTGCAGAGCATTAATCCTTTTAATAAAGCTGGGGTTTCTAGCTGTACACCAATCCCAGGATAGCAATCCATAAGATTCATCATAAGCTAGAGTACCCTCCCTGATATAATAACTCCCTTGCAGAGCCCAAATAGCCCAGTCCAGATCCATTTCAGCTGCCACGCTTAAGAAGCAGGTAAGATAGCGATTGTCAGCGACATGTGTCCCAGACATGTCAAACCCGAACTCGGAGAAAAACAGTGGCCAGCCTTGCTGAAGTAAGAACAGTCCTTTTTTCTTTACGGAATCAACAACCATCCCACAAGCATCGTTTTGGTTCTGAGATCCCCAGTTGCCACCATCTGAGAAACCATACCAGTGCTGCTCAAAGACTAACTTTCCAGTAAATGATAGCTGAATTTGATTTGGGACCAAGAAATTCAGAGTATTGTCGAAGTCCAGGCCTGACAAAATAACAAGAACGCCAGGGTTTGCCGCATGCACAACTTCAGCACCCAGTTGCATGTACCTAAGTTTGGAATATATTATAAACGAAAATTTTCCAATAACACGAGTCACACATAAAAGCCTTTTCAATACTTCTATAAACAAAAGTAAAACTCAGTGTGTAAGTAACAAACCTGAACCACAAACTAACATTTTGTTTGGAGCCTCGGAGCTCATTTCTTAAACTCATGCCCACAACATTTTTTGTGTTCCTAAACATTGTTGCCATTGCACTAAGGCCTTTCAACCATTCTTCTGGACCAAAGTACTCGTCACCAAAAAAGCCATTACCGTCCTTTTCGCTGCAGCACCATCCTGGAGTTGTCATTTGGTTATCAAGTATAACCATAATATTGTTCTTGGCCAAAGCTGACACCACTTCCTATGGTTATTAATTTAACAGAAGGAGCAAATAATCAGAATTTAACACTTGATAGCAAAAATCTCGTTTACTTTAGTTCATTTAATGTTTAGTACGGATAAAGTCTCCCAGAATATACTCCTGAGTATGTGAACACATGTTTTGGTAGATTACTGGGTCAACTAACTAAGATACATCATTGCAAAATGAGAGATAACTAATACATCCCTGGTTTGGATTTTTTAAAAAAGGAAGCAAACCACCTAATGACCCCAGTTGCCATCTATCTTCAGAACATATTTCACAAAGAAAGATTTGATCTAGCTAGAGACTTTCAAGGCACCCTTATCTTGGACCATCAATTTGGTGACTATTAGGAATAATGTCATCTTCACATAAACTGGTTTGGAAGAGAAACAAAATGAAAAGGGAAAGCTACTCAAACAATTACCGTTGGTTTTTCCTGAAATAGAAAAGGACAATCAGATCTTTGTTGATTATGCTTAAACCCTCAACTTGAAATTGATTGTTCTTATTAAATAAGCAAAAAAAAAGAGGATACCCTAGGTTTCTTTGGCAAGCCTTGTGAAAAGATTGTGATGAGATCATCTGATTTCAAAATCCATAATCTGCAAAATTTTGACTTCTTAGCAAGTTGTTTTTGTTAAATTAAACCACATGACCTGCAGTTGGTTTAGCTATAAGTCAATTGATTCATTTCATACTTGCTTCCACAATGTAAGCCTTATGCATCATAATAGCTATTTCGTCAGAAAAATGTAAAATTTACATGGATTCTGACTTAAATGTTTAAATGAGCCCATAGCTTTCAACAACAAAAATGTAAATGTTCTTCTAGGTACAACGTTATCTACTCCCTCCTTCCACAAATATAAGCATTTTTAGTGTTTAAATTTATTCCACAAATATTTTCTATAAACATTTCTAGAGTATATTTCCGCATTCCAAGTTTTCAACCATCCCTCATATTCCCCATCCCGGTGAATCAGGTGATGGCATGGGGATTCAACCAGGGCTCATGAAAGTGGTTTCACCTTAACCTTACTTAATTTCTCCTACAACTCTTGGACGGAGGAAGTATTTTCTTGCACTCTATCAGCGAAAATACTAGCATCTAGCGGTAAGGCACGGTAAAATTGGCACCATCTCGAACTTGCTAACAATAGAAACAGCTTCCATTTCAATGGTGGTTGTTAAAAAAAAAAAGCAACCATTTCTTAAAAGAGCATTGCTACACGTACTAAAATTTTCTTAAAAATTTCTCAACCTTTTGATTTAACTAGAAGTAAGAAAATTAGATTTACTCACAGCTTGTCACATCGGAGTTTGTAAGCATTTTGTAAAAGAAAATTACTTTTCGTTCTTAAAACTGCCATTAATAATAAGTTTACTTTAACAATGCCAAGATCTAACGAGGAGAGAACCCCGCACAAAACTACGGAAAAAACCAACGTTGCCAATTACTCCGTGTTTGCTTATTCAAAGAGACGCTCACCTGGAACACATCGATGAGGGGCACGTCGAGGAGTCCGGGGTTGTTGACCCGGACGCCGGCGACGGACTCCGGCATACCAAGGCGTTCCAGCGACGTTCTCAGCGGCAGGTTCGCCAGCGTGGCGTTGGTGGCGAGGTACGTCGGCCAGGTGAGCCTGATGCAGTTGAATCCCATCGCCGCCACGCGCGCCGCGATGTCCCCCAAGCCCCGCCGCGACAGGCCCTCCGCGGCCACGGGCTCCAGGTGCGACGCCCAGTTCGCGCACCCCAGCTTCACGCGCCGCCCATCCGCACCCACCACCCACCTCGACGCCGTCGAGAGCGGCAGCGGCGGGAGCGACGCGGCGGCGGCGAGCGGGAGCAGCAGCAGGAGGAGGAGCAGTGGAGAGGAAGAAGCCATGGTAACAACTAAACAAGTGTGGCCAACGTGGCGGATCCGAGGGGTTTAAAAGGAAGAGATGTGCCTATGACAGGTGGGGCCATGGAAATGGTGTGTCCCAGCTGCAGTGTCAAGTGTGGTCTTCGGCTCGGATAATTAGCGAAACGTGACAGCCGGCTCGTGCGGTTAAGCGGTTGGGGCCCAAGCCCAACTGCTCAAGCGAATTCCAATGGCGGCCGCCGCCGTCTTCCCGGCGGGCGGCGGCGGCTCTCTCCGCTCCCCACCGCGCCGGCGACGGCGCCGGAGACTTGTATACCTCGCGGCGTGGCGCTCTGTGACGTGCGTCAGCTCCACTCTGCCCTCCTCAAGTCGGGCGCGCTCGCTCGCCACCTCGCCCGAATCCGTCGACGCTCTCCTCGACCTTGAGTTGACGCCGCCGCGCTCCCGGCCCATGGCACCTCCGTCGCGCACCTTGCCCACGCGCTCCGCCTGTTCCTCCTCGGCCCCTGCTCGCCTCTCTCCGCACGGTTGTACAGCATCCCTCCCTCGTCGGCGCGGGTCACCCGGAGGACGCCCTCCACTTGTTCGTGGAAATGCTCGACGCCGCTGGCCCCATTCTACACCAGCACAGCACACTGTCGCTTGCACTCTCGAGCCCTGCTCGAGGATGTGCGCTCTGGATTTAGGCGCGGCGTCCAGGCTTACACCACCATCAAGCATGGGCTCACGTTTGATCGTTTGCTGGCTGTGGGGATGTCACGGCATCACTTGGTGCAGTTCGACGCCATGGAGGACAACGGCGTGGTCACGTGAGATACAATGATTGCAGGGGATACTTCAAAAATGCAATGGTGGACATGTATGCCAGGTGTGGTGATCTTGAGTCCTCTTGACAAGGCGCCGTGGTTGTTTAATGGAATACAGATATGCAGTGGTGTGATGTGGTTGCATTTCCTCTGTTTGGATTGCAATGATCTCTGGATACACAGTTACACACAGACGGACCTATGTCTGGAGGCACTTACTCTTTTCATTGAGATGCAAACTACCGTGCTGTTGCTGAACCCAAATGATGCTCATTGAGATGCAGACTACCGTGCTGTTGCTGAACCCAAATGATGCTACTGTAAGTCAGTAGTACATAAGGAGGAAGGGTCTTCCTCTCACCGTTGTTCTTGGCACTGCACTGGTGGACTTATATGCGAAGTGTGGATGCAGTGACAATGCAGATAAGCATTCAAGTTGGTGGCTGCCTGTGAGGAACTCGGAGGAACACTGGGGCTCTTCTCATCCATGTGTGAGGCCAATGTTAAAACCCACGGACGTGGCATTCACTTGTGTTCTCCTGTCTTGCAGTTCACAGCTGCATAGATGAGGAGGATCGCAGGCATTTTGTCAGCAATGGCTCGGGATTATGGTGCCAGCCAAGGATTGAGCACTATGGCTGTATGGTTGATCTGTTAGTGCGGGCTGGATCGATGAGGCATATCAGTTTTTCAAAATCATGCGGTAGAGCCAAATGCAGTAATTTGGAGGGCACTAGTGTATTAGTGTCTGCCTGCACAGTGCACACAAATGTTGATAGTAACATGCAAGATGCACTGAAGCATCCACTGGACCCCAATCAGTCAATCACACTCGACAGATCCAGGGTGCATTCTCATTGAGCTGTAGGGTGCATTCTCTTTGAGTTCTTCGCTGAAGACAGTGACCATCCCACCCACCCCCAGCTGACGGAGATATATGAGAAAGCTGAGGAGATGGTTGCAAGTACCATTATAGCCGGGTACAGATGATGTAAGGCTCGACTTCGATCAAAATGAGAAGGAAGCCTCCGTTACACATCACAGCAAGAAGTTGGCCATTGCCTTCAGCCTGATGAAATTGCGTCTCGGTGCAACAATTCAGTTATCCAAGAATCTGAGGAGTCTATCCAACAACCTGAGAGTGTGCTTGGACTGCCACTCTACCACAGAGTTGATCGCAAAGGTGTACAACAGGGAGATTGTTGTGCGTGGCAAGAATAGATTTCAATCACTTCAAAGATGGCTCTTGCTCCTGCAATGAGCCAATGATTACTGGTGAGTTATTATACTAATTCTCTCTGCTGAGCTTTCTTTTATACAGTAGTATATAAGAGGCGCACCTGATGTCCTGATTCATTCGTTGGAGCAGAGAGTAAATAGTACTCCAAAATATCGAATATCGTTTACTGTTGGTGTAGTACATGTAACAATAATTATCGTTTACTGTTGGAAGGAAAACCTGCTAACCTGCCATAAGCCAAAATAATACTAGAAAAAGACTTGGAAGGTACTGTAACATCAAGTCATCAACTGGTGCGAACTGTATGCAGAGCACGTGCTACTGTGTTATGCATGAATTCAAATTAGCTTTTACGAAAGAAATACAGTTTGCATTTTGAATCTTGAATACTCCAGTCATCTCATTACCTTTCTGACCAATTACTACCTTCCTTTCTTAATATATGATTGAGTTGACTTTTTAAATTCGTTTGACCATCGACGTCTTTTTTAGGAATATTTGTTCAAATAGATGAAACATGCTAGACATATTTAAAGTGTTTTTATGACAAATGTACTCAGGGGCGGATCCAGAAAAGAATTGGAGGGGACTCATTTCCTTCTTCCCCCTTCAGCCCTCCTAATTTTCCTCATCTCACCCTTCTTCCCCCTCCCCTCTCTTCTTCTATTAGTGGTGATCCAGTGGGGTAGGGGGGACTAAGTCCCCAAGCACCCACGCTGGATCCGCTCCTGAATGTACTAGTATTCTTTTCGCTCTAATTAACTAACTAATTGAATATGTATTGTTGGTTAGAGTTTAAGAAATAAAAGTTATCTGCCTCATTTATTTAAAAAACAGATGTACAGTACTTTACAGCAGCCCTTTTCTGTTTTAGTTTATGGAGTAAATGAAGTAACACTATCAAATGTCAAAGCTGTCAACATCTCGTCAGGTTTTACCTTATCGTTTGGGCTGGGGTTACTGCACCCCCACGGCAGCGCGATAACCACGGTAACCGCGCGATAACCGCCGGAAACCGCACAAAAATCGCCTCCAAAAATTTGAATTCAAAAATTTGACGGTTTCATGGTTACCGCGAGGTTTGTCGCGGTTACCGCGCGGTTTGACGCGGTAACCGCGATATTTGTAGAAAACATGAAAAAAAATGAAAATATCTTAAAAAATGAAAATTGTTTAAATGTGTGTAGAAATTGGGGAAGAATATGTAAGATACATGCAAACCTCCTAACTTGTGGATGTAAAATACAAAATAAAGCCCAATACATTTTTTTCTTTTTCTATTTTCTAAACAATTATCGGTTTTGCTCTCAAATTTAATTTTATCTTACTCCTTTTCAAAAACTTTCTTCACCATCTACCATTAAAAATCAAGAAATACATCAATGACTTTTTTTAGGTTTTTCTTATTTTTTCAAAAAATTAAATTTACTCAGAATTTCTCAAATTCTAACCGCGGTAACCGATCCCCTACCCCGCAGTAAGCGTGATAATCGCGATTGCCGCGCGATAACGTGAACCCTGCATCTCGCTTTCTTTTCATTTTTGTATTCTCTTTTCCATGTCATTGAAGGATAAACCAGCTGCTACGTTTACATCGACAAAGAAATGAAGATTTCATGTTGCTTTGACCCTAAACAAAAGTAGTTAGCAGTCCGCCAGTCACTAGCTTGATAGGCTCCACACAGAATAAACAAGGAATGATGCATATTTCGAGCGTATTTAATACGCTTTGCTACTTATCATAGATATACATCATACATGCATTAACTAATTAAAAAGATAATGCTTAACTCTTACCGGTTGAGCCACAGGTAAGAGGCCGTGGAAATATGAACAAAACAATCAAAAAAAATTATGAGGAAAACTTCCATTATTGCCTGTTTACAACTCCCCTCTCTTAATATGAAACATACGCAAGTCTTTTGGGTATTAAAAAAAAATATTGTCTGTTTATAAAAGCCAAGTTGAAAAATATGCTACGATGAAAAAACCTCAAAGTTAGCTTAAAACTACATTTCAAAAATTAATATTTGACTGCAGCAATAAGCAAAAAAAGGAGACAAATTCTGATAAAATAGTACAAGTCAAATAAGATAGCTCCTCCTGACATGCCATATATATAGATAGATAAACTTAGCCGCCCTAGAGGCAAGCCAGAGAACAACCAAGACAGTAATATTTGTCCATGGCCTCTCTCCAAGCTCCTGAGTTCCTTGCGTCCTGCCTCCTCCTCCTCGCCACCATTCTCCTCTTCAAGCAGCTTCTCGCGCCGCCGTCCAAGAAGCGCGCCGCCTCGCCGTCGCTGCCACGCCCGAGAGGACTCCCTCTCATCGGCAACCTCCACCAGATCGGCGCGCTCCCGCACCGCTCCCTCGCCGCGCTCGCCGCCAGGCATGCGGCGCCGCTCATGCTGCTCCGCCTCGGCTACGTGCCGACGCTCGTCGTCTCCACCGCCGACGCGGCGCGGGCGCTGTTCCGAGACAACGACCGCGCGCTGTCGGGGCGCCCGGCGCTGTACGCGGCCACAAGGCTCTCCTACGGCCACAAGAGCATCTCCTTCGCGCCCCACGGCGCGTACTGGCGCGCCGCGCGCCGCGCGTGCATGTCGGAGCTCCTCGGCGCGCCGCGGGTGCGCGAGCTCCGCGACGCCCGGGAGCGCGAGGCCGCCGCGCTCGTCGCGGCCGTGGAGGCTGCGTCCGCCGCCGGCGCCTCTCCCGTCAACCTGAGCGATATGGTCGCCGCCACCAGCAACAGCATCGTGCGGCGCGTCGCCTTCGGCGATGGCGACGGCGACGAGAGCATGGACGTCAAGGCTGTCCTCGATGAGACCCAGGCTCTTCTTGGTGGTCTCTGGGTCGCCGACTACGTGCCGTGGCTCCGGTGGGTGGACAACCTCAGCGGCATGAGGCGGCGGCTGGAGCGGCGGTTCCGCCAGCTCGACGCGCTCTACGAGCGCGTCATCGACGACCACCTCAACAAGCGCAACCATGCCTCCGACCAGGAAGACGACTTGGTCGACGTGCTCCTCCGCCTCCACGGCGATCCGGCTCAGCGGAGCACGTTCGGCAGCCGCAACCACATCAAAGGCATTCTCACGGTACGTATACATATACGTACATGAACAAGAGCATAGCATACGTTTTCCTGGACTTTTTTTTTTTATTACAAGGAAGACGTATACGCGCACACACCAATCTCTCATTCATGCAAATATACCCCTAACACATACTCTAAGATAAAAAAAATCTAACGATATGCATGTACGTAAAATTTGTGAGCATTAAGATTTAAACTTTAGTGGATATAGTATATACCCGCAACTCTTATCACCACACACCACCGGTGCTTCCCTATTTTCCTGGACATGTTGATCGATCGAAACCGAAATTTGTGGTTTTGTAGGACATGTTCATTGCCGGGAGCGACACGTCGGCGGTGACGGTGCAGTGGGCGATGACGGAGCTCGTCAGGAACCCGGACGTGCTCGCCAAGGCGCAGCACGAGGTGCGCCGGGTCGTCGCCGCCACCGGCGACATGGTGCGAGAAGCCGACCTCCAGGAGCTCCACTACCTGAGGCTGGTCATCAAGGAGACCATGCGTCTGCACCCGCCGGCGCCGCTGCTGGTGCCCAGGGAGACGACGGAGCCGTTCAGCACGGTGCACGGCGTCGAGATACCGGCGAGGACGCGCGTCGTCATCAACGCGATGGCGATACACACGGACCCCGGCGTCTGGGGCCCGGACGCGGAGCGGTTCGTGCCCGAGCGCCACCGACACGACGCCGACGCCGACGGCGATAAGCAGCACGACGGGTTCGCGCTGGTGCCGTTCGGGATCGGGCGGAGGAGCTGCCCCGGCGTGCACTTCGCGGCGGCGGTGGTGGAGCTGCTTCTGGCCAACCTCCTGTTCTGCTTCGACTGGCGCGCGCCGCCGGGGCGCGACGTGGACGTGGACGAGGAGAACGGGCTGGCGGTGCACAAGAAGAACCCTCTCGTGCTCATCGCCACCAAGAGGAACACAGATCTGTCGTGACGATGCAAGGCAATTCTGCCGGCATCAACATGTAAAACTTTTGCTTGAATCAGTAAGAAAAATTTTAATGCTGCTCCCATCAACATGGAGGGATATCACATCACAGTAGGCACGGACTCTGGAGTGTCGCGTGCGTACGTATGCGATGGCACAATTGACAAGCGGCGCTGCTGGAACGATCTCGGTCGCTCCGGATGGGATGGGATGGGATGCGTACGTGCGTCGCCCTCCGGAATCTAAGATGATGACTTGCATTTGCCAAGAGCCATTGGTTGGTTCGCGGCCTGGTCCTGACTCATGAGTCATGACCACCCGTGGATCGCGTTTGGGTCCCAAACTTTCACAAAAATCGGTGGACTCCCAATTCCCGATTTCCGGCGAGCTCAGATGAACGCAGTACCTGTGTAGGCGTCCTGCTGAGGAATGAAGTAACGGACCAGCGGTAGTAACCAAAACAAAAAATTTTATTCTGGATAGAACGTGTAGCCCCCTTTGCGCGATTGAAAAAAACGGAGAATAAAAAAAGATACAGAATTCTAACTGAAATACAACCATTGAGTCGCAAGATTGGAAAAACAGAAGAATAAGAAAAAACATGGAATTCTAACAGGAATGCGAGTGTAAAGCAGAGAATTATAAAACACAAGAAAAACAAAGGAATAACTGTTTGATTGGACCGCAAGAAAAACATAGGAATTAGATTAGAGAGATAGACTCAAAGTAAATTCTCCAAGAGGTTAGAGCTCTTGCTAAGTTTTCTCCAAAATCTATATCTAATGAGCCACTCTATAGGAATTTCATAGGATTTAAAAAGTTTCAATCCTTTGAATCAAATGGTCCCATAAGAAAAATTCCTATAGGATTTGAATCCTATAAAATTCTTACATAAAATCTTTTGATTCAAAGGAGCCTGTAATTCGTAGTTAATTTTTTTCTCTAATGTTATAAGTCAAACTTCAACTTGTATTTTGGTAGAATGACATATCACATATTGATCTATATTGCTTTTTTTGAAAAAAAATGATGATTTTTAAACATCATGTACAAATCGAGAGAGGATGTCCCATAAGGAATAAAAATCTATCAACCACTACAGAGAGGAATGAGATGAGAGCTTGGAACTTGGAAGCCGTCATGAAGTTGCCTCGGCTCTCCCCTTTTCCCAGTGCAGCAGGATTGGGCTCTCAGATAATACAGCAGCGCCGGCGACTGCCGTGCGCATGGGTCGCCTTCGAGCTAGTAGATGATAAACAGATGGTCGTCCCGGTTGCCAATCGCTGCTTGGTTTGCGCGTCGCGATCAGGTAGGAAACGCAGCCTGCTGGCTGCGGCGTACGTCTCTGGACAGTGTTTGGGCCTTGGACCGCTACGGGAAAACATCAACGTGCAGAACACTGAACACTGCTAGGGTTATGGAGGAGGCGAGACGTGCACGTACGCGCGGATTCGGTCGACCACCGGTCGCCGTCGAAGCATCAGCGGATCTGTACTGCGCTCTTGGGAATTGTATGTGAAAGTGCAAGCGGTGCAATGTGGTAGGGTTCACAATCCTGATACCGGATCAAAATCCACTCACAAGCGGCATCACTGGATTTCACGGAATATGTAGACAAAACCGACAAAAACTGATCAAATCCAAATATTTTTATCAAAAATTTAAAATTCATTTTGAGTTATTTTGAAATTAATGAAAAAAAATGAGTGGTTGGTGTTTTCGTCCCAGTCTGAAAAGTCTGGAATTTATGAAATCCGAACTAGATTTTCCACCGGAATCGTAAACCCTTACTAGTGGCGCCCCCACAACCCCAACCCCACTACATCCATCCATAAGGATTCCCAACTATGCATTGTCAAGGACTCAAGGTGCATGTAACCAGTAATCCTTGTATTTGTGGACGGAGGAAGTATACTATACTGCTGGCAATGGCAGCGAATGTACTGATGTACAACTAGTCAGTTTACCACCATTTTTAAAATTTTAAAATCAAATACTCAAATGCGCAATTAATGTAACAAAAGCATATGGAGGCTATATAGCAAGAATAAATGTGGGACAAGTAATACAGTTCATTCTCAAGCCAAAATCACAGAATCAACTCATGCAAGTCTAGAGAATTGTCATGCAGTAGTACATTGAAAGGTGCAGCGATAACGCTACAAACAGAAGCATTAACTAAATGCATGCCAATTGATACAGAACCCGCACCTGATTAGCCAGCCAAGAGGAATCAAATAAGTTCTTCACTGAACTCGATGTCTCGATGATAAGCCGCAGACCAACTTTTACTGGTCTTTTTTGGGTTTTTTCTTCCTTGAAGCGAAGCTACTTGGGCCAACAGCTTCTACTGTCAGTCGCTTTGTCCTGCTATATTAAAAAAAATATCTCTTAACCATTCTGTATGCACTATCGAAAAATTGAAAAATTGAAATATTGAAAGAAGTGTTCGAGAATACCTCGAAGCAATTTCTCTCGTCTCCTCGTCATCCTTGTCAACCATGTCATCATCGTCGTCATCACCATCTATCATATAGACATTTTACCAAATTAGACATGGAACATACCAGATCATATAGTTCAAAATCATAATAGCAAATGGCTATATTAAGCTAATCACAAAATTCAGAAGCGGAAGAGTTCCACTGAAAGTATTAAGCAGATCAAATGTAACCACTCACAAACCTCGCATGCATTCGTACAATAAAAGAGTTAATTTATAAGGTCAATCAAAATGAGTTTCCATAAAGAATAATGAAACAAGATCTTGGAAAAGGACCATCTGCTGGTAAAACTGGTCATAAATTCTCAAAAGCAGAGATTTGTCATGAACAGGAAAGTATGGATCAGAATTCAGTTACACAGTACATGGTTCAGAAGAAGAGTCTCAACAAAAAGGAAGATAAGACATCTGGATTTTCAGCATAAAATCTTTTCTCAAATATAAACGCCTCACATGAAACTATTAATTTTCTGTTTCTTGCAGAGCAATTTGATAATGACAAGCACATATGAAGAAACTGCAAGCAAGTAAAGCATTTATGTTTATGACTTGCCCTTAACAACATATTTATTATCATCCCACCTTCTTGCCAATCATTTCTCGCCTGAAGAAACAGTAGAACAACTGCATATGAGTCTGTTTCTCATATTTTGAAGAACCCAGTATATATAAACCTGGACTACTCTTAAGACATTACAAATATAACAACAAAAACTTAGACCAACACTATCTCAAGCAAAGCAGCAACAATATCTACCGCATGTGCTATGATCATGGCCTTAAGGCTTGTTAGGTTAAGCAGTTAAATAGGACAAAAGCAAAGCTTAGGCAACACTATCTCAAGCAAAGCAGCAACAATATCTACCGCATGTGCTATGATCATGGCCTTAAGGCTTGTTAGGTTAAGCAGTTAAATAGGACAAAAGCAAAGCTTGGCAAGTTCACCTTCATCCTCTGCTGGATCATCCTTCGCTGGAGAGGAGTTCCATCGGTCTTTTCCATCATCATCATCCCAACGACTTCCAACAGGAGGCACCCAGAAATCTGGATCATCAGAATTATCTGAATCATCAAACTCTGGTTTAGGTTCTCTTGGCAAAGAAGGGTTAACAGCAGCAGCTTTCTTCTTGTCCTTCTTCTTCCTTGACTTGGTTTTCTTTGCCCCTTCATTTGACCGTTCAGCTTCACCTTCTGCCATTTCGCCCGATGCCATCTTTTCTTCTAGTTTTTCTAATAAAATAGGAAAACGGCCATGTTAAATGTAGGAGCAACCAAATATTCCAATGCAATGGAAAAGCTATCCGTGTAGGAAAAAAGAATTCCATGCAAATTGCTTTGGAAGATATTCCAACAACCAGGAGTCTTCCTTATTATTTCCAGAACAATGGGAAAACAAATAAAATAAAGTTCAAAAAACCATTGCAAAGCAAGGCGCGTCATCCACTTGAATAATCATTAATGATGAAATACATTCGTAATTATTCTGAGAAAAAGTACCAACTACTCATCCAATATCAATCACTATGTTTTTCTCTTGGAATCATTGTTGGCAAAAATTCGCAGATGATAAATCACAAGCATATACAAGAATACAACATGAAGAAAAGGATGGCCACATGGAAATTATCAACCTCATGGGTTCTTAAATTAGCAGTGCAACATATAAAAAGGCAGAGTTCAGTTCAAAGTTCGTTCCGCAGTTGCCATACCTAGCATTGCGATAAGATAACAAGGATTAATTTATACCTAGTTTGTTGAGGAACCTCTTCCCATTGATGTGCTTCCAAATGTGTTCCTCCGACTTGTTTATGATGTCCCCAGTAATGTTACATACGAGCTTCGACCTATAACACAAGAACCAACTCGATTCAACATCTTGACCGCATCCTAAAACGAACATCGATTTTTTTCCAACTTTGTTTCACAATGCGATCAAACGCCGGACATTAGAACCCACGAATTAAAGAGCAATAACAGATATCCGAGTAAACTCAAACAAATTCCGAGCTCGATACGTCGGATATGCCTCGGTGCGTCACGCGAGAGTAAGGCAAAATAGATGGGTGGCGGCACAAGGGGGCGGATTCGGGTACTACGCACTTGTGCTCGGGGTGAGGCTTGAAGGCGTTGAGCGGCGGCTTCTTGCGCGCCACGGCTTGGTCGATGAGCGCGAGCCTGCACGCGCGGGACCGACCGTACGCCTCCTTCTCCCGCTCCGGCAGCTCGTGCCCCGTCTCCTTGCACCGCCACCGCCCGCCGCCGGCGTCCTCCCAGGTCGGCGAGCCCAGCAGGAAGCTGCCCTCCTTCTCCCCGCCGCCGCCCTGCGGGCTCGAGATCCCCGCGTCGGGCGCCGTCGCCTCCGCCTCCGCCGCCGCGGCCTTCTTTTTCGCCATTAGGTCGCCCGCGAACCGCGCGTCCGGAGGGAGGGGAGAGGAGAGGTGGCGCGCGAGGTTAGGGACAACCAGGAGAGGAGAGGAGGGGTTTTGGCCGCCGCTGCGTGGGGAAAAATCGGTTTTGGTTGCATCACGATCCATACCAGCCGTCCGATCAAATTCTGAACGGTTCAGAATGACAGTAACACCGAATTGCTGTGCAAATAAGAGAAACTATTTCTCGAAAGAGAGAGACAGAACTCCCCTCATTGTAGATAGGGGTGCAAGTAAGGCGGGTAAGCGGGTTTTTTTAACCCGTTTATTTCATTTTTAATTTATTTTTTTTTCTAAATTTTGTACTACCAGGTGGGAAATGAACTAACAAGTGGGTTTTTATACGGGTAACGGAATTACCACTTACATCCCTAATTGTAAAATGTAAAACTTAATGATCCCTAATTGTAAAATGTAAAACTTAATGGACATTTGATGTCACAGTTAATTTAGAGGTGTAGAATCGTCATGAATCTTGAATCGATACTCGAGTAAATTTCATAAAACTGGATATTATGGTTCTGAGTTGAACATTACATGGTCTTCCATAAACCACTAAGATTAATCGATTTGATTTGCTACCCGTAGCAAGATAAAAAGATGGTTAACTCAGGTGGCTAAACTTTTTATACAACAGATAATTTATGATCTGATTTCGGAACGTACGAGTATTGTGGATCAAAGAATAATTGGATCAATGATGTGATTTTGCGAAACTCTAAAAGTACTAATATCAAGGGTATATATCACATGTTTAAACCTCGACAATTTTGTGCAACTAGAAGTATAATAATATCTTAGGGTTTCATGAAATTTACTCTTGATACAATGGCTATCAATTTATCAAAGAAACCAATCAGACAATGTGATAGAAGTAGAACATAGACACCCCAACTGGAGGAAGATTTGCACATCCCAACAAATGAAATCAACGAAATGTAGGCAGGTACAGGAAGCTATTAGCTGCACTTGTTGTCTAACCTAGTTGGATAATACTGCAGGAAGATTTGCACATCCCAATACTTGTCTAACCTAGTTGGATAGTATAAAGGAGCAGTCATGTGCAATCGCACAGGATGACACAAACTACAGGGGTTTGATGTGATCTCAAACGCAAAATTTTGAGATCAATCCAAAGCTAAATCAGCACATTTACAGCCATGTTCTGACACTACAATGTTAACTGCTAGGTGACTGCTCTACGGAGAGGCAGATCAGAGGGATAATCGACTCCAGTCAACTTCTTTAAGGAGTAGGGATGGTACTCGAACAGCACATCCTTCAGTATTGATATTCCAGCCTCGAATGCTCCCTCCTGGAGGTCTAATCGACTCTGGTCAATTTCTCTACAGATTTGGCTTGTTTTGGAACAACTTTATAAGTACTTCATCCCTCGATATTGGTACTCCAGCCTCAAAAGCTTGCTTGAGAACCTTTTGCCATTCATCGACAAGGTAAAACTTCATTTGCTGTATAGTAGAATATTCCTGATCCATGATCAACTCTAGCTCCTCAAAGTGTTTGATCTTGTATTGGATCTTTTTTAGCTGGTCAACATAAAGTAGACAGCAGTCAGTAATTAAGGAAATACACCCAGAAAGTATAGATATGGTCTATACGAGTTTACCTCATTCCAAACAAAATATCAGACGTTCATCAAGACAGCAGTACTAGTCTGAGAATAAGGTTGTGATTTACTAGTCTAAGAATAAGGTTGTGATTTGTAGCAATAAGAATTTCATTTCTTTGAGTCCTGTGAGAGGAAGAGGTATGTGCTGTGCCACCATGGTAGGAGTTCAGCTAGCAGCAGGAATAAAATCCATACTTTGAATCATCATTCAGAGTGTTGCAGGATCCAGAACGAAGTTAAAAATGACATCTAGATGAACAGACTTAACTAGGCGGACCTCTGCCCTTAAACCACATTGTAGAACATGTCACAGATAGAAAGGAAACAAGCTCGGATGACAAAACTAAACAAAGAGTTCTGCCTCTCCATCCTGCCATTTGATGTAGAAGAACATGCTGCCTATTTATCCCCTAACCATGCAAACAAGATGTTTGCAATATAATCCAACTCTCAACCATACAGTGTTTTGTAGAACATAAAAACAGCTAGGAGATCAACATATGGCAGTATTCAAGTAGTGGAGTCTTCAACTGAAATGATTTGCAGGAATGTACATGATGTATCAGATATGTTACTTTCAGATGAATCAGCAGTGTTAACTACAAACTTAAACTATACCCACAGATGTAAATAAGAAAAGGTCAAGCGAATTAACCTGAGTTTCAATTATGGATGCCATTAGGAGCTCCATTTCCCGTTCTTCCTGGTCTGCAAGCATTTTAGCACGGGCAGCAGCTACACCTAGAGATGTTGCAACAGCTGCCCTTACTTGATATGCGGTAGAAATAAACATCCTCCCCTGCTTTTTATCTGAAACATGATTACATGAAGAAAGGATATGCCTTTTAGATGATCACAGTAGAAACACGAATAGATAAGGACATTAAACGCAAGCCAGGAGCCTCAAAACAAAGATTCCAAACAGGTCATAATAATATATGTTCAGATTTGTCATCTACTCATTGTTAATAACAAGGGATGACAAACTTCATGCTGATTCTAAATCTTAATAGTTGGTAGTGGTGATTCAGAACTCAGATCAAGTCTAAAGAAACATGATAACAGATCCAGCGGACCAACTGCACCAACAGATATAGAAAGAATTCTGCAATTGTTAGCATCCAAATATTTGCCCTACCTGGGTGCCCGTGCATTTCTACGTCCCGACCACCAACAACGTCATCACTGCAATAATACCTATCAGTTAATATAGACAAACTGCACCGATACTGGAAAATAAGAACAATATATCATATTTTTACCTCTGTCGGGCATGGTTAGAAGAGAATGTCCTGGTTTGATACTCTTTCTCGCTGAGTTGAAAAGCTTTCCTTGCTTGGGGGTTTTCATTACCCAGTGCTTTAATTGCAGCATCAGCAGATGCAGCAACAACATCTGGGCTTGTTGATGTGGTAAGCTGCGCTAACTGAGGTACCAATGGCAATCATCAGTTCATTTCATTGAAAATCTGTGCTCTTCACACGAGTTTATTGCTATCTGATTGTTTTTATTTATTACCTGCTCCATTAATGAGACAGTGGTATCTATTGAAGAAAACAACCGTCTATGTTTTGTAGGATGTTCTTCAATAGATTTATCAGTGGCATCTTCATTTCCATCAATCTGCATGTCATCAACTGTTTCAGTTGGTTGACTTGAGGACTCCTTCATGATGGACTTGTTCACTTTTCCATCGGTTGTTTGTTTTTTATGGAGCCTGTTATCCAATGTACCATTTACCGTGCCCAGCATATGTTCACCAAAGGGCAACTGAATAAGCCTTGCAATGCATTCTGATTTATTCTTTGTGCGTACATGCTGGGCAATGAGATCCCAGTCATCTCCATGTTTTAGTACACCTTCCAAGAGAAGGAGAGTTTCTGCATCTGTCCATGCACTAGAAGAATGATTGTCGGTCTGCTCCTTTTTTTCACCTGAATGTATATTTGCTTCTCCCTTATTATCATTATTGGCATAACATTTCGAGCATACTTTAAAACCATCCTGAAAAGCAAACATACAAAATGTTAAGGAACATTTATCAGGTACTTTTCTCAGATTATTTCCATTGAAGCTTGATGAGCCCTGAAGGATAAGCAACAAAAATCATGTCAAGGAGTACAACAACATAAACAGGATGCCATAAATAAAGTAAAGATGCTGCAAGAAATCCTAAATAGAGACATCGCACATAATGTATTCCATGAAAGGACATCATGCTATACAAAAACATGACGATCCAAATTATCATCTAAATGTTTTACCTAATGTATTCAAGAGCCAATATCCTATCATATTTTGTAAAAACTGTTCTTTCATAACATACTCACAAATCTAATTCTCCACAAGTTATTTAGTCAAAACTGTAGGTCGTAAAATGCTACATACTTACATTCCTAAATCCTAGAATTTAAACCTTGGACATTTTTACATGAGTGCTACAAAGTTCGAACTAATCATTTGATTACTACACAGTAGCGCTGCAACCATTCGCATCCTAAAATCTAGCAAGACATGATTACTAACCCGAAATTTGCCAATGAAGACAACCTAATGCAAACGGAAAGAGAATAGCGCATAGCTCAGTTGGCAGATAGCTGCCAATGGCTTTGCACCAGCCTGCGTTCAATCCCTGGGCTTGACGTAAGCACTCATCACCTCCCTTTTCGTAATAATTAATACCGCATTCCTCCTTAATATCGCACGTTTTCTTTCCCAGCTAATGCAAAAAAGAGCTTTAAAACTCGACAGTACCTTCAATATTTGGGCATTCCCGTCTCTGCACTCCACGCCGCAGAGCCCACATATAGGCGCCATCCCAGGCGCCCACTCTCCAAATACATCACTGTACGAGGTCAGCGGCGGCAAGCGGAAGCCGTTCTCGCTGCCCCCTCCTCCCTTCTCCTCCGCGAAGTACGACGGCGGCGGCCGCGGCGTCACCTGCAGCCCAACGGGCGCCTCCACGACGGCCTCCGCCTCCGTCTGCCGCTGCTGCTGCTGCGTCGCGGGGCGCGAGGGGGAGGCGGAGAAGTTGATGAGGCCCGAGGAGTCGAGGAAGGCGAAGAGCTTCCGGAGGAGCGTGACGTCGCCGACGAGCGCCTTGCGGACCTCGGTGAAGGTGAGGCGGCGGGTGGTGTCCTCGCGGTACTTGCTGATGATGTAGTCGCGGTACTCCCTGTAGATCCGCGGGTTCCGCGACGCCGTCCCGAACCCGCTCCCCCCGGCGCCGCCGAAGAACTCCGGCAGCGCCCGCCGCTCCGTCTCGTGGATCTCATCCCACCGGAACCAACCTGCGAGAGCGCACACACGCACACGGAATAATTTCTCACGCCGCAACCTCCTCCTTCCAATCCTCCCCTCTCCTAACCCTAGGAGCGCGAGGGGGGCAAGAGGAGGAGAAACATCACGTACTCCTCGATTCCAGGTGGGGGGCGGAGGCTTACCCGAGGAAGCCGGGATGGTGTAGAGCTCGCGCGGCGGGCGCCCCGGCGGCGGCCCGTCGCCGGAGGAGGCGGCGCCGGCCACCGGCGGCGACATGGGGGGAGGAAGGCGGGAATTAGGGGGGGAGCGGCAAAAGGAGCGATCTGGGCCGTCGGATCAGAGGGTGTGGAGGTGGGGTTTTGACCTGCGTGCGTGGCTTTGGACTCGGGATTTTTGGGCGACGCGACGAGACGAGGAAGGAGACGGCGCGGTGGAGTGGAGGCAGCGGTGGTGACTGGTGAGGTGAGGTGAGGCGTGTGAGGACGTCGAGGAGGATTACGGTCGATGATGGATCTCTCGTGGGCGTTCGCTGCGTAGGGGCCGTGTGGGTTTTTGGTGCAGCTTCCTGTCTCGTGGTTTGGGCCTTACGGCTTTGCAGGTTTTGCTTGTGTTGGGCCGTAGAATTGTGGGCTGCTTGAGAATCTATTTGATACCATTCGAGTTCAACGATGTACCATCGATAATATCATTGTCTAAAATATACCGATGACTTTATCAATTATTCTACAGTTTGTTATTAGGTTAAGACTTATTTTCATTATACCCAAAATATCTTAACAATTAATTTATCTCACTAAAAGTTTAAAAAAATATGAAAACTTTTACGTGGTCTCCTTACACAACATAGAAATTTATATATAAGTTATAAGTTTTTTACATTTATATTTTTTAAAAAAGATATAAATTATCTGTTATATGTTATATAAAATACTTTTTATTGTTGTTTTTAATATAAATCATCTTTCATACACTACATAAGATATTTTTGTGCTATATCTCTTGTTTAAGTAAATTCTCTCTCATATACCACATAAAAATATTTTTTCTAAAAACTAAATATAAAAAAAAACTTGAAACTTAGTATACAAAGTTCCATGTTGTGTAAGGAGACCACATAAAATTTTTCATATTTTTTGAAACTTCTGATGAGATAAATCAATTGTTAATATCATATGTCTCCAAGGGTATTTTGGGTATTTTTGAAAAGATGGCCCATCCCAATAGCGTATTGTAGAACAATTGATAAAGTCGTTGGTATATTATAGAAAGAGACAATGCCAATATTAAATCGTTGAACTTGAACAAATTCAGTGGTATGGAATAGATTATCTCTTTTATAAATAACGGATTATCATTAATCCAGCTTCTATAACCATGGAGGATAGATATACGCAGCCAAAAGAATAAAAGAGCACTTAGACTTTGCATCTCAACAAGGAGGAGAACACACAACCATAAAAAAAGAAAACCTAAGATATCAGCACACCCCTACTCCCCAACACCTCTCCTGGACGATCAGATTTGGTAAGTAGAAATCATCTAGTTGCTTAGTCATCGTTGCGAATCTCTACATGTGCCATCTTTATCCATTTCAGGTAAGCTGACGCCATGCATCGTCGTCTTATAGAATTTAGAACTAGCCGATCAGATACGAGCCGATGAGATCTGCTTCCACTTCGCCGGACTCCTACGCCTTTAGCGTCATAGGGTCGCCGCGCACCGACGTTGGGTTCCTCCTCCACCCCCGGACTCTCAGCCCACCGGCGCCCCCGCCGCTGCCGACGCCCGAAGCTTCCCGTGTTCTGGAGTTCTGATTACGGTAAACTTAGCTACCGCTAATTCTCCATGGCGTCAAGAGTCAACGACGGACATGCTGGTTGCACTGTTCAGTATTCAATAGCACCTCTGGACCACTTGAATCGATGAAGTAGCCTACTACAATGTATCTGCGCGCCTGTACTGTATACTACATGTTCCTGCGATCCTTCAATTTTCGTCGTGCCGACACCACATCGCTAGGTTATCTCCGTAAATCTACTTGAGCACTGCGGTTCTTGTCTTGTAAGTAATTAACCATTTCCCCTTATTTTATCCCTTCTTTTGTGATGTAACAATTGCCTGATTGAAGTTTTTTTTTTTTACTACGTATCAATAGCCATATAATCTTTCAAGTAAAAAGTCATATGACTTGCTAGATTTCACACTGTGTAACACACCAGAGAGCTGCAAACATTGAAAAGATATCAGACTGATTGTCTTACTCCTACTACTGTGCACTGTACTATAGATTCCGCACCTGCATTCGCCGCTTCACATCGCCATGACCCTCAAAAGGTCGACCGAGGTGCCCCATGATCGAGCCAACGAGACAACCAAACGTGCTACGACGAAAGTTAGACTTGTGAACCATCAAGCTCCGACTTTCGGAACCACCCGTCGCTAGCCTCATCGACCCCACAAAGTTGAACTCACCGATCTCCCTCCACGAGTCAACTCGAGGTTACAACCACTATATAGCTACCGCTCCAATGGCCTTCAGCCCTTCACCTCTGGACATTTTTCACAGGTTGATCGCCCAGAGCTAGCAGAGAATGATCGTGGCTCGATTTGGGGTGGTTGCCAGCGTGTTTCTACCGCTGTTGCTGCTTGTTCTCGGCTCTTGCCATGTCGCGCCGGCGGCGGCGGTGGCGGCCGCGGGGGTGCGCCTCTCCGCGCTCGCGAAGACGCTCGTCGTCGAGGCGTCGCCCCGCGCCGGCCAAGGTGCGTGCATCAATATATGCATGTAGTATCCATGCTGTTTGATTTGATGAAAACTGATCAAAAAGGATTTGTATTTTTGCACATTTGATCTTTTTGCGTGGGTCGTCCTAGCATAATCTGCACTGCGCGCGAAATATAATTCAGGACAAATAATTAAGTCCGTGGTTTTCTTCACTTGTTTGGCTCTGGAGCCTGATATTCTTGACTTCGCAAAGCGTCTTGGTTCACAAACTCACACGGAATTGTTACCGCAAGTTGGCAACATGCCAGTCTAACTTTTGTGACGGTGTCAAATTGATCAGTACTCCACGCCGGCGAGGACACCATCACCGTGACATGGTCGCTGAACGCGGCGGCGGCCGGGGCGGATGACGGCTACAAGACGGTGAAGGTGACCCTGTGCTATGCACCGGCGAGCCAGGAGGGCCGCGGGTGGCGCAAGGCCCACGACGACCTGAGCAAGGACAAGGCGTGCCAGTTCAAGATCGCCCAGCAGCCGTACGACGCCGGCGACGGCGCCGGCAAGTTCGATTACACGGTGGCGCGCGACGTCCCGACGGCGTCGTACTACGTCCGCGCCTACGCGCTCGACGCGTCGGGGACGCAGGTGGCCTACGGCGAGACGGCGCCCGCGGCCAGCTTCGCCGTCGCGGGCATCACCGGCGTCACCGCGTCCATCGAGGTCGCCGCCGGCGTGCTCTCCGTGTTCTCCGTCGCCGCGCTCGCCGTTTTCCTCGTCCTCGAGAACCGGAAGAAGAACAGGTGATTGCGGTTGCTTGTGCAAGTAGTTTGTACAATCGTATTGTGTGACGGTGTACAACAGTAACAAACAACAGCACAAAGTGTCTATAGCGCCCAGCACACACACCTCTGTATGTTCAAACTACAAAACCAATGGATAGGTGGATCTTTGAAAAACTTAGGTGCAAATAATCTGCTCATGTGATCCTCCCCTGTCCGGAGTCAGTTTCTCTCTTTATTATGGCACAAAATTCAACTCAGTTTCTTTCTTTTATTATGGCACAAAGTTCAACAGCATTAGTTAGTACTCCCAGAGAGTACAACACAGAGAGGGACAGAAGAGTGAGAAGACCGTTGCAAAAAACACAGGATACCCAGTGGTGTGCTACTGCTGATAGGTTTACCTTTTGGTTTTCAAAGTAAAAATCACCCATCACCGGTTTAAAAAAAACGATCGAAAACAGTAAAAAACCAATAACTTTTATCAACGCTATGAGAACCGGCTAATACCGGTCGGCTAATACTAGGTTCTCTACAAATGACATTATGACAGCGAGCCGAAATTAGGTGCTAAATTGCAAAATGACAGTCCAGCGCTTTTAGTAGCCGTTGGATGACGGATACACGGGCCAGATTGAGGTAAAGGTACATTCAAGAAGAAGTTAGTATACGATCACCAACCTTCTTCCCCGTCTCGAATGGCCGCCTATCTCCGGCGAGCCTCAAATCAACCCGTCCGCCGCATCTTCCTCATAGCTTACCGGAAACCGCCCTGCCCTTCGTCGCCGAGGCCGTTCTGGGCGAAGTCCTTGTGCCGTGCGCGAACAATTGCCGCCGCAGTCGCGCCTCCTCGAACCGCGATTTAGGTGCGTCGGCGGCTAGGGCCGCTGAGAATGGAGCTGGAGATCGAAGCGGGCGGCGGCCGTCGCCGAGAAGGAGCAAGCCGAGTAATCGCCCTTCCAGTTCAGCGTTGGGGCGGCGTGATCCGGGCAAAACGCGCAACGAACCTCAATGGATGGATTGTCAGTTCGTCGCCACGAGCAGACAGATGAAGTTCAGAAATGGCGGTCGCTGCTGCTCGCAGCTCGCTCTTTCTGTTCAGTATTCAGCTCTACTAAACTTCCAAGAACGGCGACTCTCCCACTCCGGCGAATTGCTTATCCAAGAACGGTGAGGCTGCAGCTGATTTGGAACTAGGGCGTTTGACATCAAAAACAGAAAGCCATATGACCAAGTGAGCCAGTAACAGAGCGCCACAACGGCAGAAATCACCAAGACCAAAGACAGCAGTAATTCACAAGCTGGCAAGACGCAACTAACAGCCAAGACAATCACTTGCATGCGTCATTTCCTGGTACTCACACGTAAGAGTAGTAACAAGAGCGCAGGGATTATCCGACATTCTGCTGCAATGGAACTGGTATGAGAAAAGTTCAGGCATGTCATTGCAAGGCACCAGTACAGAGGACACAGGAATGAGAAGTTGAGAACCATTGGCAAATAGTAGGAGTAACAAAAAAACAGAACAGATGGCTAACACACGCAACTGTACAAAATATCAAAATATCCATACAGGTCTCCATCCATGAATGCTTAAGAGACCACATGCGAGTATGCGACATGAACCGATCAGGAACAATAGTTAGCATCAAAGTTTGCCAGGTCTTGTTTTGGCATGGAAGATGACAAAAAGGGAACCAAAATACCCTACAACTTAAGAGGCGGTAATAAATAGCTTCACGCAGAGTAACCTCCATTGACAAGCTTCTCTCCAATCTTTCTAGATCAGACAAAATGGGAGTCAAAACACAGAAGAAAATGACTTATTCTTCCCCATTCTTTCGAAACAAAAAACGAGGACCCAGAGTTTCCTTAACAAATGCTCAAATGCCGCATCTCACCACCTCTGCCTTGTCATTGGCCTGAACGGAAACAACACAAAACCGATTAAGAGTTGCACATGAACCGATAATATCAACATCAATTGGTTAGAAATTGATTTCACTTCCATTATACTTTTAACCGCTTAAATAGACCAGACTACAGCACATCAAGAACTAAAGCAAATAAGATGAACAACATAGATATAAAGGTTCTATGCTCCTATTTCTACCCATTAACCCTTTAAAAAGCAACCATCATACAAGAACAGTTCATCACTGCTTCACAAAGTTTAAGCTGTTGGCTGATCATGGTTTGTATCTTCAAATAAAAAAGAAACCCCAATTCTGAGCTTTGCATCCTCTCTATGAACCTATAGTGTCCTACCTGGACAAATATCCCATTCCTCCTTTCATCTTCAATCAAACAGTATACTATACGTGCAATCTCAAAGTTGTCCAAAGTTAAAGTGCTACTTGGCTTATAATCAAAATGTGGTATATCGCCATACAAGAAGAACAACTATATAAAAGGTTCCGTATTCAACTAAACAAAACAAACACAAGAAGGCAGGCATGAAAAATCAATGTCAGTATGAAAACGTGACGCATCATACATCTTACAAAACGAATTAAACTATATAGAAGGACTAAGGAGGCATTTCAGCTAACCAGCAAAATTACATGCAACTGTCAATATGAAACATTAACCTGGAAAAAAATCAGCATGATCAAATTGAGCAAGCAAATTGCACAAACCTGTCGGAACTTCTGCTTCCACCAAAAGAGCCCCTCTCTCTGCTACCTTGGAATCCCCATCTTTCCTCAGCTGGTTTCGGAAATGGCTCCATACCACCACGGGAGTGTGGCCTATCCACGATGGATGCCATAATCTGTGGTTCCTCTGCAATAGCTGGTGGAACTGCAGAAACCCTTCCGGCTCCAGAACCAGGTCTTTGCCCAAATCGAACCTTGTCATCCAACTCAATAGTAAGCAACTCAAGCTGCTTTTCCATCTGAGTTATCTTCTCCGACAAATCCTCTGGATCCTCAGGGGAAGCTTGGTCCGGACCATCAGTTTTATTAGCCTCACTTTCTTTCAGTTTCTCCTTGAGGAGGTTTATTTCTTCTTTCAAGATCCTTTCTTCATTTGTCTCTGGCCTGAAAAATGAGGTATGGATATATTGAATTAATTGAAAACAAACTTGCACAGGCTAAAAGAATAGAATTTCAGAAAGAAGGAACCGATCCACGTATCCATGTCCTTGCTATTCATGAGTAATGACTTATAGAAGCAAATTATGAATTTATCAACACAATAGCATACTACATTTTGCTAGCGACCACAGTCAATTTCACTTCTCACAATACTAAGCGTAACGGTGAACAATCAAGTTTGAATGGAAGTGACAACATATAACTGCATATGCATCACTACATTCAGCACCCACAAGAAAACGTTGAATTTAAGTGAACCATTGCTGTAAATGTTGATTGTTGACTCCACTGCACCGTTGAAAAGATTAATGCAGATAACTTCATAATAATAAATGGTTCGACATTAACATTAAATGCTTAATTCACTGAAAGAATACTATAAAGGTAAACCTTCACTTCTAGTTGCTAATTTTTGGATTTTAATTATGAAGTTATCACAAAAGCAATTCTTCCAAAATATCACATAACAAAAACAGCAGGCCAGTTGTTGTTAGGACATGCTACATAAATTGCTAGGTTTTTATATATTAGAAAAGAACTAAGCAGAACTTGCACAATTCTTTATGCAAGGCTGCACCTTTACTAACCTATATCAATGCTCCAGTATTGCAATATGCATGTTTACATTATCACAAGAAGCACTCCTTTTACTAACCTATATCAGTCCTCCAGTATTGCATGTTTCCATTATCACAAGAATACACCTTCACTAACCTATATAAGTACACTTGCATTGCATGTTTGCAGTATCATGAGATTCATGAGAAATGCTAAGTGCAATCAAGAGGTAGCTTCATATGCGTACCTATTAACAGCACGATGTTCCAGCTCAAGGTCTATCTTCCTCCAGTCTTTCCCTTTCTCTTGCAGCACCACTTCCCGTGGTTTGGCATTACCAAACGGATTTACCTTTGGCCGTGACCTCGGTGCCCCTTCACTCCCGACTGCTGATACCTGTGATCCAGGGCTCCCAGGGCGGGAGGAATGTGCGCTATTTGGCCGGCTGGACTGTGAGCTGGTAGGGCGGCTAGTTTTATGTTCAATCTCGGTCTCCATCTTCCTCCAATCCAACCCTTTCTCAGCCAGCACCTCCTCCCGGGGCCTTGCAGCCCCAAATGGGCTTGGCCGGTTGCGTGCCACCTCAGCTGGTGGCGTAGCGGTAGCCGAGGGATCTCGCTTCGGTGGATCAAGATTGAGCCGCGGCCTCTCACGCTCGCCGTTGTGCGACATTGGCATCGGTGCAAAGCTACCACCACGAGCCCAACGGTCAGAATCGGAGGGGCCTGGCGAGTCACGGAAACCCAGTGATTCACGGAAGCCACCACCACCACCAGAACCGAGGCTTGGGTAGCGCGATGGCATCGGCTTCTTGTCGCGCGACCAGTCATCGATGTCGTCAGAGCGGCCGGCGGGGGAGGGGCCGCCGAACCTATCACGGCGGCCAGAGTCGCTCAAAGCCGGCGTGAACCTCTTATTCGTTCCCCAGTTGTCCACCTCGTCGGCGCGGGAGGGCATGTCGAGATCCGAGGACCTACCGGGTCCGCGGCGGCCGTCGTCGTCGAACCCCCCGCGGCGGTCGCCGCCCCCAGCGCCAAACCCTCCGCCGTAGGAGCGGAACCCTCGGGAGCGGTCGAGCTCCTCGGCGGAGCGCTCCCTCGGGCCGGTGGGCAGCATCATCATCTCCTCAGGGGTGAGCCCCCTCGGCTCCACGGGGGCGGCGCCGCCCCGATGCTGCCCCTGCACGCCGTACCCGCTGAACTCGGACAGTGACAGGGTGGTGCCCTTGTTCTTCTTCTTCTGCTTGCCCCCGCCCCCCGCCGCCGCGGCGGCCTCGCGGAGGCTCGGGAAGCTGGCGGCGCCACCGGCGGGCGCGGGCGGCTCGGGCGCCGGGAAAGCCGCCGCCTGCTCCCGCTCCTCCTCCTCAGCGCGCTCCGCGTCCAGCGCCCACGCGCCGACGCCTCCCCAGGGTTTCGCCATCCCGGTCGCCGCTGCCGCCGCCGCGAGATCTAGGGTTTGGTGCTCGGAGGCGCGGAGGCGAGCGGAGGTGAGAGAGAGAGAGAGAGGAGTCGCTTGCGCTTCTGGTGGTGGAGTGGTGTGGCCGTGTGGGTGGGTGGGTTGGGTGGGAAAAATGCGTGGGGCGCGCGCTAAATCGCGCGGGTTCCAGGGGCGGAACGGCAAAATGGTGTGCGGGCGGGGGGTGGGCCCGTGGCGGCGTGAGCTGTGGGTGGGATCGCCGCGCCCGCGCCGTTGCGTTGCGTTGCGTGCTGGCTGCTGTGCTGCATATGCTGCACGCGCAGCTGTGGCGAGCGACTCGTGGCGGCGCGCGCGGCCTCTCGTGTCGCGTGCGGGCTGCTCTCGCGGTGGCAGCTGGCGCACCGACCTGGCCGTCCGATACTCCGATCGATCACAACCAGAGAACCTTGGCGTGAAAGCTATGGTGTGTTTTTTTTTAAATACGGTACAAATGTAGCGTTCACAACACGCGTACACTAACCCATGTAAAAACACACTCATATCTTTAAAGGGTGTTTAGATCTAGGGATTAAATTTTAGTCACTGTCACATCGGATGTTTGAACGCTAATTAAGAGTATTAAACATAGAGTAATAATAAAACTAATTGCATAAATGAGAGCTAATTCGTGAGACAAATTTTCAAGCCTAATTAATCCATATTTAGCACATGTTCACTGTAGCATCACATAGACTAATCATGGATTAATTAGGCTCAATAGATTCGTCTCGCAAATTAGTCCAGATTTATGAAATGGGTTTTATTTTTAGTCTACATTTAATACTTCTAATTAGTGTAGAAACATTCGATGTGATAGGGACTTAAAAAACTTTATTCCCATCCAAACCCCCTTATTCCTATAAACACATCTGGAAGACTGAGCTGGTATATCATGAAATTGACGAAATCATCACGAGCGTGTCGCTGTCGACGGGTACGTTGCCTACCAATGAAAGAAAAATTAGTTGTAAATGTAAGCACATGTATGAAATTTAGGATCTAAACCTAGACGGCTTGTTTCCACCACAAGAAAACTAACCAGTTGAGCTACGCTCACTTCACATTTAGTTTTTTTATTACACGAAAAAAACACGCAACAACGTACTCACATCCCGTGAATAGGTTTCCTACGACCCTAACATATGGAAACGAGTGGCATATCCATAATCTAGTCTACTTACATATGCGTGAGCACTATAATTTAAACCCTATTATACTACTCCCTTCGTTTTATATATGATAAGCTGTTTTGATTTTTTCTAGTTAAATATTATTTAGGTTTAATCAAATTTATAGAAACATATAGCAATATTTTTAACACAAAACAAACATATACCATTAAAATATGTTCAATATAATAGTTAATAAAACTAATTTGGTATTGTAGATGTTGCCAATTTTTTCTATAAGTTGATTAAACCTAAAAAAATTTAAAAAAATTAAAACGACTTCTAATATGAAATGGATGGAGTAGTAACTTGCAGCTTGGGATGGAAAAAAATGCTCATTTGGGTTTCATAATGTTGGCGTTATCTTTGTGCATACTAGCGGTTATCAGTTCAATATCTGCATAGATGTATGCCCAGTTGGCGAATCACGAGCATAATAGTGTAATTTCTGAATAACTTTGTCAACCGCGCTCGCCAAACTAAGAACTCTGTCTTGCAGCAGATTGAAAGAAACAGAGGTATGAATCCACTACTTGAAGAATATCTTATTTCTATCCGGGTGAAATACCACCAGAATAATCCCGTGGTTTCCCTTCCCTCATTCATTCGTTTTCATCCTCTCACCTGTTCTCCTTTTTCCCGTCCAATTCATTTGTCCGTTTCACCAGCAATTTGCAGAGGTTCTTGAGTCCAGGGCATCACAAACGTATACATACCTCCAGAACCTGCAATTTGTGAGCTCTTAAAAGCTGCGTGAATTTCGCTATACAATCCGTGAAGTTAATCACATTATCACATAGTACTATTATATAGCCTATCACTGATTTTAATACGTCGTTGAAGCCTCTCAGGAACATTCTGATATCTGAGTCAATCGTGCCACCAGCTTTTTCCACAAATGCGTGGGACTAATCAGGACGAAAAGACGGTGACAAAGATATGAGGCATACCAGGACGTACTGGTCGGTTGACAGTAGGTAAAGCAAAGCCGTAAAGGGGCTAAAACTAGCTTAATACTACATCAGATACGGTTATTAAAAATAGGTATAATTAAATGTAAGAGAATTGTGATCGGATAATAAGTAAAGGTAAGTAGAAAATTATTTTGAATGGTGGATGATTATGATTGGTTGAGAAGAGAATGTTGGGGTAGAAGATATATTTTGAAATAAATTATAGAGACTAGAAGTTATTATATTTTAGGATGGTGTGAGTATTATCTTATTTGACATTGACAAAAGTAACTTCTCTTCCTTTTGTTTTTCAGAGATCAGAAGTACTACCATACCATGCGATATTGCGATGCAAGTCAGATTATTCTTTAGTTCTGCACCAATCCAAGTCCTGAAAGTCAAGCAGAAAAGCGGCAACAAATGTGTTTCAGAATTGAACCAGCTGACAGCGACGGCGGCATATGCATGCAGCAGCTAGCCAGCTACTATCACCCGGATAGTGCTTGGGTCTCGCACGCTGTTTTATGCTTGAGTTGCTGATGTGAGAAAATGAGAGGTGAAGGAATGATTAGGCTTCTACCGAGCGTTGGGTCTCTGAAGTTGACGTTGCAATTAAACTTGACTTGCGAAGCCTGTGCGAGTGTGCGAGTGTGCAAGTTCAAAGGGTAAGGGTTACGGTGGATGTGATTACTACGATAATCTTAGCTATATTATCTATAAATTAATTAAGATGCAACATGTACAAGATGTTACCTCCGATATACAAACTCTAACATTTTCTTTAATTGATTCACTCTCACACTATTTCACTTTTTCTTTGCACTTCTCTTAAAAATTGTGTAGATGTTGGCTTTTGCATGAGAGGTGGTTCATGCTCTCTCTTCACTTCCTTCATCCACCATATTACCTAATCCAATGTAACACTTTTAGAGGTAACACGTGAGTCCTTATAATACTTGCTCTAATGAAACCATGGAATTCGTAGTTTTCCTTCAATCTCCTTCTTTCATTTTCATCCTGCGAGGCACACCGCACACACGAATCAAGCCCGAGAGAGATCTTGTCGGATAAGCATGCGGAATTTTTAAAATAATACTTTTTAAATAGAGAATTACAAAAATAGATGTTGACAGATTAAAATTGTAAGTTTAACAACCCATCGAAGTTCGACATGGGTACATATTAAACAACTGTAGTTTTTTCAATGCCCGTCTAGGAACTATGAAATTTTTTTATCTATTTGATTAAAAATATTAGTTTAAAATAACATATAATTAAAAAGAAAAAATCAATAAAATGTGTTAGAAAAGGTATCAATGTTTCATATTCCAGGTGGCTAAGTATCCTTGCATAATTGTGCCTAAAAAGGAAGAAAAAATCATCGTGCAAGGTGCCTTGAGGATATTTCCTCGTCTACTCGAGGTCGATTCCGACTCCTCATGGGGTGTGGATGCTCTAAAGTTGATGCTGAAACCACTTGACGTAGTTGCAAAAATGTCAACCCTCCCTTTGTTTCTACCAACTGAGATTAATTTTTCCTAATTAACTCTCTTAATCAGTGTTGATTTAGTGAGAAAATATTTTCATTTTCAACAATGAGATAGGTAACATAGATGTGTATATCCCCGTGAGATCGATTTATCCTCATTCGGCATACTCGATTTTTTTGTCTCGGACAACAGTAATTGAAATTGATCTAATAAAAACAAAAAGAAAATGCATCTGCTTTCTAGATTATGTTGTGCTTGCATATTTTTTTGATAAAAGAGTGCATTATTTTTTAGTGCTGGCTGGAGTGTAATCGTTGTTATGGAAGGGAACATCTTAAAAAAAGTAGTTTCCCTTTAATTCTACACTAATCAAGTAAATTAGGTGAGATGACGTGTCTTAATTGATCTCATACATACAAACAAAAGAATAACTATGAGTTTGCTAAATCCTCCTATAGCTTGTCAAATTGGCCAGGTCTTTCCGTATCGGCCTGGGCATGTATATACAGTTCACGACCTAGGAATGGCATGGCCCTTGGCTACGAATCATGCTGGCACGACCCGTCTAGCCATGTCATGCTTGGGCTGCCACCTTAGCCCCACGTGCCAACACAACAAGTGCATGTAGCATGCCAGCATGACATGGCCCAGGAATGGCACAACACGGCCTGGCCTATGCGACATGGTGGTGACCGATGACTGGCACCAGCCAACAACCGCTAGTTGAGCAACTACCATCCAAGCAGGAGCCACGAGGAAAGAAGAAGAGAAAAATCGAGGAAGCTAGGGGCTCAGGGCAGATGAAGCGATGATTGACGCTCATCGATGTAGGCCTGTATTATGGCGTGGTGGCGTTGCCTGTCCCATTCTGAGTGTGTCAGTCGTTGAGGGCTTACTGGCTCGGGGTGGAGGAAGTAGGAAGCGAAGAGCCATGACAGTGCTTGATGAGGAGGAGGACATATTTTCTTGGTATATATTGAATTTGGGTTACGGGCCTCCACACTACCCACGTACCCTAATTGTACCAGGCCAAGACTACACGACCTGACATCTCATTGGGTCGTGCCTAGGCTCCAGCCTCAGCATGTGCGTCGGCACGATACGACCCATTCGGTGCGTCGTGCCTAATCGGGTCAGCGCCAAACGTACATATTTATCCACCGTCTCAACCCTATAAAAAATAAAATAAAATCCATCGTCTTAATGGCCTAGCACTAGGGGATCCTGAGTTCCTGACCTCTTGTGAGTTATCCTGATTTCTGATGGGAAATTTAACTATTTGGCACTTTTACGGACTGCCACTTGTGAGATATCATTCTTCCGAAGGAACTTACATAAATGTCATTGGAGAGAGAGAAATCTTTACATATTGCCAATTTTCATATGTGGAATGATATGTCACCTTGCTAACGTGGACATGGGCATGAAAGTGACCCATTTACCCCTGGTTTGACCCCAGTGTATATTGAATATGCCAATAACATAAAAATATAATATTTGATCAATTGTATACTATATATACTAGCATATGAACATATTTTCATGTCTCAATTATTTTATGGATTTATCCTGTGCAAAAATTTTAGTAATGTGAACAAGATATGAGAGGATAAATTTGTAACGAAAATATTTGGAGTACAATAAACCTATTGACCTATTGGATCTGCTAGCTATAAGTTTGTATATAGTTGCTAAAGTATTGCAGGTATACTTTATCGGCATACTCAATGTACACTAAGATCAAACGAGGGCAAATGGGTCATATTTCATGCGCCTCCATATTGGCAATGTGATATGTCTTTCTACATATGCAAAATTAGCAATTTGCAAAGAATTACTCTCTCTTCAGCGGCATCTCAATAGCCTAGTTGTAAAAATCAAACAGAACCGAGGATTTAAAAAAAACGAAACCACTCGCTAGTTCGAATATGTAATTGATTTGAGAAAAATCATTAAAATCGGATGGTTTTCTACAGAACCAAAGGAAAAGTGAGCTGGGCCATGCCATTTAAATATGATCCATAAGCTGTACTCTTTTCTTTGTCATGGTTTTCTCAAATATGAGTTTTTACATGACAAAGTTTTTAACGAGGCAGCATGTATCATGTAAAACATCAATAAAGGTCATTACTCTTTTTCCCATATTTTTTTAAACTTTTCCAAAGTATAATTATTTTCCTATTTTTTTTCAACTACAACTAGTCATTATTTTTCATTGCACCGGATCAAATCTTTGGTCCTCTTTGAATTTTTTTCGCAGTTGTCAAGGCAAGCCGACCGGCCGACAGTGACACAGGGTCATTGGCCCGCAAGCCGTCATCAGCGCCAGCGCCGCAGCGCGTCAGGGCGATAGGCAGGCAGGCCACCACGCGTCGCCACGTCGGCGCGTCACCCGCGCGCCCGCCGCTTGGCCGACCCCGCCTCCGCGCCTTCCCGCTTCCCCGCTCCCGCCCTGCGCCTTCAAAATTCGGCCGCGCGCGCTAGCCCAACTGGCCTGCCTGCCCTGCCGAGAGCTGACGCGGGAGCGTGCCGCGCGGGCGGCTTCCTGGGCCGGTGTGCAGGCCACGGCCCATGTCGGATTCACGTGCCCGTGCTGGCACAGCACGGCACAACGCTCCCACGGGCCGTGCCTGGGCCAGGGATACGGCCCGTGGGCTGGCACAGTACGGCCCGCTACAGTGGCCGTGCCTAACGGGCCGTGCCGCTAGCGGGCCCGTGCCGTGCTGGGCCGGGCCTGTTGATGACCAAATTTGGTAATTTCAGTATTGGAGATAAGGATAGAGTCGAAGAAGATCCAAAAGATTAGATCGTATCGGAAACAGAGTGAGAATCGGCTGTAGTCCGAATCGGCTACGGACAGAATCGACAGAGTTCGAGTCGGACAGGGTTAGCTGATTGAGCCGATTTCGGAAGTATGACTCGGTACACGTCATCGGTTAAGTTAAGATGCTTCATACGGATTGCCACGTACGGATAGAGTCCTGGAAAGGCAATTGTATCTATTAATTAGGATATTTTATGTAATTTACTTGTAGATAATCACGGTAAGAGTCCGCCTTAGAGACTTGTTCGTTAGTTGGATTTGTATTAGGTTAACATGAGTCGTGTCCGTGATGGATAATGTTTGTATTTTCGGGTATAAATATAGACCCGAGGTCCTGTAAATAATAACAACAGAAGTTCAATCAATCTCGGCGCATCGCCAACCTTTGTTTCTTATTTCCGACAAGTTCGTGCTTTCGAGTCGTGCTGCATCAGTTTGATCTTATCGACGAAAAGGTAGGTCTTGTTATGGCGGTTTGCATCATTAGAGCTAGTGCTTACATCTTTATGACACTCTAGTTCTATTTTGTGAATCTTCGAGTTATCATATACATTATATAATTTAAATCGACAATGCAATCTACTTGCATCGGCTGGATTCGTTTTAGGGTTTCGCTGATATCGGTTAGATTATTTTGTTGGTTTAGATTATATAATGTATCCACCATCCCGAAAAGGCAACCATCGGCTTGATTGTTTAGATCTCATAATTCTCTTTATACTTAATGCTGCATTGGTTAAGTCCAACATATTAAGTCGTATTTAGAATCATGATATCTAGCCTGTTTTATGGTTGTTAATAAGGATAGTATCGGGGTTTCAGCCGATCTTACCTGATATAGATGTTTTACATAGTTTAATGCTTTGTTTAATGTTCTATATCTGCACCTTATATCAGGATCTAATCTAATGCAAATACATTGGACTTAATACCAATATAATTGGTTATGGTTGAATATATTTGTTGCTAGAAAATATCCTAGTATAGGGTTGTATCGGAGCTATAGCCGATACATACTTAAATCTAGATATCGGCTAGGACATGAGTCTATATAATCGTTATTTCATATTACATTAGACTTGGGCAATTTATACTGTCTCGGTTCAGTCCGATCTATCCCAATTGCTTATTTCTAAAGTAATATTGATATCTTGATTATGTAATACTGATCTTTTCAGCCGATATACTAGTTTTAGGGTTAGTTCTATCATTGACTGTACCTTACAGCCGATTCATGCTCTATTGCATCGACTAGGTAACTATACGATATGAAATCGGCTAATTGGCTGATGGACTATTGTTTACTAATATTTTTGCATATTTCTTCTTTTTGATTGCAGGATCAAATCAACCGGCACGCCCTCGAACCTAAAGAACTAATTTTGGACCTGCACCAGTGTGTGTTTTTTGCATCAACAGGGCCGCCCATTTGGCCTGGTATAGTCGTCTTCAGAGTGAATTAGTCTATCTTACATCGCTCACGTCATACCTTGATCGAATCGCCCCCCTTCAAAAAAGACGGTATAACATCTCCTCCTCTTTCGCCGCCCACTCTCTCTCTCTCTTTCTCTTCTCCGGATGGGTAATGATCTTGAGAGTGACATGCTAGTGAAGATTAATTATGAAGATATCATTGAAGATTTTATTTCATAATACACTAAAAGAATGTTTTAGTACGATGCTTTCCAAGTGAAGATTATAAAAAGATACTACTTCCGCTCTATTTTATGTTGCTATGAAATATACTGAGTAAAAAATACAATTGTTTTATTTTATCATTTACTTTCTCCATCCATCCCAATACAAATTCACCTAGTATATGATGTGACATATCCTAAATCTATGAATTTGAACAAATAACTTTTCAGATCCGTAATACTAGAATATATTACATATTTTTGGGACAAATGGATTAAGTTTCATACTTGGTTTTTGCATATGACCTCCAAAATTTACAGGATGTCGCTTCTCCTATCTACTACTCACTCCGTCTTAAAATATATGGGATTTTCAAGGTATGTGACACATACTACTACTATGAACCTGCATATGCTTTCTATCCAGATATATCACATCCCTCTAAAATCCCATATATTGTGGAACTGAGGGAGTATGAATTATAGCCTTCTAGCTACGTTTGACACCGGAAGAAACAGAAGAAAATATCATTTTTTCCCGTTCGCATGCTTGGATTTTTTTAGAAGTAATATTATTTTAATAAAAAATTGCAAAAATAGAAGTTGATAGGATAAAATCGCAAGTTTAATGCCTATCGAAGTTTGGTAATTGTTTGACAAGGTTGTTGGTCCATGTAAAAAAAATAAAAAGTATATCGAAAGGCATGGCAGGGTGGTCTATCGAACATGGTAGTTCGATAGATCCTGCTTGCACAGCGGTTGTTCTCTTTATTTTTATTTTTTTATCCTCTGTAAAACAACTGCAATTTGATATGTACTTATTGAACTATGGTTATCAGATATGTATTCTTGTCGAACTACGATTGTTTGATATATACCCATGTCGAACTTGGTTGTTCAATGGGGTGTTAAACTTACAATTTTAATCTGTCAACATCTATTTTTGTAATTCTCTATTTAAAAAATATTATTTTAAAAAAATTCCGCATGCTTGTCTAAGACTATAAGCTCACGATTCATGTGTATTTTGGTCCAATGTTGAAATTTTCATTTGCAAGATGTGTTGCAATTTGTTTATCAAGCTTATATTGTTGCAATGCTATTTGGGCATCGTGCCACCTGCAGAGGCTCTTGTCGTCGTCGGGGCCACACCCGAACGAAACAAACCAGGCACCACCGGCCGCCGCCGGCAAGCTGAGGTGACAACCAGCGTAGCAACCCCGTCGGTTTGATGCCAGCGCTGCGCATGCAGCTCTGCTTCGCCGGGCTCGTCGGCCAGTGCCAGAATGGTTCCATTTTTTATTCGATTCATTCACTTCGAGCAACAATACAAATAAACAGGATCAAAAACAAAACAATACAGATAAACTGAACATGTTCGAAGTGCCAAATGGTTCCATTCGGAGATTCGATTCATTGACTTCAAGCAACGATGCAGGTAAACTGAACATGTTCGAGTGCCAAATGATCCCATTCTGAGATTTGACTCATATTCACTTCAAGCAACAATACAAATAAACTGAACATGTTTGAGTGCCAAATGGTTCCATTCTGAGATTCGATTCATTCACTTTTACCACGATACAGTGAATCATTTTGCAACAACCTCATCTCCTCACCAAACACCTATTACTATGTATCTATTCCTCTATATGCACTAAGTGCGATAGCTACTGGCTGATATTGTCTTTCCCTTTTTTCTTTTTTTTTTTGTAAACGCAATTTCACCGCATCCTTTACTGTACGAAATCCTATACTGGTACCACCGCTTACCGGCTTGCCGCCGCGTCAGACTTCTTGATGGCCTGCCTCTCCTCCGCTGCCCACCGGGGCACCGCCGCATCAGACTTGGTGGCCTTCCTCGTCTTCGCCGGCCACGAGCCCGTCATCCTCGTCATCCTCCTCCTCGTCCACGCCATCGTCGGCCGGGAGACGCACCACGAACTGCTTGAAGTCACCGATCTTCACACGGACGTCCTCCAAGTTCTTGCGTAGGAACTCGACACTGCGAACCCCACTCTTCAGATGGCCGTGGAGGCCGAGTACGAACGAGCTTGCCTCGGCGGGCGGCGAGGAAGAAGGGGCCGCCAGGCTTGTCCACGTGTCGAGCGATGTGCCGAATGCTCCACCCGTACTGATGAAGGAGACGGACTCCATCCAGGTCGGCGGCGTCCTCCGTCAGCAACGGCAGCACCACCTCCTCGACGATGACGAGGTCGTTCGCGAGCCGGGAGAGCTGGCGCAGCTTCTTGTCGCGGGGGATGACCCACCTGGGCGGCACCCGCTTGGCCTTGGTGAGGAGCTCGAGCATCGCAGGCGCCTCGCGCAACTCAACCCCGGTGACGAAGACGCGGCACTGGGTGGTGCGGTTGGCGAAGAGGAGAACCGCCTCCTTGAGCCCCGAGACGCCGATCGCGTCCGCCTTCCCCGCCATCGCCGCAACGGACTCCCACTCCGGCACCGCCGCCATCGCCGCAACGGACTTCCGCTCCGGCACCGCCGCCGCCTCCTCCTCCTCAAAAAATGAGCGCGCCCTCAAAAAATTGGCGACGGATCTGGTTTGGAAACACCGGATCAGCAATTGACCCACTTTGAACCGCCTGAACCGCACGGTTTTACCATAAACCGGGAATAAACTGTCACCAGTCAGACCGGCTGGACAATAATATTTGGGTTGTAATAGTAAATTTCTTACTTGTCCAAATCGTGAGTTTGAGACCTATTACTTCGAACCGCCAAACAGCATCTGTAGTGTGAGCGTAAAATCGATTTTACAGCAAAAGAACCGAACCATACATGATGTAGCTGTCGAACCGTAGGTGTTAGAGAACAAAGCGAACTCCATACCGGAGTCTAACCGAAGGAGTAACAAATTATTTTACCATGCGTGCATGCATGAAAGGTAGACTAGTGATTGGTTGATTCCTTTTTTGTGGGTCCCACAAAACGATTTTAACGCTACAGCTATTGAACTGAAATTTTATTCACCTTTTCGATCAGATTGGTCGAACCAAACACTACAGATACCCTAAACCACATGGTTTTACACGAACTGGGATTAAACCGTCACCGGTTGAACTGGCTGAACAAGAATATTTAGGTTGTACATTTCTTACTAGTCCAAATTGAGGCCCATTACCTCTCAAAATTCACTATTTAAAAAAGGAATAAGCTTGACTTTAAGTACCTCAATTTATCATTAAGTTTAAAATTCGTCCTTGAACTGCAATATCAGACAAAACCGGTGTACACAAGATCCCAAGACAATTTCGGTTGATATGGCGACTGAATCAGGGTGAGACCCACATATCATGGGGATTCAATCTAAATAAAATAATAAAAAATAATGGACCCCACATATCATTAACACATCCTCTCCTTGTCCCTCTCCCTGATTATCTCCCTTTTTCCTGATGGCATCGACGGTGGAGGAGGAGGCATAGGGATCAAACGATAGTTCCGGTGGCACAACCAACTGGTCAGGGGAGTGAGACACTACCACTAGGTGCGTGTCCATCCTTCCCGCAGCGTCCGCTTTCTCTAATCCGCTCTGAGCAACAACCACAACCTCGCATCGCATGATGACACCCGATCCGATCCTCCCTCGTTATCTCCCTCTTATGCTGGCTCACCACCACCACGGGACAAGCTACTCCGGCAGTCAACATGGTGCTCTATGATGTCGGCCCGTACTTATGCGTGGGCATCAAGCTCGGCTCACCAGGAACCCTCACCACGCGGTGCCTACGACGACCCCACACCTGCGGCCAAGGTGCCCCGTCGTGACTCCTGGAGATGCAAGAAGCGGTCACAACCATCGAGTAATGACGGAAGCTGGTGACCCTTGTGGTGCACGCTGTGACTACGTCGGCGGTGGCATCGAGATTGTCTTTTCACTGCCGCCGCGGGAGGAATCCCCTCCTCCTAGACCTTGTCGCAAAGCAAAGCACCCCTTGCTCCATTGTGTTGGACGCCAATAATGGTAGGGGTGTGGATACTGAAACCGGTGCAAAATGACTCTCTAGGTGGTTTTGAGAGTGATTTTAACTGACGTAGCACCTATATGAAACGGTTGACTTAGTTTTCTTCTAATGTGATGACTACATGGCTCTTATGTGGTATTAAAAATTCAATGAGATCCACATATCAGTAGCAACTCTACGGGGAAATAAAATAATCTATGGATCCCACGTATCAGGCACATGAAAAAAATTAAAAATACTATGGGTCCCACGTATCATCCTTCTCTGTCACCTTTACTCTCTACCGTAAGTAGTAATGCAGATATATAGGAAGAGCGAGCTACGACGACGAGGTAGCCGATGACCGGCCGGCGAATTCACTGACCTCGTTGCCGTCGCTGGTGGTGTCGCCGCGGACGACGCCGGCGGCGCGCGGCTGCTTCATCCCGAAACGGAGGGACGAACTGGACCTTAGCACGTCGTGCTTCGTCGTCTGCCGCACCATCGCACAGGCACTGTCCCCTCCGGGCACGACTCGTCGTTGTCCGTCACGCCTGCGCGCGGGAACACGACCTCCTCCTTCGCTGCCTTCCCCAGTGCCGCCGACGCGCGGCCGACCTTGGGCCTCTCCTCCTGCTCCAGCTCAACCTACACGACACACAGTCACAAACACGATCAAGAAACGTTGACTCAGATAGAAACGATCACTGCAAATCGAAACAGAAATGAATGAATAATTAATGGATTGATCAGTCACCTCGAGCTTCTTTCCTCGGAGCTTTGGGTGGTCGAACGCCGGCTGCAGCCTGCAGGTACAGCGGCACGCAGTCGATGACATCGCCGTCGGGCCGGGCTCTGCATGCACAACACGACAGCCAACCACCAGCTTAGCTCCGGCGAGACCTCGAGTCTTTCTTCCTCCTCTCGACAGCAAGAGGACAAGCAGCTAGCTACTCCTAGCTAGCAAAGCTAGCAGCTGACGGAGTGAGTGAGAGAAAAGAAGAAAAAGAATTGCCTGGACAGAAGCCTTCTTCAACCTGGCCACCTACGCCATGATCTTTCTGTACCTTCGCAAGCTCATCCTTGCCATGGAACGGCAGCGTCGTCGACCTTGTGCCATTACCTTTGTGCTTCGTGGATGCCAAGCAAAAAGAAGCCAGCAGCAACAACGCAACGCTCCAGGGCGGCGGCGCCGGCAGTGATGACTGATGAGGACGGCTCTCTCTCCCTCCTCTCTCCCCGGTCTCCTTTTCTTCTCCGCGGGGGACAGCGAAGGAGCACGGGGCAGCGACCGGTGGACAGTGGTGGACGGCGGTAGCGGCGGGACGGAGCTCTAGGACGCCGCCGCCGGTGGTGACGGGGACGACTCTCTCTCCCCTTCTCCTTGGTCTCCTTTTCTCCTTCGCGGGGGACAGCGAGGGAGCGCGGGGCGGCTACCGGTGGTGGACGGCGACGGCGGGATGGAGCTCGGCGAGGAAGCTTCAGTGGACGCCACCGGGGCAACCGCCACCAGCGCCGATAGCCCCACTGCGTCGGGCTTGTCGGGGATGTTCCAATGGCAACAAGATGAGAGACAGAGAGATATGGGTAAAGGGATAGAAAACTGACACGTGGGCGTACTATGTTTTACTTTATTTCTGTGTGATAGACATGTGGACCTCATTAAGTTTTTATTTTTAACTGATATGTATGTGTCACGTAGATGTTAAATGACATGAAGAAGTTAACATACTACATGGATGTCACGTAGGATAAACCACCGGTCAAACCGCTTAAGAAACTTTACACTGGTTTTTGAAGGTGAGGAAGACGCTATAACTAATATATCAGTTAAGGGAGACGATTCAATCGAGAGAGCAAGAATTAAGGGAAGTCAAGTATACTTATTCCATACGAGATTGGTAGGGTTTAATCTGGGCCAGACCTCCCAAACGCAAGGGATCGAAATGAAAAAGAAGAATTCAATACGGCCCAGCCCAGTAGTCCACTTGTGCCATCACTCATCCGTGGAAGTCTGGAAGGTGTTGTACCGTCGTCTCGCCTCACGGAAAAGCTTCGCCGAACTGCGGAACAGAAAGCTTCCCTCAAAAAAATCCCATCTCACGGCGATGGCCCCCGCCGCCGCCGCCGCCGACGCCGCGAAGCTCTCCATCTCCGGCGCCGCCCTCGCGGCGCTGCTCGCCTGCTGCGGCTCGGCCGATGGCGACTCCGACGGGCTCCTCTTCGGCGTGGCTAGCCGCGCAGCCGCGGCTCCCCCCTCCTTCTACGACGACGACGACGACGACCAGGCCCGCGCCTCCTCGGGCCCCTCCCTCTCCATCTCCATCGCGGGGCACGCCTCGGTCGCGCAGCCATCCTCCCTCGCCGATCCGCTCGGCCGCTTCACCAGGTCGTCCTACTCCCCCGACCCCTCCGCCGCCATCGGCTTCTTCTCCTCCTCCCGCCGCCGCTCGCCGCTCCGCCCATCCATGCGGGAGGCCGCCCTCGCGCGCTCCCTCTCGAGGACCCTGGTGCTCACCCACCCGCTCGTCTTCCTCCTCGTGGCACCATCCTCCTTCGCCGCTGGCCTCTCCGTTCACTCGTTCGACTACCGCGCGTTCCTCCTCGTTGACTCCCGCCTTGTGCCGGCCTCCCTCAACGTCGTCAACGCTGGGCCCGGATTCAGGGAGCAGTACCACGCCTTCGCGCCGGAGTCGCCGTTGCCGTCGCTGCCGGAGCAGCCTGTAAAGCAGGGCTACAGCATTGGTGAGCAGAAGGCGCTTGATGGGATGGTAGAAGGGTTCGGGCTGGAGAGGTTAGGGGCGATGGTGACCTCGGCCTCTGAGCTAACCTCCGAAATGGAGGAGATGTACAGTGGGATGCTACGGAAGCTGGAGGGGCTTGCTCGGCAGGTTGAGCGGAGCAACGAACGCGTGCTCGATCAGGTGATTGTTGGATCCTGAGTTTTGTGTTGTCAGAATTTTGCCTTTGGAGTATATTATTGTATCTATGGACAAATTAATTTCTCTTGTGTCAATTGTTAGGCTATCTTTTTTAGATGAGGAATTGTTAGGCTAAATTGAAACAATATTTATGTTATGCGAATTAGGCAAAAATTTATTCACATCAGAATAGAAGAAACGATCGAATCAGAATAGAATAAACGATTGAACAATTTGGATGTATCTGTCATCATGGACAGAGGGGATATGAAATGTTTTCAAGATAGAAAGGTTAAATCGGTTTCCAAATAATTCATTTTCTGCTTAATGCTTACATTGCCTCCTGAAACCAATTTCGTTTTTGAATGTCTATGTTTGCTTATTGAAGCAGAATGTATTACACTTCTTTGATTTCTTCATCTGCACTGTGGCATCGCCCACTTTAATGAAATTTCAAAATAAGATTTAGCCAGGATATACTGGGTAACCGGGATCACCTGAGGCCGAGATAAACTGGTATATGAAGAGTTGGAGCAGCCATGCAGGTCTGCAGGATCCAAGTGGCTAAGGGGTTTAAATAGTTAATAAGTCAGTCACCAAACATCTTTTTAGAACACCTATTTCTGGTGTAGCAACGTGTCGTGTTATTCTGTTTTGACTACAAGTGTGTCGATTTGAGTTGTCATAAGCCAAAATAAGGTGGTGAGCTCTTTCGCTGGATTACCGTGGTGATTTGGGAGATGGAAGAAATTGCATAGTTTTGAGATTTGAGTCCGTAACCAATTTTGAGTAACCACATGTATAACCCACACTCTCTACTTTGGTCCTAGTGTGAATGAAACTAAGACTTGAGAGCTTTACCAAAACCATGTATAAATCTGAAATTTTTGATTTCTAATTTAACTAGCGCCTTTTTTTTACTTGCTTGTTAATAGACTAATAGTTAAAGAGGGAATTCAACCATATCATGAGTCGGTCTCAGTTCTCATTGCCAGTAGTCACTCTTCTTTGCTTGTGTGTGGCTGAACAAGTTAGGTCTAAGTGAGATTGAGTGCTGCTGTGTTTTAGTCTTCTAGATAGTCTGCTATAGTACCATGACACAGTTCTTAGACCGTGACTGCTATGTATCTTGTAAAAAGCTGCAAAGGCAGCTAAAATTGCAATTAGCAATATAGTAGTCTGCAAAATCAGGTGATTGCTATAGCTATAGCACCTCTATCCAATACTGTATTTCTTATGGACAATTTTCTTCTGTTTGCTCTGTTTGAACTTTGATTATATGGTTTCTTATGTATTAGAGAAGTTCTGTAGCTCAAATACCCTTAATTTGGCTTGAATTGATGCTAAACTGTCAATTAAGAGTTTAAGACCCACTGTTCTTTGTGTAAAAAGAAAACGTTTTTATGTACTTCGTAATAAAATTTGAGCAATATAAGACTCATATTAAATTATTAATAAATTATGATATAAAAGCTAAAAATAGAATTAAAAAATATGCTTCCAAGAAACAGTGATAGCACTTATGCTCTTTTTGGTACCATTCTGAGAAGCCACAAAAGTCACGATTTGATCCATGGAGTGCTGCTGATCTTGGTGAATGAATATGGTCATGAACATGCAACTTGTTTGGACTATCCATAATCATCATCCGTGTTTTTGTGTTTGAAAGGGGCTTTAGAAACAGTACAAAGTGTTTGTATTGAGTACTTGAATGATAAATCCAGATTGGCTGTGCGCAAAATTTAAGGTTCTGCATATATATGGTTTCATCTTACATGGGCATGTGATTGAACTACTTTATAATACAACTCAAATTTAACAGTGTGTATATCATGTTATTGTTCTCTTTTTATTATTGCTACAACTTCATCTAGTTATCCTTGGCCACAAATTTTGCAAGGATTGCATTTAATGTGATATTTTTGATCTGTATTCTGGTATTGTTTTGTAGGAAAAACAAAATTCTTTGCTCAGGAAAAAGGTTGCTGGATTGAAATAACGACAGTGATTTGTTCTCAGCAACAAGGTATACGCTGACTTACCCTGTTACTTACTCGGATAAGATTAAGGCAATAAGATTCTGTTTGTTCATTCCAAATTGCTAGACTATTTTGGCTGCTCATTTTGTTGCACTCTTTCCTTACGGTGATTTTTCCTTGACTGTTATTGTAATTATTTGATAGAATCATCCATTTGATAAACTCCCATCTTTGTTGTACTATCTGTATGCATGTGATTGTTTGAAATGCATTATAAGGGCATTGTTTTTGCTGATAATTATTTTTTCTGTTAAGGCAATACACACAATGGTGGAGCTTGAACTAATAAATCTCAAGAGGGGCCAAAATAAGATTTGCGATGTCGTTGAATTTATAGACATCAAAGAGTTGTACAAAACACATGACTAAGCAATGTACGAGTACAACAGCTCTAAAACAAAAGCATCTATACTACTAAAATGCAACATTACTGCATACTATCTTTCTTTGTTATATATTCTTGATTTCTACTCTTTCATGGCAGCGACTTGTCATAGTATGACCCAATATCACAATCAACACACTTTTAAATATCTCTAAAAAGAACAAAATCAATTTAGTAGATGGAGGAATTAACAAGAGAATGCACCCAATTATGTACTGGATATGAAATACTAATCATAAAAACATTCAAACATCGGGTGTCGGGAGAGGGCATGGATCTTGCTAGCCTAATAGAAGCTCCATCCCTGCGTAGACTGTTTACTGATGTAAACACCTCTTCAGGAATTCTCGCTGTGAGCAAGTTAATTTGTATTATGTGTGAATTGGTATTCTCTCCCAACACAGTACTGGTTGTAAGGTTCCATTTCAATTTCGCTGCCAACGTTACCAAAGGTGTTCGTGAATCGCGGCGCTGACCACTACTGTAGTTCAATTCTTCAATGTTTTAAAGCTAGCTATCACTGCACGCTGACCACTTCTCACCTTCTTTGCTAGTGTGCATTGGCTATAAGAGAAGTTGGGAGCTAGGAGCCTTGGACTATCTCGAGCCGAAGAAGCTGCTCTCAGGACCGACAATCCTGTGCTGGCTCTTCGTTGTAAACAGAAAGAAATTGTGGAAACATTTGTGTAGATCTTAAAAGACGACGCACGTTATCGTTTTTGAAACTGCCATCTTCATGGCTGAAGTATACATTCCTATATTATATTTTTTGGCATTCAGCGAATCAAATTCGTTCCTTATTCTCCTTGTTCTCTGCTATTACTATTATCTAACAAAAGCCCAAATTTGCTACCTTCAGACTTCAGTCTCCAACTGATGATAGTTGATGATATGCGTTAAGTGTAGTTTACTGGAATATTGGATCGACTGAGTGGCAACGATAGATACATTCGCTGAACCAAAAAAAAAAAAAATCCACGCAAGCAATAGTTCACCTCTGATTGCTGATTCAATAGCTCAACTGACGTGATGACACCGTTATTTTATTATTTATCCTCTTCCATGGCAACTTATGTTCTGCAAGTTGATGGAAAGATACGCATTTATGTTTTTTTTTCCTATTAAATTACGGGATATATAACCTAAATAAATATAAATTCGCCTTTTTAATGGGCCCACCTGGCAGGGACTCCTCGTCATTATTCTTGAGAAAGAAGTCTAACTCCGAAATGCCATTCTCCAAATACAAAATCTCCCAAGGGATTAGACCGCAAAAAACAACTCGAGTACACATCTCCGCCTTCCCTTTCTCCTCCTCCTCCTCCTTCCCCTCTCCAAGTCTCCCGGTCTCCTTCCTCCTCTCTTCCCGGCGCCTCCACCTCTCCCCGATCGCAATTCGCCTCCGCCTCTCTCCCATCCATGGCGCGGCGATCCGCCCCCCTCCTCCGCCGCATCCTCTCCTCGCCGGCCCCGGCCCCGGCGCACCACGGCGGCGCCGGCGCGCGCCGCACGGTGACCTACATGCCCAGGCCAGGGGACGGGAACCCGCGCGCCGTGACGCTTATCCCGGGGGACGGGATCGGGCCGCTCGTGACGGGGGCCGTGCAGCAGGTGATGGAGGTGATGCACGCGCCGGTCTACTTCGAGACCTACGAGGTCCGCGGCGACATGCCCACCGTGCCACCCGCCGTCATCGAGTCCATCCGCCGCAACAAGGTGTGCCTCAAGGGCGGGCTCGCCACCCCCGTCGGCGGCGGGGTCTCCTCCCTCAACATGCAGCTCCGCAAGGAGCTCGACCTCTACGCCTCGCTTGTCAACTGCTCCAACTTCCCAGGCCTCCCCACCAGGCACCAGGACGTCGACATCGTCGTCATCAGGGAGAATACCGAGGGGGAGTACTCGGGGCTCGAGCACGAGGTCGTGCCCGGCGTCGTCGAGAGCCTCAAGGTACGGCCTAATCCTCTCGCGTGACGCGCGCTTTGCTCTCTGTTGTTTGTGTTGGTTGGAGAATCGCCATCCGTGCATCGATTGACGTCTAATGTGTGCGTTTTGTGATGCTATGCTGCAATTTCGTTCATACGGATGGTAGATTTTGGAGATCATTGCTTCGTGTATAGACGAGAGTATCCTATTGTAGAACTGCGAGGCTTTGACCACATTGTTCATTTTGATTGGGATTTCACTAGCTTATGATCTCAATATGTGGTATACTGAATTACAGATAAGTCCACGGTTGGAGTTATATGTGCAATTTCCAGTGAATTTGCATAGAACATCCAATATCTAATCTGCAGAATTGTTGTCTTATTAAGGATGGGATGGTGTGAACGTTTTGATATATATTGTTGATCTAATGTTTGACATCTGCTATGGTTGTCCAATCTTGAGATGTGGATTAGCAGGCCTTTTATCAGTACAGACCAGCTTAATCAAACTCACGGTTTGTTGTTTGCCTGGTAAAGAGTTTGGATAATACAAACTATGAATTTACATTATGTGCGTGTTGATTCAATTGTAAAACGTGCTAGTTTAGTTCCTGATTTGTTTATTCTGTGTCAAACACTCTGGCCTTTTGAAGAATTTAATGACATGTTTATTTGGCCAGACTGTGATATGACCTGTAATCAGGTCAGCTTCATGGATTTGGGATGTAGGGAATGGAATAGAGGGAATAGGTAGACTGATGGTTAAATTTATTGATCTGGGACACATGGATTCATCAGATATGTGCTTATTTCTTTTCTTTCATTTGAACCATTGATCAGTTTTGTGTTACATGATTGCCAATGGAATGATATGCACTCTTTTTTTTTTCAGTTATCTGAGCTTCTTTTCCATCTTAGTCTCACTGACTAACTTTTGTCAGGTGATAACAAAGTTTTGCTCTGAGAGGATTGCCAAATATGCTTTTGAGTATGCTTACCTTAACAACCGAAAGAAAGTCACAGCAGTACATAAAGCAAACATCATGAAGCTTGCTGATGGTTTGTTCTTGGAATCTTGCCGTGAGGTTGCCTCAAAGTATCCTGGTATTCAGTATAATGAGATCATTGTCGACAACTGCTGTATGCAACTCGTTGCAAAGCCTGAGCAATTTGATGTTATGGTATGCTCTTTACTTCATACATTCTATTTGGAGCATCACTGTCTGTTCAGTACTTTGGAGCTGCCTTGTCTGTACTGCACTGAGTTTCTTTGCGTGTGCTTTGCTATTTATGATGCAATTCAAACATCTGTTTTTATTAATCTGTTTGTTTTATGTTCGAGAATGAATGTAATACTTCCTCATAAAGTACAGTTCTGAAGGAGGAAGCTTATCAGAAGTTATTGTAGATGTTGTGGTTTTAGCATTGTAGAACATATTTTGTTGTACTTGGGAACCATGCATTCCTGTAAATGCTTTAGCAACTAGGATATTGAAATTTTGCTTGTGACCCAAGATAAATAATGAATCTAATGATTCACATTTGCTATATCTAGTCATTTGCATTAGGAAATAAAAGTAGTGTCATCGTACTGTTTATTTTTCTCCGCTTCCTTATCTATAAATTTGACCTATTTATCATGTAGAATTTCAAAAGCTTTATGAGAAATTTAATGTCCTGAGCAACATCAGAGAAATTGGGAATGCTTAGATTAGCATCATCTTTATGGGAGGAGAGAAGTGCAAACACTCAATAATGTGAAAATGAAGAGAAACCAAATGAACTTTTGTTGTTATAAGGATTGAGAATACAATGTTTTGACAATTTATAGCACTTCTAACCAGTTGACAGTATGCAAGTGTTGCAATCATGCAGCTACAGGCAGTTTTAGTTAGCTTGATATGATGTACTATAAAGTATGTTAGCTAACTACAACTGTCGAATTCACCTTTTTTTGTTTACTTTCTCCTTCTGTTCTGCAGGACACTTTCCTGAATACTGGTTTTCCCAAATGATTCCTGTTAAGTATCCCCGTGTAATTCCTGCAGAATTTCTAACTTTCTTCTCTTTGGTACATTTTGTAGGTTACACCTAACCTTTATGGCAATTTGGTTGCCAACACGGCTGCAGGTATTGCTGGAGGGACAGGTGTCATGCCTGGAGGTAGTATCTTAACTTTTACCTTGTTCCTGTAATTCATATAAGCAACAGCACACTAAACAATCTCTTACTGGGAGACAATATTTCTCTGTCACCGACTAATGTAGCTGTCTAGGTGTTTGTTGTCTGTGCATCATGCATGGTTGTACCTTTCATCAGTTCTTTTGGAACAATTACGTTACTTTTACTTCTTGTCATCAGTCATCACTTGTTCAGCGTCAAAAAAAACCAGTCATCACTTGTCACCCATTTTATATGTTTGGACCACCCAGTTGGTTCGTTTTTGTATACCAGAATTAATTCATCTGGTTTACTAATCCTTGTATTTGCCATCCTGTTGCAGGTAATGTGGGTCAGGACCATGCCGTCTTTGAGCAAGGTGCTTCTGCAGGAAACGTCGGAAATGAGAACATCTTAGAGCAGAAGAAAGCAAACCCTATCGCGCTGCTTCTATCATCCGCCATGATGTTGAGGCATTTGCAGTTCCCGTCATTCGCCGACCGGCTGGAGACGGCGGTGAAGCGTGTCATTGCGGAAGGCAAGTACAGAACAAAGGATCTGGGCGGCACCAGCACCACGCAGGAAGTCACTGATGCAGTAATCGCCAATCTGGATTAGATACCAGCCGGTGCACGCCTGAGAGATCAATTCTTTTGGGGGACTAGTTCATTAGTCCCGACTCCCGATTATTTTTGTTTCGTATAGAGTTTAGATCGTCAATTTGTACGACGCTTCCCCGGAAGGAATCGTGAGGCAATCTCTGTTTCTTAGTTCTGTTCCACAAATAATTCAGGAACCCACGAGGAGTATTCTTCACACGATGCTGTGTAACAAGGTAAAGAGAACACCTTTTGTTGCAAAGGGAAATGCTGGCAGCCTTAATTCCTTTAACTGAAATGATTATGAAAGTTGATTCTCGGTCCTCAGCCGTGGCTGTGTCTCCATGGACCTCAAGACCGTTGTTTCCAATTATCATCTGATTCTTTGCAATGCTATCTGCAATCGTACATTTAGTTTGCATGTTTTGAACTTTTGGTCTTAAAAGTCCTGGCTTGTACTGGGCACGCTCTGAACGATCTGACTAACATACGGTATGAAAAAACTTACTAGATGACCTTTCTTGGCTGGATTGTGGCTCTCGGCTGATCTTCTATGAACATAAATAGGGTCATCGGATCAAGAACCACTCTGTCATGTGAGCCAAACCCTTGGTCGACGCGTGAATCACCCATAATAGCCAACTCTCGGCAAATAAGGGGCAGTTTGGTTCACTCCATCACTTTGCCACACTTTCTAGGACATCAGTTTATTTCACTTCCAAAGTTGTGGTATATGCCGCAGTTTTTCGATTAAAGGCCCACATGTTATACACCCATTTTTTTAGCCAAATCTTCCCTAAGGTGTAACCATCAATTTATATCACATATTTAGCTAGGTTTGGCAAGCAGGTTTGGTAATGTTTGGGAGTGAACCAAATAATCCCTAAGTACTCCCCTATTCCAAAATAAGCTAACTTGTTCGATCCACTCTAAAGGAGTGAGATTTGTAGCGCACGTAAAACGAGAAACCTCATTGACACATTATTAATTAAGTATAACTATTATAAATTTGAAAAATAGATTTGTTTAAATTTTTAACAACTTCTATAGAAACTTTTTGCAAAAAACGCATCATTTAATAGTTTGAAAAACGTGCTAACAGAAAACGAGAAAGTTGAAGTTTAGAGTTGGAGAAAAGACCAGAGCCTAGACTGAGTTCTTTGGATGAAGTTACCAACTCATCTCCCGTTTTCCGTATACATGATTTTCAAACTACTAAACGGTGCGTGTTTTTTTTTAAAAATTCTATAGGAAAATTGTTTTAAAAAATCATATTAATCCTTTTTTAAAAAATTAACAGATACTTAATTAATCATATGCTAATAAATCACTTTGTTTTACGTGTGAGAGTAATTAGTTTCCAACACCAAGCAAAGAACCTTAGCCTTTGTATGAGAAACCTCATCCCAAAATGGTTTAACTTAGTAGGAGCGTGAGAAATAAGTTAACTTAGGCTACGCTCGATCCATGGATTTGGAGTGATATTTCCAACGCACACGAAACGATAATACTCATTAGCATATGATTAATTAAGTAAAATTTAAAAATATATTTATTTAATTTTTAAGTAACTTCTACGTAAAAACTTTTTACCAAAAACATGCTAACAGAAAACGAGTGAGTTGTAGTTTGGAGTTAAGAAAAAGAACTGAGCCTTAGTATGAGATGTAACATATTTTAATATTAAATAAAAAAGAATACTAATATTTTTTATAAAATAAATAAAATTTAGTTATTTTAAAAAATAAATAAAAACGTAAATAGATAAAAAAAAACAAAATTCTGGCCTATGCCCTAGGTTTATTTGGTCTAGTAGGCCAAGGCAGAGGGATGAGACATCTGGCTTCCTTTGCCTTTACCGGGCCCCACATTTTTCCTCCCTCTGCTTACATCTCTTCCCTTCCTCCGTTCCTCGCCGCCGCTATCTCTCTCTCTCTCTCTCTCTCTCTCCCCCCTGTGTTCCGGCGGCGGCACGGCCGACCTCCTCCCCCCGCCGCCTCTCCTCCTCGCGCGCGCGCCGCCGGCGAACGGGCCTCGTATACATACACGCGGTGTGGACGGGCTCCTCCATCTCCTCCCCCCGACCGCGCCCTACCTACCCCTCTCTCCCTTGTGAGCCCTCCTCGCGTGCACGGCCGCCGCCGCGGCGAGCAGGCTCGGAACTAGGGGGGGGGGGGGGGGGTGACTCGACGCGGCGAGCCTCGTTCCATCGGCCTCCGTCTCGGTTGAGTCGAATTGAAGGTATCCATCACTCTCTTCTCTCGTAGCCCTCTTCCGCGCCATTCCGTGAGGCAGCGTGGTGCAGGCTTGAGATCCATCCGGACTTGGATTGATTATTTTCTTCACTACGATTAAGCCATCTAATGTCTTCGCGATTAATCTTTCCTTGATACGTACATGATGCGGTATTGGTTTGTTTAAGAAAAAAATTAGCTAGACCCCATGCCCTAAATTAGGAAGCTTGTGGTGTGGTAACTTTTTCTATTTTTCTAAGCACCCATTTAAGTATTTTGCATTGGAGATGGCCTTAGGTTTGCCTCTGTTACTCTGTCAGTTTAGGGCCATGGTTTGTTGATGCAGGTTTTAGCTTACAGATTTGATGTCAGCTTCGCGGGAGTTCAGCCTTGTGTGGATTTGGGGAGTATTTTTGTGCATGCATTTCGAACCTGGATTACGTGTGAGCCGTTTGTGTTTCTGCATTTTAACTCCACCAATGTAGGCTTCGTTCGGCTGCCTAGTGCAGCGCCGCCAGCCTGCCATACAGCCAGCCGGCTGATACACCATGCAGCAAACGTTGGTGGAGTTTTTGTTTGCTGCATGGTGTAACACCAGGCAGCGCTGTACCTTGCAGCCGAACAAGCCTGTAATCTCCTCTATTTGTTCTGTTGATTAATAGGGAGTTTTTGTATCTTTTCTTGTAAGTTAACCTCTTGGCACCACATGTTTTTTGAACAACTTCATGGATGTAACTGTAGTAGCTAGTAAAATCTTTCAAATTACCATTACCTATGATGAGACTGTGACGTGCTTGGTATTTAATGTTGAGTGCCATGTCAATTGTCGTTTGCATGCATGGCTTAGCATGACTATTTAATAACATTTTTCACTTTTGGATGAAGCTCCCGCATCCCAATTTAAGGTCCTTTTTGCGTTACTTTCTATTTCAGTATAATGGCATACCGTGGACAACTGGATGGACGCCAAGCTTCATGTTTGAAGCGTGATGGTGCCTTCCCTGCATCCAGCCTTTCTGGCCGCCAACCTTTGGATCGTCCTGCCACCGCTCTGGAGATCTTGGAAAAGAAACTTGCAGAGCAGACCGCTGAGGCAGAAAAGCTTATCAGAGAGAATCAGCGATTGGCATCTAGCCATGTCATCTTGAGGCAGGATATTGTTGATACTGAGAAAGAAATGCAAATGATCCGTGCTCACCTAGGTGATGTTCAGACAGAGACTGATATGCATATGAGAGATTTGGTGGAGAGAATGAGATTGATGGAAGCAGATATACAAGCTGGTGATGCAGTGAAGAAGGAACTTCATCAAGTGCATATGGAGGCAAAGAGACTTATTGCTGAGAGGCAGATGCTCACTGTTGAGATGGATAAAGTAACTAAAGAGCTACATAAGTTCTCTGGTGACAGTAAGAAACTTCCTGAATTACTGGCTGAGCTAGATGGGCTCCGAAAAGAGCATCAGAGTCTAAGGTTTGTGATATTGTTCCTTTTTTACATTTTCCAGACACTCCTGAGCTTTGGTGGCGAACGGGCCTCTGATAATATGATGTTTTCCCCTAACCATGCATAGATCTGCTTTTGAATATGAGAAAAACACAAACATCAAGCAAGTTGAGCAGATGCGGACGATGGAGATGAATTTAATGACTATGACCAAAGAGGCTGACAAGTTGCGTGCTGATGTGGCAAATGCTGAAAAACGAGCGCAAGGTATCCTCATTCCCTTATTGTTTGACCATAACTTCTCAGTGTTTGGTTCATGGTAAGAATCAGACTGTCCTGTATTCATAGATCGGCAGTTCTGTTCCCTTCCGAACCTCTGCTGTATTTAATTACATAAATCCTAAGATATATTTGTTTCACATGTGAATTGCATATGCATTATGAATTGTGATCTACAATTAAATAAACAAAAACAATAAAATCAGGCAGTGAATAGAACCTGTTAGCGCAGATGAAATTTGTTAAAAATATATCTAATTAACCCTTTGTAATGCAACAGCCGCCTTAGTCTGGTACTCCGGTATTGTCATGTCCATATCCATTCCACTCAACGTATATATAGCTTATGTATGTCCCATTTTGTATTTGCTGTAGTGTCTGCTTATTTATTGCTTAAGATTGGCTTATTTCCATGTATACACATAATCTATCTATCAATGTGTACATATTTATGCCATTTTGCTTTGTAAAGCGCTCTAATGTTTCAATTTCATTTGATTCTTGCAACAATCAGTGGCAGCGGCTCAAGCAGTAGCAGCACAGGCGGGGGTGGCACATGTGACTGCTTCACAACCAGGGGCAGCACAAGCTGCAGCAGTGCCAGCTGCCTCAAACCCATATTCCAGTGCATTTACCGGTCATCCCTCTGCATATCAGCAAGGAGCCACCCAAGCTGGGGTTTATCAGCAAGGGACCACCCAAGCTGGGGCATATCAGCAAGGATCTACCCAAGCTGGGGCATATGCTTACCCAACTTATGATGCCGCTACTGCTTACCAGATGCACGCTGCGCAAGCAAACGCATACGCGGGCTATCCTGGCTATCCAGTTGCAGGGTACACACAGGCCGCTCTGCCCGGTTATCCTGGTGCGTATGCTGCACCGCAGCAGCCAATAAGCAGTGGTGTAGCTACAGATGTTGCAAGCATGTATGGCGCGATCAGTAGTGCTGGATATCCTGCTGGAGTTGTTCAGTCAAGCAGTGGAGCTGCCAATGCAGGACAAGCACCAGCTCCTTATCCTGTCGCATACGACCCAACCAGAGCAGGCCAGAGGTGAAATCATAGTTTCAAACCCATATCACTATTTGCTAAACCCATTGTGGTGTAGCTGTAGTAAGATCGTTGGAGATGCCAACAGCATGGCTCTAGTTCGTTTTTCTTGTAGATTCCTTCCCTATATATTTTAGTGGTCAATGAAAATTAGTTGTATATCGAATTGCTGCTCATGGTTCGATACTTGAATTTAATTAGTTTATACCGAATAGATCATGGTTCGATACTTGAATCTCTGTGTAATTCCCGGTTAAGAACGACAGCCAGCAATTTTCTGAATGCTTTAACTCAGTGACATCCTTCGAGGCACAATATCTCCCTACTGAATATTAATCTACAAAACACAAAAGTATCAAAGCAACAATCAGATCTATTATGGACTTCTGCTGCTCTAAACCTAAAGATGGCAGGGGTCTGCCTGTATTTAGCACCACATTCTGAATTAGCTTCCAGCTATCTTGAGTTCCCTTAAAAACTCTCTTGAATTGAACTGTTAACTATTTGCTCTTCGAAGTGACCGGCATGGAATCAATCAACCACGCGACTCGGAGAGCTCTCTTTGAGCAGTCTGTATCAGCGTGTGCAGGAAAGCAGAGGCATCGCAGCATGAAGGGTTAGCAACAGAAGCATGTGCCAGGAAAGGAAGTTTCCTCAATGCTCGTCCGCTTAATCCCTGTAGCAGAAAAGAAATGCTGCTGTCAACCTGATGGGAATGTCTTGATTACAGCTGATGGTGCATGTATCAGTTCTGTCATTTACCTCACATATTTCTGCAGCTTTGTGGAGTAGGCCAGAGAGATGAACCGAACCATGAGGATCTGCGACCTCAGGACAGTGCTGCTTCTCCTTCAGATTATAATAACTCAGAAGGCAAAGCGAATTGCCACCCTACAATTTGCGATAATAGTTTATTTAGCATTCAGGGATTACAAGAAAGTTGAAAGTCTCGTGGAGAAGTTATGATCGATTCATCAATTAATATCCAAAGGAATTATTTGCTCTAATCAAGTGCCCCATGGCCAGAGTAATCCAGAGCAACTCTGGTGCTTGTTGGATAATAATAATGAAAAGGTGGGCTCCATAGGCATCAACCAAGTTGGCAAGCACAGAACAAATACCTGAGTATATGTAAGAATTCCAACTCGCAAAAGTTCCTGTAAGCATGACCTCAAAATTTCGTATCGTGCTTGAAGGGTTGGGGGTCCAACGTATGCCTTGATGTCTGCTCTATCAACAAATGCAATATCTGCAAACTAGGAAACAGTTAGAATTTACTCACTGTAGAGCCAATATCACTATAGACAAGGTGAGTTGCACATTGGCATCTACAGTGAGTAAACCCTAACTCTTGTCTAGTTTGCAGATATTGCATTTGTTGTAGGGGATTTGATTGAACCACTAATAACATAAGAACGATTGCCAGTATGTTAAGACGATGCAGTGCTACTGTTCAAAACTCAGACAAATGCTGACAGTGACCTTCGCTTACAAAAATGATAAATTAGATCATCAGGGGATGGACGATTTACTAACTTCATAAAAGTATCAAAAGGCAGAACTTATTACCAATAGCTGTGGTGATATTTGATGTTGTCAAAATGATAACATTTGGCCAAGACTTGAGTTTGTCCATTTGTGTAAGTAATGCATTTACAACCTGCAGGTTGCACGATGAAAGGAATAGGTCTGAGCATTTTGTGATAAATGGTACATAGAAAATTAAAAACTTTACCCTTATGGAATCTGAAGGTTCAGATCCAGATATGGCAGCCTGTCTGGCAGCAGCAAGGCTTTCAACTTCATCTAGAAATTGCAAATCAATAATAGCACATATAAGGTTAAGATTCAATATATACAGCACCGAGCAAATCAAACCATTTTACTTGCTCAATGCTCAGTTGCTAATCTTCAACCGGGAAGCAATTCTTAGATAAGTAAAATTTATGTTGATTTCAATAAAATCAGTGGACGATCTTATATAGCTGAAGTCACACACAAAAGAGTAAAATATAGATTGTAAGGATCCTTCACTCAAATGTCAAACAGGTTGCCAAGGTATTACATAATCATTAGTATAGAGGTGTTTCTTTAAGCAGAAACTTAATTGACAATTTGACATAAAAATTAACCTTCCTAAACTATTCACATTCAAGATGAACAAAGGATGGACTCATATAATCACTTCACAGACCATACAGTGAAGACTCATGTAGTCATTTCATCAGTTTGGGCTAGTTGTCACTTTAGAGAGTTAAAATGCCAATGCTTAAGGATGTACCTATCAATACAAATACCAGATTGCTTTCTTCTTCCACCATCTCCTGGATCTTCTGGAAAAGTTTGGCCACCTAAAAAGGATTGCACACAGTACGCACAATGTAAGATGACGCGATGTAAGATGAGAATGAAGATGTATGTCCATTGGCTAATTATACTAGGTAAAGTCCAGTATATAAAGGTCAAAATGTATCATACGAAAAGATTTCCATCATATGCAAAACCATAAACAAACGTGATGAAGCCAAAGTGTCATTAGATGATATTGCGAATTCAGCATATAAATCATCGCATGCATATAACAGTCTTTCTGCTAGCACAAAAAAGGCATACCAGTTTTCCGCTTTCAGAAAACCACTTGCTGAACAGTGAATGGGCATTGACTTCAATCAATTGACACATGGAATACCTACAAGAATTATAGAAATGAATACGCACATTCATCAACCAAAATTATAGTATTGTATCTCATTCAGCACAAACCTTGACTTGAAGCGAATGGAAAGTTTTTGAGCAAGTGCTTTACACAAGGAAGTCTTTCCTGTTCCAGGTGGACCATGCAAAAGTACAATCCTGCAATGTGTCAAAAAAAATCAAAACAACTAAAAGAATGAAAAACCATTGTATAATTTAACATACTACAGGTAACTTAAGATGACTTATTATCTCATAAAGAACTCAGGCATTTGTACCCTAGGTGTTTCTTAAGATGCTTACCTGTTCCAGGAAACAAGACATGGGTCTACACCTCTTTCAGTAAACAGCAAAGCACTAGCAGCATATCTCAGCAACCTCTGCTTGAGACCAACTTCATACAGTAAGCTGCAAAGACTTGTGAGGTTACCAACACAACAGAAAAGGATAGTGTACTTCTGCAAGGAATTGTACTAGTTAAGGTTAAATTGAATGTAAACCAAACCTTTCCCACAATCCATCAAATTCTTTGGCAGGCAGAGCCCACTCATTGAAGCTAGAGAGTGTATCGTCCTCACCCGGCTCCTCACCCGGACCATCTTCGCTCAACTGCAGCATAAGAAAACCAGATTGAGGTAAATACATTTGAACTAGATCAACGTCTCTTCAAACCAATAAACAACATAAGCAATCCATCTCTTGGAAAGAAAATACTCCTATGGATCAGTATTAAGACACTAGGATGTAGAATGTAGCTTTGGAAGTTTCCAGAGAAAACAAGTGAGAAAAAACACGGTATTAAGAAATTTGGCAGCAATTTATCAATAAAGCACGGCAGCCAACATGAAAACATATCAACACAAAATGCATAACCATGGTTCTTAAAAGAGGTGGAAGAGGTCTAGGCAGTTGTCAACTAACATTATTTATAGTGCATACCTGGAACACATGAACAATAGGCTTGACTTGCCAAAACAACAGAACTTTGTGATTCTCAATCCACTCATCTACATAAAAGGCACAAGTATCAAGAGATGCATAAGCAGTGAGGGCAAGAAAGAAAGCACGATCCCCAGACTAAGTAGATCATCATACCAGTGTCGCAGATTTGGATCCTTTTAACATTTGCAAGAAGAAAAGGATCAGCACTAGGAATCGGGACAGGACCATCAACATAGCTTAAGCTTCGAGCTTCTAACATCCTGATTGATCAAGCAAGTAGTAGATATTAAGTTCGAGAAATAACAGCTGCTAATAGCTCATAAAATAAGATGCTAGTATTCACATAAATTATGTGAGCGAATAAATAAAATCCAGAAACTCTCTTCAGGAAACTATGTTAAGTCCACTGCAGCAATCATTGATGCCTCTGCCCAAGGCTGCCATTGCACCACCAAGGCTTCCACGAAGCTGCGGTTGATGCATTTTACAACTCACTCTTAATACTTGCATTGGTTCACTAGTTACAGTACCAAAAGTTTCTGCAACTTTAGAATATACAGAAGCCCCAGTTTTTATGCATTAGATACCCAGCAAATATACTACGTCCTAAATCCATGTTACTTCAGTGTTCAGCTTCACCGCTTTCCATCAATGCTCAAAATCGCTCCCCATTTCTAGAAAACCACCATTTTCTAAACCAACCCGCCTGAAGTTGCTAACACATCAACAACCCGAAAAAATAACAGAAAAGGAGATAAACATCAACCTCTCCACCGCCGCGCAGACGTCCTCGGCTCGAGCCGTGCTTGTGGCGTGCAGAAGCACCTCAACTGCAATCACAGGGGGAAAAAAAAATAACACAGCCACCACGATTCAGCATTCGCTAACCACAACAACCGTGCATAGCTAGGGAAGGGGGGTAACCAAGGCATCCTACCTGAAACGAGGATCCTATCGTCGGCCGCGGGCGACCCCGTCGGTGGCTGCGGCGAGCAGGAAACGGTGGTCGCCGCCGCCGACACGGCGGGCACCAGCGATGGGACCGCGGCGGCAGCAGATGCCGCATCCGGAGGAGGCGACGTGGAGAAGGAGACCTCCATGGGGGCGCTCATGGCGGCCGAGCAGCGCGCGGGACGGTGAGGGGAGAGATTTCTCCACTAGGGTTTTGGATTGGGGAAAGGAGGCGGCTGATGAAACGGGGAGGAGATTTTGGATTTCCCGCGCTTCAATGCTAGCCGCCGCTTCCTGGGCCTTACCTGATCGGCCCATGAATGGAATAAGTTCACTTGTACTCCCTTATAACTAGTGGCCGTAGTACCGGATATCTCAACCGTAAGTATTAAAATCGGTATAATTTGACTCTCTTCATAGCTTTTGGAGAACGGTTTTATTGATACGATGTACTACGCTCTTAACCGCATCAGAAAATGGGAGGGCGTGCGCGGGCCCACCTCCCCCGTTCTTCCTCCTCTTCCGTCCCGCAAGCCACGTCACCCCCATACAAAGCCTCACCATTTCCCCATCTTCCCTCCAAGAAACAGTCGTGCATCGATCCGATGGCCGCGGTCGCAGCCGCCGTCGCCGCCCAGAGGCGACTGAGCAGTGCCTCCTCCTCGTCCTCCCCGGAGTTCCGCTTCTGGCCCCTCGACGCCGACCCCGCCGCCTCCCCCTTCTGCGCCGGCGAGCTCTTCTCCGGCGGTGTCCTCCTCCCTTTCCCCCTCCTCCATCCCCGCCGTGACGCCCACCTCTCCAGCTGCCTCGCCGTCGCGTACGATGATGTGACCTGCAGGCATTGAGCTGGCGGTGCGCTCTTGCCGACGACGACGCGCTCCGAGGAGACAGCGTGCGGTCATCAGGAGGGGGCTCGTGCACCAATTCATCGCCAGAGGAGAGAGGGAGGTGGACGGGAGAGAGCGACGAAATGGCGCCAGATCCGTTCCCCCTCACCTTCGCCGTCGCCGCATCCTAACGCCCTCGCCGCCTAATCTGCCGGAACTTTGGCACCGCCGGCCCAGTGCCCCCGCCCGCCGCGCCTTGACGCCGTCGGTGAGAGGGACACCAAGCACTGCTCGATGTTCCATCTCGATGTCCCTCTCTGCGTGCTCGTGCTGGTGCGGCGGTGGGGACGGTGATGCGCCGCCACACCCGAGAAGCCGCCGCAGTCCTCCCCGCACCCTTGCCGCGTCCACGGCCGGCGCCAGCGGCGACGGTGGCGTCATCGTCGTCGTGGCGGCGAGCTCCACCACCGTGAGAGCTCCTGCTCCCCAAGAGTGTGTGTGAGAGGAAGTAAGCTCCTGAACTGCTCCTAGAGGAAACTATGAGTGAGAGCGAGAGAGTTTGAAGATGATGGTATTTTCATCACATATATGCAAAATATGTATGTTCATGGCATTATTATAATTATAAACAAATACCGATGCTATGGTTATAAATACGAATCGTAGTGGTAAATTTCAAAACCGGGAATTTTGTAATAGCATTGTATCCAATTAACCCCACTGTAAAAGGAAACTTATACTCTGTTCTCATACCAATAATCTTTCACTTGAAACTTTAAAGTTTTACTAATGTGACCACATTTAAACACAATTCCATTGCCTCTTTTTTTAAGCCTTGAAGATGACAATTTTAAAATGTGATAGTGCATGATTTGTCAAAACAATGCCATCTCATATTCATTCATAGTTTTTTGGTTATTTGTGCCCCTCTTCTTTTATGCATACTGTTAATTTATTTTTACTAAAAGCAACTATTTACCGGTTTAATGATTATAATGATATTTTTATCATAAGATATTATGTCATATTAGCCGTTACCATGCACATCCTGGTCCAGGGCGTGGCGTGGCGTGGCTGTTCTTCGCCGTAGGGGTGCAGGGGCAGGGCCCTTTCGTCCCGTACTCCCGTTTGCCATGTGATCTTGCAGTCTCTCTGCTAATTTGCTTCAGCAGTTCTTATAGTTCTCGACTTTAACGAGCACTTCGCTTTCATTCTGTTTCTCGGCATCGTCAGCGAGTTTTTTTTTTTTTTACCTCTGTATGTCCATTGTAGTGATCTGCACGCGTGGTCGTTTTTTCCTATACTGTATTATGCGATGCATTGTTCTATCATTGTTTTTCTTTACAATGACATGTATCCCTATTCCATTTTGTCTGTTCGTGCTTCGTGGCCCGCCTGCTCCCGCGCGCTTGTGCGAAGCGTGTGGGCTCTCCCACAGGTTCTGTTCCTTCCCTGTGCCTCGTAAGTTGTTTCCATCCTGTTTTCTTTTTTTTTTTTTTTTACAGCCTCGGCTGATCACTCGCCTTTTATTTGGAAAAACAGGTGTTTGTGGTGCTGTGGCCGCTTCAGGCAACATCGTCCATTCCAAGACGCCTGTTGATTCTGTCCGTCTCTCAACTTGAAGGCCATCTTGCTTCTTTTCTGTAACGGCCCACAGCTGAATGAACACCTTCCTGTCCGCCTGTCCTGGAACCGGATCCATCGTCCCCTGTCAATGTTTTTACGCCTCTGATTGTCTATTCATGCCAAATAACGAGATGTAATCTATTCTACATTTACCTGTATTTATTATGCCACCCTTTTGTCACAACATGAACGCTTAATGTATCTTAATTATTTGTTTTTTTTGATCAACTTTGGTCCCTAACGCTTTCGCTTCCTAATAAAGCATGCTAACCCTTTACAAGTTTACATTCGTTGCCTTGCACTTATCAAGCCCGTACAGACATTGTCGTGTGCGGCGTGGTGCCACGGCATACCTTTCTAGTATTGCATAACACAACAAAGGAAAGGAAAAGCATGACATAACTTTACATGTTAAATATATAAAACATAAACTACACAGTCAATTGCTGGGGAAAAAATCATTCGTTCTTTATGCCTGATTCCATATTGACGTCTTCTAGAAGACCAAATACTCATTTGCAAAGCTGCATCCATTGTTTAAAACATTCTAGTTGGTTAGAACAACCAAATACCGTATTATTAGATTTGCAGTTCAAGAAAAAAAATATAGAAATGACATATAGAATAGAATGCAAGATAAGCATAAGCTATTTTACTGGAACCCCTATGAAACCCATTTTACTTTTTCCAGCAAACTCAGTATAACGTGTACAACTAGAATTGCAAGTACAAAAGTGTTAAAACAACGCTACTAAGACTTAAGACTGAAGTTGTTGCTAACATTTCTTTGCCTCGGAAATCTTCTTTACAATTGGTGTTGCATCCATGACAAAAGGCAGCAACAGAAAATGTGAAATTGTTTCACCGTATACTCATGGGAAATGGCATCACATGATAAATAAACTTCATTATGTTAAATCGTTTATTACATGATAAAACGTTCTATAATCCACCATGTATAAATTTCATGTTTTCAATATGAACAAAAAAATCAAGAGAGAACATATTAAACTGCAGGCATGAACTATAATAAATGGATAAATGAAGTTGATATCCACATTGTGAGATTAAAATCTACAAATATAACTAAGCTCTGGATGAAAATTCTATTGGGAAAAAAACACAGAAGAACCATTCTTTACCATGATATTGTGGTAAGCAGCCAATGTAAATACATGAATGTAGGCCATTTTTGGTCTACTAGACATTTTGGCGCGCTTTGCGCGCCCTATCAAGGATTCAGGGAGCTAATAACTGAATAAAGTTTTAAACGGTGGTTATTAGTGTTTACATGGTTTGGATAGAGCTATATGTAACACATACACAGGTAGATGCTATATGTAGCTAAAGTCAGTACACTTGTCGAGATTAGATAAAACCATATGCACAATAAAATATGCCACAAAAATATACTACTCCCTTTTCTTAATAGATAACATCATTAACTTTTGAACTCTCGTTTAACCATTCGTTTTATTCAAAAATTTTGTACAGATTATAAGATATAAATCATGCTTAAAACACTTGTAGTTTTATTCAAAAATTTTGTACAGATTATAAGATATAAATCATCCTTAAAGCACTTGTAGTGATAAAATAACTTACAGCAAAATAAACTATAATTACATATATTTTTTGAATGAAACAAATAGTTAAACATGTGCCCAAAAGTCAATGGCGTTATCGTAGTATCATTTAGTTGATTTTGTAGAGCTGAATGAAGATAGTCAATTGCTTATACCATATATACGAATAGCATGCTCCACATTATAGAAAACACTAAACATTTCACTCATTATAACATCGACACAAGTTAGCACAACTGTTCAAAATCACAAGCAGAGCAAAATAGGAAGCACTGTTATCTTTTAAAAATTATCATTGATAGAGATCATAAATTCATGACACTATATTGCTAATACAGATTATATTACAGTATAAACAAATGACCAGAATAATTTCATGACATATAGACAACCCAGTTTCAGTGCTTGTAAGCCAACTTTTTGTGTGATCAACAATGTTTCTAACAGACCAACAAATAGCTTCTCCAAAGAAGTTGAACAAAATGATATATCCATAGACTGACATTGCATTATCTCTACTCATAAAGAGCCTGCAGTGAACAACCATAGATATACGGTATATAAAGTGCATGTCCAATAATATGCGGCACCCAGTCTCGCCCCTATTGGTCTGCTCATCGCCACATCTTTCTCCCCTGCTCCGCCACCAGTGCTGAGAACCAATCCAAGCAAAAGTGTAACACAATGGTGAGTGCTTTCACAATATAGTTGCAACAATAAAACTAATGTAAAATTGCAAAGTTTGAATCGTAGTTGGGTTATAAAAATTAGAACTTTAGCTAAATGCTTAATGAATAGCAAAACACAAAACAGCAAGGTTTTGAGAAATCCAATGATATAACTTTCTTTTGAATAAAAGGTCTTCCTTCCCTATGCATCATTACGGCCTTTTTAAGTAGTAGAGATAGGTTCTCCTAGTTCAGCAAGCCATGGTATTTGTACAATTGGCCCTACAGTACTTGTTGAAATTCTTTACATTGCAAAAGAATCATAGGCAAGAATCTGAAATTTGAAGTCATTCGAGTTGTCTGAAATCTGAAAAGAATCACATGGTACCTTGAGGCTGCGCATGTAACTAGAGATCAAGGCTGCGCATCTAGAGCTTGCTCCACGAATTGCCAAACAACCTAACAAGTAAGCTGCAAAAATATTTTTCTAGATAAACTAAATTAAAAGCTATATGATCAATATCTAAGTAATTGTTTACACAGGTAATTAACAGCTGTTTTGTTCAATAAGCCAACTAATCTAAATAACAACTTTAGTTCCATCCTTTTTATATGTATTCAAGATTGATGTATTAGTTTATAAAGGTCCTAGCTAATACTGGATGTAATCGCTAGCTTATATATATATAAACAAACAATGCATGAATGATAATGGTGAAAATGTTGATTTTTTTAGACAAGACAATACTCACCTTTAGTTCCGTCCTATTGCTCAACGAATTAATGTACAAACAACTGACATATATACCATCTTCACACTTGATCTTGATCTGTTTGAACAGGCCTGTAAAACCCAAAAGGCTAAAATACACAAACTTCCCACAGGCGGAAGCATATGGAATACATCATGACCACTTAGATAAGAAGATGGTACGACATAAGCATAACTACACATGGAACGGCAAAGCATAACTTATTACAGTTGATTTATCTGGAGAGTTAAGTTCAACTCCTTGAGGGTAAGGAATTTCCATAAGCAAATTAAATCGCTCTAATGTAACATGTTCAATCTTCGGTGCTCATTTTTTTTCTCCTCGGATGTCAGGCAGATCCATCCCTTGGTCATTTTCCTTCAACTTGTCCTGCCAGTATTGGTTAACAGTGTCTCCCCCATCTGCGGATGGGCCTAATTCCTTTTGTAGGTACCAAGGATCGACAGGTTTGCCTAAATCCCTTCTCTTTTTTGCATGAGCTAATTCCTCTTTGTCTTTATGAACATATTTGTTCCAGTTGTGCACAAGCGATGCTCTCAACTTGAATATGTCGAACCGGCGAATCATCTCAGCATGGTCACGCTTCTTGTTGTATGACTTGCACCAGCGCTCATATAAAGCCCATACGGCTTGATCCGACTCAAGGTCCTTGGCTGTAACGCACTTACCAACATCTATCACAATTCAATTTGCAAAAGTTAGTAGTGAGAATGCAAATCGTTTTTTCACAAGCACAAAGAAGAATTTATATGATGTTTTAGATAATGGAATTAGATCCCCAGCCTTTGGCTCAAGAGGTTCCAGCCAATTTTTTTATTCGTAGAAAAGTTGAGCTTTCAAGCTGAGACATCACACGTGGTAATGGTGTAAAGACTAAACACAATAAATGCCAAGATTGTTTTGATGAAACGAATATTAGTCTGATACTAAATCCATGGTTGGCGAAAAAAATTGCATATCACCGTAATCTCGAGAGAATTTATATTTAAAAGATAATGCAGATGAATTCCTAATCCCCGTGCCTCAATTGGAGACCATGAAGAGAGCGGGATTGGGTTAAGGTTTACCTGGGGGCTCGGTGCTGTAGCGGAAGGAGAGGCGGGCAGCGATTTCGTCGTCAAGGAGCTTCGAGGAGACGGAGCGGGGGGCGAGAGATGCGGCAGCTGCAATCGCGCGCGCTGTGGGGCCTCCGGCATGAGATGCGGCCGCCGCAGCTAAGCGGGCGGCGCGAGATGCGGCAGTGGCGGTGGCGCGCGCTGAGGGGTCCTCGGCCCCGGTACGAGATGCGGACGCCGCAGCTAAGCGGGCAGCGCGAGATGCCGCCGCCGCAGCTAAGCGGGCGGCGCGAGATGCGAGCCTCGACGACATTGTTGTCATGGCGAGAGAGGAAAGGAACCTGTATGTTCGCCCTTCCTTCGGTCTTGTTATATATATACCTAGACTCTATAGTTGGGTCGGGTCTTTGCTAACACGAACGCGGACCAAATTGAGGATTTCAGGCCTGCGTGTAGAAAAGCATAGCGACGGAAGGGGCTTTAGCTATCGGAGAGCGTGGTGGTGGTTATAAGGAGGCAGTTTATAGGTTTCAACTGATTCCTCTTCCTGATGAAATTCGGAGCATTATCATTGAGGAAAGATTCAGGAGGTTATAGGGGATAACAGTCATCACTTTCTCCACGGATTCTTATTCAGAAGGGGGTCGGTTAAGATATTTCTTAACAGTGAGAATGGGACGGAAAACTCATCCCCTCTTAAAGAGATTTCAAGGCTTCCCAAAGGTAGGGTATCGATGAGAAATTTCTCAATTGGGTGCCTAATTAGAACGTCAAAGTCTCGGATTTTAGAAACGTGGAAATCCAGGATAGCCTCTGTGTTGTTGTGTTGGATAGGTACGTTATGTACGATCTCAAATCCTTCAATTAATTGTCTAGCAGGGTGTTTAAAGAATTTGTTGGTCGGTGTTAGCGCTCTATCGCCTAAATAGGCGAAAGTGAATGACTCAGAGATAAGATTAGCACCGACCGTTGGACTATACAGAATATCTATTGTATTCCCTCCTATTTGACAAGGAATGGTACAAAGAGATGAGTTAATCCGAATCATTTCGGAAGAGAACTCTACTTTTTTTAACCATTAGTTGCTCGTGATTATGGTTAACTCCCGAACAGTTTCTTCGAGATAATTCAGGATGCAGTAGGAATATGTGGCTTTATTTTTGCTGAAGTAATTTAGGGTATTTCCATAATCTTTATTAAAAAACAACCCTAAATTCAGGAGCGCAACCCGAATCTTAAATTTCTTCGTTCTCCGAAGATGGCTCGCGGGAGGACTCTTTAGTTGAACCCAACGATGTGGAAAGGTTGGGTTCAAGTTCGACTATTGAGGGTTGCTCCTGACTTGACACGGATGTCTCATGGAGGGGTTCAGAATATTGCCCCATGAAGAAGGTGTTCTCCGAAATTCGATATAGAATTTCCTTACCTTCGGATGGGGTTTTCTGCATGAACGAACCTCCGGCAGTGATGTCAAGGTGGAATACATACTCCTTATCTAAACCCGTGTGGAAATGTTGCAATAAAGCATAATTGGGTATAGATAAGTTTGGTCCAGATTGTACAAGCTGAGGACTTCAACCTGAAGGACCGTAATACGGGTAACAGGGAAGAATGCAAGGCAGAACCTATCTCGCAACTTATCCTAGTTACCGTTTACACTCCCGACAGTATAAGTGTACCATTGATTCGCTCCCTCTTGAAGAGAAAACGAAAACAATTTCCTCTTTATGGTCTCTTGTGTCATACCTTTAATCAAGAGACACGAACACAACTGCTCAAAGTCTCGCAAATGATTGTAGGGGTTTTCTTGATCTAGTCCAGAAAACGATTTTTCTCTAACCATATTTATGGATTCGGGGCGAATCTCATAGCCAGATGTAAGAATAGGCTCCGATGAAGGAGGTGGCATATAAAATTCGCACCTAGGAGCAGATAATTGATAGATGGGTAGGAGCTCCATGGTAGAGAAATGTTTGCAGAAAGCTTCTCTAAGAGTAGCGGGGGTAAAGGTAGAAAGAAAGAAAACTAAAAAGATACGAGGATGAACAAGGTTCGGAGATAAACAGCAACTATTCCCCAGCAACGGTGCTAGAAATGCTTGTTGGTATTTCTTACGTTCACAAATAAAATCCACAAGCACACGGATATTCCACTATAGCACTTCACCCCAGAAGTATTTCAAGGTATCGAATTTTCACAGGGAACGAGTGTGTTTTGCTCTTCATCAGGTTCACCCAAGGACACAAGTTAAATTAGGCAAAGGGCAGAGAAGATTTTCTAGTGAAGCACATGGTCGTTTAGAAAGCTTAGTTTTAATCCTATCACAATACTTCAGGCACCGGCTTGTTCTCCGCTACCAGAACTCGCTCTACTCCATACCCGGACAAGGAGGACTATGATGATCTCGAGACCTATCACCACCACTACACCAACCTCTAACAAACTGTGGGATACGCAACAAATACATATATTCAACTATATAGACATCACGTCTATACTATTAAATACTACTTTAATGTTGATCAAAAACACTAAAGTAAACACTATTTCTAGTTAACAGTATTTTAGTACGCTAATAGGAACTAACTAAGAAATATACTTCACAATATAAATCTCAATTACTTGATTAAGATAATATCAGTTAGATCAAAGTAATTGACAAGGTACAAAAGGTATTAGAGGAAGATACCGACAACTCTAGAATTCCTCCAATCTTTCTCCCTCACTCTATCCCTATTCTAAGTATACATAAAGAATACAAAGAGCCTCTTGTAATTCAACTCAAACCTGGTGTGTTGTGAATGAGAGAACAGAGGGGTATTTACAGGGGAAGCTTGCTTGAGAGAATAGAATTTCTTCATAGCATCCAAAGAGCATCTTCATCCTCCTATTGCCATCTGTCCTCCCGATGACGGTTGGAGCGTCGGAAACAGTCACAACCGTCATTGGAGGTCGGTAACTACGACCTAGAAAATTACTGGGCCAGGTGGGTTGTCAGCCTGTCACTGGGTCGACCCCGACCCCACGGGTCGGCTGACCCCTTTCTAGCCCATCTGGCCCAAGGTCTTTTCGTGGATCTTTGCAGATGAGTTCTTGGCCTAATGGCAAGATGATTGAGCCCATTTTCTGGTATTTCAATGAGTTTTTAGGCCCAAGACTCTATGGATGTAATTGTCCTCCTCTTTTATGTATTTTTGTCTCAATTTTGGTAGTTTACCACTTGCATCCAAATATACACCAACACTCGTGGAAATTGTTAGAGTTTGTCTGAATTTTGGTAGTTTGTCACCTTATCCATAACCCTGATAAGTTAAACCCTACCACTATGTTGGATGTTGTTGACATAAAAATATGACGGCATGGGAGATCTGCTTAGATCCAGTGCAGGTCCAAAATAATAATGAGATGTGGGCGTGCCAGTCAGTTTTATCCTGCAACTGACAAGATATGTAAACAATAAATAAAACAGCCAATCGGCTGACAAGCCGATGGAGTGATTCCAACCGATATAGATCTTGATACTTGAGTAAATAATGATATAAAGATAATCGGCTGATGATAATGTAGTAAAACAATAATATAATCTAGTAGAAACCAATCGGCTAGTAATGATAGATTGAATAAGCACTGATCCGAAGGTTAAAACATTCATCGGCTGGAGGTCCGATGTCGTTAAATCCAAACGATTGGATACACAGTGAAACCTTTATTGTGATCGGCTTAATCCAACTTATAACGCAATGATGCAACATCCAGATAACTCATCGGCTGAAACCCCGATGAAACTCTTATTAGCAATCAAGAAGCAGGCTAGAGATTATGGTTCTAAGCACGACTTAGCAAACTTAATTGATGCATCACTAAGTATGAAAATAAACATAATATCTAGATAGTCAAGCTTTTGACTATTTTTCAGGATGGTGGATACATTATATAATCTAAGACAACAAAGTAATCTAGCCGATATCGGTAAAACCCTAGATGGAGATCGACCAATGCTAGTAGAAAACATCATCAATCTGGATTATATAACATATATGATAACTCATCGGCTAGCACTCCGATAAAACATTAACATGAACCTATCGGGTTAACAAGATTTATATTATCAAGAACAATCTAGTAGTCAAACTTAACCGATGTAGCCCGAGATTGTATATGATAATCTAATACTTGAAGAACCGATAGATCTGTCTAACGTGATGGATATAGCAAATCTATTTAAAACAACATTGTGATTGTAGAGATATATTGGCTAAGATAGAAGATCCGACCTAACCGAGACAGTCCCAACTAAATCGATGCGTCTCTAAACACAATGCAATTAAAATAGAATTGAAATATCAGGTAGACAAATATATCAACCAAACCAGAGCGATCTAAGAGATCGAAACGATGCAACCTTGAACAACACCAATGTAGCTAATATATTCACCAAGGCCCGACGGAACGTAGGACTTACCCATTCGCTGAAGATAGAAAACTAATGCAGCCCCGCGTCAGGTGCCAAGTTCCGCTAGTTCATAAGTAAAACCTTGAAAAAGAGGGTGGGGATGCACCGAGAGTAGTTGTATTGATCGAAAGATAATTTACAGGGACTCTAGGTGTACATATTTATACCCATAGGTAGATACTAGTCCATATCGGACACGACACAAACTTTCCTAAAGATAAAAGGAAACAAATGACTCTGTCTAATTAATAGATAAATTGTCATGCCGCATCCTCCTTGAACTTGGTCTCTTCTAGATAAACTTCCTTTTACTGATTAGTTTCCTTAACCAAATTTGCTAAGAATCCTCTTCGGAACGTGCATACTCCTCAAACTTGTCCATGAGCTTGTCCATGGTCTTGATGGGCATGCGGTGGAGGCGGCTGAAGGACTCAGTTCCTTCCGCCAACCCCTGTTTTACCGCATTGATGACGGTGGAGTCGGAAAGGCCCCGGATTTGGGACTTGGTTGAAGTAAAGCACCGGAAGTAATCCCTAAGGGACTCCTCGACGCCCTGCTTAATTGTAAAGAGGCTGCCAGTCGTGACTGGCTCGACATAGGTTCCCTGGAAGTTGTTGCAGAACACAGCGCGGAGCTTCTCCCATCTTCCCAAAGAGCCAGCGGGTAGGCCCAGAACCAGCGATGCGCAACCTTGTCGAGGGTGAGGGTGAAGCACTTGGCCTTGGTATCCGCGGCTACCACACTGGCCTCGATGGCCAGGGTGAAGCCCTTGGCAAACTCTTCAGGGTCGGACTCCCCGCGATACATGGTGAACTTGGGTGGGTGGAAGCCTAGCGGATATGGCTCGCGCTGGAGCTTGGGGACTAGCAGGGAGTCACTATTGGCAGGCGGCAGTGGTCGAGAGCCATGGACTGCTAGGAAGCTTGCCGGCGGGTCGATTGAATGCTGGTGCAACTGGGCAATAGCAGCCTTACCCTTGCGAGCAAAGCCCGCACCCGCAGCGCTGGTGGACACGCCCTGGAGGAGAGCGAGTGCACCATTGAACTCACCGATCTGGGCCTGCATGGCAGCGGTCAGAGCGCCATTGCTCCTAAACAAGGCTATGGCGCTCAAGAACTCGTCCAGCTGTGCACGGATGTCTGCGGCTAGGTCACCCGTCAGCGCCACCTGTGGGACGGGTTCGGCGACCACATTGCAGAGGGTCTCTGGCTCTAGCCCGACGAGTTTAGCACCTCTCCCGGTGGCGCTATAGTTGGCGTCAGCCAGAGGGAGCGCGGTGACTGGGTCGCCCAGCCAAACCAGGGGCGCGTTGCCCTACGCAGTCGCGCGGCTGCCGTGGTGGCCTTCTGCTTCGTCGCCTGCTTTGGAGGTATCCTTCACTTGCGCTACTTCATTCTTCTCTTGGTCGATCCCCACGGACGACGCCAATGTTGGAACAAAATCCAACATGGATCAAGCACAAGGGAAGAAGGGATGTGGTTTTTCTCTATTCTTTCACTGGCCCCCACGGGGGTGACGTATTACATCCTTATGTAGTCTTACATTGGTATGGAAATTATAGAGATAGCCCTTCTGGGCTTAACTCATGGGTGGAGGCTGACAAGTGGCCCCCACTCAGGGACGATCTGGTAACTCTCTAGGGGACATCGGATGGGACTGCGCCCATTAAGCTAGCCTCCCCGGGGGATACCATGTTTCCCCGGGGTGCACTGCTCGAGGCCGAGGCGTGATAACGAGGTACCTCAGCCTTTACCCAGCGTGCTGAGCTGACGGTGTCGGAGGTAGTTGGCCGTCTTCAATGCGCCATTAAGGCTCTTCGCGATGTTGTCCAGGCTGTTGCCTCAGGGGTGTAAGTAGGGCTCCGGGGTCTCCCTTCAGGGCCACGTTCCCCAAAGCCTGACGGAGCCTACCCCCGGCGGCTTTCGGGGGCCTTGCAGTGGCTCCCCGAAGCCTTCGCTTCTGAGCCCAACGAGGGCAAGATCAGCGAGAGAAGAAGAAGGGCCTTTGTCCCCTCCGGGCGAGGTCAAAGTCGCTCACCCAACATAGTCTTATGAATTTGATCGCGGAGAAGAAGCGACATATGGAATAGAAAGAGACAAACAAATATGCAAATATTGCTAGTCTTCTTGCACTGCGTCAGAAAGCAAAAGTTGCATACAAATAATAGTAAATGTATGACATACTGAGAATCACACAATCGTATTTAAGGACCTCCAAGAACCAAGGGAGGAGGAAATCTAGGTGACAGATCAAAAGGGAGAAAGAAGAACAAATTAAAAAACCAGTGGAACAAAGAACACTCGAAGCTGCCACCGCGTCTGTGTCCTCCTACTTCTCCTTGCTGCAGCGGCGGAGCTTCAACGGTGCCATGGAGAGGGGGTGTGATGCGGCAGCGTCCCCCGCCACACCTGCCACCGCAGCAGCAGTGCGCGCGCGACAAACCCTAACCTTAAAAGAGGAGGGGAGAGGGGAAGGGGAGGAACTCACCGGGGAGAAGGTGGCCACCAGAGGAGAGAGCGTTCCGTTGCCGTCGAGTCCGAGTCATGCTATGCGCCATCCGCGCCGCAGCGCCTCCTCTCGTTGCACCGTCTCCTCTCAAGTGTTTTTTCCAAGCCTCTGCACTAGGTGATTTTTTTCTTGGACTTGGACAATTGGGAACCCCGTGGTGGGCTGGGTTAAAATCAGCGACTGGGTTTAACCGAACACAACTTTTCCCATGGGCCGGGATTGTTTCCTCGTCAGGTTGATCCACGGGGGTTGGGCCGTGACCCTAGCCATTCCCGAGCCAACCGAACATGGCCTTAGGGGGGTGTTCAGGCCCCCTGCTACTTCCATCCCTGTGTGCACGTACATCCTATCTCTATAGAAACTTTTAGTTAGTGCAAATTTATCTTGCATACTAGAGGATAGAGTAGGGAGAAGAAGAAGAACCCCTCTAACCGCAAGCGCTGGTTCGAGGAACAATCCAAACCATAACTTAAAACTTTTTTGAACTCCACTTGTTCAAAGTGCCCTTACAAAATCCAAATCGCGTTAGGGCATCCTCAATGTTTGTTGCAAAAGTAGGTAGTAAGGTGGGCCCATATCGGATAGTAGTAGGAGATTGAAGATACGCCACAATGTATATATGTGTAGAGTGGGTAATAAGGTGGGACCCATCTGAAAAAAATCAAATATAAGTCATGCCATAATTAAAAAATAGTTAGGACCCACCACACAAAGAGCTTATAACCTAGTAGTGAGTTTATGACTTAGTAGTAGCTATTTATTATTTTGATAATGTATCTTACCTAGTAGTAAAAATATTTTAATCCTTAATAGCCACTTCTCCACTACACTGTGGATGCCTTGAGATACAATTGCTTTGAATGGAAAATCCACCCTTTGGATTCTACGACGAGCCAAACAATAAAATAACGAAATGAAAATTTCAACCGAACCATCGCTGTCAGAAAAGAAGACAGCAATTCAGAAATTGAGACAGCAGCACAAGTCGAACGAAGCGATGAATCACCCTGTAAATTTATGCCAAGTTGGGTGGGTGTAGTCCTCGAACGTTCAAATCTCGCGAACAGTTTGATAGGTCTTGTCGTTATTCGTTCTAATGACGTGTTTAAGACCAACTAATCGCTTTTTCCTGTTATCAAGTTGTTCAGATTGGATTGTATTTCTTGAAAAAAATTCCAGTGATATTTAGATTTTTTTTATTTATACTGATATTTATACACTAATTTAACTTTCTAATTGCAAATATAATTCATACTATAAAGTGTATAAATAAAAAGTGTCTACACATAAAGTGTGTGTATATATACACACACATATACAGACTATTCTATACCCCTCTCCCTACTTCTCCTGCTCCTCCTCTCCTCATTGTTTCTTTTTTCGCTCTCTCCTCTACCGCGGTTTTCTTTTTTTCTTTTTTTCCTCGTGGGAATAAATCTTTTTTTCTTATCTTTTCTAGAAAAAATAAAAATAATTTGGTGAATTCAAGATTTGAACACATGATCTCATGGTTCATGCGAAGCTCTCCTAATCAATTCACCCTACGACACTAGGTGATTAGATATTATTATCTGTTTGCTTTGTATATTTGTTCAAATTTTATGAGAACAAATTAATTATGTTACTATATGAATCATATCTTGTTACTATGATTCCATAGTTACGTTATCGAAGAAGTGCAGTAACATGATACGTTACTGCAAAACTTATAATTTGTTACTACACTTCCAGCAGTAATATCATGATGAAAATTAGAGTAACAGAGAACGTGTAACAGTAATAGCATTATTACTGCTTGTGTAGAGTTAAAACCTTTAAATCTGAATCTTTAGAGAGCAATATCTCTCAAATTCTATCTTGTTTTTCTAAGCCGTTTGCACCATAATGTTCATAAAAAATGTTTAATGAAACTAGATCTATCGTGACTATTTTTTGACGTCGTTACTGTGGAAATCAGTCATGTTACTGTACATTGACTGTCATTGACCGTCGTGTTACTACATTGTTCCTACGAGACGAGAACGGAAAGAGGTAAGTCTCTATCTTTAGAGCAATATCTCTCACATTATATCTTGTTTTTCTAATCCGTTTGCAACATAATGTTCGTAAAAGAGTGCTTAACGAAACTAGATCCATCATGACTATTTTTTGACGTCGTTAATGTGGAAAGCAGCACATTGATCGCCGTGTTACTACGCCGTTCCTACGAGACGAGAACTGAATTACTGCAAAAAAATGGAAGTGTTACAACATGGCAGTTACACGTTACCATATGTTTATGCAGTAACACTATCAAAAAATTATAGTAAGACACTTTGTTTCTGCAAAACTTAGTTTTTACTGCAATCTTACAGTAACGTTGTGATGATATTGTAGTAACGTACAACATACAATAGTAGTAATGCTATAGTATTATTACTTGTGGAGAGTTAAATTCCAAAATGATCAAGCTTTGAAGAACAATATCTCTCACGTGATGTATGTTTTTTTAAACCGTTTACACCATGATGGTAGAAATAAATGTTTATCAAAAGTAGATCCATCATGACTATATTTTAACTATATATGAACTTTGTTACTGCACGTAAGACACAGTGTTACTGCACAGTGGTCATCGTGTTCCTGCGTGACGAGAGCTGAGAATAAGTGGGTGGTGGGGGGAGTTAGTAAGCGGGTTAACCAGGATTTGACCGACATAGCGATGCTTTGACTACCCTTTGACCGAGGTGAGAGGTGGATTTTCGACCCTTGAAAGGAAGGTGAGGTGGGTTTGGTTCTTGGGAGGGAGGGTGTAGAATAGTTTTGCTACATACACATACACACACATATATATATCTACTACTTAAAAAATTGAAAACGTTTTCGCCATCCGTTAGGGAGGAAAATTAGATTTTTCGGTTTTTTTGGGCCGAATATGCGCTTGCGGCTTGAGGCGGAGGAGAGAAGGGGGGAAAGTGGGCCGAATAGGGAGGTAAAGTAGACTTTTTTCGTATGCAGGGAGGTCAATTGGACTTTTGGTTTTTGTGGGCCGAACGTGCGCTTGCGGGCTGAGGCAGAGGAGAGAGACCGGAAGGGAAGGTTGTCGGAGGGAAAACTCCGCAGTGGGGGATTGTAGAGACCCCTTTTTGAGGTTCGGCCCAGGGCGCGAAAGAGAGGCACTCCCGGCCCCGATTCCGGTGCGCCGGTGACGTAGAGAAAATAGAGAGAGAGAGAGAGCAGTGGCACGCGAGCGATTATATAGGTTCGGACCGCCGGTGAGACGTAATACCCTACTCCTGTGGGATGGACTATCTGTATGTGTGTTTCTTCTCCAGGATCGGAAAAGAGCCAACTGAAAAGCTCCCTTTCCTCTAGGCCTGGTCCTCCTTTTATACTTCAAGGGAATACCATATGGACCGGACAGGCTAAAATCTAGAGAAAGGGAAAAAACTGTTTTACAATTAAGGGCTATACTGTAACTTGCGGTAGAAGTCCACCGTCCTGTAGCACCCGCACGACTCCTGTCAGACCGCCCATCATCTAGGAATGACGCTGCATGTCATTCTTCATTAAACGGCTGGAGACTTGCTTGTTCCGCCGTACGGGGTGAGGCGTGTCAGCTGATTAGACCTGTGTTGACGACCGAATTTGGTAATTCAAGTATCGGAGATAAGGATAGAATAAAATTAAAATCCAAGAGATTAAATCGTATTGGAAACAGAGTGAAAATCAGCTGCGGACAGAGTCGGTAGAGTTCGAGTCGGACAGGGTTAGCCGATTGAGCCGATTTTGGAAATGTGACTCGGTACACGTCATCGGGTTGAGTTAAGATGCTTCATACAGATTTCCATGCATGGATAGAGTCCTGAGGAGGCGATTGTATCTATTAATTAGGATATTTTATGTAATTTCCTATAGATTATCACGGTAAGAGTCCACCTAAGGGACTTGTTTGCTAGATGGATTTGTATTAGGTTGGTAAGAGTCATGTCCGTGATGGACAATGTTTGTATTTTCGGGTATAAATATAATCCCGAGGTCCTATAAATAATAACAACAGACGTTCAATCAATCTCGGTGCATCACCACCTTTGTTTTCTACTTTTCAACAAGTTTGGGCTTTCGAGTCGTGCTGCATCAGTTTGATCTTCGACGAAAAGGTATATATTGTTATGGCAGTTTGCATCATCGGAGCTAGTGCTTACATCTTCATGACACTCTAGTTCTATCTTGTAAACTTCCGAGTTATCATATACGTTATATAATTTAGATCGACAATGCAATATACCTGCATCGGCTGGATTCTTTTTAGGGTTTCATCGATATCGGCTAGATTATTTTATTGGTTTAGATTATATAATGTATCCACCATCCTGAAAAGGCAACCATCGGCTTGATTGTCTAGATCTCATGCTTCTCTTTATACTTAATGTTGCATTGGTTAAGTCCAACCTATTAAGTCGTATTTAGAATCATGATCTCTAGCCTGTTTTATGGTTGTTAATAAGGATAGTATCGGGGTTTCAGCCGATCTTACCTGGTATAGATGTTTTACATTGTTTTATGTCTTGTTTAATATTCTATATCTGCCCCTTATATCAGGATCTAATCTAATATAAATATATTGAGCTTGATACCAATCTAATTGGTTATAGTTGAATATATTTATTACTAGAGAATATCCTAGTATAGGGTTGTATCGGAGCTATAGCCGATACATACTTAAATCTAGATATCGGCTATGACATGAATTTATATAATCGTTATTTCATGTTACATTAGACTTGGGTAATTTATACTGTCTCGGTTCAGTCCGATCTATCCCAATTGCTTATTTCTAAAGTAATATTGATACATTGATTATGTAATACTGATCTTTACAGCTGATATATTAGTTTTAAGGTTAGTTCTATCATTGACTACACCTTACAGCCGATTCATGCTTCATTGCATCGGCTAGATTATATACGATATGAAATCGGCTAGATAGCCGATGGACTATCGTTTACTAATGTATTTGCATATTCTTTCTTGTTGATTGCAAGATCAAATCAAATGGCACGCCCTCGAACCTAAAGTACAAGTTTTGGACCTGCACTAGAGTAAAGAAAATCTCTCAGGCCAGTGTGTGTTTTTTGAATCAAAAACCTAGCGCACCAACTCTGGCGAGGTATATGAGCCGAAACGGCTCACATAATCTTGAGTGACCTAACAGGATGCGCAGGATACCTACCGGGCGTGCGGCAGCATGCCTGGTACTGCGCTGCGTCCCATCGGTCATTCTGATCGGTCTCAGGCCGGTCAGCCGACTGTGACCGATGTCAGGCGCGCGCGTGCGTGTCATTCCGCATTTAATGCGGCACGTATGCGCGGAAGCGCAATCCAGCTGCGCTACCGTTAATGGGGGTAGGTGAGCGCCGAGAGTGCTCACCTACTTCGCCACACGTGGCGGCAGCCCGAGGGGGTCGGGGGAGCCCGACCCCTAATCTGGCAGCCCCCGAGGGGCGCCGGGACTTAGAGTGAGCGGCTGCCACGTCACCCTCGGGCCCGATTCCCCCTCAGGGGAAGGCCACGTGGGCGAACGAGGCCGCCGTAAGCCCTAAGTTAGCATACCCCTGGGCCCATGACACCGATAGAGGTATATTAGACTTTCTGTTACTCGTTGGGCTGCGGGTTGAGCTTGTTGGGCCGAACGTGGTCCAAAAAAAAAAATGTTTTTATATAGATTTTTATTTAAATAAATATTAAAATGGTGTTTGTATTATTAAAATTAGCAATTGACCTCTGAAAATTCCGAGAAAATTTCAAATAGTGTAATTAATCATGGATAATTTAACAAAAATTAAATCCAGCAATATAATTTTATTTCTCACACTTATTTTACTTTACTTATAAATTAATTTAATTCTACACCTACCTACTTTATTCCGGAAAATTTGTATTTTAATTAATTACATAATGTAAATTTTTCTCAATGTTTTCTCAATTTTCTCGTCTTTTTTCTCCCCGTTGCAACACACGGATAATTTTTCTAGTATAAAAAAGGTGTACATATAAAAAGCATACCTGTATAGAGTTTCCATGAAAATAGTTCATACAAAAAAGTTTCCATTAAAAAACCTATAAAAATGACTATAACGAGAAAAAAAGTAATTCGAAAGAAAAAAAGAATGGAAAAGAGAAAATCGATACCATTACGGGAGAATTAACGTAAAAAGGGATAACAGAAAATCGAAAAGAATCATGTAAAAAGGAAAACGGGGAATTAAAAAAGGGAAAACGATACCGACGCCACGCGTCCTTTGATCTTTCCACCCTGACCCGTTCGCGCGATGGACAAGTAGCGAACGTTCGCCCAATAGCCTTTCCGTGCGAAGTTTCATCCTTTGGCCAGTTTAGTTAAAAGTTCAATTAACCGGCCAGTTCGTTTCTGACAGTGACACCACGGACGTCTCTGTTTGATCTAGTCCAAGCTCAACTATGTGTAGCCTCGCCTATGGATATAAAATAGACATCGGAAAGAACTATTAGATGGATTTGTTTATAGTGTTCGATGCAAATTGACCGATAATTATATACTATATCTGATGACATGATAGAGAGAATAATGCGGAGTAAACAACAATTTAGATGCCAACAATCTTCAACTCTTTGATGAATTGGTGGTTGATAAATGATACGAATTGCGGTTGTTAAAAGCAGTTATCTGCCTACGTGACCACTTATCTCTAAACGGCTAAAAGAAATCGCAAGAGAACAAATTGAAATCGCAAGTGAAATTCCTTTATTCTAAATTGAGAGCTAATAGTATTTTTTACCTACTCATACAGTAGTAGTACTATATATTAGCCTTTTTATTTTTTTATTTTTATTTCCTATGTTCAAAATGACTTAGGCATTAATTAATTGCCTTAAATAAAGCAATGCTTTTCTTGACGTAGATTGAAAGAGCTACCAGCTCAGAGCCAGGACAGCAATGTCCCCGGCATATTACAGCCAAAATGCTTATATGCTTCGGCATAACCAGAGCACGAAATCGCAACCTACAAGTAATTGCACACATTAATTGCAACTCCTTTAACCAACTAACTAAGTCTTTTTCCTAAGATGTCATTGGAAGAGACCTGATTAAAGATTAGCAGGCAATGCAATAGACAATGGCACAAGAGTTGGTAGAAGGAGAGGAAAAAATGACAAAATATTAATTTCAAGAGCTTGTAATGGACAGCCTCCATGTGGACTTCATGGTGTACATGTCCATGTGGGTGTGTAGATAGAACCTGCTTAGAATCGGGTTAGCTTGTTTCGCATCATCTTATCTCAGGCAGGTATCAGCTCACAAACAAAAATATTGCGTGTTCTGGATAACTAGCATAAGCCTAACCATGGCATGATTGAATCTGGCAATGTGTTTGATGCGTCATGTTTTGGCCAACTGTCCAGCAGGTCAACCTGGTCCGAATGATGTGTCTTGACATGTGCCAGTATAAATTAGACTCCAATTAGTTAATAATCGGTTTAGTGTGTCTTACATTAATCAGATTCCATTTGCTCGATCTGAGTTCATCGGTGGCTTTCTCCTCCGTATAAATGCAATGACTGCGTAAATCTTATGCTCTTTCAAGAAGAAGAAGAGAGTTCATACTTCATAGGTGGCTGACGAAAATGCCGTCATGGTCATATTCCCATCACAGTATCACATTCACATCACCACAACCACAGCCCACAAGGCACCATATATGCTGTATTCCGTCTTACGTACCTATGCAGTTCTGCCCATACTCAATCGTTCCCGTCTAGCTAGCTTATGTAGGAATACTGTTAGCGAATTGATTTTTTTATCACGTACTATTGTATCATTTGAATACTCCTTCGGAGTGTAGAAATTAATTTTACAAAGATTCCATATGTATTTGTTCAATTCGCTTAGAAGACTTTCGCATTTCCGATAATTCAAAAATGTATTGGGCCTCTTTACAATGGAGAAATTTCATAGTAATTATTGGAGTTTATGTTGAATACATGTGTATTATCCTTATATCTAACATTATCCCGTGCAACAATTCCTGTACCCACACATCATGCAAGCTCAGTCCCCATCAGTGTTAAGTGACATCTATTCCAAAGCAGATCTAGCAAAGTCAATACGGAGTAAAACTTAGAGTTGTAATAGGTCTTTAGAGTAAAGATAGATTCGAACTCTTATCCAAGATTATCTATTATATTAATTAAAGAGATACCCCTGTATAAACTGCATGATAATAGTAGCATAGGCAGGGGAATGATTGACCGGTGGCCTAAAGGGTCTTTCATACCCAATACATTCTAATTATATTAGATCAGAGAGGAATGCCCGTAATTGATGCCTTGAGGATGTAGAATCCGATGAATCTCGTTAATAACTATCGTGTCTTGGTGTGGTCATTGTGATTGGGTCTCTTATGGTGTTCTTCCATGTTCGGCTATCAATGCCTATGTTATACTGATTTTTATAACAAGTGATATCAGAGTCTGGCTATGAAGAAAGATCCATGTGGAGATGTGCGATGGAGGTGCGCCACACCGTGCAATCCGCACATAATGACTAGGGAGGGACATTGGCATAGGTTGGAGCATGGTTACGGTCAATGTTTCAACCAGTGATGTTGAACACTTCAAACGGGCAGCTCGAACCATTCAATGACCTGCAATCAATAAGAACACGAACAGACATGGTGCTCAAGTTGATTGGTGATTGGAGCAATTGGTGATTTAAGGTGTCGAACACTTCAAGCGGGTGTCCAAAATTTTCCTGTTAGCTACAATCAAAAAGTATATGGTCAGTTTGATGTTTAGAGTTGATTGAAAGCTGGAGGCGATTGACTCGTCGACTGGTATAGTAGAACACTTCGAACAGGTTGCTCGGACTTTTCAATTAGTTGTATTTAATAGGGAGATGGATAGACATGACACTCGAGCCGTTTGGCAACAATGAAAACAGCATGGCGATTTGTCGGCTTCGACTTGCGGGTAGATTAATTGGTTTATGGGCTTGAGATGAAGCAACAATAGTAGCGAAAGCCACAAGTGGATTCTAGAAGCTGATGGAATTCAACTAGAGTAACCATGGGATTGCAATAAACCAAACGTGCAAATCAACGAAGAAAAAGGAGATACCAAACCTAGATTTCTTGTGCGGTGATGGTCTAAAGTAACGAGCATTAGTGTAGAAGGTGCATGGCCCTGGTGTGGGTGATGTGCAAATGGCAGAGGGCTCGACACCATCTTGCTCTAGGCAAGAGGAGGTGGCGGAGTAGAACCCATCGGAGATGGTTGGGAAGACACGTGCATGGAGGTTCGCTGGCGTGAAGCGGCGAAGGAGGAGATCCAGGTGGATTTCTTCAAGGCGATGAGCTTGGTATAGGCTCATGGAAGAGCTAAGTGTGGGTAGCAAAAATGAATCAACTCAAGTCAAGGTATATGGAAGTTCACGCATGAACAGTTTAGGTTGACGTGGCATATTCGTCAAGCGGAATTTCTGAGATTTTGTATCGCATACGTGTATAAAGTTGGTTACAAAGTATAGCTTGGAGTTGTAATAGGTTTCAGGATAGAAATATAATTGGTCTCTTATCCTATACTCTCAATCTTAAATAAAGAGAAGCAAAACTATATAACCGTATAGTAACAATAGCATAGGAGGAAACGACTAGATCAGTGATCTAGCTGGTCAAGGATTATAGATACCTGATATACAGTAATTATAATAGATTAAGGAGGGGTGTCATAATCAGTGCTCCGAGTACATAGGTTTTGACTGGAAACTTTATTAACGAACATCATGTTTATGTGTCTCATCGTATTTGGATATTCAATCGCATTTAGCTACTAAGGTCTATATCGATGGTGGTTTCTATAATATATTTTGTAGAATTTGAAGTAATTGCTGAAATTCTATGAAAATTCTTGTATTTCGAATGCGCCCCCAACGTATTAGTTTCAGGCTTTCAGTTCAACATGTGGCAGAGGAAGTTGTGGTGGATCAAAGTCTAGGGCGATTCTTGTTCACACGGTCTTTGCCCCTGAGCCACTAACGCACTAAACACCGAGAGGTGCCTGTCAATTTGTATTTTTCGTTGGGCCACTAGCGACGCCGCCCTTTTTCTCGTTTCATGTCGCGAAAATGACCAGCAGCTAGCAACTTGACACGGGCGGATCTCTCATCAGTGGACGACGCATTTTCCATGGCCTTTTTTCCACTGTTACTTGCATGCTTCATGGACCAACCGAACTGTACAACAACTTTCATCGCAGGAGACTTATATAATGTGCTTCTTTAGAAGTCAACTGCTCAAATCGATCGATATATTGCGCTCTCTGCTGAGCTGATACAGTGATATGCACACATTAGATAATTAACACAAGTATACAGTGATTTGTCTTGAGTACTTATCCGTCTCAAAATTTCATGTTTTATCCCTTCCATTTATTTTTAAATAATTTTTAAATAATCATTGCATGGGATTTGTGAAATTAGGGAATAATATATTGGAAATAAATTAAGAGAGGTATAATTGCATTGTGTTTTAATAATATGATAGTATTTTATTTTTATATTTTTTAACAACTCGCACTAGACAGTGCGAAATTCTATAGATAGAGCAAGAAAAAAATTACAAGATTACAACCCTGGGAGATTATAACCAGGAAAACGAAAAAAGTATACTACCACCCACACACCGATAGCTCCAACACACAGACCCAGAAGAAGGCTAGCACCGGACCGACCGCCGCTAAGCGTGACCTATCGCCGCTAGGCCAGCGAAGGAAATACAGCTGGGATCGCCCAAAACCCAACCCTTACAATTGATACGAAACCCTGCTCTATGCACATCTTTGGGATTGCGGGAGAGAGGGTGAGAGAGAAGAATGGAACCGCTCTCCCCTAGGCCCTTCGATGTGACCAACTTGCAGAAGCTAGGGCGCCGACATAAGAGAATTTTAATCTAGAGCGAGTTTGCACCAGTTGTTTGGGAGGTTTCGGCAAGGGGTTGCCTAGACATCTCCAAGGAGAGAAGCGACAGAAGCACCGCTGTCGCTGTCTGTCGAGGTCTTAAAGAGAACCAAGACTAGATTTTCACCCGGCCACCCCAATAGAGGGGATGAGACAGCACGACAACGTCCTTAGGAGGGGAGTGACACACGAACACCACCGTTGCCGACCTGGCCAGGGCCAAGCTGGGTTTTCACCCGTCGTCCTCCACCTGCTAATCCACAGTTGACGCACCATTGCTCCACCACTATCTAAACCTCTGCCGGCACGTGGGCACCATTGCACCGGCGCCCCCCACCGGCCAGCCTCCTCGTGTCGCCACCAGTCGCGCCTCGTTGTGCCGCACCGGCACACACCTCACCGGTCTCCGCCTCTGTCGGCCTCGCCTCCCGCTGCACCGGCCGCACCTCCTCGCGTCATGACGGCCTCCGTCGCCAGGTGGCCGAGCCTTGCGCCTCCTTGCGCCGCGACCACGAGCCAGTCGCGCCTCGTCAGCCTCCGCACTGGTCGCGCCTCCTCGCACCTTGCCAGTCTCCTCTGCCACCGGTCGCGCCTCCACATGCGCACCGTGCCGCCCTCCATCGCCGTCGACATCAGCCTCCGTTGCCGTCGACACTGCACCCGCACACTGCTGGCACCGCCTTCGTCCAGCCGCTGGCCTCCCTACCAGCGACACTGGTGCGCCGCCTCCGGAAGGATCCAACAATGGGTGTCAGGTCCGGGCGCGCTGCCGCCGGATCCGCGGTCTCCGTCCCTACCGCCGTAGCACCGTCACCATCCCCGCCGCCATTAACCACCACTGCCCGGCCCAGCTCACCTCTGCCTTTGCCGTCACCATCCCCGCTACCGTCATCGTCGTCATTGTCATCATCGATCGCTGCCACCTTGAGCGGCTCCCCTAGCCGCCCGAGCACGGGGTCGGCGAGAGGCCCCACCGCTGCCGTCCTCGCAGCCGCGTGGCTTTGCTGGCTACCGCTCGGGTGGCAGCGAGGCAAAGGAGGAAGGAGAGGGAGCGGGGGTGGCCAGGTCATCGCCTCCCGAGCTACCCCTAGGGAGGGTGAGGCGAGAGTTTTTTCTTATCTTTTTGATGCTTTCTAGATTTCTTTTTTTCTTTTTTTATATGTGTGAAATAGGTAAATAAATTAATTTATTTTGAGACAAAGAGAGTACACCCGGTGGTCGGCTCAATCGAAGAACGGGAAAAAAAAGAGCAAAAAGAAAAGAAGGGGGTGACGCCTGCCTAAACGCCAAACGGATCGAACAAAAGCATCGGTTTCCGCCGGAATTTCCAAGCCGCGGCGTGCGTACGGCGACGTTACGACGTACGTGTTGGCTCGATCGGCCTGTGCCCCTCGCGAAGTCCGGCAGCTTCTGGCTCGCCACGCGACGGACAAATCAACCGCCGCGGCGGAGAACTCGTAGTACTCGTTCTTTAGCCGAGAGAACCGCGGCCTGCGTCTGCACGGCGTGGTCGCCACCTGCATCTCGCTCCGACCCACGCACGCTGTTTCAGGGAAAACGGCCGCGCCGCGCACGGTCCTCGTGCTCCTCGCTTTCGTGGGGTGCGATCGCTGATAGGGTATGGCCATCCTTTTCAGGGTTAAGAAGACCATCGTTTTGAATAACCCAAGCGTTGAACGAGACTAGCTAGCCACACAGATTTGCCGATACTGTGGTGGAGGAATTTTGTGCCAGGAGGGAATTAGGTGATCAGTTTATCTTTGGAGAGTTGTGTTGGGAACACGCATGTTTTTGTGGGCGCTTTGGGGGAAAGATGCCCTCGGAATGTGATGCTGCATGCCGAGATAGGTGGAGCCGTCGTGTATACGATGGTTTGTTCTAGCTGATGAAAGTGATAAAATAACATTTTTGTAGCGTAGATGATGAATTGGTTAGGAGAAGAAGCAAAATAGATGGATAAATCCATCCGTTCTGTACGTTGGCATCTACCTGGTTGGCCTCTCATAATTGCATATATATCAGATCCTTTTTCTCATGATGTTTGCGGTTCTTTATCTTATCCTTTGCAGGAAAGATGATGAGTTGTACTGCAAATACTTTGAGGTGAGTTGGATTCCCAAGCTTGAGGTAACTCGTTTGGCAACCATTCGTAACAGTAAAAGTGGAAGGCCTTTTCCTTGTAAGGAAAGATTTTTCTTTGCTAAGAATGTTATTTATAGATGTCGTCTCAAAATACAGTCAATACTAGAAACCTTACATGATTAGCTAATACGGAGTACAAATGTAACTTGGTAAATTATAGTTACACAAAGACACCTCATATTTAAGATTAGCCGTCCAAAATACATGTCATTTTGCATGGCCAAGTAATAGCTAATAATATTGTAACCTAAGTATGGTGATGGTGATGAAATCATCGGTATATAACTTTATCTTGCATGTACCTTTTACTAAAATTTTAATAAGGTTGAGGGTTTGATGTCAGCCTCAGAGTGCATGAATATGGTGTATGTGTGTGTCTTTATTGCGATCGAAAAAGATTACGATACAACCTCGATTATATTTTACAAAATACCATTCATTTCATATTACAAGATACTTTCAACTTTCATTTTCTTTAGACTTGATTAAATTTATAAAAAAATATAACAACATCTATAACATCAAATTAGTTTTATTAAATATAATATTAAATATATTTTGATAATATGTTTGTTTTGAATTGAAAACGTAGCGTACAATTACACATACCTTATCACTAAGAGGAAATTTATTTCTGTTATATATACTCATCTCTACTTAAATAACTATCTAAATTTATATTATTATAAAATATATTATATCTAATAAAAAATTATATTTAGAACGAAGAGAGTAGCAGAGTATTATGATGCGGATATACACCATGCCTAATTGGCCTCCCCTAAATATACACCCAAGCGTGCGTGAGGACAAAACCGCCCAGCTCGCACCGCACCGCACCACGCACGCACCGGCCACCGGGGCGATGGATATGAGGAAGGCACAGGCCACGGCCACCACGCGAACGGCTATAATTAGGCGGTTCCAAACGCGCCCCCACGCTTTTGCGCCCACGACCCCGCGACTCCCCGCTAATTACACAACTCGCCCCCGCCCCACGTAACGGGCAACGCCGAGAAGCGTCCGCCTCCGAGGGCGAGATCGGAAGAAGGCCCCAACCACCGCCGCCGCCGCCGCCGCCGGCGATCGCCGGCGACATCCCCCGGGACACGGGAGGCGCCCCCGACCTCCTCGCCATTGGAGAGGACGCGCCCCGCCCCCGCCTTCTCTCCTGCTCGGATTCGTTTGCTCTGCTGCTGGTGGTGGTGGTGGTGGTGGGGCTTTGCTGGCGCGAGGCTGCGCTGCCATGCCGGAGACCGGGCCCTACGGCCACAAGAAGACCGACGGCATCTGCGACGGCGTGTGCGGCGAGGTGAGCCATTACTACCCCTTCCCCCCTTCCCAGACATGCTCCGCGTGCCGCGGGCTTCGGTTCCTTCGATTCACCTAGACGCACGGCGCGGCGCGCGCGCTGTTGCCATCTCCGCCCGCGGGCCGATTTTTTGGAAGATGATTGACATATGCTCCGATTTTTGGATGCGATGTTGCTCGGATTTGGGGGCGGTTTGCTTTCCCATGCTTATCTGCAGCGCTCGATCTGCCCCGGTGCGGGTGATGGGGGGATTAGGTAGGTATGGTGGCGATATGGAGTCCGGATTCTTAACGAGTAACGACTTTTTGGTGGTAGAATCTCGCGACGTGGCCGAACCGCGTGTTTCGTGCTGGCATTTTCGAACTGTGGAATCTTTCTTTCGATGAGGTTGGGACTTCTCCCTTTCTTGCTTGGATCGTGGCTTTGTGCGGCGAAAGCTTCTTCGGGCTCTTGCAAGCTTGTGGAATTTGGGATGCCTCTTCCTTTTTGGTTTACCCAAAAGGCTGCAGAATTCAGGTTAGGTATCTTACCGGCTTCTGTGATGGCTGGTGAGTGTTCTTGGTTAATGAAGCTAGTTTAATTTGGTTATAGCTGGGCATAGCGATTACCTAGTGTTCCAGGTTCTTGTTGTCTATTTTTTATATGGCTTTCCTGATCTTCACGAGTTAAATTGTCTTTGGCTTTTTGCATCTGTGCTTTTAGCTGTGGCATTAGGTCTTTCATTTGTCCTTTGCTAATTTTGTGCGGTTGTAGTGGGATTCTGAATTACCGGTGAATTTCAGATGCTACCTTTGCTGACTGTAACAATACCTGTATTTTGAAAAGCTAATGTTTAGCGAATGCTTCATGAGGTTATATCTTTTTGGCAAGCAGGCTTTGATTATGGCCTTATTGCCCACTTTGCTCATGCGTTGGGAATAAATAGTGCTAATATATGCACATACTGAAATTTTAAATAGTTTTTGTGGAGGAGCAGTTGGCATGCAGATGGTTGCTGTTCTTATTTCTTTCATAACTTTTTTTATGTCCACTACTGATCGTTTGATTTCTTATTTTCTTTGTGAATTCATTTCCAGCCTGCGTCAAAGGCAGTTCTTACCATGTCGAGGCTGAGATGTGCACTTCGGGGATTTGATTTCAGAGCACTGTTGGCCCTACTGATAGGAGTGCCAATTCTGATTTTAATGATATATGCTCATGGTCAGAAGGTCACCTACTTCCTCAGGCCAATATGGGAGTCTCCTCCCAAGCCCTTCAAAACTATCCCTCATTACTACCATGAGAATGTCACCATGGAGAAACTCTGCAAGTTACATGGGTGGAAAGTCCGGGAGACCCCACGACGTGTCTTTGATGCTGTTCTATTCAGCAATGAGCTCGATATTCTTGAAATACGTTGGAATGAACTAAGCCCCTATGTCTCAGAGTTTGTGCTGCTTGAGTCGAACTCAACCTTCACTGGCTTGAAAAAGCCCCTCCACTTCAAGGAGAATCGTCATCGATTTGGATTTGCTGAATCACGGCTGACATATGGTATGATTGGGGGAAGGTTCGTGAAGGGAGAAAACCCATTTGTTGAGGAGTCATATCAAAGGGTTGCCCTGGACCAGCTTATTAAGATTGCGAAAATAGAAGATGATGACCTATTGATCATGTCAGATGTTGATGAAATCCCAAGTGGCCACACAATTGATCTCCTGAGATGGTGTGATGACATTCCTGAGATCCTTCATCTTCAGCTTAGGAATTACCTCTACTCATTTGAATTTTTCCTGGATGACAAGAGTTGGAGGGCATCGATACACAGGTACCGGTCTGGGAAGACGAGATATGCACACTTCCGGCAGACAGATGAGCTTCTTGCTGATTCAGGCTGGCACTGCAGTTTTTGCTTTCGCTACATAAGTGATTTTGCCTTCAAAATGCAAGCTTACAGCCATGTCGATCGGATTAGATTTAAGTACTTCCTGAACCCTGAAAGGATTCAAGATGTTATATGCAGAGGGGCAGATCTTTTTGACATGCTTCCTGAAGAGTACACGTTCCAAGAGATCATTGCCAAGTTGGGGCCGATTCCAAGTACATTTTCTGCTGTTCATCTTCCTAGCTATCTGCTACAGAATGTTGACCGGTACAGGTACCTTCTCCCGGGGTACTGCAGGAGAGAAAGTGGGTAGGTTTTGATGATCTACACTCTTCAGTCTGATGTGCATGCCTGTCACTGCCATGTTCTCCACCTCCGAGATTGGCTGGCCGTGACGGTTGCATCTGATATGATTGGCTAAGTTAGCTGGATGATTGCTTGGGATGAGTGGCTATGGATGATTTCATCATCCTTCACTATGCAATCTAACACCGGACGACGCTACAGGCTACAGCTTAGTGTATGCTCGGTCGTGGCATGGTTACCTTCCCAGAGGAATTCATTACCCTTAGCCACCACAGGTCACCTGTCATTCATATTACTTACCTGATTGATGATACATAAACTGAGAACTGCTGTAGATTGCAAAATCAAGTGAGATTTCAGATTTATATGCTGTAGAACTGGCATTATCCTGCAGATAATCCACACGTGCTTTTATTCTCTCTTTTTCTTTTTGGCGTTGGAGTAATGTTCCTTTCTTTGATGGCTGCATCCAACTTCTGGTTGACCAAAACTCTGGCTTCCGTGGCTCCGTCGTTGGAAGTTGCCGGCATGATTGCGTGAGCACTTCTTCTGTTTCTTCATCCATCATTGACTTGAGCGCTTCTCTGGTATGTGTCCTGCGGTCAATCCGAGGCAATACCAAACAAAAGTAGTACAACCCAATGCCCAAGTTGAGCTAGTTATTCTTCTTGTTCGTCTAATCTACCGTCTCCTGACCTGTTCTGCAAGTGGTTTAGCAGTTGGTTGGTAGTGATATTGCTAGGTGCAAACAGCTCGCTGTCTGCAGGCCCCGCCTGGCTGGATCGACAGGTGGATGCTTCTATTATCGGTAGGCAAGGTATAGTGCGTATAGATAGGCTTCGAGGATTTGGGCGAAGCGATCAGTGGAACGTTCTCTGATCACTACCCTGTCATTTGTGGTAGTACTTGGTATAGCTACATCGGTGTTCTATTGTGCTCTACCTGCTCAAATCAGCAAGAGGTTTGAGATGGATACTACTAGTAGTAGAGTGTAGCCAGTTGTTTTTTCCATTGGCGTCACAAGATGGTTATTTGTTGCTCTCATTCCTTTCCTTTTGTCGTAGACCCGCCCAGAGTCCACTGGCCAGGAAACACAGTTGAGACCACAAATCAGGTTTCTTTCGAACACGGGGACTTTACAGAGATTTTCCATAGAATTTTTTTTTCATAGAATTCCTTCGAAAGTCCTCCGATGGATTTAAGTCATGCTGGATTGGTCATGCCGGATACCGTCCACACGTCGATGGATTTAAGTCATGCTGGATTGGTCATGCCGGATACCGTCCACACGTCCAGCTTTGTTGGGATCAGCAAATTTGAGTAATCTCGCATGTCAACAAAATCAAAGTCCAATCAAAACCGATCGATTGATCAGCGTGCGAGGCCGTCGGCGGAGGACGCGTCCCTTGACCTGACTGACCGAGGACGCGTCCATTCACCTGACTGACCGCGGTGTCGCGAGTTGTTTGCACCTGTCGGAAACCCGGACACCAAAGTCCAGAGCTCGAGGGATCAGCGGTGGTGGTGACGCTTGCGCTGCGTGCCATCTTCTTGCCGTCTCGTCCACCCGTCAAGTCGACGAGATCTCGTCGCAGGCTACGCCGTCTTTTGGTCTCGCAATTTCCGGCCATGGGCGGTGGAGGCGGTATGTACGGAGAGCCCGGACGTCCAATCATCAGAACAGTGCATCAGTGCATGTCCCCGTACTACGCCTCCGTTGGATCACCGAAGGACAAAAGCCTTCTCGCCGTTGGATCGGCTCTGGCCGTAGTAGCCTTCCTCTGTTCAATTACTACTGACAGCCAGCAACTCCTAGCATGCCTTCAAAATTATGATTTCTTAAAAAGATTTCTACTACTACATCAACAAGTCAGTGTCGGTGGCACAGCTGCACATCTTAGAGCTACGGAATCTGTTTTCCACAGGATGTGATGCTTACTTGGAGTATATATGTAACTATACTCCGTAGTACTGGATTTGCTCTATCCCAATTTGAACAATCCTGATTAGTTCTTAAAAAAAACAATCCTGTATAGTCACTAGTACTGAAATCATAACCGGCACCTATTGATCGGTATCAATACAACTAACCAGTACCTATGCGAAAAATAGAACCGGCACCTATAGGTTCACCGGGCTATGCCCCCACATCGAGTTTCTCCCGATGTCACCAAATCAAATCCCTAAATCCCCACATATCACAGATCACAGATCGACTGAACATACTCAACAACAAAATCAACCACAAAATAATTCACAAATTTACAAAAACATCAAAAAAATCTACAAAATTATTATCGAAACGACAACTGCATACGTCGAAGGACGTGGTCACTCAATCGGTTGTTGGAAAAGTAAAGTGTATTAAATTCAGGATTTTCTTGGGATCCCCTTTACATGGCCCTAGGGAGCTATTTATAGTCCTATTACAGATCCCCCTATTAGGGTTTAGGGCTATTACAGGGGAATTTACATGGTCACCCTTATGAAAGGGACACTTACATGGGTATTCAATGTAATCAAGGTATGTGGGCCTTTAACGGGCCACCTGGCGGCTGCCGGCCCATTGGTCCCTGGGCCGGAGCGGATAGGCCGGCCTCCTGGGCCTTCCTGGATAGGGCCCGATATGGCGAAGTCATCCTCCCTCGGCGTACGCCCTTCGCCATGTAGCCTTCGCCCAGAGCACATTTAGATTTGCAGGGACCTGGCACGACTCTTCGCCTTTCGCTGCCTTCGCCTCGTGGTCTTCGCCATAGGGCTTCGCCCCGATGGATCTTAGGCGTCTCAAGTCCGAATCCTCGTTGCTTGCTTGGTTTCGGCAGGTCTGGTCGAAAGGTCTCATGACATACTACCAACAAGCCCCTCACGGGGAAGGGTGAGATAGGAGCTTCGGCCGAGACAGTGCAAACCATGTAGTATGGTATGAGGCGCCCCTTTTCGACCGATGCTCTTGCCGAAACCTGTTTTGTGCTCCTGCAAAGAATGTGTGCATTGTATGTGTTATTATATATATATATATATATATATATATATATATATATATATATATATATTTCTTTATAGCTTTCGCCTTTCGCAAATGACAAAGCTATCTTTACTGTTTCGTCTGGGCCCAAATGAACAGTGATGGGCCTTCGCCTTCCGTAAACAACGAAGTTATCCTTACTGTTTCACTGGGCCGAAGTGAACAGTGATGGGCTTTTTCCCTAGGGGCCCGACACTATATGGCCTGGTCCATGGGATTTTACTGTTTCGCCTACCCTTGTGACACGTGGCAATCAGTGATTGGCCGGGAAGGCGAAACGTCGCCTGGTAGGCTATATATTCTTCCTCCGTCCTTTTCACCGCTCGTACCCCCGTCATTTTCACCGTAGGCGCTCTCTCTTCTCATCTTTTTACTCACTGCGCTCTAACTCGACCGAACCCTTTCGCCAGCTAACCCCTTTCGCTACTACGCGCTCGCTTCGCCATGGCCCCACGCAAGCCGAACCCTGTCTCCACAACAGGTCCCGACCCCGGCCGTATTGACGAAGACATCACCGCATTCCTAGGGGTGTCACTTATAGACGAAGACGAGCTGGCGAAGATAGTCAGTTCCGGCGTGGTGGCGGAGGGGCGGGCCTTCGCCCCCGGGGATGCTGAAGTGCCGAAGCCCGGCGACAACCAGACGGTTGTGTTCGCTGTGTTCTTCGAGGCCAGGCTCCGGTTTCCATGCAACATATTGTTACCGGAAATTCTTCGCCTTTTTCAGGTGGAGTGTAACGCCCTAAAAATTCGACCAACAAAATCGAAACCCTAAAATATGGACCTTCAAAAACTTTTTAAAATGAATTGCATCATGCCGGATTTATTCGCACGTTTTATTGGATTTTACGGTGGGTTAATCAATTGTGTATTATAAGGAAGTAAGTCGGAATAGCCCCAAAGTGATTAGCCAAATGATTAATCGAGATACACTCTAAAATATAATTTGGTGAAGGATATAATTAAAATATAATTTAGAAAAATGTTTTATGCAGGGTTTAAACGAATATTACACCTAGTAAATAATATAATTTTAGGAGGAATTATAATAAATATATATAAGAAATATGGTGACACAAATTCAAGCGGATATATGTTGCCAATATATAAATATGTATATATACATAGGAGGCTAGGTATAAATCCTAGGCATAAGTGTATATAAGCGAACGTAAGAATATGTGAGAATAAAGGGTAAAAAGAAAAGGAAATATATATATATATAATAAATAAATTATCGGAACTTGGAAAGTTGGAGTGAAATATCTTGGAAAACCAAAAATATTGGGCAACATCCATTTAGACGAAATTACAAAATTGCGGGTGAATTTTTAAATAGGAAATCGGTTTATTTCGGCAAAATTGAAAAATTGCACTGTTCACTGGCCGCCACCCGTTCGATCCGGTCCCGCCCGCGCCGCACGCGCGCACGCCGCTGCACGCGCGCCGCCCGCCACCGCCGTGCCGTACGCGCCGCACGCGCCTCGCGCGCCGCACGCCGCCGCCTGCCGCCGCGCGCGCCTCGCGCCCCGCGCCCGGACCAGCCGCCGGCGCCGAACCCGGACCGCTGTCGCCGGTCGCCCGCGCATGTCGCCGCCCCCCCCCCCACGCCGCGCGCACGCCCCTGGCCGCGCCACGCCTCGCGCCCCGTGCTGCCGTACGCGCGCACGTCCGCCTGCACGCCACCGTACCCGCGCCGTACGCGCGCACGTCCGTCTGCACGCCACCGTACCCTCGCCTACGTGCGCCGCCCGCTGCCGCCGTGCGCACATCGCCGCCTCCCCACGTCGCGCCCACGACGCCGCGCCCTGCGCCCGTCCCGTGGTCACCGCCTCGAGCCACCCACCCGTGCCCTATAAAACCCCCTCTCCTCCTCCCTTCCTCCCCACACCGCCCCCACCTTTCTTTCCCCTTCTCCACCGCCGGCAACAACCGCCGCCGCCGTTGGGTCACCGCCGCCCCGCTGCCGCCCTGCCGTCGGTCGCCACCGCGTCGCCGCCCTCCGCCGCCGCCACCGCCGCCTGTATGTGCCGCCCCTCTCCTCCTCCCCTCCTTGCCGGCTGCACACAGAGAGGGAGAGAGAGCTAGCAAACAGAGAGAGCAGAGGAAGAAGAAGGAACAGAGAAGGAGAAGAAAAAAAATAGAAAAGAAGAGGAAAGGGGAAAAATGAAAATAAAATAGGGAGGGATAAGTTAGGGGATTAGGAATTTAATTTGGTTTATCTCAAATATATGTGCACACATGCTAGATTAATATAAAATGTTAGTTTAGGAAATTAGTAAAATCCATCAACATCAATTATTTTGGAAACTCAAGAAATTAAATCGGATTATTTAATTACAACTTGAACTATTCGCTAAACTAGATTACTCATTTAAATAATTAATCCTTAGCGGGGTACTTAGCCGATTATTTAGATTTCCGTTCGTTAAGCTTTACTAACTTATTCAAACATGTTTAGCGAAGAATTTATTTGCCGGTTATCCCTAAAACTTCCAAATTAGTCGTTGCCATTAAAATACCTATTAAATATTCATTTAAAGGCTACTTAGTTGATTTTTGCTCGTTGATTAGGTTATCCGCCTAATTAACCGTTGCGACTATTTAGTCTACTATTAATCACCTAAGGTAAAGTATTATTAGCGGGATCTAATTTATTCGAAACGCGTAAATTAAATCGGATTAATGTTCAAAATTGGCTAGCACTACCATTTTAGGACAACGGTATTAAAAATCGAAATAGAATTACTTCATAAATAAAATGGGATCGATGTCAACGTTCGACGCTCGTGCTCGATCTTTTCTTTAATTGGATTTTGTTGAATCTTAATTGAATTCTAAATGAATTCAATTTCTTTCGCACGTAATTTTAGACACCGAGGGAGTTGCGAGTCCGACTGAGGATCAAGACCCGCAAGACTTCGAGCAAGGCTAGTCATCACTACCCTTGAACATATTGATCCCAATTTGCGAAATTATTTTGTTTACAAATAAAGTTGCATGCGATGATGAATATCCTACTTGTTATTATGCCATGCCTTGATTATTGTTTATCCCCTATATTCCTTTGTAACCATGCTTACTTATGAGTCCATAGTCAATTATGACAAATGCTTAGTGACGCTATTCTAGAATCATGCATACTCATATTTATCAAATGCTTTATGCTTGGGCAATTACCTTGGGAAAGGTAATTGAGATGCGGCATGTGGAGACATGAGCGCCACATTGCCATGATATGATGACATGACTTGTGAAAGGAGAAATAACACCAAACAAGTGTTTTCGAACGGGCGGATGGTGGATTTGAGTGGTATCCGGAAAAGGCTAGTCCCGTCCCCGGTCAGTTAAGGATCGAGCCATGAAGTTAAGCATGAAACGACCCCAGTACAACCGTACTTCTCGGATGGGTATAGACCTAGCTGACTAGATAGCCGAGCAGAGGCAGTATCCTTGCATAGATGGTTCACCCCAGTGTGTGAGGCAGGTTCGCTACGACAGGGCAGCCATTGAGGTGGGGACGCGATGCGTACCCTACATCGGTGTCGCCGTTGGTAGGACTGCCACGTGTGTGAGAGTGAGAATCTAAACTTAAGTTATAAATTTTGCGCGTGTGTGAGACTCCTTTCCCCGGGAGCGCCAGAACTCCTCTCACTGCTAGAAACATATACGCCTAGAGTGCACGAGGATGATAGTTCATGGAGCGGGTACTGCCAATGTAAGGTTATCGAAAGGCTTTGCCGTGACGCGTCTCATGTGTTGGGACGAGGCTCATGTGTTGGGCAATCGCGGAGTACGGGTAAAGTGTACATCCACTGCAGTGTGAGTAAAGCAATCTATTCGAATAGCCGTGCTCGCGGATATTGAGCACCGGGACATGCATTACACTTGGCTAGACTCTCAATTCTTAACTTGTGTGGGATGGGATAATGCATGATGAATTTTATGTTGTTAGAGCCATTTCCTGAGTGGAAAGAAAGATGGATGTCCACAGAAAACCATAATGGACCAACGACGAGAAGCCATCCTTGGGATAATGATGGATGGTGGACAGAACCGTTGTTGTTAAAGTAAACTCTGTAATAAAACCTGATCAGTCATGCTAGGTCTTAGGTTTGTGAAAAGGTTTGCAAAATTGGCTTTATGCAACAGAACCTATGCCTTGCCTTGGATGAAACTTGTCATATGCATTGTTGCCGTGGTGACTTGCTGAGTACGGTTGGTACTCACCCTTGCAATTATAAACTCCATCAGAAGCCGAAGATGACACCGCGGAGGATCCATACGCCTACTACGAGGAGGACGTGGAAGAAGAGGGTGCCCACTAGGTCTAGATACGGTCGTTGCCTGTGGCAATGGCGATGCCGCTGCCTTCGCTCCGCTGCTTATCTACATTCTGCTTTTGGACTGTATTCTGGACAGTTTGGTCCTTTGTTCTAAGACAATGCCTTCGGGCCTATGATGTAATGATTCGTACTCGACGCATATGTATGCGTTTTTGGTAATTCAACTGTGTATCGTGTGCGCCAAACTACTTGATCCAGGGAAATGGCACAGAATACACGAGTGATTCCTGTTGCAAAACGGGGGTCCTTACATGGAGCTTCCCCAGTTGAGCCCTTCGGCTCAAGTCCGTATTGCCATCTTCGACTGGGCATGCCGGACTGCTGGGTTCGAACCAAGCGCCGAGCTCTTCGGCGCTATCTTTTCAGCCACCGTGAATTCGAAGACGGTGGTCACATCTGTTGGGACAAAGAAGACGGTGTTCGGGAGTGTGAACTTCAACGTTCGCCCCGAGCGCTCCGACTTGTGGCCGGTTAACGCCGCCATGTCGAAGTGGGATCGCTATTGGATGGCGAAGTGGTTTTACCACTCGATCCCCTTCGAGGCTGGGTCTGAAGCGGCGAAGGCCCTCCGATGGCGGCGCAGGGCGATCTCGCTAGTCCGGAAGCCGAAGGTCGCCGTCAACGGCGCTCTGGAGGCACGGTTCGCCTTGCTCCGCAAGGTTTGCTCTCGGCTGAGCTGTCGCGACCTGGTGGAGGAGTTTTGCATGCTTCGCGTATGCCCCCTCTCCCAATCGTGGCAGGTCGAGGTTGACCAAGACGAAGAGGTCAACAGCCTGCCGAAGCTTGTTATGCCCGCTGGGGCGAATGGTTAGTTTGTATTTTCTTTGTTTTTCGCTCTTTGTTTCGTTTTGTTCCACACCTTACATAATGATATGTCTTTTTTCAGTGTTGACCCTCGCCCAGGCCGACACCGAAGCCCGAAAGCTGATCGGCGATGTGTCGGTCACGGAATACAGCCAGCTGTTAACCCGACAGGCGGCTGGCCGGGCGAACCGGGTTTACATCGGCGAACTCCCCCTAGGGCGAAGCCATTTAAAGCCGATGGCGAAGAGGGCCCCTCCTGGAAACATTTGTGGGGGCAAGTGAAGTTTTCCCCCCGCAAGCGAAAGGCCCCTGCCTCCATCGACTCCGACGCCGACGACGAGGACGGTGTCGAAGAGCAGGAGGACGCGGGGGAGACAGAGGTCGCGGCAAAAATGGTCGTGGATGAGGCCGCCGACAGCTGCTCCGGGACACGCGGCTACACGCCGACTCCCAGCCCGAAGCATGTCGAGACCGAGGCGGAGTTGATCTCCTCCCCTCTTCACCGAAAAGACATGGAGGGGGCGAAGGCCCTGGTCGCGATTGCTGCGGCCAAGACGACGAAGGGGGAGTCTGCTAAGCGGACCCCCCCCAGAAATAGGGACTCGTGGCCATCGCTCGCGTCTTTAGCGACTATGAGTCCTCAGACGAGACACCCACTTCGCCCGTCGGGCGAAGCCTGGGCCTGTCGACCGCCCCTGGCGCAGCGGGCGGGGCTGGAGCTTCGGCTTCATCCGAACAAGTCGTGAAGACGGCGGCCCGGGTTTTTAGTAGCCCCGTTCGCTGGCCGCTCGTTTCGCCACTTGCCCTTGATAAGGGTAAGAAGGCGGCCGAGACGTTCGGCTCGGACTATTCCCAGGCGCCGCCCCGCTTCGGCGACTTCGAGACCCGGGCGGAGCTCATCCCCTTTATCGAGGGGGTGAGAAACATCGTTGCTCCGGCCGGTGGCCCCAGCCTTTTCGCCGAACTTAACGAGTTCGACGAGGGCTGCTCCGCCGTCAAAAGCCTGGCGGTTCGGGTATGTTAACTTCTCCTTTTTGTTTTTTTGCGTCGTCGTTTTCGACAACCTGACTTACTATTCTCCCTTCTTCCCTGTTTCGTTAGATCCTCACGGCCCACCGTTCGACGGAGCGAACCATGCGGGCGCATCTGGATGGCCTGAAGAACCGTCTTCGAGCTAAAGACGACGAGTTGGGCCGCAAGGGCTTGGAAATGGACGGCCTCGCTCGATCCCTCAGGGAGGCGAAGGCGGAAAACAAGCGCCTCCAGGCCGAGCTGGACGAGGGCAGCGAGGCGAAGGCGGAAATCGAGCGCCTCAAGGCCGAACTGGAGAAGGAGTGGGGGCACTCCGCTGCCCTCACCGACTACTACAACCCGACGGAGCCGAAGATGGAGGCCCTTCATCAGGAGGCTAACAGGGCGGAGGCGAAGTCACAACGACTTGCGCGAGAGGTGGCGAGGGCCACCGAATCCGCAAAAACCGCCTGCCGCACACTTCGCCCCGCCCTTACCGACATGGGGGCGAAGGTGCGAGGTGTCCCGGGCGAAAGCGCCTCTTCTTTTGAGTTCTCCGAATGGACTCAGCAGGCTGGCGACGCGGTCTCAAACTGTGCCACCGCGTATGGCGATTGCTGTGCGCGTGTCAGCGGCCTTCTCCATGGGCTTGCTGCAGCAGTCTGGGTGCGAGCACATCGCTAAGTTCCCCGACTTCGCGAAGGGGGACTGGGAGGTGAGCGCCCAGGATATTTCGCCTGCACTCCGCGCCTGGCGTAAGAAGTTCTGGCAGAAGGACGGCCGATTTACTGCCAAGGCCCGTCTGCTTGAGCAGCTGGCGAAAACGGAGGCGGCGGACCAAGGCGAAGAGCCAGCGGGAGGGGATGGAGGCGATGCCCAAGAACACCCAGAGGAGTGAGGCCCTCCGCCCGTTTTTGTAAATTTTTAGTATTTTTTACTTTTTGGTGTTTGCCGTATAGGGCGAACAATGTAAATATGGCCGATGGCCCATCTTATTGTAGAATGTTTTAACATTTGGAATATATGACAAGCTTCGCCAACTTTTGTGTACTCGTGCTTGCATTGCTTCACTTACTTTTTTCGCTCAACTTATATGCTCTAGCTTCGCCTTCCTCGTTTCGCCACTTGATTTTCCGCCGTTTTCAGGGTCTACGCCGAAAGCTGTGTGTTCGGTCCCCTTGGGGGATTGGCGAAGCAGGAACGAGAAGTTTGTTGCGGTAAAAAATTTGCCGAAGGTCCGGTACATGCTTCGACCTGTTTACCGCGAGATGATGATAAATGGCAATAGTTACAAAGTTGTGAATGTTCCTAGCTGGATGCGAACGCACCCCGGGCGATCCTTGGAAGACTACGATCGTGTCCACTCGGCGCGCTTGGAAGGCATGGTTCGCTTCTGGCGAAACCATCAAAGGACCGATCGGTAGGAGGCGATCGCCCAGTGCCGCTACAGCCTATCTCTTGTTTCGCCCCCTTCTCCCCTTAGGATAGTTTACAACATTAGTAGCGACGATGAACCCAGTTCGCCGGATCACTCCCTAGGAAGTGGTAGTTGTTTCGGGGGCGAAGATGTAATTTACTTATAAACTAAGCTGTAGAGCCTGTTGTATTCCTTTCGTCCGTGCTATGTTGTACGACGTGTACTCTTCGATTATTTTTTCCGAAGTTAATAAAGATATGCTTTTATTTCCTTTTCGCTATTTTTGCATTGTCACTTTTCGTGATTTCGTTAGGTCGGAATATATCGGCCCCTTTGCGTGTATTAGCGAAATAGGTCTGCTGACTTTTCAGCTTTCGTCTTCCGTTATCGATCTTTGGTACTCCACACTGGGAGCGGCACATGTTTTTTGTGTAGATCGATTACAACGGTGTTCGGTTTTTTATTTTTCCGAAACAAGCTGTCGCAGTTTCAACGTTCGGTGAGCGATGCTTCGGCCGATTCGTTTCGCCCCCCTGGCGTTTTCGCTGATCAAGCGTTTGCCTTGGGGTTTTTCCACGAATTATCATGTACACATGTAGAAAAGGCGAAAGACACAAAGATTTTATACTGGTTCGGGCCTCCAGAGTGGATAATAGCCCTATATCCAGCTTTTTTTCTTTTTTTCATTTGCTCCCTTTTTTTGTATTTTTGTGCCGAAAGGCTTACATAATGGCAAATGCCGAAAGAGCTATATAACAGTATGTACATTTTTACATTTTGGCTAATAGGGTGTCACCCTTCCTAAACGTAGAAATGCTTAAGAGAAGCGGTGTTCCAGGAGTGATCGAACTCTTCGCCTTCCAGTGTTGCTAGGAAAAAGGAGCCCGTCCTTGACCTGTGCTTGATGAGATATGGCCCTTCCCACTTTGATTCAAGCTTCCCGACCGCTACTGGGTTCGCCTTCTTCCTTAGGACGAGATGGCCAGGTAATAGCTCTGTTGGGCGAACCTTTTTGTTGTAGGTTGCCGAAGTGCTTGTGGCGTATTTGCGCATGTGTTCTAGCGCTTCAACTCATACCCCCTCGAGGAGTTCGAGCGACACCTCGCGCCCATCTTCGCCCCCAGAGAACATCACCCTTGGTGAGTTAGCCCCTAGCTCTGTTGGGGTCATTGCTTCGTCTCCGTAGAGGAGCATGAACGGGCTAAACTTGGTTGGCCATGTGGGAGTTGTTTGGAGGGCCCAAAGAACAGACAGCATTTCATCTGGCCATCTACCCTTCACCGCGCCCTCAAGCCACTTCTTGAGCGCCTCCAAGATCTTGCCATTTGTGCGTTCGGCCGCCCCATTCGACTGTGGATGCGCGACCGAAGCGAACCTGATTTCCAAGCTTAATCCATCACACATTTCTCTGAACTTGTTAGAGTCGAACTGCTTGCCGTTGTCCGTGATGAACTCCTTCGGCACTCCGAAACGGCAAACAATATTTTTCCAGACAAACTTCTGTACCGCTGCCAAAGTGATCGCGCTGAGTGGTTCGGCCTCGATCCAACGTGAGAAGTATTCAATGGCCACAATCGCGAACTTGTATCCGTTTCGCGCTACAGGAAATGGGCCAATGATGTCTAGCCCCCACCTGGCGAAAGGCCAGACTGGTGCGATTGGCTGCAGCTCATATTACGGTGCGGTCTGGCTTCGGCCGTGTCGCTGGCAGCTTGCGCACTTTTTGGCCTGCTCGACGCAAACTTTCAACACAGTGGGCCAATACACTCCTTGGTGAAACACCTTGGAGGCTACTGTTCTTGCAGCTTCGTGCGCACCACACAGCCCCGGTGTATTTCCTTCACCATTTGCTCACCCTCGGCGAAGGAGATGCATCGAAGCAAAGGTTGGAGCACCCCAGAGCGATATAGCTGCCCTGAAACTAGCTTGTATTGCCTGGCTCTGATTTGTAAGCGCTTCGCTTCTGCTTCATCCTCTGGGAGCCAGCCATTCTTGACGTACTTTACGAACGGAGTTCGCCAGTCCTCTGGGTCTTCGCCCAGATCCGCTTGGTCAACGACCATGATATCCAGGGTTTCTGTGGGCACGCTTGGTGCATACAAGATCTCAAAAAAGATGCCTGGTGAATGCAGTCCCCCACAGGCGGCAGATTTCACGAGGGTGTCTGCTTCCTCATTCTGGCCTCTAGGTAAGTGTTCGACCGTTATTCCGGCGAAGCACTTCTCCATAGATCGAACAACCTCCAATTACTTTTTCATTCCTTCGTCTTTTGCCTCAAAAGACTTATCAACATGACATGCCACCAACTTGGAGTCTGTTCGGATGAGCAATCGCCGAACGCCCAAAGCCTTCGCCTTTCTTAGCCCCAACAACACCGCTTCGTACTCTGCCGTGTTGTTGGTTGTGTCGAACTGCAGCTTGCGGCATACCGAATCGGCACGCCCCCTGGCGAAGTGAGTACGGTCGCGGTGCCCGCCCCCCTGTGCGTCCACGAGCTATCGGAGTGCATTATCCAAGGCTGTTCGACGGGCTGAGGTTCAGGGGCGAACGCCGGTGTCCATTCGGCCACGAAGTCAGTTAGGACTTGGGATTTGATAGCAGTGCGAGCAACAAAATGCAGGTCGAAGGGGGATAACTCCGCTGCCCACTTGCTGAGCCTACAAGAAATTTCCTTGCCCCGGAGCACTTCGCCCAAAGGATACTGTGATGGTACAGTGATTTTGTGGGCCTGAAAATAGTGCTTGAGTTTGCGCGAAGCCATCACTAGGGTGTAAGCAAGCTTTTCCATCTCAATGTACCTTATCTTCGCCCCTTGCAAAGCTTCAGAGACGAAGTATACTGGTTTCTGTCCTGATTCTGTCTCTTGGACAAGGACTGCACTGACTGCCACTAGCGAAGCCGCTAGATATAGCAGCATTGCACTTCCCGGGGTTGGGCTGACCAGGGTAGGTGGGCTTTGCAGATACTGCTTTAGCTCGTCGAATGCGGCCTGGCATTCGGGGGTCCAGCTAAACTTTCCTGCACCCCGGAGGTCTTGAAGAATGGCAAACCCCTTTCGGCTGCCTTCGAGAGAAAACGACTAAGCGCTGCAATTCGGCCTGCGAGTTTTTGTACTTCGCGTACGCTCGATGGTGGCTTCATTTGGTGGATGGCGTCAATTTTCTCGGGGTTCGTCTCGATACCCCTTTCAGAAATAAGGAAACCCAACAACTTGCCCGCGCGAATCCCAAAAACACACTTCTCAGGGTTTAGCTTCATACCCGCCGCGCGCAAGTTGTCGAAGTTCTCCTGTAAGTCAGACACATGGTCGAAAGCCTTGCGGCTTTTTACGACGATATCATCGACATAGGCTTCCACATTTCACCCCAGCTGCTTGCGAAGCACCTTGTACACCAGCCTGGCGAACGTTGCTCCGGCGTTCCTCAGGCTGAAAGGCATCCTGAGGTGGCAGAAAGTGTCGAACGGCGTGATAAAGGCTGTCTTGGGGATGTCGCTTGGATTCATGTGGATCTGGAGGTAGCCGGAGTATGCATCTAAGAAGCTCATGAGTTCACAACCGGCTGTCGAGTCGACGAGCTGGTCGATCCGTGGCAAGGGGAAGTCATCTTTCGGGCACACCTTGTTGAGGTCTATGAAATCGACGCACATGCGCCACTTGCCGTTCGACTTCTTCACCAAAACCGGGTTCGCCAACCACTCCGGGTGGTCGATCTCCTGGATTACCCCAGCCTTGAGCAGCTTCTGCACTTCGGCTTTTGCTAGCTTCTTGGCGATCAGCGGACATTTTGCGCAGCTTCTGCTTCCTTGGCTTGGCGTCCGGCTTGACCGCCAGGCGATGCATGATGAGATCCGTCGAAACGCCTCCCACTTCATCAGGGCTCCAAGCGAAGATGTCAATGTTCCTCTTGAGGACTTCTAGGATGTTCCTAGCCTCCTCTTCGCCCAGTTCGCCCCTAGCTGGACGAACTTCGCCGGGTCAGCGTCGTTGACTTGCATCTTGATCACCTTACCATGAGGGGCGGGCTTCGACATGCGTTTATCATGCGGTTCGGCCTCAACATTATGTACTGCCCTGTTGATCACTGCCAAGTCGCCTTTTGATGTGGTCGAGGGTTGAAGCCCCTTGACAACGATCACCCCTGCCGGACCGGGCATTTTGAGCTTGAGATAGTTGTGGTGGGAGATGACTTCAAACTTTTTCAAGGTTGCGCGGCCGAATATGGCGTTGTAATTGTACGGTATGTCAACCACGTCGAACAGTATCTGCTCTTCGCGCCTATTTTCACTTGTGCCGAAAGCTACCACCAAGTGTACTTGGCCCAGAACTTGAACTGCCTCACCGCCGAAGCCGCGAAGCGAGGCTGATGCTTGAGTGAGGGCCAGGGTTGGCAGCCCCATCTTGCCGTATGCCTCGGCGAAGATGACGTCGGCTGAGCTTCCTCCATCGACCAGAATTCGCCGAACTTCAAAACCAGCTACCTCGGCCGAGATCACCAGGGGGTCTTGGTGTGGGAACAACACTCCTTCAGCATCTTCTGGCCCAAAAGAAATTTGCTGGTTCAAGTACTTCAGGACCCCTTCGCCCGCGACAGTGATGTTATGCACCATTCGCAGCTACAACTTTTTCTGCCGCTTCGATGGTTGAACCGGTGGGTCGGCTCTTGTAATCACCTGGATCACTCTTCGCTGCATGTCTTGGCGTTGTTCGGCTAGGGGTGCTTGCTCTTGGACAGCCACGTGAGGCGCTTCGACAACAGCCCCTTGCTGCGGCCTTGGCTCTTGAGCGTTGCTTCGCCGACGAATGTTTCGACATTGCTCGGTAGTGTGCGAAGATCGCCCATGATAGGCGCAATAGAGGTCTTTTCTGACCTTCTTGTGAACAGGCTGCTGGTGGCTGCCACCCTGTTGGGCATCGAACTCCTTACGGAGGGCTTGCACCTCTTCGACAGCCATCACAGCCTTGCCCGTGCGGTCAGTTCTGAATTTTCTCCAAGTCATAGGAGCTTGGCTTGGTCTTGGCGGCTGTCCTTGGTTCGCCGGCTGAGGTTGGCGAACGGCGAGAGGAGCTGGTTCGGCGACCTGTGCTTGCATCTGAGCTTGGGCAGCGGCGATGGAGGCTTTGTCGTACTCCGCTTGGATTGCTTGCCTTCGCTTGGAGTCCTCTTCGCCCCTTGTGTACCCGTCGATGATGCGAAGCAGGTGCTCGAGAGTCTTCGGCTCCTTGTTGGCGATTTTCCTTGTGAGTTCGCCTTCAAGCAACCCAGCCGAAGCGGCATTGATGACGGATGCTTCAGTTATATCTTGGACTTGGCACCGGGCCTGCAAGAAACGACGCATGTACTCCCTATTGATTCCCCCGGCCTCTGGCGAATGCCGAGGAAATGTTGCTGCGTCTTCGGCTCCTCGTAGGTGCCTCGAAAGTTAAGGATGAAAACATCGCACAATTACTCCCATGAGTAAATGCTATTATATGGTAGAGTGAAATACCAAGAACGGGTGATGCCGTCTAGAGCGAGATGGATTACCTTCGCCTTGGTATTTTCGTCGCCATGAGCGGCTTCGATCGAGGACTCATAGATGGACAGAAACTCTTTTGGGTCTGTTTCGCCCGAGTACCGCGGAACAGGCGGGAACTTGAATTGAGGTGGGATTGGACGAATTTTGATTCCCCCGCTCAGCGGCAACCCCTTTTCGTCCCCTGCCTTGCTTATGACGCCCTGCAGCGAGGGCACGCTCTACTGTGGATACGGCGTGGCAAAGGGCGAAGTCATGGCTTGCGTGTGTGGCTGGGCCACGGCGTTCGGCGGCCCGGTTCCGAACGGTGGCGCTTGGGCGGTGTTGTAGAAGTCGAACTGCGGTCCTTGACACCAGGGCGAAGCCCCCGGCCCAGGTTGGTTCGACGGCAGCCAACTGGGTGCGCCTTGGCCGGTGCTCCCCTCCGGCTGAACCGAAAGGGTTGTGCTTGAGATGTTGTGGGCTTGATTGAGTTGCTGAAGGAAAGCTTGAAGCAGGGCTTGCAGGGCCGAAGCCCCCTCCACCATCACTTCGACATTTGACCGGGTGGTGAGGGGTGCACCTGGACCACAGCCGGTCGAACCTGCGGCCGCACGCCAGGAATCGAGTGCACTGCTACGGCCGAAGGTTGCCCGGGGAAGTACATCGGTCCTTGCGCAGCTTGAGGCGGGATATAGCCCGCCGAGTACTGGAGGATTGGGGCCGAAGCGACCTTGGCTTGCTGTGCTGCTTCGTATGCTTGCTGTTGCTCTTGCATTTGGAGAAGCATGTCTTGGAGTCACGTCATGTTCTGCCGCATGGCTTCCATGCCGGCTTCGGCTTGCGCCTCAAGGTTGGGGTCGGCCTGCACAGCGGCGAGCGCGATCGAAGTCGTAGCTGGATGTGACGAAGTGTGTTGGGGCGCCAACAGCTGACTTGCCGAAGGGATCTCCGACACCTACACCGCCGAAGAGATCGGGGCCGAAGGCGGTGGTTGCGGCGCGGGCGCCGAAACCAACGGCGTTGCCCCAGCTTCGGTGATGGGCGCCGAAGGTTCTGCTCCTTCTTCGGCGGCCATCGCCTCTTCTACTACGCTCTCCTTTGGGTTAGCAACCCTCTCCTTTGAGACCTTCTTTGGTGTCATTCGCTCTCAGTGGTTTCGCTCAGAGGTCCCCACGGTCGGTGCCAGCTGTTGTCGAAACGACAACTGCATACGTCGAAGGACGTGGTCACTCAATCGGTTGTTGGAAAAGTAAAGTGTATTAAATTCAGGATTTTCTTGGGATCCCCCTTTTACATGGCCCTAGGGAGCTATTTATAGTCCTATTACAGATCCCCCTATTAGGGTTTAGGGCTATTACAGGGGAATTTACATGGTCACCCTTATGAAAGGGACACTTACATGGGTATTCAATGTAATCAAGGTATGTGGGCCTTTAACGGGCCACCTGGCGGCTGCCGGCCTATTGGTCCCTGGGCCGGAGCGGTTAGGCCGGCCTCTTGGGCCTTCCTGGATAGGGCCTGATATGGCGAAGTCATCCTCCCTCGGCGTACGCCCTTCGCCATGTAGCCTTCGCCCAGAGCACGTTTAGATTTGCAGGGACCTGGCGTGACTCTTCGCCTTTCGCCGCCTTCGCCTCGTGGTCTTCACCATAGGGCTTCGTCCCGATGGATCTTAGGTGCCTCAAGTCCGAATCCTCGCTGCTTGCTTGCTTTCGGCAGGTCTGGTCGAAAGGTCTCATGACATACTGCCAACAAAAATCATCCACAAAAATCTACAATACATCTGCCGCCTGCCGCTGCCGCCCCCCTCCCACCGGATCCGGTGGAGGGGATGTCGGATCCGGTGGAGGGGAGGGCTCTGCCGTTGCTCGCCGCTCCTGGCCACGATCAGAGAGGAGGACGGACGGAGGAGGAGGAGGGGATAAGTTCGCCGGCTAGGAGAGGTGATAAGTGCGGAGGGGAGGGGAGGGCGGTGGAGGAAGAGGCGAGTGGGGAGGGAGGGGAGGGCGCGGCGAGAAGCTAGTGCGGGAGGGGCACGACAGAGAAGTGGGGGAAAGGAGAGGCGCGCGTGCGAGTGGATAAAGAGGAGACGAGCGCGTGCGCGTGGATATAGGCGCGCAGCCGGCTCGGCTAGCCCATGTCGGCTCGGTTTGGTATAGATGCCATTTTTTAAAATAATTGGCACCTATAGTATGTTATAGATGTCGGTTTTTTATTTAACCGGCACCTATAGTATTGGTACCGGTTTTGACTAATGAACTGGCACCTATAGTTCTTAAAGGTGCCAGTTCTTTATTTTTTTCACCGTGTGGAGGTGGGAAAAGACCTATAGGTGTGGGTTTTAAATAAACCGGCACCTATAAGGCCGGTCCCTATGAGGGTTTTTGTAGTAGTGAGTGTCAAAGACAATGGCAATGTGAGTGACAGACAGGAGTATACTAGTAGTACTACTACTAGTCAGAGCCAAAAAAAGATCTCGATTGGATCCGATATTGATTAGGGCATTTACACTACGCCACAAAAATTTACTGCGCCTCACCTGCCACCTTGACCCAAGAACACCAAAAACCATGGTAGATACATGCTCCACCGTGCATCTTACTTTACAGTGGATCCCACCGGTGTCTTCCCCCTCACTTTTCGTCTCACCTCTTCTCTCTCTTGCCTCTCACTTTTCATCTCCCCTCTTCTCTCTCCTGTGGCGGCGCATCACGAGCGGGGATGGAGCCGAGCGGCGGTGCAGCGTCACGAGTGGCGACAGTGTCGGGCGGCGGGGCGACGTCACGAGCGGCGACGACGCTGGCTACGGATCGAGCTCGCCGGTTCTGAATCGATGATGAGCTCCTCCGGGCGGTCGTCCCCTTCTCTTCTCCTCTGTCGGCCAGATCCGGCTCGGCGGAGGATCAATCCTCGTCTTCCTCGTGCTCTCCACTCCCCTGCCCTCTCCATGACGAGTTCGGGGTGGCGAGCTCCTTCGCTTCCCCGTCGACTTTCGCTGGTCAAGGGGCTCCCCGATGGCGGCACGAGTGGGAGGCTTCAGAGCCATCGTTGATCTCTTCCATAGCCTCCATACACACCTTCTCTCTCTCCTCTTCCCAGCAACAGAGAGGTTGCGCCTGTGCTTTTTACAGGCTTTTCATGTCAAGAACGGGTGATCAATTTTGGCTACACGGTTTTCACGGGGCTTTGCATATGGAGGATGTGGTACTGAATATACCGTTCCTCACACTCAGGCTGAATGCCACGGAGGTCCATTGTGAATGGCCTTAGGAGTAAGCATTTACTGCTGCTGCATGCGACTGTGCAAGTTTGTAGCAACGTTAAGCTGAAAAATCTACTACTACTCTGTCTTGTACTCCTATACTTCGTACAGTACTTCTGTAGATAGAAATACCAGTTCGTCGCCATGCAAACAAAACTTGCATACCTCATGTGTGTCAAGCCTCTCAATGTGTACAATGATACATTTTTGTTTCAGGGCTTCTGTATAGACTAATAGGCAGGCAACGTAGGCTTATTTCATCGTGAAATAGAGTCGAATTGGGCCGTACATTCGACCCAAGAAGGCCCAGCGAGGACGAGCCGGGTATCAGCCCGCACAAGCGACTGGATGGTCTGTACTTAAAACGTATACGACTCCTGCTTCGTATATACACTGAAGTATTCTGCCATGAAGCATAACATATGCACGCATATACTCCCGTCCACTATTTGAAAATGTACAACATCGTTGTTTTTTCATATCAATTAACTATTCATCTTATTCAAAATTATTTATTTTATCATCATTAAATAAACTGTAATATTAACTTATATTTTTACATATTTATATTAAATTTTTGAAGCATATGGATGGTGAAACGTCGTGAAAAAAACAATGACAATCATACATTTTGTAGTACATACTGTACGTGTTGCTTGTCGGTTGGAGTGCGGGACCCCGGTGACGGCCTCGCAGTCGCAGGGACATGAAGACTGTACACAGCTGACTCAGACCTCCGATCTCGCAGACGCGAGATCCCAACGCGCGGCTGGATCGACCACGCCGCGGGTGCCTTCGACCGAAAGGCCAAAGGACGTACTAGCACTAGGTGAGTCAGTCAACACCCGAGCCGATCCACGGTGCAGCACGCGGCTAGCGGCTAGTACAGCGCAGCGCGCGCACTCCCATTGAGAGACCGGCTACAGCGCAGCGCTAGCGGGGCTACTCCCATCCAGACCGGGAGAGAGAGACTCCTCACGTGGACAGCACGCACTGGGAATGGTCTCACAGAGCAGCTGAGGCTTTGTTCGATAAAATAGGATGGAAACTCTGTTAGGAAACGATAGGCAAATAAACGATGAAGAACGATAGATCAATCACAGAAGACACGAGATTTAACGTGGAAAACCCTCCCAAAGTAGGAGAGAAAAAACCACGGGCGCCAGCCAGCAAACTATCTTCACTATATCAGGATGAGGTTACAACGCCGAACGACGGTTTACAAGAGATGAGAGTCACAAACGGTGGAACCCTAAAGGGTGTATATATAGCACGATCCGTACCTCCGCTTCGCTCCGACCCAAGCCTCCGGCGACGGGCCTCCGCTACACTCCGGCAGAAGTCTGGCCTTTATAATGGCAACTGAATTTGGATCACAACTCAACAAACTCATTAGCACCTTAAAAAACAGAATGACTCATTAGAACGACTCATTAGTGTATGATTAATTAATTATTTACTAAATTTTTTAAAAAATGGATTAATATAATTTTTTAAAGTAATTTTTATATAAAAAACTTTTATAAAAAATATACGAGGGAGGTAAGTTAGAAAAGTTAGGGGAAAGACTCAGCTGCCATGCCAGTGCGCGTTTTCCGTTTTTGCGCGGGACACGGACACTTTGCGAGTGTGGGGCTGCGTGCTTGGCTTGGAGAGGAAGAAAAAGAGAGTGATGAGAGTGAGCGCGCCACAGCCCACAGGTGGTCGTTGACGTGGCGGCATCCCAAGAAACCAAAAGGACAAAGGGCGCGTGGGCCCCACTCACTCCTGCATCCGGCCATTGGGCCACGACGCAGGTGCGCGGTGTGCGTAGCCAATGGTCAAGCCGGCCGGGAGCCCGGTACTTTTGTCCGGTGCAAGGAGCGTGGAACACTCGCCGCATACCGGATACGTGCGCCTGTAGCCCGTAGGAGAGTGCTGATGAGTGAGCGTCATTCATGTCTGTCTGATAGGAACGAACGACTAGTAGTAGGAGTAGTATTCAAGTCCCTGTGTGGAAAGATTACATGGATTCTGTAGTACAAGTGTGGGCAGAGTTTTTTAACACGGAAACGGTACACTCTTTGTGACCCCATATAAAATTCAATGGGAGTGTTCGATAGCAATGGCCAGCAGCTACAATACCAAAAGAGAGCTAGCAGCTGTACAGCCCAGCTAGTATCACAGCCGAACACACATAATGCTGCTGTTGGAAAAAATCCTGTACAGGAACTATCACTAGTAGTACTACTACTACTATATCTGAAGAAACATTCACTGGTAGGTAGGCAGCTTGATAGAGTATGCAGAAGCAGAGTTGAGATGAGAATGAGATGCCAATGCCAGCCACGCCGAGGCGGAGGCGGCAGTAGGCAGTAGCCGCACCGCACCCGTACGCGACCCCGGTTTCCCGCCAAGCGAACAGGATTGGTCTGGTTTGGAATTTCTTCCGGCGATGGGTAAAGCACAAGAAACCCCAACCCTTTTCAGACGCGCCCCCGCAGCGACCCACCCCGACCAGGGTGACGACGTCACGACGAGGCTGGCTCGGGCAAGCTCCCCTATTTATACCCCCCGGTTTCCTTGGCCACTCCATCCCCTTCTCACTTGCCAAGAAGTTCCTCCTCTCCTCTCCTCTCGCTTCTCCTCTATCTCCCCCCTCTTCCAAGCCCCCGCCTCGGATGCTCTACCTCCCAGCCCAAGCTCCCGTCGCAGCGCCGCAGCCATGGCAAGGTGAGCATCAGGGTGGGTTTTTCCGATCGATCGCGTCTTGGGGGGTGTGGCCTGGTTTGGTTTAATCGGTTCCTTTTTTTCTTGGGGTGGTTTCTTCCTGTGCTTTTCATCTGTTCGTTCGCAAGGGCTAGTTTTTTTCCCCCTCTCTCTCTCTCTCTCTCTTTTCTCTTTTCCATGTCTGATGCGCGGATCGATTTGGGGATTTCGCCTCCTCGTGGTTCCGGGTTGACCCGAGGAGGCGTAATGCAGTGGTGGTTGGTCTGATCGGTGAGAGGTGGATTTTGGTGTGGGGTTTTTGGAGGGGAGATCGATCTGGTGCTTTGGGTTTTTGTGGCGTGATGGTGTCGTGGCCGGAATGCGTGAGATCGGTGGATGTAGCAGTCTCGGATGGTGCATGGGGGGTGGGGTTTTTTTTGCAGGCTGCTGAGGTTTGAGGGGAATCTTCCACTGGAAGCAACCAAGAATACAAGCGGAGGACGAAGGCTCTGCTTCTGTTCTATGGAGACTGGGTCATGTGTCGTCTTCCGATCGTTCACAGCTGCCCCTTTGCTAACAGAGGGGAGATTTTCGGATTCGTGTCATCCGATTACCGGTTAGATTGCTACCGGTCTGGGCGATGGTGCAGAAATGGCGTTCAGAATCGATGGACTTATGGACAGAAGATTTTACGCTGTCTGAATGTGATTTTGGACGAAACCTTACGCTGCCTGAAACTCTGAATGTCTGGTTTGGGTGGATTTTTCAGCATTCTAGCTGCTAAGTGAAGTGATTACCAGCTTATTGTTGCTAATGGCCAGGCTTGTTACAGTTGCTGCTGCTAAGTGAAGGGCTCAGCTTTCCAGATTTCGATACGTTTGTAGTGGAACACTGGATCAGTGAGTAAATGAGCTGTGGAAACTGTGGTAAATTACCCTGTTCTTTTGGATCCTTGCGTAGCCAATCATAATGGAGAGTAATGTGGCAATGGTTTAGGGGAAGCAAGCAGATCCAAAGTGGATTGCCTGAATGTGCTAATTAAACCATTAAATCTTGAGATGAATCGCCGTTCGCTGCTATAGATTGCTCTGTCCATTTACATTTGATTTCTTGAAACAGAGGGGCGAGCTCTGCCTATGCTAGAAAGCAGGGAATGAGGGAATGAAACTCATGGCAAAGTCAAGACAGGGTTGAAATGTGTCAATCTTTGAATTTCCAATAACATCAGTGCATGACGAATGATGTGGAGACCAAAAGTAGTACTAGACTAGTACTAGTTAGTGTTAGTTGGACATCGAGAATGATACTACCATCCATGTGCACAACATTTAGAATCATGCAGGGCTAGGACATATCTGAATATAACCATTCATTTTCGTCCTACCATGTACGAGGCAGTAAGGTTTCCGGAACGAGTAAACTGTACGGAGTTTGTTAATTAATTATGTTAACCCCTGTTTTATTCATGATTAGTTGCTGTTAACTCTGTTAAACCATTTAGTGCCTGTCGCTATAACTAGAAGTTCAGACTACGTTCCGTCTATGTAAAAGAAGTCTTTCCATATCTGTAACTTAGCACAATTATACTATGTTAGGCTGATTAACCTAAAAATCTGGACTTTTTGGTGAATAGCAAGGCGATAGTTGGATCTTCGTTATGTATCTTTTAGGTTCAAATGATCCTACGATAAGATGAACATGTCTCACTTCTGTCTCTTTACTGCAGGCCATGGATTATAGCTGGTGGAAAGGTAATTGCTACAAAAATAAGAAATGCAACTCAGCTGCTGAGTTGTAAACTTGGAGAATTGGTTCCAGAAGCATGGAGGGAATGTCCAAACTGCAAATGTCGCATTGATAATAGCGATGTAAGTTCAGCTACCTATTGTACTTATGAATGCTTGATTTAACTTTTTAGTTCAGATGTCTGATACTCCGATGATCTTTTGCCATTAAAGTTTCGTGTGTTGAAAATCAACACTAGACAACATTACTTCCGATATACTCTCTCCGTTCCAAAATATAATATTTTTTTGGGTGGATGAGATATATCCAGATTCATAGTACCGGAATATATCTTATTCACCTAAAAATTAAAAATTATTACATTTTAAGATTGAGGGAGTAAGTACAGTACTTCCTTTCTTCGTCATTTGCATTTTACTTTAGTTGATGGTACTGTCGTAGTACTCAACACGTTAATGTCGTGGAAGTGATGGAACTAATAATTTCATTTTACTCAACACCTGTTGCAAACCCGACCTGATGTTTAATTTCTATATTTTTTCCTGACAAGCTGACAAGTGACAAACCTCAGTGCAGTACCCCGTTCTTATAAAACATGAAATCTATATATGTTTCTTTTTGGCGGGTGCTTGCTACTCCAAAAAAAGTGTTTTGCTCATTACTGTGCCGTGTGCTACACTTAATTCCTATTGTCCTGGCTCCCACGTGTCATAATTTCAATATAAAATCCACAAAGCTTGTGGCTCCCTAGCCTTAGGTATGACGAGGTTGGCTTTAAGCAGAAATATCCGTAGGGTAAGTTTCACATTTTCTATGCATTTCTTGGTGGTGCTAAATAAAATCTCTCATTGCAGGTTACTTTACAGTGGCCAGAATTCCCTGATGGTGTTAAATTTGATCCATCTGATCTTGAACTACTTGGACATTTAGAAAGAAAAATTAACCAGGGAAATCCAGGGCCTGAGAGTCTTATTGATCACTTCATCCCAACTCTAAAAGAGGTGGAAGGAATCTGCTATACACATCCTGAAAATCTCCCTGGTACTGGATTATATACTTTAAGTTGTTATCAGGCCTTTTGAACTAGTAGTAATTAGTTAGCTCGTGTCTCATACATTCCTCTGTAATTCTGTCAGGTATCAAGCTGGACGGCACCAGCAGCCATTTCTTCCACAGAATATCAAATGCATATGGTTGTGGTCAGCGCAAGCGTAGAAAGATCAGACACAACAGCCATGCTGCTTCTGACGAGAACATTAGATGGCACAAAACTGGAAAATCCAAACAGATTTTCCATAACGGTGTCAAAAAAGGGTGGAAGAAAATACTGGTTCTTTACAAAGGTTCTAAAAATAACAAGATAGAACAAGCCAATTGGGTTATGCATCAATATAATCTTGGTGTTGAAGAAGGCGGGGAGGACGGAGAGCTTGTTGTTTCCAAGGTTTTCTACCAATTATCCTCCAAGCAAACTGGCACGCCTGAACTGGACTCTGTTACTGAAGAAGCATCTGATGCACTGACCATAAGAAGTGATCCCATCACACCCATAACGAACCCTCCGCAGCCTCGTCGCCTGATGAACAGTCCGTGTGACACCGAGCAGAATGCCACCGTTTCGCGTGATCAGGTAAACCTTTACTACTACAATTATAACCCTTTGATCATCAAAAGCTTTCTTTTTCCCTTGTTGAACACAATGAGCATAGGGCAAACAGATTCTTCTCTTATTTCTCATCAAGAGCACGGTTTCGGATTATTTGGCAATCACTTCATCCTGCTGCGTTGCTGAATTTTACACAGGAGGAGGGGGACTGTGGCACATCCACCCTCAGGCCCAAGATAGAACCTGAAAACCGTCCAGGGTGTGCTGGAACGTCGGCAGACGAGGACCTTGAAGCTCTTCTGCGGTGCTTCGAGTTTCCTGGGGATCCCAGCGCCCCTCTTGAAGAGCCGCTGCCTTGGCCGGACATGGACACGTTCTATCCAATGTCTCCTGGCCTGGACGGTGTCACCTTGGCAGTAAGTGTTACTACCAATGCTGTGCTTTGCTTGTACGTCGTATAGTTGTTGCGGTAAAGAATCTGATTTAGTTGCGGTGAAAAAAAATCTGATTTTGTCTCGATTTTTTTTATTTGCAATAGGAATTGTTCCAGTCGCAGGAAAGCTTCGGCTGGGCGGATGGGGATCAAACGTAAGTGATCAGCGGCGCTGCAGGAAGACGCCTTCAAAGTCTAGGATTTGCCACTCCAGTGAGCTGCAGCACTCTTAGGAGTTGCGGTGGACGAATGGTCTCCGAAATCTTTGTAGGAGGCGAAATTTGGAGTGGCCAACCCTAGATTTTCCCTTCATGCAGCTGATCAATGATCTCCGAAATTTTGTATATGGATTTGCGTATTAACACCAGCTCTATGTAGCCGAGTGGTAAGTATAGTAGAGTCTCTTCCCCGCAAACATAAAAAAAAAATGTAGCATCTCAACCTGAAAAATGTTCTGTTAGAACATGTTTATGTGTTGTAACCTTTGAACCATGTTTATGTGTTGTAACATGTAAGCCGTTGCATATGACATTTTTTCTGTTCCTTTTCCTTTTTCATGCCTTATTCAGTTTCTATACCTTTGCATGTGGCCCCACATTTTGGTTGTCGTTGTCGATCTGTAGACTGTAGTTCCATCTCGTGTAATAAGCCAAATCAAAAGTTAAAAATTAATTTTTTAAATTTATTTTTGAATTTGATTTAAGATATTTTAACGTAATTTATTTTTAATGTTAACTTTTAACACTGCGAATCAATATATAAAAGTTTTACTTATAAATTGATTTTTATTTTTCAATAAATCGTTTTAGTTTATTAGTAAATATGGGCAAATACTATGAAATTTTTTAGATAAGAAATACTCCCAAATTGCCAAGGGTTAAACCTTTGTCCAACTCTGTACCCCGTAGAAGCCTCACGAAAACCCTCCTTCAAAGGGATTCCCCTTCAAAGTCTCCATGGCGCCGCCCACCTCCGCCGCCGCCACCGTTGCGGCGGCCGCCCGGGCCTCGCCGACGTCGGCGGCGGCGCTTGCGCTCTTCAAGTCGGCGCTGTCCGCTGACCCGGCGCTCTCGCCGCTCGCCGTGCTCCCGCACCTCGACGACGCGCCGCCGTCGCTGCCCAACCTCCTGCTCACCGCCTCCGCCGCCGCGCGCCCCCACGCCACCTCCCTCCGCCTCTACTCGCGGATCAAGTCCCTCTCCGTCCCCATCTCGACCGCCTCGCTCCACCCGCTCCTCTCCGCCCTCCCCTCCGCCCCGGCCTTCGCCCTCTTCGCCGACATGTTCCGCCTCCGCCTCCCGCTCTGCACCACCACCTTCAACATCATGCTCCGCCACCTCTGCTCCACCGGGAAGCCCGCCCGCGCGCTCGAGCTCCTCCGCCAGATGCCCCGCCCGAACGCCGTCACCTACAACACCGTCATCGCCGGGTTCTGCTCCCGGGGCCGCGTCCAGGCGGCGTTGGATATCATGCGGGAGATGCGGGAACGCGGAGGAATCGCGCCCAACCAGTACACCTACGGCACGGTGATCTCTGGCTGGTGTAAGGTTGGCCGGGTCGATGAGGCAGTGAAGGTGTTCGACGAAATGCTGACGAAAGGAGAAGTTAAACCGGAAGCTGTGATGTACAACGCATTGATTGGTGGATATTGTGACCAAGGTAAGCTGGATACTGCGCTCCTTTACCGTGATAAAATGGTGGAGAGAGGGGTTGCCATGACAGTTGCAACCTACAATTTACTCGTGCACGCCTTGTTCATGGATGGGCGTGGAACGGAGGCATATGAGTTGGTTGAGGAGATGGGTAGAAAGGGTCTTACACCGGATGTGTTTACGTACAATATATTGATAAACGGGCATTGCAAAGAGGGCAACGTGAAGAAAGCACTAGATGTTTTTGAGAATATGTCGAGGAGAGGGGTCCGTGCGACAGTAGTGACCTATACGTCATTGATATATGCCTTGTCCAAGAAGGGGCAAGTTCAGGAGACAGATAAGATGTTTGATGAGGCTGTAAGGAGAGGCATTAGGCCTGACCTTGTCTTGTACAATGCTCTGATCAATAGCCACTCCACTTCTGGCAACATTGACCGGGCATTCGAGATAATGGGTGAGATGGAGAAGAAAAGGATTGCACCAGATGATGTGACCTACAATACGCTAATAAGGGGGCTGTGTCTACTGGGGCGTGTCGATGAAGCTCGCAAGCTCATTGATGAGATGACAAAGAGGGGAATCCAGCCAGACCTTGTCAGTTATAACACGCTGATCAGTGGCTACAGCATGAAGGGTGATGTCAAGGATGCTCTGAGGATTCGGGATGAGATGATGAATAAGGGGTTCAATCCAACAATTTTGACATATAATGCGCTGATACAGGGACTCTGTAAGAATGGCCAGGGGGATGACGCTGAGAACATGGTGAAGGAGATGGTGGAGAATGGCATCACCCCTGATGACAGCACATACATCGCACTGATTGAGGGGCTTACCACTGAAGACGAGCGTGCCATTGATGATAAGCAACTGGCTGCAGCAGATGCTGCGAAAGCATGAGCCGTCTATTAAGCATAGAGTCATTTTGGATAGATAGAGCAGATCAATTCAAATGCTTGATGCCCTGAAAAAAAGGGGGAAATCAAATGCTTGAACGACTTGCTCAACCTCTGTCATGTGTGCAATATCATGCTACATTGCATGGCCATTTTCTGACAGGAGTGCAACATAACCATTTTGAAGCTTAGTGTATCTAGCAATGAGGATGAGGTGGCACTCACATTTCGTCTCTCTGTTGTTCTTGCCCAAGTTGTAGACGTCCATCTTTTCTCAGTTGATCTGTGGATATATGCCTGTAAGTTTTGACAAGAGAGAAACACATGCTGTTTTGAAGATTCCCAACAACAAACATTCTAATCTAGAACTTTCGAGATTCGGCTTGGCTAGATCAGAACTCACTCTGTTTATTTGGTTTTCTCATTGTCATACTATCTTCTATTAATCTGATAACAATAAGGTTAGACAGCTTGTGACTTGTCACTAACGACTGAGCATAACGCATCTTAATGATCTGTCCTGCCCAGCAAAGTGGAGACTGGATAAAGTTAATCACCCTGGCCAGCTTACTTGTCATTGACAACATCACAGTGTCTGCACTTTGTGTGGTCCTGGTTCTCATTACTAGTGCAAGTATCATCTGAAGAGGTAGCACTAAAGATCATTTTTATTGCATAGAGTAAAGAGGGCCTTTGTTGGTATGTGCTTAGTTACTTCCTGAGGTGCTTTTCATCATTGTCGATTTTGATGTTTTATTGTCATACTCTATGTTGGTAATGATTTATGTATCATGATGCATATCATCACTGATTCACTGTCACAGTGAACCACTGAGCGATAGGTTTATCTAGCTTGTCCTTTTCTTTGTAAGAATGCAGAGTGTGTGGTCATTGAAACTCAGAGACCGTTCTGTTCCAAAACCATAACAATTTTCTTCATGTTAATTTGTACTATTGGTTATTTGTTTGGAGCCATAATTTATAATTCTACTAATTATGGCGTCATTCCTTCCTTGATTAATTTCCAGCGGCCGCCTAAGATACTCAGAAGTATGTACGCTCTTGCAGTTGCAGCCTTGTAAAGCTCGCTGGTTGATCAAGCTCCGGCTTAACTTTTATGTGATTTTCTTGGTTCTGACGCTTCTGAGCTTATCTTTCATTTTACTATTGAGACTATATAGCCAGCTATGTAATTGCATTATTTCACGGATTTGTCAGTGCAGCTAAGCTGTCATCCATTGTGCGTAAAATGGAAGCAAAATCAGAGATGGAGTCGGTCGCCGACGTGGAGAAGCAGCAGCCGTTGCTGTCCGCCGCGGCGGCAGACGAGAAGCCGTCGGGCTGCGACTGCGGCGACATCAAGGCGTGCTCCTGCGGCACCACCTCGCCCACGGCGACGCGGGCGCTGGCGCTGGTCGTCCTCGCGGCGGGCGCCGCCTTCGCCGCGCAGCTCGCGGCGCGGGAGGAGTACGTCCTCCTCGCCGTCCTCGTGTCGCAGGCGGTCAGCTTCTGCGTCTTCACGTCGCTGCTCGCGCTGTGCGCCCTCCCGGAGGAGGAGGGCAAGCCCCGGCGCATCGACGGTGCGCCGTGGGCGCGGGTGCGGGTGCTGATGCTGTGGCCGTTCGCGATGGCGCTGCCGGTGAGCATGGCGTGCTGGGCGGCCGAGAGCGCGCCGGCCGCCGTCGGCGTGGCGCTGCTCGCGCTGGCACTGGCCGCCGTCCTCGCATGCTACGCCGAGGTCGTGCGCTCCCTGTGGCCCGGCCAGTGATCGTGAGCCCCTCAACCGACCACGAGCACAGAAATTTTCGCCAACGTCGTCTTGCGCATACATGGTTATCCTCCTTGCCAGGGTTTACAAATGCCACCGGTCACCGATTACCGCTCTCCAGCGGTTTCGTCGATTACCGGCGAAAACCACTGAAATTCATACATTTTGTCAAAATTTTGATTTTTTGTTTGAATTTTCATAAATTTAGCCGGTTTATTGATCCGGTTCTGGATAGGAATCGATTTGATAAAAGCCGATCGCCGAAATAGCGGAGCTGTTACCGTCGTATTTTGGAACCCGCTGCTCCCGGCTTGCCATACAATTCGTTTTGCTCAGGCTACAGCCGCACTCCTACACCAGTTTGGAACAGCAGTTTCGATTTCATCAGGTCCATTTGATTTGACGCCGCGAGATTTTTTTGATTCCCTGGTGAACGGATACCACACAGTCCTTTAATCTTATCGTAGCCTCACCCTCACATCTCCTTTAATCTTATCGTAGCATCACCCACTACTACGAAAACCGTTTTTGCAAACGGTCAAAAAGTATTTTTGCATACGGTTGGGCGGACCGCATGGAACAAAATATCTGCAAAAATCACGATTTTCGCATGCGGCCAGCGCAACCGCATGCGAAAATCCGATTTTCACATGCGGCCGCTTAAGCCGACCGCATGCGAAAAGAAAAACTCGCGAAAAAAAAATAAAAATTACAAAATCAAAAAATACACCCTGCCGTCGGCCCACCGTCGTCCGGTCACCGCCGTCGTCATCCCCCAGTCGACGCTGCCATCATCTTCATCCTCCAGCCTTCGTCGTCATCCTCAAGTCGCCGCCACCGCCGTCGACGTCGTCCTCCTCCCGTCACAGCGAGGAGGCATCGGGAGGGCCACCGCCGGCGGATCGGGGTGGGGGAGGGCGGCGGTCGGCGGATCCAGGCGGGGGAGGGCCGCTGCCGGCAGATCAGGGCGGGGGAGGGCTGCCATCGACGGATCCGGGCGGGGGAGGGCTGCCATCGGCGGATCCGGGCGGGGGAGGGCCACCGCCGGCGGTCGGGGCGGGGGAGGGCGGCGGCCGGCGGATCCCGGCAGGGGAGGGCCGCCACCGGCAGATCGGGGCGGGGGAGCAACCGGCGGATCCGGGCGGGGGAGGCCCGCCGCCGTCGCCCACGCCCGCCCCCGCCATGGCACTTGCCCGCTGCCACCGTTGGAGTCACTCTGCTCCTCCGGTGCCGCTCTTGGTCACTGACGCCGCGGCGACGCCCGCCCCCGGCGCCTTCTCGTCGGCCGCGCGGCCCGCCTCCAGGCGCTCTCGCTCGGTATGAGAGAGAGAGGAGACGAAGAGAAAGAGGGAGAGGAGAGAATGAGATAGAGAGGAAGAGAATGAAGGAAGAGAGGGGAAAATATCAAAGGGGAGAGGGAGGGGGAGGATAAGAGGTGAAAAAATTAATAAGAGGGGAAAAAAATTAATTTGAAAATATGGGAACTTCGAATCGAAATTTATGATACTAAACGAACTCATTTGAAAAAGTTGTCAAAAACAAAGTTGTAGAATTCATCAAGATCTACAACTTTTGTTTTGGTCATTTTTCTATATGACTTTGTTTCAACAGTTTTAATTTGAATTTTAAAATATGACAACTTCAAACAACATTTTCAAATTTTAAATGATTTCAACTGAAAAAGTCATCAACAATAAAGTTGTATAACTCATCAAGATCTATAACTTTTATTTTGATTATTTCTTTATCCGATAAAGTGATAGTAACATTGTTCACAAAATTTACATTTCTCTCATATGGTTGTATAAACTACAAGAGACATATGCAAATTTTGTAAACAATGTTACTGTAACTTTGTCGGATGAAAAAATGATCATGATAAAAATTGTATGTCTTGATGAGTTCTACAACTTTTATGTTCATGATTTTTTTAGCTGAAATTATTTACTGCTTCAAAATATTATTCGATGTTTTGAAATTTAAATTTTTAATTGATAAAACAAAATCACAAGAAAAAATGACCAAAATAATAGTAGTAACAACATAATAACATGATAGAACATGATTTTAGAAACATTTAGGAAAACATTTAGGAAAAAGAATCGTCCAATTTGAAATTCATATGAGTGAGATAAAATAGTTTTAAATTTTCAAATTTTATTTTCGTATACGGCTCCTTAAGACGCCTGTATGGAAAAATCGATTTTTCCATACGGGCTCTTAAGTGGTCCGCATGCAAAAATAAGCTCATTTTTGCATGCGGACCTCTTAAGTGGCCCGTATGAAAAAATCGATTTTTTCATACGGGCGTTTAAGGAGCCGTATACGAAAACGCCGCTCGATTTTTCCAGACGTAGCAAGTTATGGTCCGTATGCGAAAATCATGGGTGTCGTACAGAAAAATTATTTGTGTAGTAGTGGCCCTCACATCAACATTGTTTCCTTCTTTGGAACACCATTTTTTGAGAATGCGAGATAAATAGTAACAAGAGGAGGACCACGGCCGTGCTTGTCCATCTCTCTCTCGCACTGGAGCGAGGCAGCGACTGGCCGACCGTGCACTCCTGTCCTATGGTCCTGTGCTAAAACATGACCAATCCTTGGAGCGACGGATTACGACTGGCCTTGGCCTATGATCATTGATCAGTCACTTGTGGAAAAACGTTGCGCATGTTGAAAATATGGCCATATGTCAGTCTGAGATTGTGACACACATGTCGGATCGCGCGTGCCACCTTGTGCACGGGGACAAGAAGCTGTTGGTGGATACAAGTCGCTAGTGCTACTTATGTGTTTTCCCTATCAAATCATGGTTTTAGGCTTTTAGCACATGTATGTTTTGCTTCAAGATGATTCTCTCTCTCTCTCTCTCTGAGATATGAGAGCACATTACCAAGGGATTTTTTTTTTGCATCAAAACTATTATTAGCGGAAATTTTGCCATCAAACACAGGCATTCTCCAATGCCCTGCATGGTTGTGCTAGCCTGCGCCTCTGCAGCGCCTACAGCGCCTGCACGCAAAATTTTGTTGCGGTTCCCGCAGGCAGCCAAGCCGACCCGGCGTCCAGGGCTGAGACAATTTTTTGTGGCGGCTGTGCTGCAGCTGCAATCATCCGAGTCGATCAAGACCAAAGACAAAATTTTGTTGCGACTGTTCAGCCACAGCCATCGACGCAGCCAGAAACCTTAAAAGGTTTGTGTTTGAGACTTGAGGGGTCAATAATGAAGTATTACTTTTTTCTAAAATAAATTGCTAAACAAAAACACTACTTTCGTGTAAAAATTGACGACAAAGGAGAGCCCAAGCCACTGCTCTCGCTCTCTCCTGTCTCGGCGACTCTGCGTCTGTAAGACTGTAACCAGCCCACCAAGATATAAGTTGGCCGTGTTTCTTGCATCAGGGGAGAACTCTCTGCCTCTATAATACCACTCTCTCCGTTCCAAAATAAATCAATCTAAATTGAGATAAAATATATTTTTAGTATGATGAATCAAGATAAATATGTTTGCTGAATTGATAAATATCTCACCTAAATCTGGGTTGGTTTATTCTGAGACGGAGCGAGGTAGTTAATAAGGATGTGAGTTGCTTGCGTGGTGGGTTGTAACAAAAGAGCAAACTTCAAGATTTTTTTTTAACAATTGAAGTATAGCTTCCTGTGTCCCTATACCAACCTGGAGTATGTACGCACACAGTCATATCTGTGGACACTGTATTGACGGATCAGCTTCAAGAACAAGTTGGAACAAAATCAAATCTCGAGGGAACAAATCTATCTATTAACTTATTAAAGTAATAAAAAAGAAATCTCCACGTTTACTCTCACAGCTTAGAAATTCCCACATTATTTGGAGAAAAAGAAAAGGTAGAATCTATATAGAAATATAATTTAAAAATAGTTTAAATTCGGGATTAGAAATAAGTAATATTGGAATATGAGTCTAGAGTCTATATAGGAATACAATTTATAGCTAATTAAAATTCGGAATAAAAAATAAAAAATTAAAAGAAGAGGTTAGAGACCATATAGAAATAAAACTGAGAAATAAATAAGGAATATTGAAAAAACGGTCTAAAGTTCATACATGAATATAATTTAGAAATAACTGAAATTCGAAATTAAAAATAAGTAATATTGAAAGATAAGTTTAGAGTCCATATAGAAATACATATATAATTTATATCTAATTAAAATTCAGAATTAAAAAAAATTAAAAGTAGTATTTACAACTTAGAAAAAACTAAATTCTAAATTTAAAAATATGAAATATTAGAAAAATAATCTAGACTTCATATAGAAATAGAACTTAAAAGAAGCTAAAATTCGAAATTTAAAAAATAAGAAATATTAGAAAAAGAGTCTAAAGTCCATATATGAATACAATTTGAAAATAACTGAAATTCGGATTAAAAAACAGAAAATATGGAAATATGAGTTTAGAGTTCATATAATAAAAATACAATTTATAAACAAGAGAGATCTGAAATTAAAAATAAGAAATATTGGAAGAGGAGTCTAGAGTTTATATGGAAATACAATTTAAGAATAACTAAAATTCAAGATTTTAAAATAAGGAATATGGAAAGAAGGGTTTAGAGTTCATATTAGTGTCCATATTGGAGTAAATAAGGAATAATATGACTTCGAAATTGAAAAATAAGAAATATTAGAAGATGGATTGAGAGTATATATAGGAATACAATTTAGAATTAACTAAAATTTAGAATTTCAAAATAATTAATAAATATCACATATATACAATACAATATAAATATTCCACATTAGTTAGTTTGATCTAAAGTAAATATTAAAAATCATACTACCATTTTAATATATTATAATATATATCTATATATATATATATATATATATATATATATATATATATATATATGCGCTATTATATAAGAAAAATATAAGCGCAGTATGTGCGGGCCACATGCTATTTTACTTACAAATTCAAGCGTGTTTTGTACACGGTATTGACGGATCAGCTCGCGGCTCGCCGCCATGCGTCTCGTCTCATGTGCAACTCTCAGTGCCCCCTAGGTGAAGGTTCTGCTCGTCGGCCATAGCCTGCTCAGCATCCGCTTGGACCTCCCCGCCGCCGCCGCGACACGCGACGACGCGCTCCGTGCCAACGCCGCTCTGGTTCTGTGGACGAACGCCTCGTCGTCCTCCTCCTCCAGCCTCATCTTCAGCGTCGCGACCCTCGACGCCGCGCGCCTCAGCCCCTCCACGCTCCAGTCGCCGTCCGCCGCCACGCTCCCGGCGGCGGCGGGGCTCTGTTCATCCTTGCTGTCCTCCTCCGTCGTTCTTGGTCTGCCAACCAGCGCACTGACGTCGCCGCCGTCGCCGGGAAAGCCCGCGGAGACGCGGTTGCCGTGCCCGGCGGCGCGCGCGTTCTCGAAGAAGAGCACCTGCACGACGACGCGGAGGGGGAGCAGCTCGTTCTGCGCTGCGTGCATGGACGCCTTCTCCGAGAGCTTCCTGCAGTTGAGCACCCTGCACAGCTTCTTCCTCGAGCTCTTGTCCATCTCCGGGTGCGCCTACACGTGGCACAGAGTAAAGGCACGGTGAGAGATCAAGAATTCAAAGATTAGCCATGGTGGCAACGTCGGCGTGATCAAGCGTCGGCGCACACACCATGAGATATGTGTCGATGGCTCGGTAAAGATCGTCGTGCTCCGGCCGCGCAAAGTCCGGCACGGCCTCGGCGACGGCGATCATCTTGTCGAGCGGCGTGCGGGCGTCCTTGGCCACCACCGCCAAGAATCCGTCCACCAGCCTCCCGACACGGACCATCGCGCCGTGCGACACCGCCGCCATGGACGTCGAACGGCGCGCCCCCTCGAGCTCACCGCTCTCGGCCGACCTCGACCGCCGGTGCCTGCCCGCGCGTGCCGGACTACCCTCCGGGCTCCCCGACGCTGCCGCTTGCCGCAGCGCGAATTCCTCGAGTATGGTCACCACGGCGTCCACGTCGTACAGCGTCCCACCCGCGCACGACGTCGCCGCCGGTATCAGGAGGTCGCTCACGTTGGCGTCTTCCAGCTGCGACGCCGCCCTCCTCGTGAGCTCTGCCTTTGACGCCGGAGAAGCGCCTAGGATGTTCGCCGCCTTGAGCAGCTTCAGGAAGAAGCCGCAGGAGACGGCGTTCCTCTCCGCCGGGAGCAAGCTCACTATCTTCTCGACGAGGAGGCGGTGGTTCTTGGTGGCCCGCTCGGCATTGGCGGTGCCGCCGCCGGTTCGCTCCACCGCGTGGTGGTTCTTGGTGGCGACCGGCAGCCACCGGCGCGCGTAGGCTTTGAGCGCGTCGCCAATGGCTTTCCCGTGGACGGTGCCGGTCGCCTTGACGGCCACCATGACGCGCCAGTAGAGGTCAACACCGAGCTCAGAGATATCACGCGCCCACCACGGCGGCGACGACGAATTTGCCGGAGCGGCGCCGAAGGCATCGCCGTTGGGGTCCGGGACGACGAGGGCCGCGACGGCGTCGACGCAGCGTGCCGTGACGCCGAGCTCCTCGCAGAGCGCGACGTAGCTGCGCGTGGAGCGGAGCACGGCGAGCGCGTCCTTCCAGCGGCGGAGGAGGCATGAGGACAGGAAGGCGTCGAGCTTCACGGCGAGGTTGCCGCGGTCGGCGGCCTCGGACATGCCGAGCCGCGCGGCGGCGCAGCGGACGGCGACTACGTTGTGCGGCCCGATCGTGACGGCGACGCCGTAGCAGAACTTGGCGCATGCCTCGAACGCCTCCGCGCCGCCCGGGAAAGCCGGCAGCTCGACGGCGCCGCCGTCGCCGGACTCCACGCATAGCGCTTGCAGCCACATGCACTTGGATAGCAGAGGAAACTGTTCCATCCAACGAACAACAACAACAAAAAAAAAAAAAATCAGTTCTTGATCGACGCAAACCACAAGAAAATTTTTGCAGCTACCTTGTGGAGACGAAACAGGCAACCATCCACCAGAATTTGCATGTCAGTGGCCAAATCCGTAGAGACCGACCTACGACGAACACCAACACCGATCAAACAAAAACGATTCGCACGACAACCAAACGATCGAAGTAACAGGCGATGAACAACAAGAAGAAACTACCTGACGGGGCCTGACGAGAAGAAGGTGTCCGGCCTGTTTCCGAGCTTCATGACCCTCATCTCCGACACCGTCTCCGGCGAACTCCGGCCGTCGATCGTCGTCGTCTCACGTAGTCACGTGGACGTACGATAACCAGTCCACTCCACTACCGCCTAACAACGTGCATAGCTAGACACGATTCTTGCCTCCTCCATGGTGGTTAATAAATCACAGTGGTTAGGGAGAGATAGTGGGATGGGATGGGACAGTGGGGAAGGATGGGAGTGCTGGGAATCGCGGGGGAAGAGTCTAAATTTGCAACTGGAAATGTCCAAGGATTTGATGGCAGCAGCAGCGGCGGCAACAAGGGGAAGAATCTTGATCGGAGACGGCGTGGTGCGGTGCGGGAGGCGGGGACCAGGAGAGTTTCAGGGATGACAAATGAAATGAGAGGGGAATATCCCCTCGGTTTTTATATATCATTTAAATAGTTATTAAAAAAATTAAAAAAATTAATATGAAATATATCATTCCACAGACATTTATAAACATACAAGTTAAAATTCAATTTTTATAAGTTGTAACAAAAATAATAAATATAACCGTGAATTACGATAAATATTTTCATTTTAATTTGTTATTTTTGGTGCAACTTGTAGAAGTTAAATTTGGTCAAACATGTTTGTGAAGTGATATTTTCGTATCAATCCTAGTCGATTCAACTTGTGAACGAGAGATTTTCCGGATTATGTTATCTCTTCCGGTAAGTTGAAATGTTTATGGTTATCATGTCATTTTGTGGATTTTGTTGACATACGATGTAATGTTATAATTGGTTATAGCTTCTGTTGAGTGAAGACCGAAATGACGGGATTCCTATTATCTTTTGAAAAAGGATATTTCCGGAATATTTATGTGAAATGGACTTGTGATGGACTGCACAAACCAAGCTGGAACTATGTAAAGATGTGTTTATCAGGTGCAGATTCAGAAATGGGTATTTATTTTCATTTTTTTTGTGTGTGAAGGTGCATAACAAATTCGTTGTAGCCCATTGATTTGACAGTTGTGCAATCCAGTCCAACTAATTGCAGAGCTGGGCCAGGGTTGAGTGGACCGAGTGCGGTTTAGTAATAAATTTGGGGAGCCTTTGCTGCAGTGCTTGTTTGTAAACAAAACAATAAAGAAATCAACTGTGGTCCAAAAATGTGGAGGAAAAGTTTGAATACGCCAGTTCAGGTACATTCATCATCAGTTCTCTTATAAAAAGGAGTATATTCATTATCAAAATCTAAAAGTTCTTCTACTTAATTAGTCCCGAGAACTCTGTTTTGTTTCCCTTCATTTTTTTGGCATGGTATCAGTACTTCGATTTTGCACTGACCCACGGAATGCTCCTTTTCTCTTCTGATGTTGTCACAGACTAATAGGCCGTGGTAATGAAAATTTGCCTGAAACTTTCCCCTATGTATTGACCTTAAGTTCTACCCAATACAATATTCAGAAGACCATTGCCCTGCATAGATACATTCAGATCTTCTGTATTTCTCGGATCAAGCGCTTGCAATTGCAATTGCAAGTTGCAACAACTTGGTTTGGCATTCCACTTAAGGAAATTCAAGAGTATTATCGCTCATATTCCCTAGGCAGATGAAATGTTGATGTCAAATACTATGAGGACATAACTTCAGCCGTACTGCACTGAGGCCGGATCTAGATACGAGCATCTTAATCTCCTTATCACAGGTCCACCAGCTGACTGCTTAATGAAATCGAGATAGTTTATCTGAATTCATCGCATGTTTTGCTCTAGATTCATTGTGTAGGAAGGTAACGACTTGATAGCCATGAGTAACCTTCAAGATGCTTTCAACTTCTACACCAAAATACTGAAGTGCTTGTGCATTGTAGCATATGCAGGAGACATTGGTGTACGTACGTACTACTCCACTTCATAGGGTCACAGGACCCGAATAGATTATTCAATTGTGACTAATTTATATCATATTAACTAAGTATATCAGTTAATAATTCTATAATTAGTATACATTGCGCCTCAATATTCTTTTTTTTGGTCCGTCACTTACTGAGGAAGTATAAACCGTTTTCATCATGTTAAAAAAATGCGTGTCCAATTCTAAGACGATTGACTCTGGGCGGTCATGCTGTTTGAGTCCAGCTGCCTGAGTCAGCCACTATTCTGAACTTAGACGAACTACTATGGGCGGTGAAATTCTTTTGGGGATCTTTGGTTCCCCACAGGCCGCCGTCCACTCATTTGCTCCATGCAAGTTGCAACTACCTCCACCTATTGCATTTTATGCTCAATTGAGTGTGTATTTGTGTTATTGTGTACTGGGGTAGGTCCCGAAGAAGTCCCTATATACCATCATGCCACAGCCCACACAAATTTTCTTCATCTACGTGTTCAGTTGTGCGTGTACTAGTCTAGGAGAAAAACCAAAACAATTATTATGTGCACTCAAGATATCGAAAAGAAACGGGCATGTATTCGCTTTAATCACAGGACTTTACGCCCTGAACTTTTTTTCCCCCAGTAGTACTACCTCTACCTGGTTGGCAAAGACGAACAAGTCCCACAGGAAAGAAAAATCCGTGTATGCATGCAGCAAAGGCAGCGACGGACATACTACTACGCGCTGTGTTAATCGTCCAAGCCTGTGCAAAGTGTGCAGAAGTGCTCGCCCTTTTCTGCTCCCCGGGGTTGTTCAGATTCAGATATCCGTCTTGCACGGAGGCGCACACATGACACACCACAGTGCACAGCAAGCAGCCCGGCACCGGCACGGTACGCATGACTCCCCTGCTCGTTGCCGCGCGGCTCTCGCGTGCGTGCGGGGAACGTGGGCTTGGTACCGCGCGGCGCGTGCGGGTGCGGAAGAGGAAAAACGCGGCCCGCGAGTGGTGGCCGCGCGAGAGGCGAGCCGGTGGAAGTGTCCCCCACGCGAGAGGCGAGCCGGTCGCCCGCCCGAGCGGATGCATCCGTGGAACGGGACGGGGCGAGCACGAGCCTGAGAAAAGGCGTTGCTGATGCGGGTTTTCCACGCCGTCTCATCGCTGATTTCGTTTGTGCTGATGGAGGAATAAAGAATTTATCATTAAACATATATGTTAGAGATACAACTCATCTGTTACAAATAACGAGTGATAAATTTCTAATTGCTATTAGAAAAAAATTAAATATGCCACTGCTGGACCGCGACCGAGTCGAGGAAATATTTCCGGGCACGGGCGCAACGGGCTCGTCCCGGCGAAGTCGGCTGGCGCCGCAGCAGCTGTCGGCCTCTCGCTGCCTCCGTGGTCTGTAGTTCATCCGTGTCAAGCGCGAGGGCATCGAGCCAGCTACGCGTGGTACTTCTACATCGAAGTAGCCCAACACCCCAAGTCCCCAATTGCAGGGTCTCGTCAGCATTCATTGGTCATTCACTCGTCCTTGCTGCTGCAAAACGGTACAAGGACAAAGATTCACATTGTGGGCCACAGATCATAGGAAGACCAGCGACGGTGAACGTGAACCCCTCCAGGAAGCAAGCTGCCACAAGTATGGACTATGGAGTATTTGGTCACGAGGTTGTCCATTATGTTATTAAAACTACACATGTATATTACATTCATCTTAAAATATTACTACCTATTACTATGTGTTTATAGTTTGTTTATACTAATTATACCAGAAAAGGATGATTACATCTTGGAACAAAGGAAGTAATATTACTCCTATATTCCAGCCTCTATCCATACGATCCCACTGACTAATGGACCCCACAATGAGATTGGCACTAGTACAAAACCACAGCAAAACCCCAACCCTTCTCCTGTGGCCACGCCAGCGAGGCGCCGACCCCAGCTCTCACGCTGCCACGCAAGCGACGCCTCTCACTGACACGTGGGCCCCAAAAGCGTCGAGGACGCAGGGGTAATTACGCAGAAAACCCCGCGCGAAAGCCAGTGATTTTTTTCCCAATCCCTTCCCATCGAAGGAAACGGGATTTGCTACGGATTAAAAGGGAGGGCTTGACTCAAGCGGTGTCCTCCTCCCCTCCGCCTCGTCGTCTTCGTCACACCACCGTCGCCATCGCCACGCGACGCACTCCACCTCCACCTCTTCCCCCATCTGTTCGTGCAGGGGCTTCGCCGGGGGCAAGTAAGTGTCCCGGGGCGGCTGGTCTCCGCCGCAGACGGGGCTTCGTTTGGTCGGTATGTCTCGCCGCCGGGACGCGGCGCCGGCGCCGCACGAGGGCGAGAGGGATCTCGTCGTGAAGGTGAGGTTTTATTTATTTATTTATTTCCCCGGCTCCTCGCGGGTGCAGTGTTTCTGTGCTGTGATAATTTGATCGGGGGTTGGTGGGGTGGGGGGGGGGGGGGAATGCGGCGTTCTTGGTGTGCTCGCGTATGGGGTTTTGTTGCCCGTGCTGGGTTGTGGAGCGATGCGACCGGGTGGTAGTGATCTTGAAAGGATGGATTTTGCATCTCACTGGGTGCATGTAGGTTACGATGGTTTTGATCTTGTTCGCCAAAGGATGGATTTTGCATCTTTTTGGGCGTCCAGGATTAGATCATCTGTGTGTTGTTTGCGACTGTAAAACGGTGTAGAAATATCGGTCCTTAACGCGGCGATTTTTGTGAGGACTCTTTCGAAATCAAGATTATTGCGGGCCTTTTTGTTTTACTCATTAGTTAGATAAGAGTACTTGCTATGGTGATTTGATTGTGGAGTATATTGATGTATGTTCCTTCGTAATTTGTTGGTATGTTAAATGTTCCAGGTTTGCATGCTATGGTTGAATAAATCTGTTTAGGTTTGCATGATATGGCTGTATAAATCTCTTCAATGTAGAAGACAACCCACTTTCCTCAACATGCGATGACTTAAATTGGTAGTCGTCCTTAACCGATTAATTCCATATTTCCATGTAAGTTTGGTACTTATGTAGCATCAGGTGGTGAGATTTGGTTCCGTGAATTGTGTTTTGAAGCTACTGTTAACTGAATCAACATTGATCAGCTGTTAAGATAAGAACAGAATTGAGTTATCATTTGCTTAAGCATCTTGTCTGCAAAGCAAACCACTTGCTGTTCTATTTAAGTTCACCTTGTGCAATTTTACTAGATTTTTATTCTTATCTATTTCTCTTTTATTTTGCTTGATGTTTCAGGTAAAATTCGGTGGCACTCTTAAGAGGTTCACTGCTTTTGTGAATGGTCCGCACTTCGATCTTGATCTGGCTGCTCTTCGGTCAAAGATTGCAAGTGCTTTTAAGTTCAATCCTCAGACCGAGTTTGTACTCACCTATACTGATGAGGATGGGGATGTTGTCATACTGGATGATGATAGTGATTTATGTGATGCTGCCATTAGTCAGAAACTGAACCCTCTTAGGATTAATGTTGAGTTGAAGAGCAGCAGTGCTGGGGTACCTCAGACAAAACAGCAGGTATTGGATTCCATATCTGTAATGTCCACTGCTCTGGAAGATCAATTGGCTCAGGTGAAATCAGCTATCGATGAAGCTTTAAAATTCGTACCAGAACAAGTTCCCAGTGTCCTTGCAAAAATATCAAATGATTTGCGTTCTAAAGCTGCATCATCAACGCCATCATTGGCTGATTTGCTGGACCGGCTTGCTAAACTGATGGCACCAAAGAGCAATATGCAGTCTTCCAGTGGTTCTGCTGATGGTTCATCTGGCTCCTCTAGTGGTAGGGGACAAACTATGGGAAGGTTGAATATTAAAAATGACTCTGAGCTTATGGCTGTTTCAGCTTCGAAACCTCTGGATATGCATAACTCTGGATCAACTAAATCACTTGGTCTTAAGGGTGTGCTTCTTGATGACATCAAAGCTCAAGCTGAACATGTATCAGGATATCCTTATTATGTGGATACCCTTTCAGGCTGGGTAAAAGTTGATAACAAGGGAAGTACCAATGCCCAAAGTAAGGGCAAGTCTGTTACATCCTCTGCTGTGCCACAAGTTGCTAGCATTTGTCATGGTGCACCTACTGTTCATTCTGCTCCTGCTTCAGATTGCAGTGAAGGGTTAAGAAGTGATCTTATCTGGACACAACTAGGCCTTTCTTTTGAGCCCTTTGGGCCTAATGGCAAGATTAGTGGTGATTTGAACTCAACATGCGCTCCTCCACCACTGTTTCCCCGTTACCCACTTCAGTCTCTCCGAGCTGATAAAAGCAGTATCAAGGATGGTTGCTCTTACCCTCCGTGCATCTGCAAAAGTAACACATCTAAGCCAGAGAATCTCTCCCATTACCCAGTTCAGTCCCTCCGAGCTGACAGAAGAATCAAGGGTGATTGCTATTTCCCTCCATGCACCTGCAAAAGTAACACATCTAAGCCAGATAATCTCTCATCAGTCGGTCTTTATGGACCTTATTCTGAAGGCAGCTGCTGTGATAGGTGCCCATACAGGGATCTCAGTGGTAAGCACGAGAGCATGGTGCAGGACACACTGCATAGATGGGTACAGTGCGATGGCTGTGGGGTCACACCTATTGCTGGTTCTCGCTACAAGTCAAATATGTGAGTTTTGAGTTCAATAGTTGTTCTAGTTCATCATCGTAAGTTGAATTGGAATGGAAGGAAAAAAATGTCATTATTCTAACATGATTTGTTGTTTTTTGCGTGCAGTAAAGATGATTATGATTTATGCAACACATGTTTTTCTCGAATGGGCAATGTGAATGAATATACCCGAATAGACAGACCATCTTTTGGGAGGAGACGATTTAGAGACCTCAACCAGGTGAATGTAGCAACTTGTTCAAATTCATGATCATATAGTTCTCGTAAGACATTTCCAGAACAGTGTCAACTGACTCATCTGGCCATTTTTCAGAACCAGATGCTCCTTCCACATCTTCGACAGCTACATGATTGCCGCTTCATTAAGGATGTTACTGTCCCTGATGGAACAGTAATGGCACCGTCAACCCCATTTACGAAGATTTGGCGCATGCATAACAATGGATCTTCCATGTGGCCATATGGGACGTGTCTTACCTGGGTTGGCGGAAATCAATTTGCACGCAACAGCTCAGTTAAATTAGGGGTACACCCTACCCTTTGCGTATTTAGTTTATCTGCCAATGTATGGTCAAAGAGTTAACTCTGATTCGGCATGTGCAGATCTCGGTGGATGGTTTCCCTATTGATCAAGAGATCGATGTTGGTGTTGATTTTGTCACACCTGCAAAGCCTGGTGGGTACGTATCCTATTGGAGATTGGCATCACCTACAGGCCAGATGTTTGGTCAGCGAGTTTGGGTTTTTATTCAGGTTTGTTCCACCACCATAGCTTGCTTTTTTATCCTCATTGGCTTTGGCACTTCCTTTGTTATCTGATCATTTGGATTCCGAATTCATGTGCAGGTGGAGCACCCGGTCAAAACCAGTAGCAACAAGCAGAGTGCTGCTATAAACTTGAACCTGCCTCCAGAAGGAAGCAGCACAGAATGGAAGCATTCCATTGATATGAATATTCAATCTGCAGATATTGTGGGTGAATACGCTGGAAGCACCATAACTGATCATTTTGCACATACTCAATTCCATGAAGCCACCAAACCAATGGAACCTGAGCTTGTTTCAAGTGCCGTGCCTTCTGTACCTAGAGCATTTGAATCAGTGCTAGTGCCAGCTACTGATCTCCTCACTTCATCCGCTGGAGCTGAAAAGGCTTCAAAGCCTGCTGCCGTGCCTGCACCTCAAGCCATTCCCCTGCCAAAACCTGTTAGCATTCCTGCATTTGGACCTGCGCCTGCTCCTGTTAGTGCGACTACCGCTGCACCTGTCGGAGCCGCTGCTGCTCCTATCAGTGAGCCCACCGCACCTGCTGCTGCCATTGGCATGCCCTCTGCAACTGCTCGTGCTGCTTCTCGCCTGCCTACTGAGCCTTCGTCTGATCACATCAGTGCCGTGGAGGACAACATGCTGAGAGAGCTGGGGCAGATGGGCTTTGGGCAAGTCGACCTGAACAAGGAGATAATCAGGCGGAACGAGTACAACCTGGAGAACTCCATTGATGAACTGTGTGGCATCCTCGAATGGGATGCGCTCCATGAGGAACTGCACGAACTGGTAAGTTTAGGACGTCTCATTCCTGTGCACCATATTTTGCCATTGCAGCTAGAGCTACTCTGAACCTTTGCTTCTTATTTCCCGATCAGGGCATCTGATCAAAACGGAGATAAAACAAGGCGCTCACCAAGGACAGCAAGGAAACCTGTAGCCGTGAATCTTTTTTTGTCCCTCCCAGAAGGGCCAGTGATGACATCGTCGTGTTCAGCTATTGAACACCTTGCAGTATCCTAGATATAGACCGTAGTATTATACTCCTAAATAGCTACCTAGTTAAAAGCGGCGTTCGTGCTGCTGTGCTACCCCTACTCGCCAGCAACCTTAGAGGGTCTGGTGTAGTGCCTGTAGTGGTGTTTAAGACTTGTTATCATCAGTGTGTAATCGAAAGTACCGTACCTATTAGTTGTTTATTATGCTATATACTGTGCTAAAACTTGTGTTCCTCGTCTGGTTGTTCTTTGCGCTATTCTCGTGGATGTGGCTGCTGGTTCAGTTCCTCCCCTTTGTTGGTGGAAAGTATGTTGAAAGTGCTTGAGTTTTGGAGAATTCTTGAACGCAATAGAGCAATGTCACACAGTACTTGCAAAATTTTGAAAATTTTGCCCTTAAGTGTAGACTGCAGATTCTGACTTGCCGTGTTGATATACTCGTAACGCGTGATACACAGAGAGGAGATCGAGAAACGATGAGCAAAATGTGAATCACAATTGCCGGCGACGGCAACCTGTTATACACGGCAACACGGCCGCCGCTTCCAGTTCCAGCACAACTAAAACCAATATCATATGACTGTCACACAGACACAGGTCGAAATATTGGGGCCTAAAGCCCTAAGCAATGATATTCTTGAGCGCGCTTTCAGGTCATATTAGTCTCCACATTATTATTCGACAAAGTAATATAATACTGTAACAAGTGAAGCTATGAAAAGGACGTCCGGAAGTTAAAATGGGCAAAATAAACCCCAACGCCTGCTTTGGGGGCTGCAAGCCTAGCACGACTGTATGGCTCGACTCACCAGGAACACAAAACGATTTTCCCAGATGAGATGGTAAGCTTGGAACGCTTATAGTATGTACACGATGCTCAAACACCACACAGGTGAGCGCTTTCAGTACTGCTGATCCAGGTAGGCATCTTTCTCCGTCTTGTTCTCGCCACTGAGGTACCCCACAAGGCTTCCCGAAACGTCGGAGACCCAGGAGACGCTGCGTGCCAGCCAGGCCGAAGGAGTGGTCGGTGCTTGAGGGCTCTCCGCTGCTGCGATGCTCTTCCGTTCTTCCTCGAGCAAGATGTCAAGCCACCTCTGCAACATGTATTCTTTCACCGCGTCCACGCCTTTGCTCACGATGTCCATTGGCGGCATAGAAAGAGGATTCTGCTCCAGATTGAGCTTCTCTAGCTTATCCAGCCGACCAAAACTGTCGGGAAGAGCATGGATCTGGTTGTTGCTGAGGTCAAGCTCGCGCAGATTCAGCAGGTCACCAAAAGAAGCAGGGAGATCCTTCAGGTCACTAAAGTTGCTGCTCAGGTTCAGAATTTCAAGACTTGAAAGTTTTCCTATGGCAGATGGCAGACCACATAGTTCATTGAAATGTGCATCCAGGAGGTACAATGATCTCATCTTGCAGATAGATGACGGAAGTGACCGCAACTTGTTCATATGGACCCAGAGTTTCCGCAGATTTACCAGCTCATACCCAATGTTGGTTGGCAGATAAGCAAGCCCATTGTAGCTCGCGTCAAGCTCAATTAATGACCTGGAGTTGCACCAATCAGTCACTTGAACAGTAACACTTGCTGAACCCAAGAGTTAAGCTAAGGAAAGTTATCTACCTGCACTTTGAGATGCTATCTGGCAATGACCTTAGCCTGTTGCTTCCCACATTCAGAATCCTCAAATTCAATAGCAGTCCAATGGAATCAGGAAGAGAAATCAAGGCATTGGAAGCAAGGCGAAGCTCTTCAAGATGATCAAGTCCTCCTATAGCATCCGGAATAACCTACAATCACATTGATTCACCAATGAAGCAAGGGACACAACAACACCATACTTAACAAAATGTGTACAGTATATCACTAAGGAAATATGACCAGGCAAGCCACTAATGATAAAAGGGTTGTGAAAAAAAATTATATTTAGTACGTGCTTAACTGTTTATGTCTATCTTTAAACTTAAATGAGTATAAAGGTCATCAAAGAAAATAATTATAGTTAGTATGTGCTTAATTGTTTGTCTATTTTTAAACTTAAATGAACACAACCTAATATCCCAAAAATAAACTATGCAATTTCTAAACATCAATGTAAGTACAGATATAGAGGAAGTGACCAAAATTCAAAACAAAGCCAGCCTTCCCTACTCTTATCTATGATTTTCCAATGATCCAAATCAACCATGAAATACAGGATGATATTAGAAAATGAATCCACTCATGCCAATCTAATCAGGAAACTACATACACGCCAGGCTCCTACCAGTTCTACATTTGTTCTGTCAATACTTACTACTATGCAGTTATTGTGAGTTTCAGACTGTAGAAGGTCAACAGCTAACTCTCACTACTCTAAAACAAGACTAGTGGGTCACTATATCCATAACTTTCAGCACTCATCCCCCATAGCCTAATTTAGTAATCAAACAAAAACAGTAAAAAAAAAAATACTAACATACAGTGCTTCTCTATTTACATCCTAAGGCCTAAGATAGTAGCTGTTTCATCATCAATAAATAAGTTGCACTAGCAAATCTATAAAGAAAATAGTACACGCACAGTCTAGAGGACTCTAAAATAATAGGATCTTACCATACCATAATACACACAAAGAAAAACACAATCTCTACTGAAAATTCAGTGCCCAAACTATTTTCAGCATACAGTTCAATCCATCCATTCACATGTCCAAATGGTAGAATGGGTGCAACACCACAAAACAGGCATTTTATGGCTCACGTACACATTTTGCATATGGCCCTACATATCTTCAACATACGATTCAATCAATTCACAATTTCACAATACAGAAGGAAAAAAAAATCTCATCCGTTCACATGTCTAAATGCGTGCAAAACCCAGTACGAGCATTGTTTGGGTTACAGGGCTCTAAACAAGCAGATCTAAAGCATGTAGAGATAACAGAATTCTCACCTCGAGCTGATTGCGCGAGACATCGAGCACGCGAAGCCCCTGGATCCTCCCGAACGCCTCTGGCAGGTGGCGCAGCTGCCGGTCCACGAGGCGGACGCTCTCCACCGGCTTGCCCTCCTCGACCTGCCTCAGCACCGTGATCACCTCCTCCTGCACCGCCGCATCATCCCCGGCCCCGGCACCGGCCGCCGCCGACTCGTCCCTCTCGTCGGACTCCTCCAGGTCCTTCCCCTGCATCGCCGACCGGTACACCGCCTCGAGCCTCCCCTCGGCCTCCTGGAGCAGCGCCTCGTAGGCGTCGTGCGTCTCCTCGAGCCGCACGACGGCGCGGCAGGCCTCGAGGTCCCCCTCGGGGATCCGCCGCGAGCCCCCGGCCTCGGCGCCGGCCGCGGCGACGATCGCGCGGGAGGAGTCGACGAGCTCGTGGTCGGGGCGCGGGCCGAGGACCTGGAGCGCGGAGCGGGCGGCCGAGACGTCGGCGACTGCGCGGGTCATGGCGCGGAGCACGGACGGGTGGCGCAGCCCCGGCATGCGCTCCACGAGCTCGAACTCCCCCGCGGTGGAGGGCGTCCGCGGGGACGGCGTGTGCACGGGCGGCTGCTCGATGTCGAAGTCGCCGCCGGCGGACGGGCGGGTCTTGGCGAGGGTGGGGAGGCGGGAGAGCACGTAGGAGAGGATGGGGTGGGACTGCGGCGCCGGATCCATGGCGGAATTCGGGAGGGGGAGAGGCGCCGAGGCGGGGGGGATCGGTGCCGGAGGAGGAGGAGATGGGGAAAGCAGTCGCGACTCGCGAGAGTGAAGGCTGCTTCTATATGGTGTAGTGGCGTCTGGCTCGGTGGTTTTTTTGGGCGATTTTGGGGGAGGCGGCCGCGACGACTTGGGCACTGTAGTCTCGAAGAGAAATTGTTCTCTGTTCGTGCCACAAAAAAATAAATCAGAGTTCAAATTTATATCGTTTTTTAGTACACTTCAATGTTGTTGTAGTACAGTTTGAAACCTTATAAGCAAAATTTCTCGTTTTTGCTAACAAATTCATTTCTACTTGTAATTCATCTGCTATTGTAGATTGATCCATACGGTTCTTCGTTGGGTTAGAGATCTGATATATTTATTTATTTTAAACTCATTATATTTTATTTTTAAAAGTGATTAGGAAGTACTTTTTAACTAGTCCCACCTTATTCGTTGTTGTCGGAGAATAAGATTCATTTTGTCATCTTGAGGAAGAACCTCATAAGAATTTAGTGTAGCTGTATAATCAATTATCGCATATTTTATTTTAAACTCATTACATTTTATTTTTTAAGAGTGATCTAGAAAGTACTTTTTAAATAATCCCACCTTATTGGACAAGTAGATTCTATTCGATTTGTCATCTCGAAGAAAAACCTTATAAGGATTTGATTTAGTTGTATAAAGTCCATTCTCACATATTTTCACTGAAAAGATGAATTTGTAATTAACAGCGATAAAAACCTAAAAATAAAATATGTAATGGAACTTGATTAACGTTGAAGCTTGTACACCTAAGACGAAACTGAGGGGAATGTGCACTTACAAATCCTTTGCAAATACAACCGACCACCACCACCACCACCACCACGACTCTTATGAGGCCCCATGAGCGGTGCGGTACTGCGGAGGCCAGATCAACAGCACCAGGAAGTAGCATGCACCCACGTTCCGCAGATGATGAATAGGCCTCTTATCTATCCAACGAGCAGTCACGCCCATGTTCAATACGGCATCGCCCGATCTATACATCCAACGAGGCGTCGCGCCGTGCAGGCCAACACCACTTCCCACCACAACGTGCCGGCTCGACACGAGGAAAACCACCGGAATTCGCCCGGCTGGTCACGCGGCCGCACGCACAGTTCGGTTCGGGCTTGACACTTGTACACTTTAGGATCGTATATATCTTGAAGATATTGTATATACTGTAGTATACACCTCCGTATTCCCATTTGTTTCGTTGTGTCTTTGGAGATACGCCACAGCAGCAGCCAAGGCAAGCCGACACAGTTCAGTCGTACATGCTCTCCTCTGCAGAGATCTCCGTTGCAGCCTTGCTGGAAGGCGGAGCGCGATGAAAGAAACAAACAAAAGAAAAAAAACAGCCGTCTCCTCCAGCTTTCGGCTACGTACGTTAGCCCGACACGGCCGGAGCGATCTCCCTGGCGGCCGCCTCGAGCACCTCCTTGGCCCTGTGCGCCAGCTTCTCGCAGATGTTCCTCGCGATCCTCTTCTGGAACTTGCTCCTCTTCACCCACTCTATCCCCACCAGTATCTCGCACCGGCTCCCGCTCCTGCTCGCCGCTGCCTCCTCCGACGACGCCGCCACCGCCTCCACGCTCCGTATGTTGTGCCTCAAATGCACCTGCATTAAATCAATTAATCGCGCACATATGACACCATCAGTATCAGCGTAACCAACCACTTCACTCTCCGCCACTTGCCTAGCTAACCACTCTCCTCAAACCGCATCCAAAACAAAGGAGAAAATAACAGTGGAATGACGACATCTAGCTCGCGTCCAACGTGTATGGTTTATGATTTGTTGGTACCCGGAAGAAGTCGCCGAAGGGGACGTTGCGCAGAGTGATGACGTCGTAGACGGTCCAGCCGTCGCCGTCGTCGGAGGGGAGCCTGAGCTGGGTGCTGACCACCTCGCCGCCGAAGATGGACATGTAGCGGTTGAATTTGTAGCTGGAGTGCCGCTCCAGGACGCCAGGCCGGGCTTCCTGCCAGGGGGTGGCGGCGTAGTCGAGGCAACCCACCCTGCACATCGCCTTCGCCTCCAGGGGGCCCCCGTCGAACACCCCCATCAGCAGATCCGCCTGCGATGCGCACACAATGGAGTACAGAAGCGATCAAGGAACGGTGGCGCACAACAAAGTGCTGACAAGTGACAACCATGCGAACACAAAGTTAATCTAGTACTGACACAGATCTGCAGACTGCAGATGGTGGTGCACAACAGCGTGTTTAGGATCTTATCTGTGGAAGAAAAAGATTTTGGGAGGTCGGACAAAATCCCACCGAGATGTGTTTGAATTTTGAACTGTTTGAATGTAATTCGAGTATAATCGATTTTTTCAAGCAGTGCAGCTGTACATTGAAGAATCCCAGGAGTCAAGTACACTGACAAGTGATCGTTAAAAGCAAGAACGCCACTAGTAAACAATTATTATCCTATAACCTAATAAAACATTTTCAAATAAGTACACTAACAGAAGAATACTCCACTCGTGCATTTTTGTGAGTAATATTGAATCTGGATATACTAAATGTTTACACAAGTATAACTTATCTAGCCTCTTCCACATAAAAGGGGAAAAGAACATACGCAATTCTATCAGCAGAAGAACTCATGAAGCAGAAAACTCACATCGATAGGCAGTTCCAAAGTATACTCCTTTGACAGTGGCACATCTCCAATGCTCAATACAGATTGAACATCATTAAGATCGACATAGTTTTCATCTTCTTGATCTTCTTCTAGTTTAGCCCTCTGTTCAATAGCTGATGATTTGGTTTTCCATAGTCCAATTATTGTCCTAACAATGAAGAACAGATAGTTTTCTCGTCAAATAGATCCTCCTTATCTTATTACTGGTATTAAAGCTAGCAAGAGAGACAACAACCTGCTAGCCTTGCTAAATGAAGCAAACGAATGGAACTGAAACTTCAACCTGCCTTCCTTATCTTGGGACTTTGCACCATTCTTGGCATCGAGTCCCCGGCCGCTCTTCAAGACAAACAACAAAGATGGTGTGCCTACTGTTGTGAAAGATGGAGGTAACTCTTCGATTTCCTCGACATCTTCCCACAGAAAGAAGAATTTCGTTTTATGTCCAAACAAATTGGCATAGAAACCAACTATTCTGGCTGACAGAAATAGTCGTCCCTGAATCAGAAGCAACTGCAAGTTACTACTAATATCCACAGATATAATATGTGAATGACCTTATGTTTTCATATTGTAATGGTCCAAAAGAAGACATAAGAGTAGTATAAGGTGATATTGAATTATTAATTAAAACAGTGTTTTCGAAGTAAAATCCTATGATTGATTTCATATCATGCCAACCGCAATGTGCTCAAACTGAATCCTCAACACAGAGAAGGGAATAAAGAACAATCATACCTGCAACGGCAACTTCCGTTTCAAGGAGCACGTGTAATCTGCTATAAGGAATTCTTCGTGTGGTAAACCAAAAAGCTTTTGGAACGTTGCATTTCTGTGAGGTGACTGAACATGTAACTGCAATATAAATACAAACACTGCATCATCAAGAGGTTTATTAAGAGTCAGGTACCCAGGAAAAAGTTAGTCGAAAGTTACCTTCTTACCAACTTCCTTCTCCATCTTACTTAAGTACTCTCTCATTGATGTCTCAGGTCCTTTTGTGTTCTCCAGAAATATTCTCAAATGTAACCTACTCTGACAAGTCTGAGCTAATTTTCCTTCCAGTGGCACCCATATATCTGCTAGTTCTGCTGACGTGTGTTTAAGGAAGTTAATTTCAGCATGTCCCAGGGAAACCGCCAGATCAAATGGTCCATCAAAATTGAAAACCTCAACATCCAACGTAGCAGGTGGTTCTTCCATGGCATCAAACTCCATTATCTCTGAAATGTTTTTTTCCGTTTGTAATAAATGATGAATTAAATTAAGCTAGGAGATTAATGAGCTAACGTGTGAAATCTACTAACCGTTCCATTGAGGGTCATGAGTCTGAAGTTGCACAGAGCTTGTTCGTGTTATGCCGTTACAGCTGAACACAACATAAGGATCTACAGAACCGCTAGAGACAGGCGGCAAGCTTGTGGCCTCTAGCAGAGCTACAGTTAACAACCAACCATCTCCATTTGCTTTAATCCCATGATCACTTCCTGTGACAAAAGAAGATACATAGTTAGCACAGTTATGACATTATATTAATGTGCACGAGAAATACGGTAAATGCACAACGAAGAAAACAAACATACCACGCTGTACCCTTGCCTCTACAAAATGAGATATCATACTCAGTAAACGTTCTAGCTGAAGAACTAGTATGCCAGATATGATCAGCTCTCCAAACGTGTCAGGTAAATCAAGGCCTTTAAACTCAAGACCCATAAGTGGGCCTGGTCTTGACAGAAAGATGTGTACAAGAACATATAGTGCCATTATCACTGTAGAGATGACTGTGAAATTGCAAAAATACTTGTAAGCAAGTCTGATATCTGACTGATGATCAGTCTGGAGTGGTGCCAATAATTGCTCTTTATCCATCCCAGCAGAATCAGCATTTTTCACATGCCGAGACAAAATTTCTGCGTAACTTTCGAAATTTTCTTTCAGCCCATCCCGAACACTTCCCTCGATCATACTTTTCATCATAGTACTCTGAAGGAACACTACATTGTATGATACGGTCAGATGTGACATTTCTTCACCTGACGACGAGTCAGGGTAGTGAATTATTTTGTACAACAGAACAACCTCAAAACAATTTCCAAATGGAACCTCAGGAGTACGAACACGAGTCATAATTACAAAACTCTTGCCATCTGCTTTAAGATATGTTTGCTCTTCAATAGTTTTGACGGCTTTCATAAATTTTGTTGCACCTTTGGTGTATTGACATGTCCTGGTCAAGCTAGGAGGATTATTATTGTTCCATGTCCATGGCTGTTCCTCATAGTCCGTAGTTCCTTGCAGCTCGCGCAACTCTTTGGAGAACTGAGAATCAGGCCCAAAGACAAGAGAGTTCAAATTCTTCGAGTCCACAAGGTAAGTGTGATCGAACATGACACCACCACTAAGATCTTCTGGCATGTCAGGGATGCTTTTAGACTTCATGATTTCCATAGCTTCTTCAAAGCTTGCATCTGGAACCATTGGTTCAATGTCACTTGTGCACTTTGCTGTTGCTGAACTAGGCTCCATTAGATCATCATCTTCAGAGTTGGAATTGGAATTTGCTTGTGCTGAACAGTCAGAATTTTCTAGAGAAGATCGTTCTATTGCAAAACTCCTGGGAGAATCAACCGTACCACTGTTGGAACTTGAATGTTCCCAATAAGTTGATCTCTCAAATTCAATGTCAGTGTCGCTCCTAGAGCTCGAACATGGAGATGAGTGGATAACAGTATTGTCGCTGTTTTCTCCATGCAGTGAAAAGGTGAGAAGAATTTTCCCTGGTTCACAACCATATAAAAAAAATATCAGCAGAGCATTCACCCGAAGGAGAAGAACACCCTCTCCATTTTTTAATATATGATGCCATTAACTTTTGGACATACGTTTTCCCATTCATCTTATTAAAAATTGCGTAATAAACATTAATTTAATTACGACTTGTTTTATCATACTTTTAGCACAACCCTTTTTTGCATAATTTTTTTTATTAAGATAATAGTCAATGGTGTCATATATAAAAAAAAACAGAGGAGTGCATGTCTACGCCAAATGGCGATGAGTGTGTATACAACCAAAACTAGGCCGTTCCCAGCTGAAAGGGTAACACACTGCACTACCATAAACTGACACACAATGGCTAATTATCTAGCAACACTGAATTTCATCCTAGTTTCCTGCATCGTATTAATACTATTAAACAGTTAAGCTATTGTGTTCAAATAACTCTCGTGAATTGTGTGCCCGTTCAATAATTTCATATACAATCTGTAGCCTGCTTAAGTCCCCTGCTGATCAGTGATCACCAGTATGTATCCAAGTCTAGTTTAGGACAAATGCTGAGAAGACCTTAAGCTGGCTACATGATTATTGTGCAAACACTGTAAATTAAAAGAGCATGTTGTTGGTGATCAACACGCGTCTCAGTAAAAGAACAGCCGTGAATGAGAAGTGTAGAATCATGTGATGATTAATCTTGATAATGAACAATTGTCAAAGGTGAGTGTTTGTTGAACATATGGTGAATAGTGTATTCTGACGGTGAACAGCGCGAGGCAGCACTGGGTGCCGGTCAGACCGGGCAAGAGACGCCGGTCAGACCGGAGGTATGTGGCCGGTCTGACCGGGTGGCCCGGCGGTCTGACCGGGAGATTCTAGGAGGGAGTCGATTTCGGGTTGTTTTCGTGGAATTTCTAGATTGCTTCATGGATATGACTTCTAGATGATTTCTATTCGCATGTGATATTATTGTGTTCTGATGTGAGGCAAGTTGGTGCGAACTTATACTTGGATATGGAGTTTCTTTGTTGTTCACGTGCAGGTGTTGCTTGAGGCCATGGGAGTATAGCCGGTGATGGATCGGGATTAGGCTTGGGAGAAGTTGAGATCCAAATGGTCAAGGATATCACGCGGGATGCTCAGGCTAGAGAACAATACATGTGGAGGTGAAGGTTTCCATATGGCATATACGTGTTGTTGTGTGCGTATGGAAAGAAGAGTCAAATTTGGATTGGAGTCCAAGTTTGGGAAGATTGGAGTTTGTAAAGTTTGTTTCTTGCACGGGAAGGTTTCCGAGGGGATTAAGACTTCTTGTATGAGATGGATTCGTGGTTAGGGGCAGCCATGTTATGGGTATAAATTGATAGGGAGGTTGTAGCCTTACGATATCGATTTAGAGGGAGTTGAGTTGAGAGGAAAGTTAGAGTTTCGAGTTTAGTTCAAGATTTTGGTGAGGAGTGCTATTGGTGCACTTTGTAAACACATATTGATGCAATAAAGTTGATCTACTTTCAAGAGTTTCATCGATACGTGTTTTTCTGGATCCGGACGGTTTGACCGTAGTTCTTCGGGCAGTCTAACCAGAGGCGGCTAACCGATCAGACCGGCGGGGGCAAGCAGCGGTAAGGAGGAGGCGACGGTCTGACCCGCCGGACAATACCAGTCAGACCGGCGACATAGGAGTGGTCAGACCGGTGAGCACACAGCGGTCAGACCAGGCTACGCTGACAACTTCGTTAATTTTTTAGGGTTTTTATTTCCGCTAATTTTTTTTTGGTTTTTGGTGTAACATCCATTCACCCCCCCCCCCCCCCCGCGTTAGCTTGGTTCTTTGTGATTCATTCCTACAAGAAGTCGTCGAACTGCGCCGCCGGGGATATATGCTGGAGTGGAAAAAATAATTTCGAATGACTTCGAAAGCTACTGAGTTCTCATTTCGTATTAGATGGGAAAAAAAATAGCATGGTAATCTCTCTTACTACAAGCTTGCGTGCTGCATATTTGGCAAAGCTAAAAAAGATACTGGTAGCTTCACCGAAAAGTTGGCCGCCGCGCGCCGACCAATTCGAGAAGGGAACGGATTAACCCAAAGTACGGATGGAATCACACGTAATTTACTCCGATAATCAAAGCTAGAGAATGCGTGTACGCACCGCAATCCGCCGCCGCCGCCGCCGCGGAGCCCGCGCCCTTCTTTCGGCGCCGGTGGTGCTTGGGCTGCAGCGTGAACCACGTCGGCGGCACGGTCGTCCTCCTCCTCCTCCTCCCCGCGGGGACGGCGGCGGCGGCGGGCACCGGCAGCTTCACCCTGCCCACCACCTCCCTCCCGCCGCGCCCGCCCTCCCGCCGCCGCGCCACCCCGACCTCCACCGCCTCTCCCCCATCCACCGCGAGCACCAGCTCCTCGTTCCACTCCGCCGCCGTCCCGCGCGCCTCCACCTCCCGCGTACGCGCCCTCTGCTTCCCCACCTTCGCCCTCGCGTAGTACCCTGCCCCTCCGCCCCCGTCGCCGTGCTCCGGGAGGCCCTGCGCCTCGATCACGTACAGGTAGAGCCGCATGGCGCGGTGAGATCGATCGATCGATCGATCAAGCGAGCGCGGTGCAGTGGAGCAGTGGGAAATGTTGGTTGCGAGGTGGTGGAGTTTTGGCTTAGGCTTGGGGAGTGACGTGGGCGGGGGGAGGGGGCACGCGGCGGGAGGGGAGGCGCGACACGCGGTGGCGGAGGGGCGCGCGGCGGGCGAGGGAAATTGCGTGGGCCAGTGTGTCAGTGAGAGCCAACGACGCGCCGGGATGTGGGGGTGGGCGAGGGAGTCGCGGCTTTGAATTCCGGCCCTTCTAGAGCTTCCCGCTCGGTCGATCGTGGCATGGCGGGAGGCAGGTTGTCCGCTGCTTCGTCGTCGAAAGGTCTTCTTATATCCCATATGTCACGACTCACAACGGTGACGTTTGACCCGTTAGCCAAGCTGGTAAAGTGCCTCATGGAGATATAATTTACTTCCTTCCACCTAAAATATAAAAACTTAGAGTCAAATGAAAGAGATATTTTTTAATTGGATTTAAATTCGTAATACTGAAAAATATCACATCCAATTCTAAATTCTTATATTTTGAGATAAAGAAAGTACTACACAATTATAAGTTCGTGTAAAAAGTGCATCTGAAGTTCGTGTAAAAAGTGCATCTGAGTATAGAGGTTGAAAATTAAACAAATCATCCTAAAGACAATTTTAGAATAAAACTTTCATTCTTCTACTCTAAAAAAGGAAGGTGATGGAATTTTAGGAAGGTGGTGGAAGAACATCTAGATCAATTTTTTTTCTACAGTTTATTTTTTTAACAAAATGTTCTCGTGTTTAAAAGGAAACTTACGTCTGCGTAGACGATCTAACACGGGTGAAAGAGAAATAAGTAGTTGACTGTTAGTTTCTTCATTTGGAGGCTTAATGCAGGACATCTTATACACCGGTTTCAAGGTATTGGATCCGGCTTCCCATTGAGCCACGTGGCACCCTGTAAATTTGCTTAGACCCCTCTGAAAATCTGCCATGTGTCCCTACGAATTTAGGGCCTGTTCTTGATTGCTGGCTTTGCTCCCATGCACAACCATCTGATTAAAAATCAACGGTATAGAATGTGCAAAGGATCTAACTGTAAAATTTGTTATTCAAAGCGTGTTCAAGGCAAAAGGTAGGATCCCTATCTTCTACATAAATAGTTCTCCCTCCTGAAACGGATCAACATGCATCCTCGCTCATCAGATCATAATCAAGCATCCACATTGAGAAAACAAAATAAAAGAACAAGCCAGAAGCCATTGGTAAAAAAAAATGAACACAAAGGCCTTTGCATATTGCCTGACTTTTTGGTATCAGCTTTCTATACCGGCGATCAGAATTGGGAAAAAGTTCTGAAATGTTCCACCTAGACCAAAAATAATAAAATAATAGTAACGATGTCCAATAGTAAAGAATCATATCTTGATAGTGTTTCTTTAAAGATTTATTTTTACACTACAACCATAAAATTCAGTAGCAATTTTTGTTATATTTAGGTAGTGTTTGGGTTGGGGACGAAGTAGGATGGGTTAGGTCCATCCCTGTTTTTTGGAATGGATGGGATGATCCTGTTTTTTGTTTGGTTACAGGGATAGGACGAACCTTTTTTTGTTTGGTTTGAGGGATATAATGGGATGGAATGATTCTATACATTGTTTGGATAGAGGGATGAAGGTGGGATGCTTGATAGGGTTACCTATTTGATATTAGTTGGTGAGGTTACCCCAACTAGTCATGAACACCACACAGTGCAAAATAATACTGATTGCTGCAGCAACAAAAGGTTCACAGTGCACCATATAATACAAGCCACACATAATAATAGTAAATTTTAGTCTCACATATATTATCAAGGTCTTACACATAATAGCCCATTTAACACCACCACATGATAGCAATTTTAAGTCTTACTCGTACTAGTAAGTACACAAAGATAAAAATAAATAAGGCCTAAACAATATCCATAGGAAATGGAAAATTATTATGGTTTCATGTTTATTTCTAAAATATAATGAAACTTCACTAACTCCATATTGTAAACTATTTATTTAAATTTATCTTAAGTTAAACTTCTCTAACTCTAACTGACTTTATAAAAAATACTAAATCTACAACACCAAATTAGTTTAATTAGATTCATCATGAAATATATCTCTATATTATTTATTATTATATATTGGTGCATTTTTGTACAAACTCAAAAGATTAAGTTAGAAAAAAGAATATCGGAGGGGACAATATTGGACCTATGATATTTTAAATATTCAGATAACTACTAAAACTACAACTACTATTAGTAACACAAAAATTAGGAATCAGAACATGCACTATGACCCCGTTAGATAGTGCTCCAAACTTTAACTCCCAACTCTAAACTCCAACTTCAGTGAGAGCTGGCTTCTATAGGGGCTGAAGTGGGTATGAAAGTGTTTTGGCTGGATTACTCAGCTCCATGCCACCACATCCCTCATCGATATTTCGTCAAACACCTTGTTGGCATCACCCTGCCGTTGTCGTTGCCGCAGCCGGTCAGCCTATGCCCGCCGCCTACCAAAGCCGCCGCCGCCGGTCAGCCCGCGAGACAGGCCGCCGCCTGTCGACATCGCCACCCGTGCACCGCCTGCCAACGCCGGCGCCCGCGCGCCGCCTGCTGACCCCGCACGCTGCCGCCGACGCTATAGCCCTAGTGCCCTAGCCACCGCCCGCCACCACCGCGTGTCACCGCCCGCCTACCGCCTCCGCACGCCACCTGCTAACCCCACGCACCGCCAACGCGACCCGCCTACCGCCATCGCATGCCGCCGCCGCTGCTGACGCCGCCATCGCAGCCAACCGTCGGGAGGAGGATGGGGAGGAGTGAGAGCGAGATGAGAGGGGATACGAAGAAGTAGTTCGGTGTTATTTTGGTGTAAATACACTAAAATATTAAAGGGTGGTGGGTCTTTTGAGGTGAAGTAGAGTTGTGGAGTAGAAAAAACCAACTCTATCCTCGTAGTACAAATTTGTGGAGCAGTTCTACTAACTCCGCTCTAAAATTGAAGAATATGTACCGTTTAATATAGCTTTAGGCTGTGTTCGGGAGCAGCCGTTCCTAACCAGCACAGTGATCACGGAAAACGGAGCGGTCCATTAGCGCGTGATTAATTAAGTATTTGCTATTTTTTTTTCAAAAATGGATCAATATGGTTTTTTTAAGCAACTTTCCTAGAGAAAATTTTTGCAAAAAATACACCGTTTAGTAGTTTAAAAAACGTGTACGTGAAAAACGAGGGAGAGGGGTTGAGAACATGGGATTGCAACAACAGCCTTAGTACTAAACGGAACCTTCTTTATAGGCATATATGCGAACTAAGCAGCCGCGCCAACGGACACGCCCACTTCCTAGTAATGTACAGTACACGGGGGTTCTTTTAGCCGTGTCAACTATGATTCCTGCACGTGTCCCATCTGGAGGATGTACTATACGAGTATAATCGAGCATGTTGATAATCGAGTCACCTGGGCTAACTCCTTATACTTCTAGCCTTCTAGACTCCACTGATGCTGGGATACAATTCCTGCCTTCCTGGGTCAACTCCTTGTATCGGTAACTTACATATGCTTGCTGGAAAACTGGAAAACCATGATCACATGATATGCACGGCCAATTTTCAGCATGACAAGAAATGGTGAGCTTGCATACGATGAAAATAATGCTCATTGTTCAGTGCACGCAACAGCCATCTTCTGAAACATATCAGCATAAGAAGAAACTACTTAGCATTAGTGGCTGGCCATGAAGTTCAGTCTGGTTACATTATTGCAGAATGTGACAAACTCCAAAAAGAAAAAAAAAATGGTACCAGCCAGCAAGGTGTACCGCTACGTTACTGGTAGTCTGGTACTACGCTGCTCCAGGTCGCAATCCACATAACCAGAAACAGAGACTTAACATTCCTAAGCTGCACTACATACACACTCTAGCATTACTTCCATATCAATTTACAGTAGACAGTCCAAAGCTGCACGGACATCAGTAGTTCAGTAGTTCCAAGTCAAGAGGGATAATTCACAGAAAGCATTCAGAGGAGCAGATCATCCTGCAGCAGGAGGCGATGATAAACCTATTACACATGAACAGGAGGATCTGGTGCAGCATGTAGGACTAAACTTGAGTTAGGCCTGGAACAAAAATACAGGGCAATGGCATCGTGAGATCATATGAACAAATAAACACCGCACAGCAAAGTACAGCACAAAAGGAGAAGCAGCAAAGTGAAACGCTTACATATTCAGTATTAGAACATTATTTGTTCCCCTTTCTTTTCTTTCTCTTCCTTGTGGAGTTGGAAACCACATCACCCACATTGGCTGCTGGTGCTGGAGGTGGCACTGCAGGTGCTACCACTGGTGGTACTGCAGGGGAGAAAGGTGGGAAAACCATTGGATGTGGATGCATTGGTACCAAAAACATTCCTGCAGGCACAGTTGCCGAAGTAGGGGCTATAGCCACCATTGTAGGCGTTGCCTGCATTGTTGTAGATGTTGCCACCGCGACTGTCGCCACTGTTGTAGTCGCAGGTGTTGAATCTGATATGCCATTGCCCCCATCCTCATTGGATGGTCTTGAAGACTTGCCACTTCTCTTACCAGTAGAAACTGGACTGTCTCCAGGCCTTCTATCTTTTCGAGATTCCTCGAACTTCCGCACCTTCTCTTTGGCTTCTTTCATCACCGACAAAACATACTCCATTGCATCAGGGTCCGTTGCTCCCATTTCCACAATGTCAGCAAAATACTGGTGACCATGCTTGTATAGATTGTCCACTTTATCTTCACGGGCATTTTCCGGTTTTGTGCCCTTCCCTGTAGCTTTGACCGCTTTTGGTGAGATGGGAGTTTCCTTGGATTCCTCGGGGCATTTATAGTCCTTCCTCCAGCGATCGAGAATATATTTATAAGGTATCAGCATCACAAGTTCCTGTCTCAAGACAGCAAGAGCATGGCTACACAAAATACCTTTAAACTGGAAGGACCTGCAGATACACCACACCTCTTTCTCAGCACTGTTATACATCACTTTGTAGTCATACTTCCTCTCCTTACCAATGATGGTCACAGTGTAAGTCACTATTGATCCATTCCTACTGACTTCAGTGCAAGTCACGTTCATCAGCTGCTTCAAGTGATCTTGGAACTTCTGAAACATATTTATTGTATAAACATTTGCAAATTGCTCCTCAAAGAGTAGACCAGACAAGACTTGAGGCCTTTGCTGAAATGAGCGAAAATCATCATACGCTTCTCGATCAGACCTAAGCTTCATAGCAGTATCAAATTGTTCAATAAATGTCTTAATTGTGGTTTCTGGTGTAATGTATCCATCAAAAAAGGCCTCCAACCGCTCACTGCGGCGAACAGTGGATATACCAGCCCAGAAAGTATCCTTGACATATGCTGGTACCCATTTTCCCCTCTCTTCAAACAAGGTTGTGAGCCAATGATTATCATGAAGGTTATACTGATTGACCATCTCAACCCATTCCCTCTCAAAATCAGTTGATGTAATAGTGTCAAAGACTACCTTTTTCATTCTCAGGCTAATTGCCTCCTTATCCTCGACTCTTCCAGACATTTCAGGAAGCTCTTTCATGATATGCCAAAGATTGTATCTGTGACGAGTATTTGGAAATACCTCAGCAACAGCTTTGACCACAGGTCTTGAATGGGTGGTAATAATTGCTTCAGGTGATTTATCATTCATACACTTTAGCCATTTCTTGAATAACCAAGAAAAAGTCTCTGGAGATTCGTCCCCAAGTAAACCGCATCCCAACAACACAAATTGCCCATGATGGTTGATTCCAAGAAAAGCAACCAATGGAATGACAAATTGGTATGTCAAATAAACAGTATCAAAGCAAACAACATCACAGAAGTGCTGATATGCAGCTCTCGATCTAGCATCGACCCAGCAAACATTCTTGAGCCGGCCTTCATCATCCATGTCCCAGTTGTAGAAAAAGTTGGAATTTTGAGCTTGCATCTTATCAAAGAAGACCAAGAGTGCTTCAACATCACCCTCTGCAAATCTCAGCTTTCCAGCCTTGCCTGCTGCTTCAATGGAATAATTCAATTGCGAGAAGGTTTTTTTCACCATGAAGTCTTTGTTTTGGTTGGGTGGCCTGCCTCTGCCCGAGTGAATTTTTGGATTCAATCTAGTCTTGGCATTGAATGGGCGGTGCTCCCTCTGCCAGTCAGGGAGATCTTTAAAGCACATCATGAATCTGACCATTTCAGGATTACATGGATGGTTATGCTCCAGCTCAACAAAAACTACTTCCCACTGGTTTTCATTCGTGTTATACTTGACTACCATCATTGCTTTGCAACCAGTCTTTGCAACAAGCCTCCTTCGAGCTTTGAGACCAGGCTTGATCCTAGCAATGCCACCTTTGTAACAAACAAATGTTGCACGGTATTTCACCCCATCAACACTATGGGAAGTCCTCTTTGAGACCCCGAACCCTGCACGATAGCCATATTCTAAGTAGAACCGATATGCCAAATCAGCTGTCTCAAAAGTCATGCCAACTTGAGGGCTTGTAATCTCATGCTTATCCAAAACAGAATTGTTGTTTTCAAAGGAAACAGAGGTGTCCCTGAATTGCAGCTGCAGGCTGCTCTTTGCATATTGATCGCTGTGATGGGTGTCCATCACATCTGCACTTGGGCAATCAGAAACCTATATCGACACAGAAATTGAACACCCACGAGAGTGTAAGCATCTTGGAATAAAGTACACGAAACAAAATTGACAGTAGACCATAAACATGTAATTATGCTGATACAACTATTATTGATAGACCATAAACATAACTTGTACTAATTACTAAATATGAAATGCGAGAATGCAAATAATTGGTAGCAGCATCTTGAATATATGAGCAAATATATGTGACTAAAATTATGGGGCTGGCTATATATAATTTGTAATATTTTTTACACTAAATGCTACGCTTTTTGACTGTTTGATTGAGATCCAAAGGCACATATCTTCTCCTCCTCTAATAATGCAAACACTCTGCCCCTCCAGCCATCACTCAATGCCGCCCCTCCTAACCAATCTCCACCCCGCATACCCTCTACCTTACAGGCGTCAGGTCGCTGACAGCAAATCCATCCCCAACTCCACTTTGGCTTCCTCCATGCCCCCGCCGCACTTATCCATCTTCCTTGCATCCGCTGCCCCTACACCACCTCCTTCCCCATATCCGGCAGCTACTGCTGCTATCCACCTCGAAACTTCTCATTCCCCTTTGTCCCTGCTGCTGACCCCTCCCGCTGCCCTCTCCTGACTCAGTGACTCTGGTGGCGCTGGTAGTGCCCAGACCTCCCCCTAAACCCAGGGAACTTCCCCTCGCCCCAACCCCAAATCCTAACTTATCATCATCGCCACTGTGTGGTGCGCGAGCTTATTGGAGATGAGAGGAAGGTCACTGAAGCACGAACCATGGAGTGGATCAGAAAGTGAGGAATTTACAAGATTTTGCCCTCAATTTTCATTCGGGTGTTCAGCCAATCCATAAAATTAATATGTAATCAGCAAATCAACTAGGTATTATGCGAAACTCCTATCTACCACTGAGTTGTAATCATCAAACAAGCTCGGTATTATGGAAAACTCTTATTTACGACGGTAGAAAGTCCACGAGACAATGCCAGATTGGGTTTCATCGGCTTCATCCCTCTTAAGAAGTGCGGAGCCACGAAATTTTAGAACCTGGGCAAGCCCGCAAGCAGCCTAGCTTATGTGCGGAAATAAGGGGAAAGTACACAAGTACACACCATGCGACTACGCGAGCAGAGTTGAGACCCGCAATCGTTTCAGCAATCTTCTCATTTCTACAACTCTCGTTGGTCAGTGCCCAACATTTCGATGGTAGAACAAATCAAGCAAGGGGACAAGAGAGATGGTTAGGAGTGAGCAACTTACTGCCTCAGCAAAGAGGGCTGTAGCTCGCGACTTCGCCTTTCTATAGCTCTTGCCCGGGCACGGGCCCACCTCGCCGGACGCCGGCCCACCGGCCAACCTCAACGCGCGTGTACCGCCCTGCTCTCCCGTTCCCCCTTTCCCGCGGGAGCCGAGCCGACTGCCTCGGCGGCGCTGCCGCCCGCCGCTCTGCGCCTTCGCCGAGTGTCCGGTCTCCGGACGCCGCGCCGGTAGGGTTTGCCACGCAGCGTGGTGACTCACCACCGGTGGGGAGAGCAGGGGCCAAGGGGGTAGGGGAGTGCGAGAGTGGGGAGACGGGGGCAGGATGCCACTCTGCCTTTTTAACAGGATGTCACCCTCTGTAATATCCTTATAAAAATATTATATTAATATTTCTTAATAGAATACTCAACAGATGATGTTTATTGATAGAATACAACTTTAAGCTATTTTAAATCTTTTAATCAGAGATGGTGCACGAAATAACAAAAATACCCCTAGATCCTTACAGAGCCGACGGTGATGGTTTGCACGGGTGATGGTGCTGCGATTGGGGCACGTGGACGGGCAGCGGCAGTAGCGGCATCCAGGTATTGGAAGGACACCGGCTTCAGTGTCTCCGGCTCTGCCACGAGCTCATCGTTCATGTCTTCAGTGACCGGTGACGGCAGCGTGTACGATAGGCGCGGTGGCAGTTTCTCCTCTTTGATGCTACCCCCACCGCCAGCGACCAGCTGCGGGAAGCCACCTCTGTCTTCCGCCACCGGCGGGCGATGGATGACCTCCGGCGCTTGACGCCGCCGTCGCCGGCCGCGGTCGGTAGCCCACGCTGCACCTCGTCGACTAGCGGCGGAGGGACGACATCCAACATCGTCCTGGTCGCGATGGCGAGGCTGGAGGACGAGTTCCACCACGTGCTATCGTCACGCACCCTCGACCTGGAGATCGAGGCGCTCGTCGACCTCACCTTGCTCTCCATGTGCAGCAACCGGACCAACTCTGTAGATGTCGCCGAGGAAGCGGTGGCGGCTGCAGCGGCGAACGAAGATGACTCCGTGTTGTCCTCCGTCGGCCACCGTAGCAGCTATCGCTTGCTGCGTAGCATCCGAGAAATCAATCCCCTGGCCCTCTACACGCCCCGTCCCCCCGTAATGTGCTTGTAGCCAGCGCCAGCTAACATGCCGCTGGAGAAGGATCCAAGGGTATTTTTATCATTTCGCGCGTCATATCTGATTAAAAGACTCAAAATAGCCTAAAGTGGCATTCTATTAAGAAACATCATCTATTGAGTGGTATTTTTATAAGGATATTGAGTGGTATTTTTATAAGAATATTATAGAGAGTAGTATCATGCTAAAACCACCTCTATTGAGTGGTATATAGTTAAATATTTCGACGGGGGAGAGAGTTCGCGACGGCCCAGGAGCAAGGTGGGAAGCCCATGAGCCGGAGCAGCAGCCCACGTCTCTGCCTCAAATCCACAGGTACATTGTATTGTAGATATGGCAACCCATGAACGGACACCAGGCCTCAGAAACACCATAAATGTTCTCAGATATGAAGTGTTTAAACTGACAAATAAGATTAACAACCATTTCAGATTACTCGAGTGACCGTACATGTTCAAGGAAATTGATTGGTACGGTACAAATCAGTAGGATAGTACAAGACTCTCTGTTCAAATACTTAAATATACGCCTGCAATGCTACATTTCAAACCTAACAAAGTTGAGTTAGATTTGTTAAATACTATTAGCTAATTCCATTAGCTGCACGAATGCTTCTGCAGCATAAATAATGCTTTAATCTGAAAACCTCAGCTTTCCACCAGTAACATGAAGCGCCTTGCGAGGTCTCGATGGTAAAATCAGAACCAAGTCATACTATAAATAATATGGGATCACGTTCCTTTCCTTGTGACCCTCCGGAACATGTCTTTGATGTTCTTCGATTCTACCTCAGCCTTTTGTTTCTTTGCTGGCCTCCCTTTGCTTGACCTAGTGCTACTATTTCCAAGCTTCTCCTGCGTTAACACGATTAATGAGCTTATAGCACATGAGCTATCCGGTGTTAAAAACCCTGATCATCTTCAAGGAGTTTACCTCAGCAGGGCGGAAAGGTACAGGAGAATTATCTGCACAGAAGGAAGCTTCGCTAGTTTTGTTCACTTCAATGATCTCCTTGATATCCAACCTGTGGAGAATGCATTGTTCCAATGTGAGCATAGTCAATCGGATTTCGCTCAGAAAGAAAAAAAAGCATAGTCAATCAGAAGTCTGTACTGAACTAAAATCTTCAACATAATGCAAGGAGAAGTCTTACTGCAACTTCTTGCAGAGTAGCATTAACCATGGTTCGTCGTTCAGATATTCGCGAATTATTTGGACGGCATCCTTCACTGTAACCAAAACAATGGAAACCACTCCATTAGAACATTGTTTTACATTTTCATAAAATTCTTGAGTTGTGCTTCAAAAGTAACTCAGGAATTTAATCTCTACACAATATCTTGAATTGAAGTTACATAACTTTAGTTAAAAGTTTAAAAATAATTTGATCTATCCCTTTCTTTAGAGGAGATCCACCTCCACAAGCAAAATCTCCTTTAAGCTTACTCAGACAATTTTGTAATGCAAAGTGGAGTCACTAATTAAGGTTGGGACAAAAGTGATCCAATAGGATGTAAATCACACCGACAATCCATTTTCAAACAGTTTTTATTACCATATAATTGTGAAACTTAGAAATGGTAAAATGTTTATTTATATTTGGATATCAGATGATAAAACACTCATAAAAATAAACAGAAACATAAGTTTACAAGGAGCTATATCCTTCTTATAATAGACTAATACAGTTGTATTAGACTTAACAAAAAGAGTTGCAGCGACATACATAATTCTTTTTCTCCTTGGGCCCCGTAATTTTTGCCCAGCTTGGGGAAAACCTCTTTTAGATTGTGAACCTGTATATGAGATTCATAAGAGTATTTTCGAAACTGCAGAGTAACACGGAAGTGAGATCAATATGATTCAAGATTCACAGGCATGAATACTAAGTACAGCTAAAGGACGTATCAAAACATAAATTATGATGGCACATGAACTGGTATGTCCTCAGAGTTGATGCTACCAAGACAAAATGTTATTTTGAATTTGCAAGGCAGCATAATTTTTTTAAAAATCTAAGTGATATCCCAAAGTGGCATTTGTTTCTTGCATATAACAATAGCCTTTACTAGGTTAATCATGCAAAAATATTGTCTGATGTCTTGAGTTGCATGTAGCATGCGGCAAAGTGTTGGTACAGCAGATAGCAGTGCTGTTATAGTGGGCACAACACACGCTAGCTATATTTTTATAAGAACATAGTTAAATGAAATTTATGAAGTAAAATGACTTACTTGTTAAACTGGAAAATAGCAGGAAATATGCAACAAATGAAACAGTACTGCAACACACCGTACATCATAATGGCTGTAGAAGATTGTAACATAAGGTAGGCAGAATGCTACAAACAGCAGTCACAGAATAGCAGCCACTACCCTCTGATGCCTATAGAGGGACGTTTACAAGAATGACCATGTGCATTCATGTTCTTAAATATATAGGAAATTCACTAGGGTCCCAATTCATGCTTTATTTATGATCTTCAAAACCAAAGTGGACTTAAAGACTAATGTTTGGTGCACATAGTTTATGTAACAAATGCAAATTAAAACATTGTGTGGATGAATTAAGTTTTAGCCACCAACACTCTCAATGTTGTGCTCAGTTTGTTGGATTGTTGCATCCTTATTCAAAGCAAACAGGCTAAAAACAATAAGATGCCTCTTTTCCTAACCCATTTAAGCAACCTTCCACCCTAACTTCAGGTTAGATCCTTGCTTTTGTAATATGAAAAGGACAAGTAAAGATAAAAGGTGGCTTAGCTTCTGATAAGTATAAGCATCAGCAGAAGAGCATGCAAATCGAGTTAATAGATGTAATTACTGACACAAGCTAACCTTACAGCACAACCAAGATAAGACCTTGGAATCGTCCAACCTAAAGAACTTCACATTAGCAACTTCTGCAGGAAAGAAAACATCTCAAATGATTAAGTAAAACTTCTCTTCCATGAGAACACACAGGAAAGCACCGATGAAACATAAACATCCATATCCAATAAGTGTTTCAGTTCAGCAAGGTAATGAAGCGATGAAAAGGCACCGCACAATCACAAGACTACAAATACAAGTAGGTAACATTCTGACAGCAGTTTGATATAATATTTAACTACATACAACATTTAACTTCAGAACAAACATACAAGTCAAACATCTACCTTTAACTTCACAGACCAGTTCAATATGGTTTCCTGCTATACCCATGAGGTGTTGATATCCAGGATATCCTTCGACATACAATATTTCATCCAGTTGCCTGAATTTTCCTGGATCTTTACCGTTCTGCAGCACAGTAAAGCTGTTGAGGGACTAGCTTTTCAAATTTTCAACAGGCAAATATGTTGAATGTGAACCTCATATTAGAAATATTTCTGATTTAATTTGGCATACCGACATACGTGCAGCTCTCAAAATTGGTAGAAGAATAAGAATGGGATCAACAACTGTGCAGTAGTAGAGGCTGCCATCTACAAGAAGTCAGGAAGGACAGTAGGTCAACAAACTCGGGTATTGAAGTTCTCCACAGTACGATAGCTTTTCAAAAACTTTATCTGGAATAGATTGTGCTATTTGGAAGTTATTCATGTTGCTTTGTTAGAACAAGAATAACACCACTCCTTTGAAAACATGTTTCTTATTACTGACTGTCTGACTCCATATTTTAATTACTTGTTAACAAAATGTAAATGGGTGATTTCAGAGGCAGGGCAATAAACCCTATCAAAATGTCTTCCTATAGCCCACAGAATGATAATAATAGACAAACCTTACCATAAAGACAAAATACAAAGTTTTGCTTAGAAATGACAACTGCAAAGCTATGTGTCTGCCATACCTTCACAAACATAATCACCCAAGAACCAAGATCCAAATCGCTCCTTAAACCAATTGAATTCGTGAAGTTGACCGTCGATGAACAGATACCCTGTTTCTTCATCTGTTTGATGATGAGACAAGAGTTAATGCAAAACTGTTGAATGCTGATCATCTACTTCTGCATGGCTATCCTTCAGATGCTAACAGGCTATCACATTTGTCTACATTAGTAGTGCAGATCTAATAACCGACAAAGAAAACAGAAGCAAGGAGGAATAAGAGCACCTGATCTCGGATGGCGGAGAGACAAAACATTCCCTTGACAATTGTCATCAGAAGGACCTGCAAGGAAAACACAAAATGGGATGTGATTAACTAATTATACATTTATATATGTGATGCTCCTCCGTGTATACTTATTTGCTCCGTAATCCAGTGTTTAAAAGACCCTCAAGGCCCAACAAAAAACTCTGGAGGTAACCTTCAGTTTGCACAATTTTACAGTCCGATGGCATTTCGACCAAACCACATAAATCCACCGAGCTCAAAGGAATCTTGGAAATTAAAGACGACAGCAAACTGCTGCGACCAGATGCTTCCAATTGGGGATTTGGAATTAAAATCAGTAATCGCACTGCCACCCTCACCCTGAAACATGCGAGCTTAAGCAGACCAGACAGCACAGCGAGGGCGGGGGGCGGAGGGGCACTCACGAGGGGCGACGAGGAGGCGGGGCGGCGCAGCCAGGTCGCCGCACCACGACGCCATCGACAGCCCGGCCTTCCTTCACGGGCAGCCTCCTCCCGGATCTCGTCGCCGGCGGTTCGTCGGCGGCTGCGGCTACTAAAGTTGGCGCCGCCGGCTGGGAAGGGAGCGGAAAGGATTATGGCGCGGGCGGGACTCGGGAGGGGATGCGCGCGGTAGGGTTTTGGCGCCTCGCCGGCAATGCGTGCAGCGGGAAATGCCGGTTCTCTCCCCGCGCCGTTTCTCGCTTCCGCCCGCGGAAACGAAACCAGATCCCGTGTTGGGCTTGGAGTAAGACGGAAATAAGATATCGGCCCAAGGATAGGAAAGCCCACCGAGAATCTCACGCGACGAGAGGGCCTGTCACGACAGCGGCCCGCCCGTACGTGGTAGGCCAGAGCACCGGCTGGTCGGGATAGGCCCAGCCAGCACGACCGTCGTCTTCGGGCTGGTTTGAACAAGTTTAAGATTTGATTTTGAGAAGCAGCGGTTAAAAATCTGGTTTTCCCGCTTCTAGTTTCTAATTTATTTTTTTAATTCTACAACTAAAACCTTTAAAAATTTAGGTGAAAATCTGAACTATTTAAGAGTTTTGATAGCTAGATATTCTTTTAAGAAAAAGCTGCCGTAATCAGAAACCCAAAAACGGATCTTTCGTCCACACGATACGACACGTACGCCGCCGGTACGCGTGACGCGTCTGCTCCTCCCGCCCAATCGGCGGCGAGGCCCGTGCGGGTGACCAAGACCCCACCCACGACCGACGAGCGCGTACGGCAACGCAGCAGCAGCAATGGTCACCGATCGATCGAGTCGTTTTCGTGGGCCGTTGGTGGATGAGCGTACGTACGTATCAAACGCACCCAAGGAATCATCATCAATCACGCATGGTGCATCCAGCTGTGCAGCACGACGTGCTCCGGCTTGCTCGGTGGAATCATATATATGCATATTAGCATGTCGCGACGACGGACGGATGCTAGCTTTCATTCGATTCTGACCGGCTCGATGCGCCGTGCATCAGGATGCACACGCACGTACGCATGGTTTTGGATATCGATTGGATTAACGCTGGAGCAAGCGAGTATATACGTACGTATGCGTGTTCCGTCGCGCACACCGTTTTGTTTGAGACCACCACCCCCTCGGCGTGTTTTTTCTTTTAGTCGTGCATGATGAGGCGCACTACGTATGTTCGCGAATCTGAGCTTTCATTTGGCCAAATTAAAAAATAATATTCAGGCGTCGCGCAGCTTTCTTTGCCACTGTGGAGTGTGGAGTGTGGGCAAACTAAGCATGCAGGATCGAGTGGTTGAGGCATATCACCCTGATCGAGCGAATCAATCAAGCAAGCTAGGCTCGATGGCATTATAAAACAGACGAGTATAGTAGCATTGGATTCCTACATGACCATGCCATGCTGAGTGCACTAATCCGTGTCATTCTCATCCTAGCAAGGTTGGATCGGATACTTGAAGAGTTGAGCTGTTGAGGTGACATTAGTCGGGGCCATTCGAAAAAGAAGCAGAATATTTTACGGTCGTACTGTACGTCGATGCAAGCGTGGACGCATGATGAGACGTTTTTTTTATGGGGATCTCGCTTTGGTCTCTCCGGAAATGGAATGCCATCAATTTGACGCCTGGACACGTCAGCTTCCACGAGCTGACATCGTTGAAAGTGATTATATACTCCAATTACTGTTGCAGTTGCAGCTGGCCAGACACGCAGATTTGGCCTGAGCTGATGACTTCACTTCACTATGTACGACCGTACGTAGAGCTGGTAATGGTGCCCAATTTCCTCTTTCCTCGTGGTGACTTCACCTATTAGAAGATAGGATGGTTAGAATTAGTTTACTATGAACATGAAAAATTATATGAGAGGAGATATATATCCCCGTTGATTTTCACGGGGTGGGAATGATCCTTCATTCCCTGTCGCTCCACATAGAGATCCAAATTTAATGTTCTTTAATTATCTTATGTGATTATATTACTTGTAATCGCTAATAAATGATAATCTTATATTTTTTATTATGTGAATTAGTAGATATATATTGGTATATTAATATAAAGTGTGAATATATGTTATAACTAGCATGGTACCCCGTGCAGATTGCGTGGCTTGCATCCTTATATTTTCTTTTATGTAATAGCATATATTTTCTTATTTTGTTATTAAAATATATTAAAATGATAACATAATTTTAATTCTATAATAACTTTACCAAACTATCAATGTGTAATATTCATATTGTATTGTATATATGTGATAGTTATTAATTATTTTTAATATCGAATTTTAGTTATTTCTAAATCGTATTTCTATATGGACTTTAGACTCATCTTCCAATATTTTTTATTTTCTAATTCTGAATTTCTATTACTTATAAAATTTATTCCTATATTTCTTATTTTAAAATTCAAAATTTTGGTTATTTATAGATTATACTCCTATGTGGACTCTGGACTCCTCTTCCAATATTTCTTTTTTTAATTCTGAATTTTCTCTATTTGTAAATTGTATTTCTATATGAACTCTACGCTTTTCTTCTAATATTTATTACTTTTAATTCTGAATTTTTATTATTTCTAATTGTATGTCTCGTGGACTCTAAACTCATTTTCAATATTCTTTATTTTTTAATTTCGATTTTCAGTTACTTTTAATTTGTATTCCTATATGGACTTTAGACTCTTCTTCCAGCATATTTTTTATAATTTCAAATCTTAGTTATTTGTAGATTGTATTTCTATATGGACTCTAAACTCTACTTTTAATTTTATTATTTCTATTTCAAATTTTAATTAATTTTAAATTCCTATATGCACCCTATACTCTTCTTCTAATATTCCTTATTTTTATTCCAGATTTTCAATTATTTCTTAGTTGTAATCCTATATGGACTGTGTACTATTCTTCTAATATTCTTTATTTTTTCATTCCGGATTTCAATTATTTCTAAATTGTGTTTCTATATTGACTCTATACTCTTCTTTCAATATTTTTTTAATTTTAAATTTTAGTTACTTATAAATTGTATTTTTATATGAACTATAATCTCTACTTTTATTTTTCTTATTTTTTAATTCCGAATTTTCATTGGTTCTAAATTGTATACCTGTATGGACTCTAGTCTTCTGTTTCAATATTCCTTATCTTTTAATTCCGAATTTTAACTATTTTAAAATTATATTTCTATATAGACTTGTTTCTCCGATTAATATGGAAATTTGTAGTTCGTGAGAGCGAATGTGAGGCTCCTTTTTTCTATTAATTTAATAAGTTAATAGATTTGATATGTATATATTGTTTTAAATGGAAACGAAAATCCCACGGTGATTTATTCCCTAGGGGACGGAGATGGGAACAAAGTTTCCCCGGGATGGGGATGAAGATGCATTCCTCAACTGTCAATTCCCCATTGACATCTCTAACCGTACCCGCATAACCATAGATATTTCCAGAACTCCTCATCACCGCAAGGTTGTTACCGCTGTACCGCACTAGACACAAGTGATCGGTAGCATTTGTTAAGCAATTAACAACGGTTCGTGCGTACCAATCATGGATCAGAATAATCATCCTCCTCTTTTGCGAATCACAGATTAAAGGAGAGCATCTCGATTAACCAGCCGAAAAGCCAGTGCCTCGTCCGTAGTGGTAGCAATCAGCAAATCGGTGACCGATATGATGGTTGATGGGCGGCAACGACGCTGCACCACCCAACTCGAAGGTTGCGCGGCTGCGGCCGCGCTGATCGCTGTCGCGGACTCACAGTTGTCAACTCGTCGCCCAAGTGGCACACGCACACGCGGGCGTGCGTGCGGTGCGGACGTGAGTACGACGTGGCCACGCTGCGGTTCACCACTCCCGTGAACCGAGGAACCAATCGGGACGCCGCCGGTTGCTCCACCGCTGGATGCCACCACCACCACGGCCCGCACCTGCACTGCCTGCGTCAACCTGTAGTACACCGCTGGCTGCTTTGCTTTTGGCGCATTTCTCTTATCGCTCGCTCGCCCGATACCAAAGCCACCGGAGGAGAGTGTCATTGGCACGGCTGTACGAGCCGAGCCTGCTGCTAAAAAGCGACCGACATGGAGGCTGGAGCCCACGCTTTTTCTCAAAGCCCTGGTGGACCCTGGTGATGTGGCCCGTGAGCGGAAAAGGCAGCAGACATGTGGGCCCACGGTGACGTGGAGCCATCCGGTCACCAAAATATTGCTTCCTCCGCTTAAAATAAACGAATCTAAACGAAATCTATCTATATTCATTATACTAGAAAACATCACATCATATATATTAGGTTGAGTTTTACATTACAAGGGGTACTTACTACATCAGTGAGAAAAAAAATATTGTGTGCGGACCTTATCATTTCGTATACAGATGATTATAAATTGAGAAAAAAAATATTTTATACGTAAAATTTTTATATACATGTTGTTAATGACTTAAATTTATGGTAGGAAATAAAACATGATAAAAAGGTTAGAATTAGTTAGAATCAAAGTTTGGTTATGGCTGATAAGTGAAAAAACAAACGATAGAGGTGGCAGTCTCCTCAAGCTGAGTGCTCCAGTAACACTGAGCTGTTGAGAGGTTGTAGCAGGTGATCGAGTAGTGGGTGCTCCTATCATACACGCCCACCCCTATCAGACAGCTCTCTTATTGTTATCCAAAATTCCAACCCATCATGTTCGTCTCACCCCTGTTGACAATGCACCATATGGTTTCAAAATTCAAAGGCACGTAGCCATCAAACTTCGCCATCCCTCCCGTAGAATTTATTTTTTTAGACTGGTCACCGGGGGAAGAGTTTTCCCACCTGAATTTCATTATAAGAAAGATGAAGGTACATAATCAGTTTGGTACATTGAAATATAGGGAGGAAGATAATTAAAGTTTCTTTCCAGGATTCAACTACAATCCTATCGGCATGCTTTAGGCGTTCGGTCCAAAGGGTTGCCCTCTTCTATGCATCTTGAGACTCCCGTAGAATTAATTTAACCGGACAATATATGATTTGATCTTTTGAAAAAAAAATTGGCAAATATTTTAATATAAACTTTTTCAATTGTGCTTTTAAGTTGGGATAGCGTAATCGGATGGTGGGCGGTCTCTTTTTCCTTTTCATAAACTTCGAAGTGCAAGCGTCTATTCACATCATGCTCTGTACACTACAATACAAATTGATATTGCCTTCTTATAAATCATTTTCAACGTACGTAACAAAATGTACCTAGTACGTTTGGAATATTGATGAATAGGAGTACATTCGCTACAACTACTAGCTATCAGAATCAATCGACCGATAGGTGCATCAAACATATTAGTATCCTCTTCATCATGCTCTGTACACTACAATACAAAATGATATTGCCTTCTTATAAACCATTTTCAACGTACGTAAAATGTACCTAGTACATTTGGAATATCGATGAATAGGAGTACATTCACTACAACTACTAGCTATCAGCATCAATCGACCGATAGGTGCATCAAACATATTAGTATCCTCTTACCCTATGATAGTGAGCATGTACATGTGGCTCCATGATGTTCGGGCTTTGGTCCGCCTATACAAACAAGTTTGTTCCAAGGAAAATAAATTGCTAATTAAGTTACAAAATTGCTAAATATCATTTGACACAAAATTCATCTTTAAATCTTACAGATTTTGGACCGTCGGATCTGCTTCGTGATCATGCTCCTGCCCTTCTCCTTCAGCTCCGACAACCTCCTTATCTTTTCCAGCGTCGGTGATATTTCAAACTTCGGTAGGGACCTATGGTATAGGGTCCCAAGTTGGGATCAGAGGAGGAGGGGGGACGAGAAAAGATGAGGAGGGAGTTCACAAGCTTTAGAAGGATCACAATGGGAGGTGATAGCCCGACGATGGGTGACAGATCGGGTGGGCGATGAGATGACAATGGTGCCATCCAAGCCACGGGGTCAGAAAGCAGGGCAGAGGGTTAGTGTTGGTGGTGGGGACAAAGCAGAAGGACTGGTTAGAAAGTGACAACCGGTGATGCTGGATCCAATGGCGAGGAGCTGTCGGAGATGGGGAAGATGACGATGCGTGGACCGCTCACGTTGGCTTGAGGAAAAGGATAGGAGAGAGAGGGAGGAGGTTGACCGGGAAGGGAGGGGTCTCACCAATGGCGTTGAAGCCTTTCGTCCAGCCAGCTAGGCCGGATGGCACCGCAGTGTGGCCATGGTGGTGAAGGACATAAGGAGGCGGGTGAAGCGCGCACACGAGGAAGAAGAGAAGCAACGGTGGCGCGAGTCAAAAATAAGGGAATAGGAAGAAGGTATTAGGGTTGGGTGTGATGCATAAATATCAAAGCAATTCAACAGTATAGAATTCATAAGATTTTATCATAGTTTGGTAATGCGTGTTCTGTTAAATACCATATAGACAGTCCCATTAAATTATCATAGTTTGGCATATGGATACCTGGTTATTGTCACCCGTGCCACTGCATACTTCTCACCTGGAAATCAGTCCTTAATTGGTACGGTGCTGGCACCTGATAAATTAATCCGAAAATTTTCGTCTTGAAGTATCGACGTAATTGTAATTTGCTAGTCCTAATCAACCCGAATTTCAAAATATCCGCTCGGCACCTAGCTAGTACTACTACGTCGTTGTACTGAGTAATGCCAAGGTGAGATGATAAGAACGCCTTCATCTCCCGTCCCTGTCATTGGAGCTCGGTGCGCATGCTTGTGCTAATGTGCTCTCACGCCTCACGGCTCACGTACTCACACGTACCCTGTCACACCCAATTAACCTTTTTAATTTGGTATGAGAGCAAGTATAATAATAAAATTTCAGTCAGCTATAAGCCGGTACAGCTCATCTTCGTTTGACGTGGAGGAGAGAGGCAAGATGAAAGAGAGGGGATCGGGAGCTTATGCAATCGCCAGCCATGGCACAGGCGCCTCTAATTATCTTCATCAGCCATTCTCTCTAATGCATGCATTGGATGATGGTGGATCCTCTTCCATATAATAAAATGAATGATTACTATTGGAGTATGTGTTATGCAACCGGTTGATACAAAGATCTATCTATTTGATTGCTTTTGGATGACGTATTGGCTTATAGCTGACTGATATCTCTCATTAAACTTGCTCTTAGGAGTAAGTAATTAACGGGATCGATGCAGTAATTTCGTGAAAGTAAAAACACTCAACACTTTATAGGATTAGGTTGCGGCGTCTGCGTTTGCCATGCTGCAATATTCCTCATGGGATACATGACAAGCAGCGGAGACAAAAATGCTTTCTGGTGCATGAATATGACCAGTGCTACCTAGTTGCTGATTTTTTTAAAAATTAAGTTTGAGAGACCAATAAGTTTTTCCACTCATTGTTTATTGTCACTCGTTCTATGATTTTGCCACTTGTAGATGCAATTCAAGATTTGCAATGTTTTGAGATCACATATTAATATATCACAGACATATAGGCGGCAAATTCCCAAATATCTTCTTAAGGGTGATAAGTCCTACTCCCTTTTTATGATTTAAATACATTTTAAGATCATACTTTATGGTATATCGCCAAAACAGTTATAAGGAGAACTCCATTCTCCAAAAGAACAATTAAGTCGTTTTCTATTACCGCCAAAATAGTTATAAGGAGAACTGCATTCTCCAAAAGGACATTTAAGTCATTTTATGTTATTATCACCAAAATAGTCCTTTTAGAGATAAGTTGTGTGGTACATAATATTAATGTGCCATATCAATAAGTGGTTAAATATACTTTCGCTCAATAGACTAATAGAAGACCCCTTGATAAATGATCAAGGACTATAGAAAAGTTTGATGATACTCATGGTTCCCTAACTTGTGGATGCGTGACTGGTAAATATTGTCAAGGTACAAAATAATCCTTTTTGAAATTGAGATCCGGTGTAGTTGCTATTGTAATAGCAATTCCATATGGTTATGACCATTCATTTTCTATTCCAATGGTTCCAAATGATTGCATCGTTCCAGTGCTACACGATTTTAGTGTACGATTTTAGTGTTTCATGTAAGCTCAGGCTCATCCCTTCTCAGTTCTCACACAACCTAGCAACCGCATGGGATCCGGATTGATCTTTTCTAGTAGCTCATAAAGAATCATTTCAATCACATTACTAAAATATCCAAAGCAAATATATTTATAAAATAACACAAACCTATAAGTATTAGCTATTACTATGAAAAAAAGTTATTTGGATTCTGTGTTATTTCCCTTGATAGCCATTGACGAGTATAGGGACATATCAAAACACTCCATAATGCTCTAGGATACAAAATATACAATGAAGAATACAACTAGGATACCATCACAGCAATTGCAATGACAATTATCAACCATCAACCTCGATTTCCTTCGAGACATGATTAAAAAGACACCCCCATGAAAAAAAAACAAAAAAACAAATTCCAGCTGGTGCTACAAATTTTTAAAAATCAACTACTCCTACTTAGCGGGGTTATTTGATTGAAAAGAGGGGAGGTAAAGGGTTTAACCTTCTAGCTAAAAAATTTGAGTATTGGGTCTAAAATGAGAGAGCTACGTTTTTATACATTTTGATTTAAAAATATATAAGGACTAGTTAGGATTACGAAACAACACCCATTAACACCCCTCCTACCACAGAAAAGGTATTCTTATTGGCGTTTTAGCGAAAATGCCAATTTTTCATGGAGTGATCGTCTCAAAAGGAAGGGGAAAAAACCTTTCGTACGGGGATCAACACAATGTGGGGTACAGCTTTACCCGTGCATGTAGCATTTGCGAAAAAGGGAGCACAGAAGAATCCAGCCCACCCACTTCCCACACACGCCCAGCCACCTTTCCCCCGTTCGCCTTTATAAAAGCACGTGAGCCCCGAGGCGTTCGCCCTCCAAAACAACCCAAAGCCCCCCTTCCCCTCCTCTCCACCGCCACCACCACCATTCCAAACTCGCCACCGGCTTGGCTTCTCTCACCCCCCTTCCTCGTCGGCTTCTCGCGGAGGAGGAGAAAACACACGAGGCCGCCTGGTCCTTCCCCTTCCTAGGGTTCGCGTAGCCCTAAGCCTGTAGAACCCCCAGAAGCCGGAGGTCTCGAGACGAAGCCGAGGAGGAGTGGAGAGGGGGGACGCGAGGAGGTGGGGGGGACGAAGGCGCGCGGGAGGGCGGAGGCCTGTGCTGTATGTCAGATCGTGTGAGCCGGCGAGGCGGAGGCGGAGGCGGAGAATACGGACACGGTCAGCTCGCGAATCCGCTCCAATGGCCGCAACTCAGGAAAAGGCGCCGGTCGTCTGCTGCGGCGGCGCTGCCGCTGCTCGGCGCGTCGACGGTGCCCCCGGGTCGTCGTCACGCGGGGCGATCGTCGCGGCGCCCGCTGCTGCCGGGAAGGTCTCCATGGCCGCGGGCGATGAGTCCCGCGTCGCCGCGGCGGCCGGTGGCGGCGCCGTGATGGAGGAGATCGCCGCCGCTGCCCAGCCCACCACCGCGAAGGTCTCCTCGAAAGGTATACGAGGATCGCCACCCTTTTCTTTCTCTCTGTCTCTCTCGATTGAGTTGGATTGGGCATTTGGGCTATTTTGCGGTGATGCGTGGTGGATTTGTGTGAGCGGTTGGTGATTGGGTCATGGGAAATGTTGCGGAAGTGCCGTGCCGTGCATGGGTCGTAAAAGACAGTAGGATAAGGACGTGATTACGTGACAGTTCACAGTGGTATTCGTCGAGAACTCGAGATCATGATTTTCTCGCGAGCTCAGATGTGAGTTCGGGAAATGTATAGTCAGTTGGTTTTGTACAAAGTGCGTAGTTCTGGACTTCTCGTGCTCATGCAAGTAGAGAATGCAGATTTATTTTTTTGCGCGTACGATCGGACAGTTTTCGTTACGTACGTTTGCTCAATCACATAGTTCTCGATCGATGCATGCAGGCAGAATATGCAGATTATAGCTTGCGAACTGTTCATATGTATTTGTTTAGATCTATAGGCGCACTAAATCATTAATCTGCCTTAAAATAAATTATCAAATAAAAAGATGTCGTCCCCACTCCATGTCAACATCATTGATGAATGGATCATGAGGGCATGACGTGATGTTGCGCAACCTACTTGTGGGACTTGCTGTCACATATCTTCCGGTAGTCCGGATTTGCTGTTTACTGTTCTGGCTTTTCTGCTTTCTCGTTGTGCGTTGCAACCTCCAGCTTTTTCTTTGATCACTAGTAGCAATTATAGCTTCTATCTTTCTTCTTCCATAGCTTTGGTTGATGGTGAGATTTGATATAGGGAAACAAGGAAAATGTCTGAATATGGATAATGATGTCTGTTTAGTGACGGGCCAATAAGTTTTTTGATATAGGGAAACGAGTAAAATGTCTGAAATGGATAATGATGCCCGTACAGCGATGGACCAATAGGCTTGTTGACTGTGAATCATGGGGTCATCAGCAATATTGAATCTGCACTTTATCTGTATGAGCCACTAGGCACTGGGCATAAGCTGATCGTGCAGGCTGGTCCACGGGGCCATCATAAAGTAGTAATGCTTGCGGGATGCTGAAGAGGTGCAGTGTACGTAAGTTGAACACTTAATTTTTCTGTAGCAAATACCAAGTATGCTTTCCTTTGAAACTTACTGGGCACGATCTTCTATTCTTTGCCGGGATGGCCGTAGAAAAGGCCATCCAAATGTTATTAAGATTCTGAGCATAATCTTCGATTCTCATCTCATCCAAAGTATCGTTACGCATTAGACAAATTCTGCTTCATAGTTTACAAGCTAAAAAGACAGACAGACAGACAGTCATTTTCAGTTTTCTGAACAGATATATTTTCTGAAAACGGTTGAACACAGAACACTGGTGTAATACTTCACCTGATGTTGGCAGGGGTTTCTGAGAAGAATTATTAGTCTCTTAAGACTTTACCTCGTCAAATTTAACTTCAACCTAGATCGTGCCTTCCTAATTTTAACCGTGTTACATGAAGGGTTGATTTACAGTAATGCAGTTGATACTCCTACGTGTTCGTCTAATTAGATCATACAGTTCTGCAATCATGTCTTTGTGGTGAATAAATAAGGGACTTTATTTCCTGTTAACAACCAGATATAAGATGAGAGACATAAGTTGATAGAACAATAGTGAATATATCTGTACTGTAATGTATTAAGATTCATATCACCACTGCTTTGTTTATCTGTATCTTCAGATCGATCAACAAGTGCTTTTTTATTAACTATTATGTATTGCCTCTTTAGCCTTCCTGATAAGCACATCTAGCATGGTTTACTTGACCTGCCAAATTATCTATTATCGATTGTTGACCGATGTTATTGAAGAGGTTTGTATGTTCATGCAGGAGTTTGGTTTTTTGTTGTTAGTCTATGTGTGCATATTTTTGTAATTTCTTGGAAGTTGTTTGAGTGCATACATGGCTTAATTGAATTATATTCATTATTAGCCGTTTCTAATGTTCTGCTGGATGGAAAAAAATGGCAGGGATACCTATAATGACCAGAGCCCAGAGAAGCCACCCTTTAGATCCATTATCTGCAGCTGAAATTGCAGTGGCTATAGCAACTGTAAGAGCTGCTGGAAAATCGCCTGAGGTTCGTCGAGATAATATTCCGTGTACTTTTGTCTTTAACCTTGAAAAAAGGAGCTGACATAGAGGTTTCTGAATTTGCAGGAACGTGATGGCATGCGTTTTGTTGAAGTGGTGCTATTGGAGCCAGAAAAGAATGTTGTGGCATTAGCTGATGCCTACTTTTTCCCACCATTCCAACCATCACTGCTTCCTAGAACCAAAGGCTCTGCTGTCATTCCAAGCAGGTTGCCCGCTAGGAGGGCCAAGCTCACAGTCTACAACAGACAATCAAATGAGACTAGCATTTGGATAGTAGAACTCTCTGAGGTGCATGCGGCTACTAGGGGTGGACATCACAGAGGGAAAGTGATATCATCTGAAGTTGTTCCAGAAGTTCAGCCTGCAATGGTATTGCCTAATAAATTTGTTTAGTGTTTTTCCTCCCTTTGATTATTTTGTCCCAATTTTCCAATCATTTAGTCCGTGAAATTTCTTTAAGACAACATTTAAATTTACTCTGTAGTTATTGCTTTTAGAACACGGTTACTTAGTTTTCCAGTATTTATGCTTGCATTACAGCTTAACTGTTTGCAATTATTGCTTTTAGGACACAATTTCTTAGTTTTCTGATATTTATGCTTGTATTACAGCTTGAACTGTTTGTTCTTTTGAAGTTCTTTAGAACCTTTTGGAGCGCCCATTTCAAATTTCTATATTTCACAGGATGCTATGGAGTATGCTGAATGTGAAGCTACCGTCAAAAGCTATCCTCCATTTATTGAAGCTATGAAGAGAAGAGGTGTAGATGACATGGAACTTGTCATGGTAGATGCCTGGTAAGCTAGCTTTACTTCTTTTGTTGGATTTCTCATAGCTGGCTTTGTTTTGTCTTATAATCATCATATGGAAAATGATAATGTGAACATTGTTCCTAAATCATCAGGTGTGCTGGCTACTACAGTGATGCTGATGCTCCCAGCCGCAGACTTGGCAAGCCTCTAATCTTTTGCAGAACTGACAGTGATAGTCCCATGGAAAATGGTTATGCACGTCCTGTGGAAGGGATCCATGTTATTGTTGATATGCAGAATAATGTTGTCATAGAATTTGAAGATAGGAAGTTGGTTCCTCTCCCCCCACCAGATCATCTGAGAAACTACACTCCTGGGGAAACGAGAGGTGGTGTTGATCGAAGTGATTTGAAACCTCTTATTATCAATCAACCTGAGGGCCCGAGCTTCCGCATTAACGGATATTTTGTGGAATGGCAGAAGGTACATTGTTGGGTAATGCTTTTTATCTATTATGATAGGATAAACAATAAATATTTTCCCCTGGAATTAATAACACTTCTAATGATGTTGAGCAGTGGAACTTCCGTATTGGCTTCACCCCTAAAGAGGGTTTGGTCATCTATTCTGTTGCATATGTTGATGGCAGCCGTGGACGTCGGCCGATAGCTCATAGGCTCAGCTTTGTTGAGATGGTTGTTCCTTATGGAGATCCCAATGAACCACATTATCGCAAGAATGCTTTTGATGCTGGAGAGGATGGACTTGGGAAGAATGCTCATTCTCTTAAGAGGGTGCTTGCTCAGTTCTTAGTGATTTTTACCTCCACAGAGTTTAACTTTCATCTGACTATTATATGCCTTTTTATTGTGTAGGGATGTGACTGTTTAGGTTACATAAAGTATTTTGATGCACACTTCACGAATTTTACGGGTGGTGTGGAAACAATTGAGAATTGTGTATGTTTGCATGAGGAAGACCACGGAATCCTTTGGAAACACCAGGATTGGAGAACTGGTTTAGCAGAAGTTAGGCGGTCAAGGAGGCTTACTGTTTCATTTATCTGCACAGTTGCCAACTATGAATATGGTTTTTACTGGCACTTTTATCAGGTAATTATTTCAACTGGCTATTCGTTATAATGCCCTAAGCAATTAGCTGTAACCTATAAAGGCCGATATTCCTTCTGTAGCTTTTGGTACAGTTGTGCATGAATTATTTCCGATTTGGCTGTTGCAAACATCATGAGATAGTGAATGCATATTTGAATTTAGTTCCTTTCTGAATATTTTGATGCTTTAATTTTCTTCTACCACATATTTTTGCAATATAATTTATTTGTTCATTCTGTTGGATATAGGATGGCAAGATAGAAGCAGAAGTAAAACTTACTGGAATTCTTAGTTTGGGAGCTCTGATGCCTGGGGAATCAAGGAAATATGGTACAACTATTGCTCCTGGTCTGTATGCACCTGTTCACCAACACTTTTTTGTTGCCCGTATGGACATGGCTGTTGATTGTAAACCTAACGAGGCTCATAATCAGGTGGGTTGCGTTTTATGCATTTTCATTTAGTTCTAGGTATTAAAATATCCGTGATGAATTATCTCAATTAAAGTTTTGCTGGATATACTGAATAGAAGTTTTCCACCTAGTTTCACAATAAGGCATATCATAATGTTACTTTGACTTAGACCTGCTGTTTGTACAAGTAACTTGTCTACAGGTGGGTGCAGTTTAGTTCTACTAGTAGCAGGGCCTTTTGCTTGAACTTGGTTTGTATTGATAGTCTGATATGTTGCTTTCTATCACAGGTGGTAGAAGTAAATGTGAAAGTCGAAAATGCAGGCACACATAATGTGCACAACAACGCTTTCTATGCTGAGGAAAAACTACTGAAATCTGAGTTGCAAGCAATGCGAGATTGTGACCCTTCATCTGCACGGCATTGGATCGTAAGAGCATCATCTTTCAGTATCATCCTTTTTATATTGATGTACCATGACAGCGTTACCAGTACCTGGTCATTGTTTTCTTTCTTCAGAAACGACGTATTGACTTGCTGCTTTATAGGAGTGTTACTATTTTGCACTTATTAGCGGCATTACTCTTGACCTAATGATAGATAGCTTAGGCCACACCTCTAACTCTCTAAGTATAGAAGCACATTATTTTGTGTCATACATACCGATCTTTCTTTCCTACCTAACATTGTTGACATCTGATCAGGTGAGGAACACAAGGGCTGTTAATCGTACTGGGCAGCCAACCGGCTATAGGCTCGTGCCTGGTTCAAACTGTTTGCCGCTGGCTCTACCCGAGGCAAAGTTTCTGAGGAGAGCGGGTTTTCTGAAGCACAATCTCTGGGTCACGCAGTACAAGAGCGACGAGGTGTTCCCTGGAGGGGAGTTCCCCAATCAGAATCCACGTATCCACGAGGGCTTAGCTACCTGGGTCAAGAAGGATAGGCCCCTGGAGGAAACTGACATTGTTCTCTGGTACACTTGCTACTCCACCATGCATCTGTGTAACTTTCTTCGGTTCACGACTTGGAATATTGTTGTGAGCTATATACTGCATCTGCAGGTATGTGTTTGGGCTCACCCATATCCCAAGGCTGGAGGACTGGCCTGTCATGCCAGTGGAACGCATCGGCTTCATGCTCATGGTAAAGACATTTTCAATCTTTCATACCATCGCTCTTTGACAGACGACTTCGCTTGTTTTCGCCGTTTTGATTTTTACAGTTTCACAGCTCAAGGCCTGATCGTGTTTTGTTTTTCTTTTCAGCCACATGGGTTCTTCAACTGCTCGCCGGCGGTCGACGTGCCTCCCGGCTCCTCTGACGCGGACATCAAGGAAGCCGAGTCTCCCAAAGCCATCCAGAATGGCCTCATCTCGAAGCTCTGAAGAGCTTCTGCTGCTCGTTTCGAAGAAACGCAACTGGCATGTCGCTGCCATGTATGCTCTTCGTCACTATATTGCCCCAAATAAAAGCTACACTGTGGTGTTATTCCTGTGTTCTGTACTGTTATGACTTTCCTGCTGCGCTGTTTGATTTGTGAACTGTGAGCCACGTCTGGTGAAGTTTGGGATGGCTGACGGTAATCCCTGCATTAATAAAAGCGTGTTAGACAGTCATTATCATGTGCTTATCATTTACTGTGTTAGCCTACGTTTGACATCTCCATGAAGAAACTAGATGCAGTATGCAGATTCTGCGGGGTGCTGATGCATCAGCGATTGCGATGGAAACTAGACATACGGCACAATTATTATTATGACCTCAGTAACACCTGCAGATCAAAAGCGAGCATGTGCATAAAACGTTTGAGCTAAATTGGATTTGATGCACCATGGGAAGACTGCTGCTTAAAATAGAACAAAAGGATGAGTTTGATGTAATCATAACTAACATCCATCGGAGATGACTATACAGCACGATAAAGAAACTTAGAATTCTCTGAACACTGCCGTCAACAATGTATGCGCACAAAGATTCTCTGAACCCTTCAAATTTCTCAAAGGCACATCCCATCAACCATCAACTTAGAAACAGCTGAAACTGAAACTTTTCACTGCATTGCACCTACATCCACACATTTTTCAGGAGGAGAACACCAGTAGTTTCTAGTATTTATTACAAACTGAAACTACTAACTATACAGTTCTATCCTATGCTGCATCAGGGATATTATTTGTCACTTGACCTTCTGTAATAGTATTTCTGCTGTCGTAATTTCTGTACAAAAAAAAAAAAAACAGAGAGAGAGGGACTTGAAAGGTGACATACACAGTTCCACATACAATTCGAGTATGCCACAGATGCATATTGCTAACTTGGGCCTTCAGGTGGTGATTTTCCGTTTTACTTTTGGCATCAAGGGGTTATTAACTTGGTATATGTGAGATAGGTCCATTTGCTCATCTTCTGGTATACAGTGCTCTTGGTCTCCATTTATCAGCATCTGACAGGGCACGTTGGGCATTCACAAGAGAAAGTGATTCAAGTATTACATCCCTCATATGTGAGGCAGCAGCTTCTCCACGGCGCGTCGCCAACTCTAGATACATAAGAGACCTCACCTTGTCTCCTGCCTAAATAAGAGAAGAATCATCATAAGAAAAGGATGCCACAAAGAGGCGAAAGTAAATTCATAACACTCCAACATTGATGAAGCAGTAGGAACAGTACCAACGACAATGACATAACTTATACGGGCACATTAGACCACTGTTACTACTTCAGTATTAACATACAAGTTTTTTTTTGGCAATTTTAAACTAATTGTATTATTAAAGATATCGGCATTTTTTTATTAAAATAGTGCACGAACAGTATTTTGTTTTATGAAGTGCCCTTAACCAAACCATTTGGACAAGCATTACACATCTTACCTTACATGGAAAAACTTATGCACTAAAATGTACAATTGGAAGAACTGCATGGTGGCTAATAGAAAATGAATATATAATGATAGTACATTATTTCCACACAGTTAAATGATTAAAAAAATTAAAAAAAATCCCCAAAGTTAATCATTAACAGATAGAACTACATTGTTATTTCACAAATCTCAGAGAGATCAATCCATAGTGGCAGATACACATAACATGCATTCATTGGGTGAAATGGAATGACATACCGCACAAAGTTTAATACCACATTCATAAAGAGCTTTCTTGTGACCGCAATCAGCAGCTAATTGAAGCCACCTCTTTGAACGCACATGATCCTGTGAAAATCCTTCACCGTAGCTGTAGCACAAGGAAATATTGTACATGGCTCGCACATTTCCTCCCTCTGCAGCTCGCAGGTACCATTTTGCCTGCATTTACAAAAGTTCCTTATTTTAAACAAGCAGATTCAAGGCAATAAAGCACATAGTCAACTTTATGCGCTACAGTGGTGGTAATCTTGAAACCACCAATTTAGCAAACTCAGACTGATCATGATGGTGTAACTATGAGCACATCAGTAGGGAAACCCAACGAGATCAAAAGCTCCTTTCTGTCAAAACTCTGGTTATCTCAGTTTTGATAGATCACATTGTAAACAATGAAATGTGATTGGTCAAAATAAAACTCGCTATAAAACCACAATGGAGCTGATAAATTGGTAATTTATCCCTAAATCATACAGCTGGAAATTGACTAACTCTAATTTAGTTCATACAGTCCATAGCTTGTCGGAGTAGAAACAAGATACCACAACAAAGAATGAATGATGCTGGTTCAATAATTGGATACATCTAGAGTAACCGCGTATGTCGGTTTCAGGGAAACATTGTGAAATGCAGAATAAATGTAACAAGAGGAGGCATCTTACAGCTTCCCGCTGATTACGCTTGATTCCTTTCCCATTCTGCAAGCAAAGGCCCAGATTGTATTGAGCACGAGCATTGCCAGCAGCCGCAGCTGGATAAAACCATCTAACAGCTTCCTCAACCTTGGGTGGATCAGCTAAAAAATGATTTGGCAGCAACATCAGTTGCAATTCGTCGAGATGAAGAATATGATTGCAACAACAACAACTCAGTAGGTTCCTCCCCCTGCTAGTTTAGAATCAGACTGAGTTAAGGGTTACTAAAAGAATCACAAAAGACAAACGCCAGTCACAGAGCAAAGGTCAAAACTTGCCCTAAACACGAATGGTTCTAATCATGCTGCGAGCAAATCCAGTGGAGCAAACCCAATTCGTCGAACCTTTCGGCAATTCGGCTACCCTCTCGATCGAGTATCCAAAGAAAGCTATTGATCCCGCAGGCCAAAATCCGGGGTACCTTCTAGGTAGGAGACGCCGAGGTTGCACATCCCGACGGGGTGCCCCAGCTCCGCCGCCTTCTGGTAGCACCCCACCGCCTCATCCCGCCGCCCATCCTCCCAGCACATCAGCCCGGCGTCCACCATCGCCGCGGCGGACCCCAGCCTCGCCGCGCGCTGGAACAGCTCCAGCGCGCGCTGCCTCTCCGCCTTCCTCCCCTCGGCGCCCGCGGCCGCGCCCGCCCCGTGCTTGACGCGTCGCCCCCGCGCGTGCAGCGCCGCGGCCTCCCGGAGCGGCCGCAGCGCGTCCCGCCACGCGCGGCACGCCCGGCTGGCCGCCGCGACGTCCGACGCCCCCGCGGCCGCCAGCGCCCTGTGCACCAGCTCCGGCGGCAGCGCGGAGAAGTCCGCGCCGGCGGAGGCGGCGGGCTGCTGCTGTTGCTGCTGCGGCGGCGGAGGCGGAGGCGGAGGTAGAGGTTGAGGCTGAGGCTGAGGCTTCGGTTTCTTGGAGTGGCGGCGGCGGCGGCGATGGTGGTGGTGGTGGGACGGCGGCGGCGGCGGGGGGCCCACAACGCGGGGGCGGGAGGAGAAGGGCGGCGGGGATGGGGTCGGGGGCGGCCAGGTGCGGCTCGCGGCGTCCATGGCGATGCGCGTCGGGTGAGGAGGGAGGAGAGGACGGGATGGATGGATTGGTGGGGAGGATGCGCGCGCGTGTGTACGCGACGACGGGTTGGGTAGCTTGGGTTGGGTGAGAGTGGGAGGAGGAGGTCAATGGGCTGTGTGGGGGTTTGGGTATCATGTGGATGCCGTGTGGGGCCCGCGAAATGTTGGGCCCGGTGACAGTGACTGGTCGGAGCGGTCGGCTGGTATTTTGTTGGCGTCCTTTGTCTCGTAGTAGTACGTTGAATGCCTGCAACATACTCTGATGTTTTCCTATGTGCGTGCTTAAAATAGTGATTAAGCATTTAAGCCCACCGTTATGATTTGGCCGTCTTTGTTTCGGCTCAATTTTATGCGTGTCAAACTGTTTTTTCTCCATGTTATACGTTCCTAGTCTATTCGTTGGTGACTTTTATAAGCTGCAAAAATCAAAGTCATGGTGACGACGTCAGTTATAAAAATAGCCCTTTTTTCCCCTTGTTAATGCAAGAGTGACGTATTTCTTTTAAAATACTAATTGAAAAATAAATATTGCCGACTTCAACGGTGAAGGCCAACATAGCCTTTTGATATAGGTATCTTAGGTAGCAAGTTGGCTTAGCAACTTTATCGTTTTTACGAGCACAGCTCCTAAATTACTAAAATGTAAATTTTATTGTATTTTTTAAAAATACTTATTATAGAAGTTTCTGTAAAAAAGTCAAACAAATCCAATTTAAATTTTAAAATAACTAATACAAATTAATTATTCACTAATGATTTATCTTATTTTGCGTGTAACAAGTTAGCTATCCATATCTGGACTCTCAACTGTAGAAGGCCAACTCACAAGTAAATGGTCAGATCACACAACCTTCAAAATTGTACCAATAAAGATGACAATTCTATTGAGAGCTGTGTGACTGTGTGTCACTAACAACACCCGTCACTACCTAATCGCATCAAGAGAGGCCTTGCTCGCATGGTAACTTACCGAAAGGAAAGAAAACATAGAAGAAAAACAGGATTTAGAAGATGATGTTACCATTGGAAGTGATTGATATGCCTTAATTGCTTTTAAAAAAATACGGGACATTAAGAAGGAAGGAACTTGGTGCCGATTTTGGGCACCAACAGAAACGTAGTGTCGATATTCTATGAAGGGAGACGAGAAACATCTACGCTACACTCGATATTAGAGATATTTAACTATTTATCACTAGATCCCTTAATATCACATCATCTATGCTACGCACTTACGCTTTGTATCAAGTCTACTTTGCTTGTAAGGGTATCCCATGCAAATTGGTAGTATGACTTCTTAATGTAATCGATCTCAAAATTGATAATATGATAATTAATATGCACACAGTGAGATGAATTTTTATCCCTCGAAAGGGCGCTCCCTCATTTTATGCATATGCCATCTAAAAAGTTATCAATAATTTTGAAAAAAATGGTAAGATATGTTAATATATAATATGTCACTACATATGTCAGTGAGTTCAAATTGGACCAATACAATTAACTATGAATTATGTGTTATATTCAAAATCATTTTTTTATTTTTCTCTCCTTGTATGTTAAATATGGATATGCATGTTTGTTAAATATGGATATGCATGTTTGTGAAGTGATACATTGTACTAATCTATCTTACAAATTATTTTAATTTTTTGGTGATTTTTCGGGCGATATAGAAAGTGAGAGCGTCTAAATGAGGGACGAATTGACTTTTCCATGCTCACACGTACTTTTGAGCAAGTATTAAATCGAACCCAAAATAACAACATGAAACCTAATTGTGACATCGTAAATCGCACAAAAATATTCTTCGCTAATTAATGATCAAACCGTAAAACCTAACAAGCTAAGCTAATACTCTACTCTATTAACTCTATCCGTTAAAAAATAAACAAATCTATTACGTTAGGTCCTGTACCCCTGTCCAACGGAGGAAGTAGTAATGTCACATAGGAGTATATAGGGACCGGTATGATTATGAACCATGACATTATACTGTAACCGCGACGCTCACTTCGTCTGATGCAGCTTCCATGGCGGTCGTTGCTTCGACGTTCGCCGCGCCGGCCGGCAAGAAGTACCAAAGCGGGCTCGACACGCCACCGGTCGCCGGCGGCAACCGCGTCGAGATCCTGTCCGCCATGCTGTACGCGAAGGCCTCGTAGTCTCCCTCTGCCCGGCTGGCCCAGTAGTACAAGCAGCCGCCGCTCATCAGCTCCGCCGCGCCGTCACCGTCGTGGCCGCGCACCGCCGCCGCGTCGTTCGCCCCGAGGAACACCGCGTGGCCGCCGAGATCCTTCGACTCCGACCAGCACGGCGGCCGGCTTCCCCCCGCCGGCGGCGCCGGCTCGTACCTCAGGACGAAGACGGCGCTCTCCGGGATGCGGAGCAGCTGCTGGTCGTAGATCCCAGCCGGCACGACGGCGGAGCCCGCGCCGCTCGGCCGCCTCCACACCTGGTACAGCGCGCCGTCGCAGAGCACCAGGTTCTTGGCTTCCGTGAACCGTGCTATGGTGTCGTACGGCGCGGGGAAGACGGCGTCCGTGCTGCCGCCGGTCACGAGTGGCTCGATCTCGATGGGTCGCAGCCTGCCGCGGTGGCGGCGGCGGTTGAGGCGGAGCACGTGCACGGCGCCGTGCCTCATCAGGCAGTACACCACCCTGCCGTTGTCGTCGAAGGCGACGTCGGCGAGGTCGGCGCCGTCCATGAGCGCGGCGGTGTCCAGGACGAGGGAGGAGGAGTACCCGTCGGTTGTCCTCTGGACTGCGAGCCTGTTGCGCCGGCAGATGCTCACCGCGGCGAAGTCACGCACCGTGGGGCACGGCGAGAACACTACCTTCGGCGGCGACTCGCACTTGGGGTCGTACAGCGACGCGTGCAGCGGGATCTCCACTCCGGTGAGCGGGTTGAACAGCAGGACGACGCTCGCGGCGCCGGCCTTCGCGTTGGCGGCGGCGAGGACGACCCACCCGTCGCGCGCGCCGACACAGCGGCTGGCGCCGGTGGCGTTGGCTAGCCCCGACGGCTGACGGAGGCCGAGGAGGCGGGACCAGCGCTGCGCGTGGACGGAGCAGACGGCCAGCGACAGGGGCTCGTGGCTCGCCGTGTCGCCGCAGCCGTCATCGGCGGGGACGACGACGGGGGCGAGCGGCCGCGAGGTCGGCGGCGGGAGCGCCGCGCGCCACGAGGCGCAGACGGCGCGGCAGGAGGCGTAGCCCTGGAGCGCGCAGAGGTCGGCGACGCGCGAGACGAGGCCGGCGTGGAGGTCGGCCCACCGCCGGTGGGTTGGCATGTCGTCGTTGTGCTGCATGAGATGAGAAAAGATTTAACTCCTACTACTATACGTACGTAGTAGTAAAATCGTTCTAGGGTTTCAATGAACGCAAATAACCATATTTATGTGCTCAATCAAATAACCATATTTATGCTCAATCTGTTTCGCGGAGATCGTGGATTACTTGGCCTAAACTCTGCATCGCTCGCGTTAAAAAATTATTCGTGTGGATAAAAAATTCCTGCACGTTAACTGCTTGGTAGCAGAGATCACCGTACGATTTCCTCGTGAATAACGTGCAGCTTGGATGGCCTGTTTTAACCCAAAAATAGGGAAAAATATAAAAAAATCTGAATTACACCCCTAACTATTGCAACACTCCAAATTATTCCCTAAACTACAAATCTGGACATTTAATATCCCTATTTCTTCAAACCAGATAAATAACCCCTCTCACTCATATGGAAGGTGGTTATAGGGACCATTTGGATAGAGGCTTGAGCTAAATCCGGTTGGCCGGACACATCCCTGGTTCAGACGCAATGACCAGGCTTAGGCGTCCAAAATAGGTATCCTAACTTTGGCACAAGTGAAGCATGAGCTTAGTAGATTGCTAACTAGGTTACCTTCTCGGTCTTCAAGCCATCTTACCGTACAAGCTCCACAATCGACACTGATTTTTCTAGCACCACATGAACCCACCGACGACCGATGTTATTGTCTTAGAGCGACAACTACTTGATGTCGTTGAGATATCCTTTCAGTTTTCGAGACAACCGTTAATCTCCAAGAGTTGAATGAGTGCACCCACCCGATGCTCGCTCCGTCGTCGCTCCTCGGAGCCCTTCATTAACTTCATTGTTGGTGCTCAAAAGCTCTAGGTGTGCGACCCAGATCTGAGCTACACCAACCTAGCAAAGCAATGTGCGGTGGCCGCAACTACTAGTAGGTTTTTTTACGATTAGGGATTGGATTAGAGATTTGAGCGCAACTACTATTGGGATCTTCTTTTTCTTTCTACGATTTGGATTGGATTAGATAGGAGGTATGTTTTTGCTTGATAAGGTATTGCAATAGATTCACGGATTATTTTTCCCCTTTGATTAGCTATTAGATCGAGTATTGTTTGGGTGAGATTATAAGCATTGGAAATGAGAGTTTTGGTTGGATTATTGGGGATTGAAATAGAGATAGAAAGGATCAGGCTCAGCCGCTCAGGCATCTAACCAAACACATCTTTCTCAGACAGCATCAATCATCAAATTTTCAGTCTACTCTCGGGCAAAACTGCTCAGGCTTCTAACCAAAACAGGCTCTTAATCCTGCGTGGCGCACACATGCTAGTGTATTAGCCTAGTCAACAACGTTTCAATAAAATAAGTATTCTAAAATCAGGTGGTCCCACACGTCATGGTCAATAGAGTGATTGACAATATTTCAACGAATGTGGATCATCCGAAAATTTAACGGATTATGTATCCGATATACTGTTTCGCGGACAATCCAATTTTATTTGACCATGAGACTACTATATTGGGCCCATTCAACATCAGCTAGCCCATTAAACCATCCAACCCATCAATTATAGACAATTAAGTGAAAAACCTAACCATCCAGCCCAGCAACCGCCAGTCCGCCTCCTCTATGCCCACACGCCGACGCGCGACGCGGCGACGCCGCCACACCGCGCCGCCTCCCCACCCCGCTTCCTGCCTCCGTTCGCCACCGCCTCCTCCTCCGCGCACAGGGCAGAGGTGGTTGCCGGCGCCGCCACCGCTCCTCCACAGCCCGCGCGTCGGCGGCGCCGCCCAACCACCACCACCTCCGCTCTCCGCCTCCGGCATCACCGTCTTCCTCATGAATCGACCATCACATCGCAGCTGGTAGAACTACCCCTATCCTATGCTCGCCCCATGCCGCCGCGTCCGCCTGCGCTTCCGCTCCGCTCTCGCCACCGCCGCCGCCTCCCCCGCGAACCTTCCATTCCCACCTCCGACTCAGACCTGGACCCCGAATCCCATGGCCCCGCGGATGCCACGCTCCTTCGCCGCCGCATGCGGGCGTCGGCCGCCGAGGGGAACCTGGCCGCGGCGCTAGACGCGCTCGGCCGCCTCCGGCCCGCGCCCGCAACCCCCGACTACAACGCCCTCCTACACGCCTACCTCCATGCCGGGCAGCCGCCGCGCAACACGTCGCCGCCGCGGAGCATGTAACCACTGTGCTATGTCACATGCGCTACGTCGGCCCGGCGCCCAATGCCCTGACCTTCAATACCGCCTTCAACGGGCTGCTCCGGCTAGGCCACCTCGACGCCTCGTACGCGGTACTCGAAGAGATGTGGTCTCGCTGCGGATTCCTGGCCTCGTTCACTACGGGTGTATAGACTCATCAAGAAAGCTGTTAGTGGCTCTAACCTTGAACTTGCACTGAAGGTGTTCGACCTAATGCTCAGGCTGTGTTACTTGCTGACTCTCCCTATCGCCAATGCCATTGTCTCGATTCTATTGAAAAGTGGCGGCGCTGAGACTTGCATATGAGATTTTCATGGTGCTTGTAAATAGAAAGTTTGTGCCACATGTGTATATGTACAACCAAATTCTGTTTGGTCTTTGCAAGTCGGGTTGCAGCAATAAGGCATTGGCTCTTTTCTGTAACTTGAAGAAGAGAGGGCTCTCTCTAAACGTTTATTCGTATACAGCATTGGTCTTAGGATTCTGCAAGAAGATGTGGGCCGACGCATACAGGGCATTGGAGAAGATGTGTGATGAAGAGTGCAAACCCTCTGTTGTAACATATACCGTAGTTGTGAATTTCCTCTGTAGAGATGGTAAGATTGACGCTGCAATGCATGTTTTCAGGATGGCATGCAAAAAAGGCTGTTGTCTTGATAGCACCATATGCAATGTGCTACTCCATGCACTCTGCTGTGAAGATAGAATGTCAGAAGCTCAGGTGATTGTTGATTTGATGGAGGCAGGATTGGTCCCTGACTATTTCACCATTTCTTCTCTGGCTGCTGGCTTTCTGAAAACTGGGGATGTCATGACATGTCAGAATTTTATACGAATGGTATGTAACAGGAGCAATCTTGTTGATATTATCACTTGGAATATATACCTCCATAGCTTATGCTGTGATGGGCAGGTTAAGAAAGCATTAGCTTTGGTTAGTGGAATGATGGAGAAAGGACTTGTACCATCTACTACAACATATAACACTATACTGAAAGGCTTCTGTATGGAGCTGGATCTTCAGGGGGCATTACAGATGTTGGACCATTTTAGCTCTACTGGTGTTCCCTGTGATTCAGTCTCCTTCAACACTATCCTCTCTGCAGCCTGCAGGCAGCAGAATGCTTCAGCTATCTGTATGGTTCTCTATCGTATGCATGTAGAAGGAATCAACCTTGATGCCATCAGTATGACATGCTTACTCCGGTACTATCACAAATGTGGGAAGTTTGCTGAAAGTGTTAACCTTGTTGAGAGTCTGCGAATTCAGGGCAGCCTACTGTTTGTGCATGGTACTCGAGGACATCAACAAATTTTATGGTTGGTTTTCTCTTGTTGCTGGGCTAAGCGAGCTTGTAGGATTGTAGCATCCATTCTTTGGTTTGGCTTTAAAGGAAGTCAGATTATTGCGCTCAGTTGGATGTCAAGGTCTGTTGTGCTTGCAGTAATTCCATGGTCAATAATTTGATGATTAAGGTACTGTTCAGAACTTCAGATTACAATTACATCTATGGTCATGCAGTTAGTTGGTTGACCTTTTCCACACACAATCCAAATAAAATTTCTGAATTTTATACCTGTTGATTGTACTGATCATATGATTGGGAAGATTAAGATTGCATATACACGGAGATTTATACTTCATTTGTGGTTCTATTCTGCAACCAGTGGATATGGTCTTGACTGTTTTGGTACATCGTCCAATAATGACCAATATTTGTGCAGTAATTATCTCATTGAACCATAGTCATTTACTGGTGACTTCTTAATTGCCAAACACCTAAAATTTTAGGTGCACCACCATCCCCCCCTGATGTGTATTCTTTATTGTTGAACTGCACCGTCATCTCTTTAGCTCTAGTACTGTGGGCCATGAGGTTGATTTCAAAACTGCATGTTAAATTTTTCAAGCTCATGTGGAGTATTTTTTTCTTCTTCTAAATTTCTTATTTCTAATCAACAGTCAACAAATTGTGGAGCATTTCATGAAGGCTAGATTGAAAGGTTGAAGAGAACGGTGAAGAGCTGCCGGATCCTTGGGTAGGGTGATGCATATGCTAGTGAAAAACCATTCCTACACCCTACTTTAAATTATTACTGACTTCTTGTTGATATGGGAGAAACAAAAGAAATCTCTGCATGTCATACTTATATGAGTTAAATTTACCTCTCTTATGTGGGGTTAAATATACTTCAATTGATGATTCTATCTGAACTCATCTGAAAACCAGTTCTTCTCTTAATAATCCAGATTATGAATGTAGCCCAAACACCTGATGATTTAGCCTGTATAGCTTGCCCATTCTAACTATTGTTGAACAAATCACTTCTTCCAGTTTATTAGCAACTTCGTTTTTGATAAATGAGTTAATTTAATGTGTACTATTTGAACTCTAATCTGATTGGAATATATCTAGGGTATTATTCTTTTGCCTATGTGAGTCCATCTGTCCATGAGCTGATTATGCTGGGGAGAGCACCATCATTTATGCCACCTGGGAGCACATGTGCTCGAGAATGGAGCCATCCTTCAAGGTAATTCCTCCAGAAATTATTTGGCCTCACCAATTAGTACTACAATACAACAATCCTGGTGATCTTTTTTTTACTACAATCACTATAAAGCTTGGGCATTCTGCTATTCACTAAGCATTGCTGTGCAATTCTGTTTGAGAGAGTAGAGCTGCAAGTGTGTGGAGTTTCAAATATAATTCGTCTAAGCTTTAAATCATTAATGGCCACTTGTACAGAATACACTACATAATGTTGTTGTCAAATTAAAGCTCATGCATTCGCAATGATGAGCCTTTTGATTATTTATGATGCACCACATTTTTTAATGTATTTATCATCAATTATTTGCCTCAATGAACTGTCCAGATAAGATTAGTGCTACTTGTGTATTCATATAGAGTGTTATATCCAAAGGGATAACATTAGTGACTCAAATGCAGGGGTTACCCATATTTCTGTTTGGTTTTGCCATATTTGCTTTGCTATTGTTGATCATATTTGTACTCTGAGCCCTCTAGAGTATGAAAACATTTACTTCGAATCTTCAACCTGCAGAGCTTGGATCAATCGTCTATTTCATTTTTATGAGTGGAAAGATTGATGTGATATAGTAGTGGTATATTGAGTGCACTATTTGTTTCAGTCACTCACAGAGGTTTACGGAGACATACGTACCTTAGAGTCAGAAGCCTATCACATGTCCAATTATATATATTTTGGGTGCCAGGTAGATCAGGATAAACATCTGATCTACCTCTGCAGAAGACCAGGATAAAAATCCAGAAAATTTCAAGGCTTCAAATTGATAGGTTACAGGACATTTTGTACTGTGCTGTTCCTCTGTTTATTCTCTGTGAGATTGAAGTTAGTCCTTTCATATTTTTGGGTGAATCAGGATCTGTGCAGTTTTCGCTTCTTAATCTTGCTAACATTCAACATGCCATTTTCTGGAGTTTGTTGGGGAAACAGTAAGTGCTTGGAGTTTCTTGACATCAAAATCCAGAGTTGTCTGTGGCAGATACAGTGCATGGGAAATTGGGGATTAACCAAACAGATCCATGATAAATTATAGTTATTCATTACAAAAGCTAGCCATAAGACATGTGTCGTGCATTTGATTATTTCATTCATGCCTGTGCTGTTCTCAGTACATTTTCTAGTAGGATTTTATCTTGGTAAAATGCAATTCTTATGTCCATTCATGTTCATCTATACAGGATCTAATTTATTGGTAGACCTGAAGCTGTGTTTCTATGAAGCTGATGGTAGACGTCCTGGGCCTTCGATGGCGAGAAAAAGTTTGTTGGTTGGTTTCGGGGTTATTTACTTTGTATTATTGAAGATCAGAGGAGCCGGAAGAATATCATTAATGTATACTGTGATCTTAGGAATTAGTTGGTTGCACTGCTTCAACCGGTGAGGTTCTAAGAAAGTATTGTGAATTTAGCCCTCGAAACAGGTTCGAGGTTCTAAGGTCCTAATTTTACCTGATTAAGATATAATATATACGAAAAGTTTCTACATAGAGATTACTTTAAAATATCAGATAAATCATTTTTTTCAAGCTTGATATATTTCCGTTTTGCATATCCGTACTTAATCTTCATCTGTCCTGTACTCGAATCGAATGGGGCCTAAGGAAGAAGGTTACCCCGGCGTGTAGATCCACACGGACTCTGGCTTCCTCACTGTGGTCCAGGAGGAGCTCGAGGTGCTGGACCCTGCCACCGGCAAGTTCTTCCCCGTCGACCCCCTTCCCGGCTCGTCCTCCGTCGTCAATATCGGCGACGTCGGCGAGGTGCGTGCCAACCGCCGTTCTCGCGGAATTCCGACGACGAAGACGGCGTACGTACACCCCGAACCCAAAGCGGCAAACACCCCGACGGCTCGCTCCCCCCCGGTTTCCCACGTCGCGAGAGCTATCTCACGCCGAAACGCCCGTGCAACGTCGCGAGTGCCCTGCCGGCTACTGCAATGCTGGCCACAGAATGGATTTACGCCAGTGCGCTGCGCGTATATAGGAGAGAGCCACAACGAGCAGAGATCGAACGCAGCATGTTGAAACGCGACGTCACGGATGACGACTTCATCAGTGTGGATTGCGTACCTGGATGTCCCCGGTTCGGCTGCGAAGCTTTATCCTCCGTCGTTGCCTCTGTCTCTGTCTGAACACAAAAGATGAAACAGCAGCAGACCAGGTGTGCAGGATAAGGTACTGAACGAGAAAAACCTGCCAAAAAAAAAGAGAGAGTCCCTTTTCATTGTCGTTGGGTAGCAGAAGAGAACACACCGCGATCATCCGGATCATTAAGTAATCTCACCTGCCCATCGCCACGAATTCGTAAAGTGTAAGCTACACCCATGATGTGTCACATCACATGTCGTGCTGATCGTTGATCCACGGTGCGAGCGGTGACGAAGCAAAGGTAGCAGCGGGACACCGCCGTTTTGACGTGGAAACGGCGCCCCGTGTGTTGTCGATCGGCTGTCTCGCCGAACAGGGCAAAAAACACCGAAACGGCCTCGTTTTTTTTGCTTTGCTCGCCACCGTGTGGCTCCCCCCCGACAAGCCGCGGCGCGACTCGCCGCCCCCTGCGCCCCCTCGCCCCCGCGCGTCGCTTTCACGGCGCGCCTCTAAATACGACCACCTCGGCGCCGCGGCGAGCCCGCGCCATCGAATCGTCGCGTCGCGTACTCGCGTGAGAACGAGAAGAAGAGCAAAAGGCGAGAGAGAGATGGTGGAGATCCCGGCGATCGACCTGCGGCTGGCCGGCGCCGGCGCCAGCGGCGCGGAGGAGACGGCGCGGCTGCGCGACGTGTGCGTGCGGCTGGGCTGCTTCCGGGTGTCCGGGCACGGCGTGCCGCCGGCGCTCCAGGCCGAGATGAAGGCCGCGGTGCGCACGCTCTTCGACCTCCCCGACGACGCCAAGCGCCGGAACACCGACATCATCCCCGGCAGTGGCTACGTCCCGCCGAGCCCGGCCAACCCGCTCTACGAGGCCTTCGGCCTCTGCGACGCCGCCTCCCCCTCCGACGTTGACGCCTTCTGCGCCCGCCTCGACGCGCCGCACCACGTCAGGTGATTTACTGCTTAATTTGCACCGCAAGTACTCGCGTTCGTTCTTCCTCTTCACCCCAATCCCAATTGGAATTGCGATTTTGGTCTCAAGAAACGGATGAATCCGGGCCCCGGTGCAGGGAGACCGTGAAGGCGTACGCCGAGAGGATGCACTCGCTGATCCTGGACGTCGCCGGCAAGGTCGCCGCGAGCCTGGGGCTGCACCTGCACGGCGCCACGTTCCAGGACTGGCCGTGCCAGTTCCGCATGAACAGGTACAACTACACTCAGGACTCCGTCGGCTCCCCCGGCGTGCAGATCCACACGGACTCCGGCTTCCTCACCGTGCTCCAGGAGGACGAGTGCGTCGGCGGGCTCGAGGTGCTCGACCCCGCCGCCGGCGAGTTCGTCCCCGTCGACCCCCTCCCCGGCTCGTTCGTCGTCAACGTCGGCGACGTCGGCCAGGTAACGTACCTAGCTACCAACGAGGCAATCACCATTTGCATTCTCGCGGGAATTCTTGACCAAATCGGGTGTTTGTGCCTCAGGCATGGAGCAACGGGAGGCTGCACAACGTGAAGCACAGGGTGCAGTGCGTGGCGGCGGTGCCGCGCATCTCGATCGCCATGTTCCTGCTGGCGCCCAAGGACGACACGGTGAGCGCGCCGGGGGAGCTTGTTGACGACGAGCACCCGCGGCGGTTCAGGGAGTTCAAGTACGACGACTACCGGAGGCTCAGGCTGTCCACCGGCGAGCGCGCCGGCGAGGCACTCGCGCGCCTGGCGGCCTGACCTGGCTGGCCAGTGGCCTCACACGCGCGTGGTGAGGGGATTTTGAGCGGTGTGGTCCAGGTCCATTGGAGGAGCACTATTGCTCCGTTCTGTTAGCTCAACTCCTGAAACGGTGATGATATGCTCATTGCTGACTAGAAATTCCGTTGCTTACTAGCCAGTAGAGTCGTGCGTTCGCGCGACTATACTCCTACCTATTAAATGCATCATGTTGATTATTATAATAATAATATAATTAAATTCTTAAAGAACAAATTTTGTAGGAAGTGCAGTTACATTTTTTATCTGACCAGCGCAGATTACACGACTAGTATCATTATATTTTTCTTATATAATATGATATATATTTTTATATTTATTATTAAAATATATTAAAATAGTAGTATAATTTTTAATTTTGTACTAATTTGATCAAACTAACTGATGCGCAATATTCATATTGTAGTGTATATACGTGATATTTATTAATTATTTTAAACTTCTAAATTTCTTAATTCTAAATTGTATTCCTATATAGATTCTAAACACATCTTCTAATATTTCTTATTTTTAAATTCCGAAGTCATGTTATTTACAATTTTTATTCCAATATGGACTCTAACCCTTTCTTTCAATATTCCTTATTTTAAAATCTCAAATTTTAGTTATTTCTAAATTATATTTCTATATAAACTCTAGACTCTTCTTCCAATATTCCTTATTTTTTAATTCCGAATTTCTCTTGTTTAAAAATTATATTTTTATTACATCGACTCTAAACTCATCTTTCCATATTTCTTATTTTTTAATCCGAATTTCAGTTATTTCCAAACTGTATTCATATATGGACTTTAGACTATTTTTCTAATATTTCTTATTTTTTCAATTTCGAATTTTAGCTTCTTTTAAGTTGTATTTCTATATGGAATCTAGATTCCTTTTCTAATATTTCTTATTTTTAAATTTTGAATTTAGTTTTTTCTAAGTTGTATTTCTATATGGATTCTAAATACTACTTTTAATTTTCTTTTTTTAATTTCGAATTTCAATTAGATCTAAATTGTATATGTATTTCTATATGTATTTCTATATGAACTCTAAACTTATCTTTCAATATTCCTTATTTTTAATTTCGAATTTCAGTTATTTCTAAATTGTATTCATATATGAACTATATATTTCTTAGTTATTTCTAAGTTCTATTTCTATATTGTCTCTATCCTCTTCTTTTAGTTTTCTTATTTTTATTTCGAATTTTAATTAGCTCTAATTGTATTCCCATATGGACTTTAGTCTCCTCTTCTAATATTACTTATTTCTAACTCCGAATTTAAATTATTTTTAAATTATATTTCTATATGGACTCTATTTTTTCTTTTTCTCCGATTAACGTGGGAATTTCTTAGCCGTGAAAGCAAACGTGGAGGTTACTTTTTCTATTACTTTAATAAGTTAATAGATAAACAGTATTTCCGTGATAAAAAATAAATAACATGCTTAGCGTGTAAAATTTATCGTAAATATTTATATTAGCATATGTTCTCAATTCTATATATATTATTAGCATGTATTATATTTTAATTATTAGTCCATGTAATTTTTAACATTTATTTAAAGCATTAATTTCAATTTCTGAGCCTTTGAAGAACTTGTTGAAACCACGCTTCGAAAAAGCATTAGCTTTTTTTCTAATATTTTTTCCAGCTTAACTCCAGATTTTTTTTATTTTTGTATGCTCTCCCTTTTCTGTTCAAAGGTACATATGACTATTTTTTTATTACTCCCATGTTTTCTTCCAATCCTTCCATTGGAAGTGTCATGAATCTTCTTCTGCCCTCTATATTTCAAACCATCATTTCCAAATCCAACGGTACATCTTCCATGCTTTACATCTTGAAAAGCATAGGTGGCTCAATCAAAAAGCGAATAAACATTCCACATTCATTGTACGATGATCCCTGCTTGGGCGTGCCGATTGTGGACAATAAATTATTTTATGTACGACAGTGAGGTTGAATGAGCGTAGTATTGATTTAGTTACAGACTCGTTTATGTAATGCGTAAATACGTTTCCCGAACGATTGAACAGTACTCCTGTATATATTCTAAAAAGCCTTTCTAAATATTTTTTTAATAAAATTATTTTTATATTTATAGTAATTGTTAACACTTTCTCTATTTTAAAATATATTCTATTTTAAAATAAACTAATCTAGCATAAGATGAAACATTACCTAATTCGAGGCACTATTACATATTTTTCATCCTATATACTAGACACTATTAGTTTATTAGTTTATTTTGGGATGGGGTTTATTTTAGAATGAAGGTTGACTATTTTATTTTATTTCCATATTTTTACAAGCACATTTTTTTAAAAAAATATCCATTTTTATTTCATGGGCCATGGTTATAAGGAAAAATTTGTATACATGCCATCGCAGAAAACTAGCTTCCTAAGAATACCATCGCAAAAAACCAAAAAATGCCGTCGTTGATAGTATTGCCCCTGTATCTCCTTCCACCTCCCTCCAACGCTCCCCTCCGCGTCATGCCGTCGCTGCCAGCTCCGGCTGCAGCTCACGACGCTCCAACATCTCCGCTGAACACACCCACGGGCTTTAGCAACAAGGCTAGCTAGCTCCTTCACTTCACAACTTCAGCAGGAGCTAAGAAGAAGCAAGCCGCACAGCTAGACAGAAGCTTCTGCCCGTTGTCCTGTACGTCCATGGCGGCGTCCTCGTCGTCGCCTCAGTCGAGCACGAGTTCGCCAACCATCGCCTCGCACCCGTGCACCCTGTCCCTGCCTGCTATGACGACGTGTGGTTCGCGCTGCAGCGGGCCGTCGTTGCCGGAGCCCCAACCGCCGCGTCGCCGACCTACGAGTCTGGGACCACGCAGACATGAAGCGCATCTTCGTGCTCCGGTACAGCGTTGGCGGCAACGTCACCCAAAAATACACCCTTAGCACATGGACGGAGGTAGAGCGAAGTGAAGTGGGGTGACACATGCTTACTTTACTCTGTTTTGAACTAAATTTAAATTGATATGGGTACATATTTATGCACCGAGGGGTGCATATATGAGAAAAATAGATAAATTATAACTAAAAAAATTTTCTCGCTATAACTAAAAAAATTTTCTCGACCGGGTTTCTGGGAACCCCCTCTGAATATTTAGCTCCACCCCTACTCAGTGTTGGCGTTGAGGATCTCCTAGTGGTCGACGGCGCACTGAGCCTGTAGCGGCTCGGCTTCGACCGAGTCCTAGTCTACCTCAACGACGACGAGATGAAGGTCCGAGGTAGGGATGCAAGCGGGCCAACCCGTGAACCTGCTTATATGTCAAATAAGTTGTAACCGTGGGTTCCCATGTTAGGATCTGACTTGCTGCATCTAGTGTACAAGTAGATCAACCCATGAACTCATTTATAGATCAAATTGGTACATAACCCGCGGGTTAATCCACAAGTTATGTAATAATTTTATCTATAAACGGATTCATGGGTTGGCCCGCTTGCTTCCCTAGAGCGAGGTAAGGAGTACTACAACGGTTTGCTGGAGAGCATGTAGGAGAACAACACTGGCTCGTCCTGTGCTCGACAAACGGTGGTGGCAGCGACAGGGATGGCGGGCTCCATCACAGGTGACAAAATGACTCGGAGGGGAACGATCGAAGTTGGAGGGTGGAGAGGGAGGAAGAACAATATCGTTCACGTTGGTATTATAGCAAACACCTTTTATTCGATATTGATATTTTATCATTCAAATAGTACTAGTATTTTAGCGAAGTTAGTTTTTACGATGGCACTTACGCAAATTTCTCAAATTTCTCGGTCGTAAGAGTATCAAACTGGCCCACCCAAAACCAATCCCGAAATTCCCATTACGGTATTCCGGTGCCCACCCTCCGGACGCTACGGTGGCGATGCGCTCCTTGGCGGCGGCTTATTCGCCGCTCTGCCTAGCCCCTCCCCGCGCCGTCGCTCGTCGGAGAACCGCCGCCGCCGCCGTCATCACGATGCGGGACAGGAGCAAGAACCGGAAGCCGACGCAGCGGGGTCGCTACCTCAGCACCGAGGCCATCCAGGCCGTCCAGTCCCTCAAGCGCGCCGTACTCCGGGGCGGCCCCTCCGCCGCTGTCCCCGTGGAGCCGAAGCTCCGGCGGCTGCTGAAAGCCGACATGGTCGCCGTCTTCCGCGAGCTCGCTGCTCAGGGCGAGGCCCTCCTCGCTCTCCAGGTACACCCCTATGTCTGTCACTGTTACCGTGCTCAGTGTACTACCGTAGTGGACTTAAATTCTGTGATTCAGTTCAATACGTTTTGAACGCGATATCAAATGGCGTCAATCGTTACGAGTTGTGAAGTAGTATGATCTAGGAATTCAACATTGCTACTCTTTCATGACTCATCAGCTCCACCAGCTGGTAAAATTTTAATTTATGGATTATTATGTGAGGAACCAAGGCGAGATCAGAAATTTTGTGAACAAGGATTCAGCTAAAACCTGACATTACTGGACTACCTGTGAATCTGTCATCACCGGTATATAATCGCTAGTCACTACTCCTGAACAGTTCAAGGCACTCCACTTGATATTTTATCGCTAGTTTCTCATCCACTAATTTATCAATTATCACTGCAGAGCCTTTGTTATTTGAGTTATGTGCTTAGCATCCTGCCATCCTTAGTAAATAGCATGATGTGCTGCTGTTCTGGCTGCTATTGAGTATTGAATATTGGCCATCTAAAATTCTTGCTCGCCATAACCCAACGTGATGATTCTTTTTATAAAAAAAATTGGAGATGTGCCGTGGATACTTTTTCTAGAGCACAACAGGGGATATAAGTCTGTTTACTGTAGGAAATGGATAAGGTTATGTGAGACAATGCAAGTAGAATATTAAATACCAGCAAATTCGTGTTAACATGTTTGCCTTGAACTATATTAATTTAAGAATGGTGTAAATTGCATGGACAAAGATAATCCAATGGTGCCCATATGCAAATCTATTTTTTGCTGTTGGCATTTTGCTGTTAGCTTCTTTAAATGGTGTTTATCAGCATTACATATTTGCTGTGGCCTTGCTTAGCAAACTCTCCTGATTAATTTGCTTTATGTATTCTTATCTGCGTTTAGGATTACTAGATGATGCTCACAAGCAGAAACTTCTTCTCTAGAACTGAGGAATGGACACTGAGATGCCTCTCATGTTGATGATTTCTGATAGGTCTTTGAGGAGATCCGGAAGGAGCATTGGTACAAGCCTAAGTTGATGTTGTACGTCGATATTGTGACAGTGCTGGCAAGCAAAGGGTTGCGGTCTGAGGTTGACAAGGTTTGTTCATATCTGAAGAGGGAACAGTTGGAACCTGACACTGAAGGCTTCAATCTGCTTCTGAAGGCACTCCTGGATGCTGAGTTTACACAATTATCCATGGACTGCTTCCGTCTAATGAAACTTTGGGACAGTGACCCTGACAGGATAACATACAGAACATTGATTAAAGGTCTTGAGTCCCTAGGAGGGATGGGTCTATCTGCTGATATAAGGTTGGAGGCGCAGAACGATTATGGTGACTTGGACTTTCTTGATGAAGAGGAGATGATCGACACTCTGGAACAAAAGAGCATTTGGCGAGGTTCATCACTCATCGTGGAGAATAGGAGGGCACAAATTAGTTCTTAACAGGATGTGCCACTGGTGGTGATCTTACCACTCTTATCTAATCGGCATTTCAGTATTTGTGAAACTTAGCACGGTTTGCGTATATGGTTGTGTGACTGTTTGGCAAGGAGATCATTGTGAAATACCAGGAAGCTTTTAGTATAGATGAGAAGAACATGATAGACATTTCACCCAGCAGAATTTGATGACTGGTGACGACTTATACCCACCTGATGATTCTAATGTGGAAGAAAGCATATCTGAGATCTTTTTATGTTCATATTTTGTTCTAGCGTTTTTTCCCCTTAAAACGTTGTGTATAATCATGCATTGCTGCCTTGAACTTGAACTTGAACTTGAGAAATTTAACAATATGATACAGTCCCAGATATTTGTACAATCTCAATCATTTATCATAGAGAAAGGACGATCAATCATCTAGGGCAACATCAAAGATCAGCTGGAGTTCCTCTTCATATCTGTTCATGTCTAATCAGCATAAGAACACAAGAAGGATCTTTCCATTCCTAGGCTAGTTCTATTCCATTATATTCCTCCAACTGCTAAAAAAAATGCTATACGTACTGAACAAACAAACAGTTCCTGCACGGCTAAAAAAATGCGTCTGTGACGATCACGATCAGAATCCAGGTGCAGCGAAGCACGATCAATTCGACAACATTGCGCAGCAAATCAAAAGTTCTCTCTGGATTTGAGTGATCGATGCTGCGTTGTCAACGGTCATCGCTGCTCCATCTCGAAACTGAACAACGGAGAACGGACAGAACGAGTCTGACGAAACCCACGATACGGTGGCGGGGGGATACGGGAGGAGTCGCACCGATCGATCGGCTCCCCGACGGAGGTAGACAAGAGCGCACCCTACTCCGCCGCTCAGGGCTGGTCCTCGTCGGAGTATTCGCCGTCCTCTGCCGCTGCGGGCTGGTTCTGGTCCTCGTCGGAGTCGCCGTCCTCGAAGTCCTGAAGCAAGTAGTCCACCAACTCGTCATCGTCATCGTCCTCGTCCTCGAAGTCCTCGTCCATGACGGAGTAGTCGGAGCCTTCCTGCATTTCCTCGTCGCCGGAGCGGCCGGACGGTGGCGTTGGAGGGGGCACGGCCGCCTTCGTGTAGATCTCACGGACCACGCAGTCCATGTTTGCCTTGGGGTTGGGCTGCGCGTACGCGCGGCGGAACGCGGCGGCGCTCTTGTTGAGCCGGTACTCCTTCATCCGCCACCTCGGCCGCGCCACCTCCCCCGCGCGGTCGGCTTCCTCGGCGGCGGCGCGGAACTCGTACTTGCGCCGGTACGCGACCGCCTCCTCGCCGTCCGCTCCGCAGTACGCCTTGTCGCCGCCACCGCCACCGCCGCCGCATGGAAGCCAGGCACCTCCGGGCACCTCGCGGCCCCGGCTGTCGGTGGGCTGGTCCCCGAAGTAGTGGGCGCGCACCTCGTTCCGCCCCCACACGTGGCGCCGCTCGAAAGGGATCGCGTCCGGGCGAGTGGCGAAGACGTCGACGCCCTCCACGACGTCTCCCTTCTGAGGGAGGGAGTCCGCGCCGTGGAGCGCCATGGGGCCGAGGTGGTTGGCGATGATCTGGCGGTCGCTGGGGCGGAAGCGGAAGCCCAATGGCAGGTTCAGCACGGCAGCCATGTGGGCGGAAGACGCCATTGCCAGGGCGAGGAGCTTCGAATCGGAGAGAGGAGTTTCCTGTTTCTTCTGTTTTTTGGCCTTGGAGAGGAGGAATTGGAGCGGTGGAATTGAGGTTTGTGAATATGAAATCGAGTGGCTGAAATTTATAAGATGACAGGTAAGTAAAAATAGGAAAACCTGTTTGGACTTTAGATAGAGGTAGAAAAAAAAACACAAATGTAAGAAGAGATAAAAACATTAAGCAAAGTTTCAGTTCCACAGAAAGTTTGTAGAGTTGGACTCAGTAATTAACTATCCTATAGGCTGCTGGACGCATTTTCGGAATTCTAAAACATCTGCTAGAATATTTTCTCTTTGCTAACTCTAAAGCAGGTTAAGGTACAAATCTTCAATTCAAATGACTGTATTTGAGCACAACACAAAAGTAAGAATGCTACAGTTAACATGCTTGTTTACCAATATTCTTGTAATTAGCTCAATCTTGTGTTCCAAACATCCCATCTGAGCTTTCTTTTGTACTTAGTTTATGGTCCTTCTTTTATACTATAACTAGCATGGTGGCCCGCGCAAATTGCGCGGCTAGCATCCTTATGTTTTCTCTCATATAATACCATATATATAATCTTATCGTATTATTAAAATATCTTAAAGTAATAACATAATTTAAATTTTGTACTAACTTTACCAAACTATCAATCTGTAATATTCATATTGTGTTGTTTATATGTGATAGTTATTAATTATTTTTAATACCGAATTTTAAGTTATTTCTCAATTATATTTCTCTATGGACTCTAGATTGTTCTACCAATATTTCTTATTTTTCAACTCCGAATTTCTGTTATTTATAAATTGTATTTATATATGGACTCTAACTCTTCTTCTAATATTTTTTATTTTTTTAATTCTGAATTTTTATTATTTCTAATTATATTTCTATATGGACTTTAAACTCATCTTTCAATATTAATTATTTTTTAATTTCGAATTTCATTTACTTTTAAATTGTATTCCTATATGGACTCTAGACTATTGTTCCAATATTTCTTTTTTAATTTCTAATTTTAATTATTTGTAAATTGTATTTCTATATGTACTCTAAACTCTACTTTTATTTTTATTATTTTTATTCCAAATTTTAATTAATTCTAAATTCCTATATGGACTCTATACTCTTCTTCCAATATTCCTTATTTTAATTCCTAATTTCTGTTATTTCTAAATTGTATTTATATATAAACTCTAAACTTATCTTTCAATCTTTTTTAATGATGAATGTTATTTATTTTTAAATTGTTATTTATGTCTTCTTCCAATATTCCTTATTTTTTAAATTTCGAATTTTTCGTTATTTCTGAATTGTATTTCTATATGGACTCTAACATCTAATTTTAATTTTCTTATTTATTTAATTCCAAATTTCCATTAGTTCTATTGTATACCGACATGGACTCTAGTCTTCTCTTCCCATATTCCTTATTTTTAATTCCGAATTTTAGCTATTTTTAAATTGTATTCCTATATGTACTCTACCTTTTCTTTTTTATTTATATATGGACTCTAAACTTATCTTTCAATCTTTTTTAATTACGAATTTTATTTATTTTTAAATTGTATTTCTATATGAACTCTATAGTCTTCTTCCAATATTCCTTATTTTTTAATTTCCAATTTTTCGTTATTTCTAAATTGTATTTCTATATGGACTCTAACATCTACTATTAATTTTCTTATTTATTTAATTCCGAATTTCCATTAGTTCCAGTGTATACCGACATGGACTCTAGTCTTCTCTTCCCATATTCCTTATTTTTAATTCCGAATTTTAGCTATTTTTAAATTATATTCCTATATGAACTTTATTTTGTCTTTTTATTTCTAAATTGTATTTCTATATGGACTCTAACATCTACTTTTAATTTTCTTATTTATTTAATTCCGAATTTCCATTAGTTCTAGTGTATACCGATATGGACTCTAGTCTTCTCTTCCCATATTCCTTATTTTTAATTTTAATTCCGAATTTCAGCTATTTTTAAATTGTATTCCTATATGAACTCTATTTTTTCTTTTTCTTCGATTAATATGAGAATTTCTAGGCCATGAGAGCAAACGTGGAGGCTTCTTTTTCTATTCCTTTAATAAGTTAATAGATATGTATTCCTATTTTATTCCTACGATTTCACATTTTTGCGTTTCTTAAAATCACACGTTTCAAAGAAATCCCTATACACCATTGGAAGGTCGCTTTTGGAAATTTGTTCGAATATTGGGCTTTGAGGCCCATAGCTTGTCTATGGACTGCGGACTACTCAAAGGCAGCCCATTATGAGCCTAAAAAAGAGAAATACGTAATCTACCATATACGTATTCGTAGCACGGAGACGCCCAATGGATAGCAAACTCTATCCTCTCGCCGGGCAAGCAAGCCGCCGCCGAGCGCGCTGGCTACGCCGCCTCCCGAGACCTCTCCAGCATCCGCCATGGCGGAGCCGAGATCCAGACGCCAAGCTCCCCGGAGTACTAGCCCCACCTGGCCGCGGCGGGTGGAGGCGCTGACCCATATCCTGACCCACCCTTCCCACTCCCCGTCGCTCCACTCGCAGCTCTTCCTCGCGTCCCGCGTGCCGTGCCCGCCCCCGGGCTCCACCTACCCACCGTTCCTCTGCCCCGGCGCCGGCCTCCTCCGGTGGGCGCTCGCCTCCGTGTTCCTCCCGCGCGTCTCCAGGCTCTGCCTCCCGCCGTCGTCGTGGCGCTCCCGGTGCCCCTTCCAGCTCCCGCCGCCGGTCGTGCCCTCCGCCGCCATCGAGCCGGCGCCGGAGCGGTGGGGCGAGGCGGAGCTCCGGGGTTACGCGCGGCGGCAGCGGGAGCAGAGGGGCCCCATGAGGGCGCGGCCGCCGCACTCCATTGCCGGGGCGGTGCTCACCATCGTGCCCAACGTCGTCATCGTCGCGGCGGTCATCCGCGAGCTGTTCTGGGTCCGGCCTAACCGCATCTGAGCCATTGAGGTACGCGGATCCTCACCGGCGGTGTTAGGGTTTCGTGAACTGTGGTGCAGTGCAATTCACATATTGCGAATTTTGCGATCGTGTCGCGGTAGCAACTTAGCTGTAAAACGTTTGCAATCTTCAAGGCTGTGATGCTGTTTGCAATTGCTCCTTTTCAAATTTTGAGCTAGAAATTGTAAATGAAACAGTTTATGTGCCTAGTACGTTGCGGATGTCGTAGAGTTAGCCTTTGCAAAGCAACTTGAGATTTGGATTCATCTGAATGACCGATTCTGAACATTTAAGTTGTAGGTACTTGACAACGCAGGCTCCATTATAGCTCAACATAGATTGTATCAGATGTTAGTGATTTGGTAATTAGGTTGCAACCGACTGAATGCCTTCTTTATTGAAGCAGAGTAGTACATGAGGGCTATAGATTTGAAGTACGTGACATAGATATACATTTGGAGCTCTATCTCTTTTGAGCCTGTTGATTATTTATGGCGAGATGTCCACTACTGATGTTGCGTGTGGGGTCAGGAGGCACTATGATCTCAAGTTCTCAACAGCTCCATCAGGCATATGGATCAAATTATGCGTAGGGGTAGGGCCCATTTAGCGAGTCCGTTGGTTTCACTAAAGTGCTGCTGCTACAAACCTTTGGCATTGGTCCTTGGAGCTGTTGAGCATACACTGCTTGCCTCTTTGATTCTCTAGTCATGACAATGTCACGGATGTTCGTTGGGATAACTACATTCAGGTCCGCTACATGCTTATACTGGCTGCCGTCATTGGGCAGATCTATTGCTGGGATATGCCATCTGGGTCATGGTACCAGTCCATATTGAGTCTGGAGCTCATCTCTACACACATTGATTCTGTGGTGTTAGTCAAGGTGAATTAGTGAAATATGTCTGGCCGTTTGTTTTGAGGACCACTTGTGTATTCCTGAATATTCACTGGAAAAACACAAAGTTTGTAGAGTCAGCTCTGCCATGTTGAAATCTATGTAGTGGTTTGTAGAGCATGCAGCGACTGGATGAAGCACAAAGTTTCCATCATCTTCCATGTTGAAATCCTCCATCAGATTAATCTCTCACCATGAGCCAGCTGCGGAGTTCTCTCCTTTGGCAGGTTGGCTGGATGAAGGGAGGGGGAGCCTATTAGGGGTGAGCCGGTGCAATGCCCTTGTCATACCAAACAGCGGCCTTGTTAAATCAGACATCAAGAGGGCAGGAGAAGATTTTGTTGTCCATGGTTCTGAATCCAAATGCAATGTCACAGTAGGGTGTAGGCCGTGAGTTGTTCATGCCCTGAGTGGCCAAAAAGATGAGTTTAGACTTCAGAGTGCATAGTTGACATGGAACAGAGATGACTCTGAATCATGGTTTCTGGCTTTAGGCACGGTTATGAAACTGTAATAGCTACCTAGTTTTTCTGGATTCCACAAGACCAGGAGGAAATGCTTGACCTGTTAACTTTACATAGGACAGCCAAGCAAGTCACTGGAGACACCAGGCTACCTTAAATCTGGGAAGAACTATGAGTAACTGCATGTCCTTTTCAAGGTTCTTCTCTGGCAACCAGTAACAGTGGCGCCTCATGGGGACAATCGAGGGGCTAAGGCAACCCTGAATTTATTCCTTCTAAAGAGGTCCAATTTCAAGGCATATTCTTGTTCTCTTCTTGGGAGAATGAGAGGTGGGACCTTTGCTGTCAAAGCTACATTTGTTGTACTAATCACCCCCTCCTTTTTCTTCTTGATGCAAAAATAAGCAATATTGTATGTTCTCTTAACTAAGTTGGCTATCTTTATTTGGATAAAGTGTGGGTAAATTTGTTTCTGATTAAATCAAACCATGTTTGTTCTGTACATCGTTTAGAGTTAAGAGCTTTCATTCAACTGGGAGTTTGAGAGCTCAGGGAAAGTTAAGGTGGAGGTCTGTAAGTGTTACCCTGCACAATAGCTGACCAAGAAGAGTCTCTTTGTAGATCACTTCGGAGGACAATTTATTCAGAAATTTTGGCATATGCATGGGAAAAATCGAGCAGGGAGATGACTCGTGATTGTGCGATGCCTTCTATCATTGATGGGAATCACGCATATGTGGTGGAAAAAATGCAACAAGGCGTTTCGTCAGCTTTGAAACGCTGGTTACATTTTAAAGATTTCGGTACTTTGTAATCTTGGTGCTTTTCCCCCCAAACCACCTGTATTAGGTACTGAACTCTCGCTAATCACATTAGGCTTCTTTTCTTCATTTACTGTGTTTAAAACAACTTGAATGTCATGTTTGGTCCTGTTTTATCCAGCTGGTTAGTACAGTGTAATAGAAGTGCCAATTACGAACATCCTTTTTCTTCATTTCCTGTGTTTCAAAAACTTGAATGCCATGTTTGGTCCTGTTTTATCCAGCTAGGTTAGTACAGTGTAATAGAAGTACCAATTTACGAACAGACTGGAGCTATCAATAAAAAATGTTTTGAAATGGTATTGTATGAATCAATACTACTCTAGAACAATAGAACAGTATAAAAATATAAAAAATGGCGTACTCATTCCTCTGTGTTGCCTCAAAAAACAAAAATATAAAAAAAGAAAACTGCTTTGTTAGTGAGATTGATTGATGAACATGGATTTGTTTACGTCGGGCAGTGCTCGGTCGGCGTCGCAGGCGCGCCGCCGCCGCCGAGCGCGGTGACGAGGCCCAGGATGGGGGAGCCGACGGTGCTGGCCGACCTGCCACCGCTGCCGCTGCCGCTGCCGCTGGACGGGCCGGAGAAGTTGGAGGCCGAATCGGACCCCTGCTCTCGCCGCCGGCGGTGGTCGTCGTCCTCGGACTGGTACGGTGTGGCGGGCACCGATTCGGAATCGTCGTCGTCGTCGTCGTGCGAGGGCTCGGGCTGGACCACGCTGTAGAGCTCGACGATGGCGTCGTAGTTGTCCGCCCACCACCGCTGCGCCGCCCGGGCGCCGTCGAACAGCTCCTCGCTGAACCGTATCCTGCGGAGGTGGTTGGTGCCGTCGGGGCGCGCCACCAGCGTCATCAGCACCCCGGGCTCCGGCTCCGCCACCCACTCGTGATCGCTCTCCTCCTCCTCCGCCGCCGCCGCCGCCGCATGATCCGTGGCGGCTATCGCCTCCTCTTCTTCCTCTTCCACCACCCCGGCGCCGTCCTCCGGTGGGCACTTGTCGCGGTGCTCTTGCCTCCTCCCTCCTTGCTCGTCCTTGCCGCGGCGGTGATCGTCATCGCCGCCGCCACTAGTCGTGGCCTCGTGGCCCTCGACATCCTGCGTCTGCGCCGGCGCGATCTTGGCGGACGCGGAGGGCGCCGCCGCAATGTCCTTCCCCTCCATATCCATCTCCACCTCCTCGTCATCCTCCTCCGGCCGCCTCCCCCGTCTCCGCCGCCGCATCCGCCCGTGACTCCCTCCGCCGCCGCCGCCGCCCATCTTCACCTTGAGCGACATGGCCTTCATCTGCAAAAAAGAACAAATTCACACCTCCATTCATGTAACACCATTCATAGTGGGCGCAGCCTGCTGTCATACGTTCTTGGTGAGGTCCCTGATGATGCGGATGGACCTGATCCTGCCGCCACCGCCGCCATGGAAGCACGCGTGCATCCTCCTCCTCCGACCACTCGCTGATTATCCACTCTGTCTCCTCTGCTCATGGGTGCACCTGCGAGAAGAAGTAGAAGAAGCAGCAGTAGACGAAGGCGTGGGGTTGATTTGATTTGAAATGCGCGTGCGTGCGTGCGCAGGAGCAGAGTATAGAAGGGGCAAGCCGCAGCCGCAGCAGCAGAGCAGCACGGAATTAACGGGCGGACAAACGCGCGGTGTCCATCTTGGGCAGAGCCAGCCGGGGGGCGGGGTGCAGTAAATGCGTCGGGGGCGGGGGGGATATAGTAATTCATGGCGCGCATTTAGGATTTCGAATCCGGTACGTATGCTCCAGCTAGGAAGCGAGCAGCAGGAGTACGCGTTACGCACCACACGTACACGTACGGTGGATTTCGAAATTTCACCCCCTCCCTTTCGCTCTCGCTCTGCTCGCCGGATACTACTATACTTGCCAAACATTGATGATGGGTTTCCTTCCCTAAAGGTCCAAGTGTAACGTTGCGACGCCCACAGGACAAACAGAGGCAGTAGGAGTGAATACTAGTACATCCGCGGTTGGAGACGCAGTGCGCGCGGCCGCGCGTGCGGTGCGACGCGACGCGATTGCTCCGCCTCCCGCCGCCACACCGGGTGCGCACCGTGCGGGCCGGCGGAGATGGCGGGCGGTTGGTGCGCCAAGCGGGGCGGGCCATTACTACTGTGGATCGTGAATCTTAAACGCGCCACAGATTTTAATGGGCCCGGAGTCCACACTACGGAAGTGGGCCGAGGCCCTGCAGCATCTGTGTAAGCTTTCGCTTGTTTCGCAGCAGTGTATGTTGTGGCATGGTTTGGATTGAACAGCGAAATTTGATGCCATTTGCAAACGTTCTGTGCAAAAAAAAAAAAAAAATGACGCCAAGCTGTTCCGCAGATTTAGTGTTTTTCCCCCAAAAAAAATTACAGCGTTTTTCGTTGCAGTCTTGCAGAGATCTTCGAGCTAGCAATTATATAGCACTATGGCAGAAGCCTGATAGCGAAAACAGGAGTTTCTGAGAAACGAATGCATAAATAAATCATGTGGAAGCCAAATTAGTCTAATTAGATGACAGCAGTACTGAAAGTCTGAAGCTAACTTTCTTATTGTCGGAGTATAGAGGTATGTCCGCAACAATATCTTACAAGTTACAACAGTTCCGATACTAAAGCATTACTTATTGGAGCAGTATATGTACATGTGAAGATGAAAACTTGCATTTTTCTTAAGAGAGAACAACTGAGGAGTCTTGTTGAAGTACCTACCATAGTGCTTAATATTTGACTTTCTGCGGTTGTCTGAAACTGTAGGTTATATAGCACAACATGCTGCATTACTGGTGTCCTGTGCACGAGCATTACTGGAGTGAACTGATATATGATGCAGGGTCAGGAGCCATTGCAATCTCAACAGCGCCATCAAGCATTTGGGTCACCTTATGCATGGTAGGTCGCATGGCCGGGTCCTCTTGGATGCACCAAAGTGCCACTGCAAGAAACCTCTGTACCCTCTTAATGTCAAATGATGCCTCCTCATCACCCTCCACCAGCAAATCAATTCTTCCAGAACGATAACAATCATTTGCCCAATCAGTAAGTATTGCTCTATCGTCATTGGTCATGTCTTTCTCCACATTTCGCCTGCAACATATAATCTCTAATAGGATCACCCCGAAACTGTAGACATCCACCTTGGCAGTGATAGCAATGTTCTTGAACCACTCAGGTGCAACATATCCTCGGGTTCCCCGGATTCCAGTGTGTGTTTGTGTTTGGTCCATCCTGAGCAACTTTGCTAAACCAAAGTCAGAAATTTTTGCTGTGAGGTTGTTGTCAAGAAGGATATTCTGAGGCTTTATGTCACAGTGGATGATCTGTGTGCTGCATTCCTCATGCAAATAGAGCAATCCTCTTGCCACCCCTATTGCAAACTGAACTCGTAGATACCAAGATGGCCTGACGGTGTCAAAAAGGAATCCAGTAAGCGAGCCATTTGGCATAAACTCATAAACAAGCAATCTTTCAGCCCCTTCATTGCAGAACCCCAGCAACCTGACCAGGTTCTTGTGAAATGTCCACCCAATGGTCTGGACTTCCACTGCAAACTCCTTTTCAATATCTGGCATGACCCTGTCGATTTTTTTTACTGCAACATATGTGCCAAGGGGATCTTGTAATTGCCCCTTGTAGACTACCCCAGAACCACCTCGACCAACTTCTTCACTGAACCCACCTGTTGCCTCATGAAGTTCTTCATAAGTGAAAGATTTCAAAGGAAGTCCCCCAGTACTAGACGATTGCTTTGGTAGATCTGTCTTCTTGCTTTCAGTTGCAAAATAGTTTCGATAAATAATGAATGAGGCAAGGAGAATGCACACCAAGAAGAAGCTTCCAAGGAGTAGAGAGCTACCGAGGATCCAATGCTTCTTTTCTTTCTTCCACTTGATGGAGTTGCTATTAAGTTGAGACTGGGTATCGTTGTTCTTGGGCACCTTTAGATAAAGTGTTCTATCAACACTACTGTCCAATCTTCCATTGGACATGGGGAGCTTCTTCTTCCAACAGTCTCCATTGTTAAACACTACGACAGCGCAGAAGCAATCTGTCAAGCATAGTTTCTTGCACTCATCCACGCCAACAGAGGTGTAGTGCTCATAGTCTGCAAGAGGCCAATCCACTCCATTCATTGGGATCAAATCGAACTGATCGATCATGGTTTCTTCATCCAAGTCACAGCTCTGTGGTTGGAATTCTGCTTTGCAGCCTTTGTACTTCAGTGCCTGGTCTATGAACGAGTAATGTGGTGGACATTGGCATTCCACTGTCTCGTTCGAGATCCAGTTGAATCTGCAGAAGCTGTTGAACCCGCATGCACCACTTCCATCATCGCTTCTGATGGCTTCACATATGTTCCTGGGGATGAAGTCCACAATAGCCCATCCTATGTTGTTCCACTTCCTCGCTGCCTCCTTTGGGTACACATACTGGCGGAAAACACCGTCTGGGTCAAGTGTTGCACGCTGGTAGTAGTCCTCCATTGAATTCATGATGGTAGACGTGATATTAATTTCAGTGCGATCCTTCAAGGTGAAGTATACCCTTCCGGTTGCATTGAAGAAAAGCTGTGATCCATTTCCGCCCGTGTTGGTGGTCCAATATGTGGAATACGGGTTTCCTGAGGGAACAGCAACTAGATCGAATTCAAGGTCTCCATCTTTCACTTGGAGTAGAAATCGGCCATTGGAGTAGTCTGTGTGTGTCAGCCGACTGTAGAGTTGAACTTCAGGAAGTGGCCCTTGTGTGGGCAGGATGGTGTCGGCTGGTTTGTCAAAGGTTCCCCACTTTATAGAGCCATCTGTTCCAGCAAGCACAAAGTTTCCAGTGTCTAGCATGCTGGCATAAGTTGCAGAACTAACTTGGGGATTCCAAAGCTCATGGCCACCAGGGTCAAGGAGTGACAGACCATTAGAGCTAAGCTGAAGTCGAGAACCAGAGGGCACTACTACTAGCTCTGGTACTTCTGTGTTGGTCTTAGCATACCATGCCAAGGTTTTGTCAACGGTTTTGTCAAACCAGACAGCAAGGATGTAAGAGTTGTTACCATCGATGAGTTGGAAGCCAAATGCAAAATCGCCGGAGGATGAAACCCATGATGTGTTCACGCCTTCAGTGGTCAGGAACGAGCCCTTGGTGATGTTACGCTGGGCTTTAGAGGGAGCTACTGTGAACACTAGGAGGATGATGAGGAGGGTGAAGAGAGGTTCCATATTTTTTTGCAGTTGTATGAGTTCAGTTGTTCAGGTTGCAACTTTAGTGTGCTGCAGCTCAGCTATATCATGGCAGGAATGAGGGGTCTGCTTGAGCTTGACTAGGAACATTGAAGCGACGACTTGGAAAGACCAGCAGAGGGTTACACTGACAAGAAGGGTGAAGGGATAGCTAAGCTAGATCTTTCTAACATATATTTTTGAACCAATAGGACCCGGAGGACCTGCTTAACCAGAAACAATAATGAAATGAAGACTTGAAAAGTTCGCCAAAGAACCAGTGACGTATAGTGAAGGTTTATAATGTATTGGTGTTCCTAAAGTTCTTAATATTTTTCACTTGAATTTACAGAATGCGAAAATTTGATGATTTGCCACACCCATCGCATGTTGGCCCGTTGTCATGTCAGTGAAAACCTCCCAAACACTCAATGTAGGAGGGAAAAAACAAACATCTCGAAAGGTACTTGATCATCCTTTTCAGTTTCAGTTTCATTATGAGTTGCATATTGGGAATTCTGATAAAATTGCATGATTTTTTATAGATTGTAGAAAATTTACAATTTCAAGTCTTCCTAGGGTAGTAGGGTGCTGGGAGGGGCCTTCTGTATGCACTAATGCTTAACCTAACAAACACAAAGGTCAAATGCGTGGTCTTTTGAGTTTGTTCTGTATTTGTACTATCACTTGAAAGACCAGTATATACAAACCCTTTTTCTAGTTTTCTCACACATTGGGATGGGAACAATGAGGCTGTACCATTCTAACTGGTGCAGATTATTTAGTTCATGTCATGCTAATGCTGGTTCATGATGTACCTAACTAATGCAAGCTGATTTAGATCGAGTAGTTTGTGGGATGCACACACTAAAGCATGATGTTTCTGTACTGTACTTTTGATTAGCTTAATTTACCGGTGATAATCTATTGAAGTCTTTTTACAAGCATATTAATCATGGAAACAATCAGGCGATTTATGATCCATAAGTTTTATATATCACAGTTGCAGTTCTCTTAAATTAACTGGTTTGGACTCAATTTATGTGCAAGTCCTTAAGGTGCAAATGTAAAATATCTTTAGATTTCTGGAACGTATGCAATGTCTTTGTGGATCTGGTTGTCTGAAAAACAATGCATATGTTTGAGAAGGGCCTTTTATTTCTGTTCTTCTGGGGCCTATCAAATGTCAGGACGCGCCAGTCTATTATTAATCGTCGAAAAGAAGCAAAGACGCAGAGCATCTGGCTTGTCTCGAATATGAACATGAATATGATTGATGCTTCCTAGTCGGAGAAAATAGGTATGACCCAATCAAGTCTGTGTCTAGATTGCCACTGGAGTCTGGAGACTGGGACATGCTGATATAGAGGCTCCAGCCTCCAGCTAACCACGTACACAATGTAAGCTACTGGAACAACAGGGTGATTGCATCGGTCTTAAAAATATGAACTGCACACAGGGGGAAGTGATTGTAACACCTGCACTGTTGCTGCCGTTTGTTAGAGGGCGAGAGCAACCAACGAGACACCTGATTAGATATTAGCGAAAGTTACTTCCACTAGTCATAAATATTTGAAGTTTATTATTAGATTTGGTCAGTTTTTGAAACCTTGATCATCAATTTTATATGAAAATAAAGTTTACGTGATCTAATAAGTTTAGTAAGTTTATGGTAGTGTGATAAATACTTTTTAAGAGAGAAGATAAATACTACCTCCTTACTAAAATATATGATGTTGGTTAGTTCAATTTTACACTAACCAACGTCATACGAAAATACACAGAAGGAGTACTTTTTAAGACAAATATACATGTATCATTTTTAAAATTAAGCATTTAAAAAGTTATTGATGGTTAAAGTTCATCTTAAGCGACAGAATTAAGCGAGAAAAGTAAACATGGGAAGTTTTGATACAACTTCCTTTGTCTCCCAACCAAATGGGTCAAATCTTGCCCAACTACGGGCCAGCCCGTCGTTAGTTAACTACTCCCTCCGTCCCCTGTATAGTTATTATTTTATTTTGTTTAGTGTAGATTAAGGTTTCAAGAAAAAATAACTATAGTGATCTTTATTGAACGGTGTATTGGTCATGTGTGAGATGTGTGAGAGGATGGTTGGAGGTAAAATATGAAGAAATTTGAATGTGAAATGATTGATGAAATGTAGTATTAGTACTCTGAAGTGATAATTATTTTGGGATAAAATTTGAATCATAAAAAGACAAATATTTTAAGATGGAGAGATTGTAAATCTTATCCTAAACACTAAATATTATTATTACCGAAGAGGTTCACAAGGGAGCATAATACTTACCACACGGTTGTGGCTTGGATAAGGATCCAATGAAGTTATAATAGGATTGCAACTTAAGCCGTTGGAATTATTTTTCACCGTTGGATTGAAACGATCAACGGTTAAAATCTGTGCCACATCGGTTCTAAACAGTGTTTGCTACAGGAAATAGCCAGCTATAGTATTTTTCAAATAGTATCGAGGAAAATCTTAGCCATTACTATCCAGCGGTGCCTATGTGAATTCTTAAGTTGCCGTGGCTATAGGTGATCTCAATTCCTGCGGCCTAGGCGAATCGGCCATTACTTTCCAATCTAATGGTGCCTATGTGACTGCTTAAGTTACCATGGTACAGGTGATCTCAATTCTTGCGGTCTAGGCGAATCCTGCCGCTTGCAAACAATGTTGCACGACTGAGGTGGGCGGAGACGGAGGATCTCTTGTCTATGGGGCTGGTCACGAAATCATCATCACAGCGAAGGACGATGCCCACAACAACCCTACAATGACGGATCGCAAAAGCCCATCTCAACCAGCCATTGTTCGGAGTTTTATCGCTAGTATTGGTAGGGATCAAGAGTTTTGCTTGTTAGCCTTTGTTTTTCATAAAATATTTTCTCTGTCTTCAAATACATGGGATCTTAAGGTTTTCCTTTTAAAGATTAAGGAGAAAGGGAAAAAAAATATTGGTGACGGTCGGAGTTTTTCAAATAAGCCCATTCCTTGCCTCATCCTGTCATTCACTACGGATTAGTGGTTGGCTCCTTTTTATTTTTGCAAAATGGCCCTCCACATCACCCCGCGCCCGCGTCTGCTGCTCTCCGCGTCGTCTCTCCCTCCGGTACGCCGGCCGCCGCCAAGGCGCCATGGCGACCAGCCTTCTCCACCTCCCACCGAAATGGGGGCAAATCCCGCCTCCGAGTCCACGACCCATACACTCGTGTCCCTAGGAGTGCACCACGGCGGAGGCGTGGAGCCCGAAGGCCCCAATGCCGTCTCCCGCTGCCCTCCTTGGCCGTCAGCCCGGCGCCGTCGGAGCGGTGGGGTCGAGGCCGAGCCATCGGCGAGCACGGGCGGCGAGCGCGGGAACTGCGGGTGCTGGTGGTAGCGCCGCACAGGTACTCCTCCTCTGAAAGTCTGAACCCCTAATTTGCTATTTGGTCTCGAAAAATCTCTGGCACCAAGGTAGCCGTGCGGCTGCGGTTCCGTGATTAGTTCCATTCTAACTATCGTTTGGATACGATGCAGCGCGTAGATAGTACAAGATACATGGAAATCCTAATTTTGGCGAGCTGCCATTGTGATTGTAGCGTGTATTCTCGGTAGATTGAAGTGTTACTTGCATCTTTTACTGTAACTCTGCAAGTGACTGCGTGAGTATGCTTCAGTTGCTTGGTCTAAATGCTTTTACATACAGAAACATTTCCGTTAATTATGGTAATGGAGGCTAGGTATATCCTGTTGGTGAAACAATCAAACAAACAAACAAAAAAACATGGGGCATCAACTATCTTATTACTTTATTAGACATTGTCATTCCAAGTCATCTTTTATCAAACATAATAGTGAACTCTCTTACAGATATTGTTATTTCGGTACTGAGGCATTAGCAGTAGATGTAGATGTAAAGATGAGAACTAACATTTTTTTTAAAGAAAACTATTGAGGATTCTTGTTGAAGTACCTAGCATAGTACTTAGTACTTAGCTTATGCAGCTATAAGAGGCTGCAATTTATTTAGCATGACATGCTGCATTACTGGAGTTCTGATGCGGTCATTACTGTAGTGAACTGATATATGATGCAGGATCAGGAGGTACCGCGATCTCAACAGCACTGTCGAGCATTTGGGTCACCTTATGCATGGTAGGTCGCATGGCTGGGTCCTCTTGGATGCACCAAAGTGCTACTGCCAAAAACCTCTGTACCCTCTTAATGTCAAATGATGCCTCCTCATCACCCTCCACCAGTAAATCAATTCTTCCAGAGCGATAACAGTCATTTGCCCAGTCAGTAAGTATGGCTCTGTCCTCATCAATTATGTCTTGCTCCACATTACGCCTGCAACATACAATCTCTAGTAGGATCACCCCAAAACTGTAGACATCCACTTTGGCAGTGACAGCAATGTTCTTAAACCACTCGGGTGCAACATACCCTCGAGTTCCCCGGATTCCAGTTGTTGTTTGTGTTTGGTCCATCTGCAGCAGCTTTGCTAAACCAAAGTCGGATATTTTTGCTGTGAGGTTGTTATCAAGAAGGATATTTTGAGGCTTTATGTCACAGTGGATGATCTGTGTGCTGCATTCCTCATGCAAGTAGAGCAGTCCTCTTGCCACCCCCAATGCAAACTGAACTCGTTGGTACCAAGATGGTCTGATGGTGCAGAAAATGAATTCATTAAGTGGCCCGTTTGGCATGAACTCATAAACAAGTAATCTCTGAGCACCTTCATTGCAGAACCCCAGTAACCTGACCAGGTTTTTGTGAAATGTCCATCCAATGGTCTGAACTTCCACGGCAAACTCCTTTTCAATATCTGGCAAGACCTTGTTGATCTTCTTTACTGCAATGTGTGTGCCAAGCTGATCTTGTAGTTGCCCCTTGTAGACTACCCCAGAACCACCGCTACCAATTTCTTCACAGAACCCACCTGTTGCCTCGTGAAGCTCTTCATAAGTGAAAGATTTCAAAGGCAGTCCTCCGGTACTAGATGATTGCTTTGGTAGATCTATCTTCTTGCCTTTCTTTGCAAAATAATGTCCAAAAAGGATAAATGAGATAAGGAGGATCAACACCAACAAGAAGCTTCCAAGGAGACAAGTACCGAGGATCCAATACTTGTCTTTCTTCCATTTGATCGAGTCAGTATCAATTATAGACAGGGAATTGTTGTTCTTGGGCACCTTCAGATAATGTGTTCTATCGACACTACTGTCCATTCTTCCGTTGGACATGGGAAGTTTCTTCTTCCAACAATTTCCTTCATTAAACACTGTCACAGCACAGAAGCAATCTGTCAAGCATAGTTTTTGGCAGTCATCCATGCCAACGGAGGTGAATGACTCATAGTCTGCAGTAGGCCAATCTATTCCTTTCATTGGGATCAAATCAAACTGATTGATCATGGTCGCCTCATCCAAGTCACAGCTTTGTGGTTGGAAGTCTGCTTTGCATCCTTTGTACTTCCGTGCCTCGTCTATGAACGAGTAATGTGGTGGAATTGGCAATCCACTGTCTCGTTCTGGTTCCAGTTGAAGCTGCAATAGCTGTTGAATCCGCATGCACCACTCCCATCAGAGGTAATGATCAAATCACATATGTTCATGGGGATGAAATCCACAACTGTCCAACCTTTGTACTTCCATCCTCTGGTTACTGCCTCCTTCTTTGGGTACACATACTGACGGAATACACCGTCTGGATCTAAGGTTGCACGCTGGTAGTAGTCCACCATTGAACCCATGGTTGTAGACGTGATATCAATTTCAGTGCCATTCTTCAAGGTGAAGTATACCCTTCCAGTTGCATTGAACAAAAGCTGTGAGCCATTTCCACCCGTGTTGGGGGTCAAGTATGGATAATACACATTTCCTGAGGGAACAGCAACCAGATCAAATTCAATGTTTCCATCTTGCACTTGAAGTAGAAATCGGCCATTGGAGTAGTCTGTGTGTGTCAGCCGACTGTAGAGTTGAACTTCAGAAAATGGCCCTTGTGTGGGCAGGATGGTGTCTGCTGGGGTGTCAAAGGTTCCCCACTTAATAGAGCCATCTGTTCCAGCAAGCACAAAGTTTCCAGTGTCAAGCATGGCGGCATAAGCTGCACCACTAACTTGGGGATTCCAAAGCTCATGGCCACCAGGGTCAAGGAGTGACAGACCATTAGAGCTAAGCTGAAGTCTAGAACCAGAGGGCACTACTACTAGCTCTGGTACTTCTGTGTTGGTCTTAGCATACCATGCCAAGGTTTTGTCAACGGTTTTGTCAAACCAGACAGCAAGGATGTAAGAGTTGTTACCATCGATGAGTTGGAAGCCAAATGCAAAATCGCCGGAGGATGAAACCCATGATGTGTTCACGCCTTCAGTGGTCAGGAACGAGCCCTTGGTGATGTTCTGCTGGGCTTTAGAGGGAGCTACTATGAACACTAGGAGGAGGATGAAAAGAGGTTCCATATTTTTTGCAGTGGTATGAGTTCAGCTGTTCAGGTAACAGCTTTGGTATGCTGCAGCTCAGCTATATCATGGCAGGAATCCGGGGTCTGCTTGAGCTTGACTAGGAAGTAGGAACATTGAAGCGACGACTTGGAAAGACTAGCAGAGGGTTACACCGACAAGAAGCGTGAAGAGATAGCTAAGCTAGATCTTCATAACATTTACTTCCTCAAATGAGAAATTCCAAATTGAACATCATATAACCTTGGTCCCTTCGTTTGATGTGTAGTATTATTGCATCTATGCATGCAAATTGAGTTTGCATGTAGGCATCTGGGGTAGTAAAGCTCTCGTTTTTTGTGCGTAGCGGGAGTTTAAAGCCTACATGTTTCTTGATTTTTCCTCACCACATACTTACATTAAATTAAATATAGGGAAGTTAAGGCTTCCTTGGTCTTGGTGAAAATATTTATATGGTGATCAATATGGAATGGAGGGAGTATTTTTGAACCAATAGAACCCCAAGGATCCGCTTGACCAGAAGCAATGATGAAATGAAGACTTAAAAAGTTCACCGAAGAACCATTGATGTATAATGAAGGTTTATAATGTATTGGTGTTTCTAAAGTTATTAATATTTTCACATGAATTTACAGAATGCAGAAATTGATGATTCGCCTCACCCATTGCGTGTTGGCCCATTGTCATGTCAGTGAAAACCTCCCAAGCACTCAATGTAGTTGGGAAAACAAACATCTAGAAAGGTACTTGGTCATCCTTTTTTAGTTTCTTTTTCTGTTTCATTATGAGTTTCATATTGGAAATTCTGATAAAATTGCACGATTGTGTTATAGCATTATAGGTTGTAGAAAATTTACAATTTCAAGTCTTCCGAAGGTAGTAGGGTGGTCGTCCTTGGTCCTATGCTGGGAGGGGCCTCCTGTATGCACTAATGCATTAAGACCTAACTAAAACACACAAAGGTCAAACGCGTGGTCTTTTGAGTTTGTTCTGTGATAGTGCTACCACTTGAAAGACCAATATATACAGCTATATCATGGCAGTGATCTGCTTGAAATGTGTGCTGCCGCACCACTATATCATGGCAGGGATCAGGGGGTCTGCTTGACTTGGAAGACTGAAGTGACGAATTGCGAAGACCAGCTGTGGGTTCCACCGCCACCAAAGGAGAAGGAATATCTAAGCTAGCTGTTGCAGCATTTATCATTGAACTTATAAGGGCAGACAGCAGGGGCCTGCTTGACTAGGAACATAAACGTTGATAAAGAGGAGACTCTGAAAGTCCAGCAACTGAGCTAAGGGCTTAACTGATGACCTAGGGTGAAAGCATACTGTTGTTCCTAAAGATCGTCATATATTTTACTTGTTTTTAGAGGATGCAACAATTTGAGAACTTGACACTCCATTGTCATGTTGGTGACATATTGATTAGCAGTCCTAAATTGCCAAAGAGTGTACTGTGTTGTACGAGTACTAGAATGTAGGAAGGAAATTGAAAAGATATCTTTACAAAAGGTAGATCTTCTCTTTTTAGTTTCAGATTTCGTTATGAATTGCGTATCGGGGATTCTGATAAAAAAAATTCTGATGCTGTTATAGGCTGTGGAAGGTTTACAATTTGAAGACCAGCTATTGTGTGGAAGATTCACTGTTGTGTCCCTAGCAGCTTGGATGATTTGGAACACAAAAATAGGATTCTCAACTCAACCGGCAGCCAGCAGAGCATGGTTACAGGAAGTTTTGGGTTTCACTCTTGCCGTTCTTGTTTCAGGTCTTTGCCCACTAACTCTAATGCAATGATGCTCTATCCTTTTGTGCATATCCTGACTGAGAATCATCTTCTACTCATGGTTTTTTTGAAAGGAGAAAAAATGTTGGAGTATTACGGAGGAACTTAGCGTCCGTTATGGATAGTGAAGAAAATGGTGAGAAAACCTGCGTTCAAAGGGATTCAAACGTAAGCCAGCACGAGCTAGGTGACGTTCTCTCTACTCATGGTTTTATCGTCTAAAGGAATAAATCCAACTGGCCAGAGTGTTTTTTCCCCCGAAAATGGGAATAAATCTAACTGGACAGAGTGTTCCGGCAATGGCCATACTCATGGTTTTACTCTTGTAGTCTTGTTTTCTCTTTGCTCCTTGTTCTCAGGCAATGGCCATCCGGCTGGTTGCGGCGTGTAACAAAAATATTGCTTTCTTCTAATATACTGGATTGCGTATTCGCGAAAAAAAAAGACTGTTCCGGCAGTCTGTTTGACGGCTTTGTCTTCTGGGGAGCAGGTCAAGTCTCTGTCTAATTGCCACTGGACATGCTGATATGATACAGATCGATTCCAGTTAGGCAGTTACCTACTGAGCCAACGAGGTGAGTGATAGAGGAGATATTGCACCACCACACCAGCGATCAATCGACAAGGGTGCAATGCAATGGCACGTGAAGCGGTCAACAAGCGGGGAAGGAGCAGTCCTTTGCGAGTTTGTGACTAAATTTAAACGGAATCTTCACCAATTTCATATCAAAACCTACTTGTGAGATTTGAAGGGATTTTTTCGTTCCTGGAACGGCAAATTAACCAAGAGACTGTTTTGAACCAAACAAAACAAAAAGAAAAAAAGAAACAAAATGGTGCATGCATGCAACATTGGCACACAGAATTGTCGTGTGTGATGCGTCCAGTGACTTAGGTATGGTGGTGATGCGGCGGTGGTCGACGACGACGAGGGCCGCAGCCGGCGCCGACGTGGGCCAAACCTCGCCGAGACCACGCGCCGTCCCACGCCGATCGGCCGATCAGCGGTTTTCCCCTGCTTCTTCCCCTTAGCTAAGAAGTAAGAACACGTACACGTCGCGCGGATACGGCTTGGCAAATGCTGTCGTTTGTGATGACAGTGCTTGCACGAGCGGAGGCCAGGGTTCGTCATCGGATTTCGTGGAATAAACCGATAAAAGGATGAAATTTGAGTAAATCTGATCAAAAACATAAATTTTAGTTTGAAGTTTTTCTTTAAACTTGACCGGGAAAACGAGCGAGCGGTTTGTAAACCCTGGCGGAGGCTGAGGTCGATCAGGGGGCAGCGTCGGCGGCGGCGCTGGGCTTGTAGCTGTAGAGAGTAGACGAGACGAGGTGAGGATGAATCCTACGGCCACGGATCACCCACGCCAATCTAGATCATTTTGCATCACCTCGCGCCGCGGCCGCTCTCTGCGTCTTCTCTTCCTCCAGTACGCCCGCCGCCATGGCGAACAGCCGCCTCGACCTCCACCTCCCACCGCAAATGGGGGCAAAGCCACGATTCCACGACTCATGTAGGATTGCACACCACGGCGGAGCCCGAAGGCCCCCACGCCGTCTCCCCCACCGCCCTCCTCGCCCGGAGCGGTGTGGCCGTGTGGGGGCGAGGCCGCCGAGGTACCGCCGCTAGTATGGGCGGCGAGGAGGCGGCCACTGCCGTGTGGGTGTCTGCGCCCAACCCTCCCGCGCGCGCGCGGCGTCTTCGTCGAAAGGCTCCGCATCCTCTGCCGCAGGACAGGTACTACTCTGGAAGTCTGAAACCCCGATTGTTATTTTGGTCTCGAGAAATCTCTGATGATGCTAAGGGAGCTGTGCGGCTGCGATTACGTGATTAGTTTTGTTATGTTCTACGTAATCGTTGGACACGGTGCAGCGTGTAGATGCACGCGAATCCTAATTTTGACGAGCTGCCATTGTGATGGTAGCATCAATTCTTGCTACAATCTAAGTGTTACACTGTTACTTGCATCTTTACTGTAAGCAACTGTGAACCATGGAACCACTTTGTGTTAGTTGTGGTAAACTGGTAATGGAGGAAATAATCTTGGGACATCCAACTATGTTACTAGACATTGTCATTCCAAGCCAACTTTTATAATCAAACATAGAGGTAATAGTGAACTATATTACTATATTACAGATATTATTATATTACAGTAGTTCTTGATACACGCTGCTCGCTACTTATCATCATCTATCAGCTTATGACATCTTACAGCAGTGAACTTATGAAGGTTGGGTGTTAAGAGGAGGCTGGGGAGCCTCTATTGCTCCATCTAGCATCTTGTTCGCTTTTAGCATAGTTGGGCGCACCGCCGGCTCATCCTGGATGCACCACAGTGCTACTGTGATGAATCTTTCCACCATCTTCATGTTAAGCACGGCATCTTTATCATCTTCAACCAGCAAGTCGAGCTGACTGCAGCGGTAGCAGTCATATGCCCAATATGTCAATATTACTTTGTCCTCGTCACCGGCCTTAAGGTCCACATTTCGCCTGAGCAGATAATCTCTAGTAGGACTACCCCAAAGCTGTATACATCTACTTTACTTGAGATACCCATGTTCTTGAACCACTCTGGAGCAAAATATCCGCGGGTTCCCCTGATACCAGTACTAGTTTGTGTCTGCTCAGCTTTTAGCAGCTTTGCAAGGCCAAAGTCTGATATTTTTGCTACGAAGTTATCATCTAGAAGAATGTTCTCGGGCTTTATGTCACAATGTATGATCTGCTTGCCACACTCCTCATGCAAGTACAGAAGTCCTCTTGCTAGACCATGGGCAATATCAACTCGGAGGTCCCACGATGGCCTCATGCCGCTGAAGAGGAACTTAGTAAGGGAGCCGTTGGCCATGAATGGATATACTAGAAGCCTTTCAGTTCCCTCGTAGCAGAACCCAAGCAACTGGATTAAGTTCTTGTGGAATGTATGCCCAATAGTTTCAACTTCCATGGTAAACTCCTTTTCTGTCTCTCTTGGTATTCTATCAATCTTTTTGACTGCGATGCTGGTCCCAAAGCCATCATGCAGGTTTCCCTTGTAAACAGTACCAGAAGATCCTCTACCCAACTCCGCATTAAACCCATCGGTTGCTTCCTCAAGCTCTTTGTAAGAGAAAGCCCTTGTGATCATCCTGCTCCATGGTTGTGATGGAATCCTCTTTTTCCTGGACATCCTATAGTTTGTTCTGACAAACTGGGTTGAAATGAAAAGGAAGTTTAGAAAGACACAGCTACCAAGAAGGATGGAGCCTCCAAATATCCAGTCCTTTCTATTGGTTTTCCACTTACTACTGGATTCAGTATTCGGTTGATCCCAGGAATTGCTATTCTTTGTCACCTTGAGGAAAACTGTTTGAACTTCACTCCTTCTCTCCCATTAGACAAAGGCAGCTGCTTTTTCCAGCAATATCCACCCTGATCAAACACCGCAGCATAGCAGAAGCAATCAGTCAAGCATAACTTTTGGCAAGTACTCTGATTGATGGGGTGGTACTCCTCATAGGCACGAAGAGGCCAGTCAATGCTTTCCATTGGAACCATTTGGAACTGCTCTGCAACCCGAGCATCACTCAAGTCACAGCTGTGAAATGCAAATTCTGGCTTGCACCCCTTGTACTTCCTTTCCACATCAAAAAATGAATATCCCTGTGGGCAGATGCATTCTGTTTGGTTCCAGTTGTACCTGCAATAGCTGTTGTACCCACAAACACCACTGCCGAACTCTGTGTAGACTATCCTGCAGATATTCTTTGGCAGATCTTGTGCTAGTGTCCGTTCCAAAAGCAGCCCCTTGCCAACTCCTGTGCCTTTTGGGTATGTGTACTGCCTAAGAATGCCATCCGGGCCAAGTGTTGCCCAGTGGTACAAATTTTCTGTTGAATTCAAGCCTGCTTCCATGATAGGGTGTTGTGTGCCATTATCCAAGGTAAGGTATATTCTGCCATTTACACCATAAATCAGCTTCGGGTCATTTCCAGTTGTGTTAGTGGACCAATAGGCATCATACCTGAATCCGGAGGGCACAACCACTGGGTAGAAACTCAGGTTGCCATTTGTATCAAGACTCAGAGTAAACCGGCCGTTAGAGTAGTCGGTGCCCATAAGCTTGGCCTGGAGAAATTTCCCACTTGGCAGTTCTTGAGTAGGGAGGATGGTATCAGCTGGTGCATCAAAACTGTCCCACCTTGGTTTACCATATGCTCCATAAATCACAAAGTTTCCCTTGTCGTTCATAGAGGCATAAGCACTGCCAGCATTCTTGGAACTCCAGATCTCCTCCCCTGTGTAGTTACGGAGGGATAGAATACCATTAGAGGTGAGCTGCAGGCTTGAACCAGATGGCACTGTTGTGCCATCGTTCATGTACCAAACAATAGTCTCCACATCAATCTTATAATAGTGTTAAGCTCCATGCCAATATATGCCATGATAGCTTTGAAGATGCCAAAGCAAATCATCCAAGAGATAGATAAAGTGAGGAGAAAATTCCTCTGGGATGGTGGCGATGAAATTCATGGTGGCAAGTGTAAGGTAAATTGGCAACAAGTCTGCAGGCCGATAAAATACGGTGGCTTGGGGGTCTCTAACCTCACTAAGATGGGACGGGCGCTCTGCCTACGATGGCTGTGGTATGAATGGACCTCCCCTAACAAACCATGGATCGGCATGCCGACACCCTGTGATGAACAGGATATTGAGCTTTTTGCGGCCTCTACGTCAGTGACCGTTGGAGATGGAAGGAAGGCGCTTTTTTGGGAGTCCCCATGGGCTTCCAGTTCAACACTAAAAGCAATGGCGCCCAACCTCTACCACCACGCCAGAAGAAAGAAGAGGACAGTCGCAGAAGCCCTACAGGACAATAAGTGGATCGACGACATCAGACATAACTTGACAACGATCCTCGTCACTGAATTCTTCAAGGTCTTCGAGCTACTTTGGACATCAGGCGTCACACTAACCCAAGGTGTCGAAGACAACATACGATGGAAATGGACACCAAGCGGAGCTTACACAGCCAAATCGGCTTACCAGATGCAGCTCCTGGGCGGCATACCGTCCATATCGGCAAATGTGATATGGAAGTGTTGGGTGCCGTCAAAATGCAAATTCTTCGCCTGGCTGCTCCTCCAAAACAGAATCTGGACGGCTGACAGGCTACAACAGAGGGAGTGTCCAAACAATTACTTCTGCCAACTATGCTTCAGAAACCTCGAGACGGCACACCATCTCTTCTACGAATGCCCGGTTACAAGGACAATCTGGGATGCCATAGCGGCAAGGCTAGACATCCCTCAGCTACGGCCGCAGTCTTGGCCTCAAACGACAAGCCTCGAGGACTGGTGGACTCAGACCGTTAGTACAACGGCTAAGGAGAAAAGAAAGGGCATCAAATCGATCCTAATCCTACTCTCCTGGGAAATTTGGAAAGAGAGAAATAGCAGGGTCTTTAGAAACATAGAGAGACCGCCGCACGGAATCATCGATAGAGTGATCGACGAGATTTGGCTATGGTGTGAAGGCGGGGCAAAGAGCATTCAATGCCTAATTCCAAACAATCTTGGAAGCACAACCGACAACACGTAATTAAACCTGGTCGCAAAAGTCGCACGTCTCCTTGTAGCTACACCTTTCCACACCCACCTTCTTTTGCTTTCTCTTTGTAATCTCATAGCCTCCGAGGCTATTGTACAGTGTTTCCCTCTACTTTAATACAAATACACCCTGCGGGGTTTCAAAAAAAAAACATCAGTCTTATAAAAGCAGATGGCAAGTAGATACAAGGAAGATTTCGTCTCCACCTGGGGGCGGAAACCAAAAGCAAACTCGCTAGAGGGTGAGACCCATGAATTATTTGGGCCCTGTGGATGCAGAGTTGATCCCAAGCTGATATGTGAGCTATAGTATGTGAGGGGAGCACTAGCAACAACAAGAGTAGGAATAGACGCTCCATTTTTTTTGGCTGGTTAGTTCCTTCTAACTACAAATTTATGTGCAGCGGGAGGTAGAATTTTCAGATCACTCGATATAATAATTACATCTTTGACTGTATGCTGGCATTTTTATTAACAAGAATAACTTCGTTGAAACACCACTGACAAGACTAATAGGTAACACTACCGATTGGAATGGAAGAGCATTCATGCCATTAAATCAAACTGGTACACCAGGAAATTGTTGAAAATTTTGGTCCAGGATGTACTTATAGAACAGCCGGAGAAATTTTATTCATCCATGTGATTAATGCATATCATCTAAGGTCAGTCTCTCTTGAAGATATTTACATGATACATCAGTTAATAAATTCTATAGTTGGTGGCTGGATGTAGCTGTCAATCAAATGAGAAATTTTACTGTACTTGAGAAAATACCTATAGGTACCTCGAGGTGCCTGGAGGTACCAAATCTTATACTAGAAAATCAGGTAGCAAGTGTTACACTAGAAAATGTGATACCTCCTGGTATCTTAAATTACCCCAATGAATAACCTCAGCAGGCTTATCTGCTAAAAAATGGTAGAAAAAGTGTTGTTTGTCGTCATCTACATATTCATTTTTGTTTTATCATATTCAGGTAAAAGCTGAAGTACTGCTTGTCATTTATTCAGTGAACTTATTTCCAATTGTTTTTCCTCCATCGGCATTTTCAGAAGAAGACAGTCGACTTGCGCTGGAGCAGGACTGGTGCTGAATAATATGGGAGACTGAACGTCGTGTGCAATTGTCAAGCTGACAAGGAGTAGGCCCCAAATTCATTGGCCATCGTGGCCTGTTGCCTGATGGAAATGTTCAGAGCGACGACCTGTAGCAAACTTGAAAGTTGAAGTTAAGCCATAACTTGCCAAAGCACATGGGCCAAATCACCAAAAAGTACTGTCCTGAACTGGAACAGCTGGCCATTGACTAACCCAGTGTGTTGCTGTTCTGTTTGGCTAGTGGAGCAGTGAACACGGCTGTCATCATTTCACAGCCGACATGGTTGTTGTAACTTGCATATGCAGTCATGTTATCTGCTAATTCTGTAGGCCTCGGTTTAATCTCGCGGCCCGTCTCCCGGCCTCTTTTGGGATGGGCCTCAATCCGATCTGGGCCACTTCTCTGCCCATCTCAACTCATCCAAACATGCCGCGGCTCTGGTTCTTCTCCTCCTCCTCATCGCGTCTCTCCAGTTCATGGCGTCGCTCTCACTGGACGTGACCAGAGAGCATTCGACGCATTGTTCTGGGAAAATACTCAGAGATAGTAGATGGCTCGTGCATGATCCTGATGCTGCCGGCCGGTTCGATTCGCAGTCCAAATGGCAGCCGCAGGATGCAGATAAGTTCCCTGATGTTCCAACTTGCAGCGTCTGATGGCTACTGAGGGAAACATCCAACGCATTAGGAACAAAGAAACAAGGATCTGAATACTCTGCACTGATGTCTGAACCTGCACCAGTTGGCAAATCAAAGATTCAGTAAGAGTAAGGACTGGTGTTTCTCCTTCTCTTTCCTCTTTTTTTTTTTTGGATATTAAGCAGTGATTGATTTCAGGCAATCTCATGTTTTTTTTTCCTTTGAATGCAGGCAAGCTAATGGTATTAGGCAATAAGTTCACATGCAACCTGCCAAATGATGTTAGCTTCTGCTGGGTCTCTGTCATGGTGGTCAGTGGTCTCACCACTCCGCGTTGCCATTTCACACGAGCATGGTGGCAAAATAATGTCGTTTTGGACATCTTATCAAGCATGGGCCTTTATATTGGATGCTATTAATTGCTAAGTTGAGCATCCTTGTACAGCCATCTGTATCTCTTTCAGCCTCTGGGTCATACGCAAACACTACCCATGGCGGCTGCAGGGGCAGTGGTGATGCTCGGTGGCATTCTCCTCCCTTTCCTCTTGGCTGTCGTCGCCTCCGGTGAGCCGCCGATCAGTCGGAGAAGCTTCCCCGAGGGGTTCATCTTCGGGACGGCCTCCTCGTCGTATCAGGTTAAGCTTCCATTTCCCTTCCAATCCTACAGTTTAATTGGTACCGAACTCAGTTCTCTAATTCTTTCAAGAACATTGTCGCACTATCTTGTGCGTTGAGATGCGCTCATAGCGCAGTGGCAGGGGTTGCTGGCATGCACCCCATCGGCCCGGGTTCAATTCTCGTCGAGCACGCTCACCAGGAATATTTCCTTCTTTCTTCTTAAAAACCATTGACACCAAGCCCTTCCTTGGTTTCCAACTTTTTATCTTGTGCGTTTGTTTTTTTTTAAAGAAACAATTGCATTGTTACAAGTTGTGTTCTAGAAGAAAACATTGTTACAAGTTGCAAAAGGCTCTTTCTCAGTCTACAGATATAATAAATGTACAACATTAAAATGGCAGACATGATATTCTACTGAATAATGCCCAAATTGGCAGGAATGTATGGCCTGGTCTAATAAGCATTGGGTGCCAATTAAATGTGTCTTTGTTTTGGTCTGCAATCTGAAGAATTGGCCGTTGCTTCACACCTGCAGTATGAGGGCGGCGCCAGGGAGGGGGGCAGAGGACCAAGCATCTGGGACACATTCACACATCAGCACCCAGGCATGTTAATTGTATCTCCTGTTTGCCTCCGCTTGCCATGCTACACACCAATACAGTTTTGTGTTAATCAAGCTTAACTAGGTGTGATTTATATCTTGACAAAAAAATCAATCATAATTAGCAACCTCTCTACTTCAATCAACGGTACCCTGCATACACATATGACATATGGTATTGTAGAAGATGTGCATCTGGCTGTGTGATCATGTTTTTTGCTTTGCAAGTTGGTTGGTTTTATTTATAGTTTTTTTTCTTTTTCTCAAAAAAGCAGGAGAGTTGCTTTTTATTTTATTAAGGGGAAGAAAAAACAAAAACAAAGATATTTACAAAGTAGGAGGACCCGAGTCCTCCTACCGAGACCCACACACCCAAGTCCACCCGGAGAGCTTAGCTGCCAAGGTTTGCCATCCCACGAAGGAGCTTTTGAAGGGTAGAAGCTCCTGCAACACACCAAAGATTACCCTCATTTTCTATTACTTGCAAGACCGTCAACTCTAGGATTATCTACAATGGAATCATCTGTCATTGATCGTGGCGATTCGGGGAGGTTGTGTGGAAGATTTTGCTCTTGCTATATAATAGCTTAGTGGGTATCTTGACCTAGTAGTCCAATCATGTCTTTTTTTTTTATAAAAAAAATCATAGCCCCAATTCATATGATTAATCAAGCAGTCACCATCGTCTCCAAGACCTTCCATCCACACATTTGTTCTTGCATAATTAGCAAAACAAGCTTTGAATTCTTGACCTAATGTACACAATAGTCCAAAAGGGCAAACTTGAGCGTATGATTGATAAAAATGACAAGAAACAACAGACAAGGACACATCCTTTTTTTATTGACAATTCTCTGGTTTGGCAGATAAGATTGCTGACAAAAGCAATGGGGACGTGGCTGCAGACTCCTACCATCTATACAAGGTATAGCAATTAGCCTTTTTTTCAAGTAGCAGCTTATGGTTTTTTTAATTGATTTTTCTGTAAGGGTTATGCTCCAATTAAAAGATACTCTAAATTGTGTTAGGTTGTTCTACTCCCTCTAGGAGAGTAGGAGATAATATCTTCACATTTTAATTCCAACCTTCTTTCGGAAAAAAACAATTTACTACTTATCCAGAGGAACTTGCAAAAACAATGCAGGAAGATGTGCGCATCATGAAGGATATGGGAGTGGATGCATATAGGTTCTCCGTCTCATGGACAAGAATTCTTCCAAGTGTGTGGCTATCTTCCAGACCTGATGCAATGCACTGTCATACGCATATAGAAAGACAACTTTAGCTCATCTAAAGTTGATCTCCTTTTTGTTCTGAAGTATAAGAATTTGCATATCTTTCTGATTACAAGTTGATCCCCACAGAGACATTAAAATCTCATTTGTCATGGCAGATGGAAGTCTGAGCGGTGGAATCAACAGAGAAGGCATCAGCTACTACAACAATTTGATCAATGAGCTATTACTGAAAGGTATGCAACTCTTCAGTGGTTTTATCTAAAAAGAAGTGTTCAGTGTTAAGTTTCCAGTTCAGTTCAGTGACTACATGCAATATGTGTGGACCACTGGATTTTTTTTTCAAGATGCATAATAGTCTTATACACTTGCAGGGGTGCATCCATTTGTTACCCTTTTCCACTGGGACTCGCCACAGGCATTAGAAGATAAATATAATGGATTTCTTAGCCCTAATATCATGTGAGTCCACAATTCTTCAGTACCTTTTTCTTGTTAAATAAATCACTAGTTAAACATGGATTAATTGAATTGGAAACTGTCCAGGTTTGTAAGATAGGAGTGTTATTGTACCAAAAATCAAATATTAGCTTTTTTTTTTTTTTTTTTACAAATACTAGGGACCGTGCTACATACATCAGTTAAAAATATTGTCAACATCATTGTGCATACCAATTAAAATATCCAATATTTCAATATCAATACCTTTTGGAGTTCTCTCCCCCATTTTCGGGCAAATAATGTTTACTGAAATTTATTGAAGTTGGGACATGTTTTGCTTTGGACATGGTTAGAGTCCATGTTTATTCGCATTGACTTCACCCAAAATAATATCTTCCTGTATCTTTTCAGCTAAAACATCTAAAGTTACTGTGAAAAAGAAAGTGCTAAAATTACTGACTGAAAAACCGTTGCAGAAATGACTATAAAGACTACGCTGAAACCTGCTTCAAAGAGTTTGGTGACAGAGTGAAACATTGGATCACCTTCAACGAGCCTTTGAGCTTCTGTGTTGCGGGATATGCATCAGCTGGCATGTTTGCACCAGGCCGCTGTTCGCCTTGGGAGCAGGGAAATTGCAGTGCTGGTGATTCAGGAAGGGAGCCTTACACTGCATGCCATCATCAACTACTCGCTCACGCAGAAACTGTTCGGTTGTACAAAGAGAAATATCAGGTCACTAAAAGAATCCGTTTAGCACTTGCAATTCATCCATGATAATGATTTTGATAGTC